>CM076259.1:14226476-14798976 GCA_038380795.1 Pyrocephalus nanus
ATAGGATATAGGAGGGCAGATGTTCAGGAACGTGCTCTGCACGAGGGAATGTTGTTGTTAAATTCCAGTCTGCTTCTACTCAGGGTTAATTTGAAGTTTTGGGAAGGTGGGAGGTTTTATAGGGGAAAATGAAGGAATTATAAAAGCAGCGATCCCTACAAATCTGAAAAGCTGGAGGTGAGCTTTGGGACTGCCTTTCTTGTGGAATGCTGGGATCAGTGATCCCCTTTAGACCTGGTTTAATTATTTACAGCAGTCCTGGTGTGGAACATTCACCTGGGAGTGTCTCACGGCAAAGTTTTGTGGCTTCACAGAACCACGGGCATTGTTTACTTTTTGCTGCTCTGTGGGAAGAAAACCCCCAAGAGTTTTAGGATTTTCAGGGACTTAAAAATGGAGTTGTTTTGATGGCTCCACCAGGGCAGTGCCCATCTCCTGTGCTGGCCCTGCTGAGGCACCTCCACTCCTGGGGCAGGTTTGGGCTCCTCACATGAAGGACACTGAGGGGCTGGAGCGTGTCCGGGGAAGGGAATGGAGCTGGGAAGGGGCTGGAGCAGCTGAGGGAGCTGGGGGGGCTCAGCCTGGAGAAAAGGAGGCTCAGGGGGGACCTCCTGGCTCTGCAACTCCCTGACAGGAGGGGGGAGCTGGGGGGGATGTCGGGCTCTGCTCCCAGGGAACAAGGGACAGGAGGAGAGGGAATGGCCTCAGGCTGTGCCAGGGGAGGGTCAGGTTGGATATTGGGGAAAACTCCTTCATGGGAAGGGTTGTCCAGCCCTGGCACAGCTGCCCAGGGCAGTGGGGGAGTCCCCATCCCTGTAGGGATTTAAAATCCATGTGGACGTGGCACTTGGGGACGTGGGTCAGTGGTGGCCTTGGTAGTGCTGGGGGAGCAGTTGGGACTCTTAAGATGATCTTAAAAGGCTTTTCCAGCCAAAATAATTCCATGACAAGGGACAGGGGACAAGCACAGCCCCACTGCCCCTCCAGGCCAGCTGCTGCCGCGCCCAGAGAAGCTGCTGTCCCTCCTTGTCACCATCAGCATGGGAGGAGCAGCAAGGTGGGCCTGCTGAGCTTGATGTTTATATTCACCCCAGGAGGATAAAAGCCAATTTTGCATTCAGCCCTGGGAAATCTTGACTCTCAACCCTGTCATCCTGGGGAAGGAGCACTGACAATTCCAGGCAAACAGGTGATTTCTCGTGCTTTGAACTCGGATGCTGCCTTGGCACCGAGGCTTGAACTGGAGTAGTAGAACATGGGCTGTAGATCCTTGGGAATGTCATTTTTTCAGCTCAGCAGGAAGATCAAAGAAACTTCTGTTGCTGTTGAAAAATGGCAGAAATTTGAGCTGTCCCGAGTCGTCAGTGGTGGTTGCTCTGACTGATGCTTAACAGAGGCTGAAGTTTGGAGCTGTGGGAAGGAAACAATACTCAGAATCTCTTCTTGTCGGGAATTTCTTCCAAAATCCCTTGCCCCTGTAGGTGGAAGGTGAGATTTTGTTTCATTCTGAGAGGCCCATGATTCTGGTTATCAGCTGACATCAACTTGATGATCAGCTGTCAAGAGACTGGAAAAAAAACCTCTCCGTGGCCACAATTCTCCTAAAATTCTTGAGCTTACCAGTTTCTGCTGTATTTCCCTGCAGGACACAACCCCACCAGTTTTAATGTCCTCCTATGAATGTATATTATTCAAAAAACCACTTAAATGGAATTTCCCTTATCCAGTAACTTTTTTTTTTTTTTTAAGTGTTTATGCTTCTTTCTCTCCACTGAATGACCATCAATCCTTTTTCCTGTAGCAAGTTCCAAACCAGCAGAAGAAAGTGTCTCTGGTGTCTGCTGACCCCAGATTCTCATCTGGCTGATCAATCCAGCTGTTTTATTTAGGAAGTCCAAGCCTTTGTTTTTCCATAACTGGATCACGACGCCAGAACTCCTTGGCAGGTGCTCCCTTTTGTTTTCGGATTTCCAGGGAGCACTTGGGTTGTTTGTCCAGCAAAGGTGAATCATCTTCATTTGGTTTTTAGAAAATCTTTAAGGCCTTTTTATCTTCCTGTGAGAACCTGTGAAATAACTCTCCAAACCTAAAAAGGGATCTGGCACCAAGGAAAAGTTTCTTGTGGAAAATGACATTGATGGGTTAAATCCCTGCTCGTGGGGTGAGGATGGGGGACCAGTGGCATTTGCACTGTGTGACTGTAGCATTTGGGAATCTCTTTTCCATGCAAATATATGTGTTTTCTGAGATATTTGAGGACAAGGTGCTTTGCTAATTAGTCCCAAACTACATAAATTATAAGTACAAAGCTGTAGAAACAGATTCTCTGTGCACAAGCTTTATTAGCGTCATCTCCTGTTAGAGGGGTTAAGATTTCAGCAGGGCTAAAAGTAGATTTTAGGAGTTAGTGTTGAGCAGAATTGACAAGAGATACTAATTTTTAAAATGATGTAATTAATAAATAGTGACTTCTGAAGAGGGATAACGATTTGGTCATGTAAACTTTGCCAGACAGCCCAAATACCAAAACATACTCAACTCATTCAGAAGATGGCATTGTGTTTTCAGGCAGATTTTCATGTTTTCCCCACAATTCAGCTCATGCCAAAAACTGCCTTAATTGCAAGTTCCACATTCTGAAGATATCACAAGCTCTGGAACTAATTACCAGATGCAGAATTAATTTTAGAACTGTGATAAACTTCAGAGCAGGAACATTCCCATTGTTATAAGCTGATCAATGAATAGGAAGCGAAGCACAACCAATTTTCTTCGTGATCTGCCAGCTGTTTTAGGGTGGAAAACCACCCAGCTTTGTGCTCCATAAAGCACCAGGGCTTTGGAAATCATGTGAACCTTTAATTAAGAAGTTCCCACAGAATAGGAAATGCTGACCTGGAGGATGCTTCCAGGGAGTAACACGGAGCAGCTTCAGTGGTTTGGTAAAACCAATTCAGGAAGGTTTGTTTTTTTTTTTTTCAAAATGCTGAATATTTTAAAAATGAACCCTCCTGAATGTCATTATTAAAAAAAAAAAAAAAAAAAAACCAAACAAAAACACACACACATAAAAACCTAAACATGTCATGGTTTATTAATTTAAGTCTGTGTAAAGTCCTCCTCCACTGAGGATGAGCAGTCCCAGGCTCTGGGCCTGAATTACTGGGCTTAAATACAGTTTTAGTCTCTGAAAGAGAGTCTTAATTAGTTACCTCAAACTCAACTGACCTGAGCTCAAGACATGCCAGGTCTGTATTTCTACATCCCAGCTCACCAAGAACTCCCCAGCTGTGTATTCCTCCCTATTCCTGATTGCTTGGAAATCCTTTTACCAGAGCCCATGGAATTCACTGTGCCACGAGTTCAAGAGGGGCTTTCCCGAGGGAACACAGGAGCTTTAGGGTGGAAAACAGGAGCTTTAGGGCAGAAACTGCATCTCTTGAGCCGGTGTGGGATGATTTGGGTGCAGCTTTTTAGAAAATATCCCAACTTGTGTGATTCAGGAGGAGCTGGGTGGCCACTTGGGTGGCTGAGGTGCTGTTGCTACTATTGGTCCTCTTGGCTTAGTTTTGCTCCTGAATTTAGAGAAGTATGTCATAAAATCTCAGGATCTTTGAGGCTGGAAAAGACTTCAGAGATCATCAAGTCCCCCCTGTGCCCGGTGCCCACCTTGTGCCATGGCCAGTCCTGCCTTGGACACCTCCAGGGGTGGGGACTCCACCACCTCCCTGGGCAGCCCCTGCCAGTGTTTAACAACCCTTTCCATGAAGAAACTGTCCCTGATATCCAATCCAAACCTCCCTTTAATTCTTCCCTGAAACTGGTTTTCACCAGAATCCACCAGTTTTGTGTTTTAGAACCTCGTGCTCAAGTGGAAGTGAAATTGGCCTGTGGAATTTTCCTTAACTGAACTTCCTCAGTTAACATCCTGATTTTGATATTAGATAGGGGGTTTTTAAGCTTTCTTAAAAATCCCTTTTCCTACAGGCTCTGTGGATCAGTAATTCTGAAGAGCTTGTTTTTCTTATGGTTTAATCTGGCTTTTTGGATGACTGATCCAGTACATCATTTTGACATCATATTTTCAGATAATTTCCATCCTGTCTTTTAAATTTACTTTTTTTTCCATATCTCTCTACACTTTCCTGTAATTATATATGAAAAATACATACATTCTCTAATATTTAAATACATACATTCTCTTCATATTTTAATCTGACCTAGTCTGGCCTATTTGCTGTATTTTTAGCATCCCTGTGTTTTCATTTTTGTACAGTTCTTTTCCTTATTTTTTCTGGACATCTGCATGAACTGGGCATCTTTTCACCTCCCAGAAAATCACTTCAGGATTGACTCAACCATTAAATCACTTCAAAAACCCTTTTTGAACTCCTATTCTACCCTAGTTTGAAAGCAGAAGTTTTGATTTTCAGGTTCCTGTACAAACCAGGCTTAAGAGTCAGGATAAGGCAGTGATGTGGCTTAATGAGTCTCTTTCAAAAAGGCTTTGGTTAGATTATAAATACATCTTTTTTTTCCTCTTTTTATTTTTTTTTTGGTGTGTAAAGAAAACATTTCCCTTTTTAGAAGGAAAAAAATAGCAAGTTGAAGCTGTGGAGGGCAGGAGAGCTGTGTTGATGGGTTATCAAATTAATCATCAAATCTGGGAGGGTGCAAAGCTACTTGAACCTTTTTGTGACTTGGTTTAACAAGTATCTTGACTCAGAAAGTGGCTCCTGTGGTGGGGTGGAAGGTGCTTCATGTGAAGGTCTTGCCTGGAGCACTGAAAGGTTTATAAAGGCTTTTTTTCTTTCAAATTCCTCCACAGAAAGGGTTTTCTCTTCCAAATTCTTCCCCAAGGCCAGTGGATGAGTTCACAGGGGGGTTTAATCCGTGGTTCCCACTTTGCCTGTAAGATCCTGTCCTGATCCTCATGTTCTGTGTGGGTTTTTTTGCTGGCCCTAATTGGTGAGGAGATGATGGTGAGGAGGTGGTGGGTGCCTCCCATCTCCTCCTTCCCTGGCAGTGTTTGCTCAGCTCAGGCTCGAGCAGCCGGTTGGTTTGAGACAGGGGAAGGATGTGGCATTTGTTTCACAGCAGGTCCGACTGGAGGGTCTGGTAGTTCCTCTTTGGAGTGTGAGTGGCAGAGCTTCTTGTTTGCCACCTCTTCCAGACGTGGCATTTGGGTGGTGGTTTCCTCTGGGGAAGGTGCTGAAAAAAGCGTGGCTTTGAATTAGGGCTCGAAATCAGAGCTGGAAATTGAGAAAAATGGGTTTAGTCGTGACTTTTTTCTCCTCTGTCTTTTAATACCAGTTTTAGATGGTCTGTGACTCAAGAAGAAAGGGATCTTTGCAAATGGTGTTTTGTACCTTCTGGCTTCCCAGCTGTCAGAGAACGTCGTGGAATGGTTTGGGTTGGAAGGGGCCTTAAAACCCATCCAGTGCCACCCCCTGCCATGGGCAGGGACACCTTCCACTCTCCCAGGTTGCTCCAACCTGGCCTTGGACACTTCCAGGGATGGGGCAGCCACAGCTTCTCTGATCAACCTGTGCCAGTGTTTTACCACCTGCATCCTAAAAAACTTATTTAATATAAATCGACCCCCATTTAATTAAGTTGAACCTCATGAGCTGTGTTTTAAACATGAGCTACTTGTATTTTGAAGACTAAAACCAATCCTCAGCAGTTTTCCACATTTCCCACTCAAAGATAGGATGATTTTTGCTTTGACTTCTTCCCTTGGTGCCTTGGAAAGCTGGGAAATGTAGTTTTTTCTTGGCATATTCAGGAGGTTGTGGAGCTAAAAATTGCTGTGCCCACAAGAAGAGAGACCCTAAACTTCAAGTTGCCTAAAACACACATTGAAATAATCCCTGGACAGTTCACTAAGAACATCAACACAGACATTTTTGAAGGAGTAATTTAGCAAAAAGGCCTGAAAAATAACCTGGAATGTTTCCAAATGGCAACAAATCTTTAGTGTAGCAATTTAAAATCTGTCATCTTTAAAGGAGGGCTGAGGGAGGAAGAGTTAAGCTCTGTCTCCTTCAGGTTAGTTTAAATTCCTAGAAGAGCAACAATAAATAAAAAAAGTGTTAAGACAAACCACTTAACACCAGTTTGGTGTCGTTTTTTGGCTGCTTTTTTTTTTTTTTTTTTTTTGCTGTTCCAGGTTAAAATTAAAACAGAGAAATTTCAGTTTGAATGCTGAGGCAAACATTTGCACTAGAGCATTAAGCACTAAAACCAGTTGTAAATTATGTTTATCTGCAGTCTAACATCCTGTTAATAATATTTTTATAGCAATAAGTGACATTATGGACATTAAAAAGAGTTGGGCCTTGGGATAACACTCCATGAGTGTTATCCCATTTCCTAAATGGCTTCACTGGGGTAGGATCGTTCCTGGACTGTTGTTCCTTTGGCCTTTCCTTTTTGTAGGGCATTTCTCCCAGTGGAATAAGCAAATCTTGAGGATTTATTTTATTTTCTAAATCCTTTTTAAGAACTAAACATAGAAAGAAAAACTGAACTCCAGGAGCAAGTTGTTCTGGAGAGAATTAAGATGCTGCCGGTGAAGGAACAGTTCTAACTTTAATGAGAAGAGCTTTGACATTTAATGAATTTCGACAATTAGGGTGATATTTAACTGCTGTAAATTATCTTTTTTCAGCTTTCCACTTTGTTTTCTTGTCATGCTTTAAATATCAAGGGGGAAAAAAGGGGGAATGACACAGCTTGGAAAGAAGTAGCGAACGAAAGGATGAAGCTCCAAATTTTCTAGAAGTGGAGTCATCTCATGGTAGGAAGGAACATCCCGGGTCCAGGAGGGAAAAGCAGCATGATTAGAGTTGCAGCTTTACAGGAGATTTCCACACATTTCTGGGGAGTTTTCCAATTGATGCTGCAGGAACGGGGAGACCTGTTTAGCTCTCATTTAACCCCGTTGAAGGCAGTGCAGATAAACGGTCCTGGAATCAGTTTTGGTCCTTTTAGAAAGCACCAGGACCCACTGGTGAAGTCCATGTGCTGCTGTTGTTTGGGTTGTTTGCCTTTCCCATTTGTGCTGCAGCAGCTCTATAGTCCCAGTGCTGTTGCCTAAAGCCCTCTGAGCAAAATTGTTGTGTCTTGTCCACAGCTTCTCCTGGAAATGGGACCACGTCATGTCCTGTGGAATCCCTGCCTGGAGCTCATGCTGAGCAGGGCTCATTGCAATTAAATCATGGCATTTTATTCAATCCAGCTCTAGTGAATAAAAGATCACTTGAAGTAATCATGTAATAACTATCTCAGAGTTTAATCCTGAGACTAAATTGTCCTCGGGAGCTGGAGTCCTCTCAGCACTCGGGTTTTCTGCTGCCTTCTCCCTGTCAAAATGATGAGAAGAGATTGGCAAAAAAGCATGAAATATGTTCCAAGTTACTCTTCATGTGAGGAAAAAAATATCTGTGGGATCCATAAAGCTGTTTGCTGAATTTTGGGTCTGTGTTTGAGTGAGTCAGGCTCCCTGAGCTTGCTGAGGTCGGATCAGATCTGGCCGATTTAAGAGAAGAAGCTGAGACCATCAGGGAAGTAAAAACCAAAACCAAAAAAAAGTAAAAGTAAACCAAAGCAAAGCTCTGCTGTACATAAGCAATGTAAAGAATAGATATAAATATATAGAGAGAACATAAATAAGAATGCATTTATAATAAAACTATTACTTTGCTGCTCAGTGTGAGCAAGTGTTGAATAGGACAACTGGTGTCTGCACTTCCATGGCATCCGTTTAATCAGGAGCAATCTTGCTCCTCCCAGAGAAATCAAGTCAAGGGAGAGATATTAAACCCCTGTGGGGTCTTTGCCTGCCAGAAGAGGACTTGGAAAACAAAGGAATCCCCTTCAGAAAACAAAATCATGGCAGAAAGCTGCTGGGAGAAAGGGAAGGGATCAGAGTGATGCAAGGTATTGAAAACACCAGTATGAAAAGGAGCTGTGAATTTGTCTGGGGGATAGTCCCAAAACTCAGGGTTACATCAGCCAGTGTCTGTCAGGATTTCTGCAATCAAGAAGAGGTTTGGGGGGGACCTGGTTGTCATCAGCACCTCTGAGTTATTACAGATAAAAGCCATAGGGCTGCTTTGAAAAGCATTACCGTGTCTTTTGAAAAGCTGTCTATTTGCTCTGAGTGATCTTTTAGCCTGGGATGTGTTTCTGTTCTATCAGTAATTGTTTTTGTTATTAGTTTTTAGTTTCCTGCCCCAGTATCTGTCTAGCTGGCTTTATTAGAGAACACCAATCAATAGACTGGAGGGAAGGTCTGGCAATAGGGAACAGCAAGTGGGAGCTGCAGCTCTGGGAAACTGGAATTTGAGTGAAACTGGGCTGGTTTGCCGTGGTCTGAATTCAGCAGAGCTTCATTTGGAAGTGTTGATTCCTTGGGTGATTGATGGACACGATTTCATGTCCCATCAGTCCATCTGCTGAGCAGATTTGCAAACAGCTGAAATGCCCATAAATGTGTCATATTAATATTCTTTTTGGCGTAGTGACACCATGGGTTGGGAGGGACCTTAAAACTCGTCCAGTGCCACCCCCTGCCATGGGCAGGGACACCTCCCACTCTCCCAGATTGCTGCAACCTGGCCTTGGACACTTCCAGGGATGCAGGGGCAGCCACAGCTTCTCTGGGCAACCTGTGCCAGGGCCTGCCCACCCTCCCAGCCAAGAATTCCTTCCCAGTATCCCATCTGTCACTGCCCTCTGGCAGTAGGAAGCCATTCCCCCTTGTCCTGTCCCTCCATCCCTTTTCCCAAGTCCCTCTCCAGCTCTTTGGGAGCCCCTTCAGCTTCTCAAAGATCTCTGTGGAGACTCCAGGGGAACATTCTGCTCTTGCCTCCCCACAAACTCATTTTTGTGTTCAAATCCCATTATCAAGCCTGTTAAACGTGATCATTGTGCACCTACATGGAAGGAAGGAGTAAAAATAGCTTTTTTTTACCCCTCTTCTGCCTTTTTTTTTTTTTTTCTATTGCATCTTTAATTTTGGCACAGCTTGTCCTCAACTGCCAGTGAGCTTTTTTTGGTGTTTGTGGATGTTTTTTCAGCATCTTGAGGCAGAGGAGTCAAATGCAGAAGGGCTGGAAACATGAAAATAGCAGCAGGTGGAGGTATCTAATAAAGCTCTGAGTCTCAGCACAAATTGCTCTGCCACAGTTAAAGGAAGTGTTATTTTTCCTTTTATCTCTTTGGGATTTTTTTTTTTTAAGCAGCTGCCTAATGCAATTTGTGCATCTTTTTGAAAAAGTGGCCAAAAAAAGGGAAATGCAGGAAATTGTAGTGACAGGCTTAGATTTAACCGTAAAAAAAAAAAAAAATTGCTGACTGTATGAACAGTATGTCCAGATATTTCATGTTCCATGAGGAAATGGAACTTGAAAATGACCCTTAACTGAGGCAAAAGAGCAGTGGAAATGGGGGAAGGTAACTTGGGAAGACAGAGAAACTTGGAATGGGGAGTAAGAGCTCTCAGCAGTTGGGCTAAATGGGTAAAACCCACCTTAAAACACCAAAGTTGGGTGTTCAGAGCAGCTTTGGGGATCCAAACCTTCCCCTTCCCCTGGCACAACTTGAGGCTGTCCTTTCCCAGTTTTCCAGCCGCTCTTTTCCAGACCTGGAGCGTTCCTGGAGCTCTGGTGACCCAACAGGAGCCCAAACCCTGCTCAGTGTCCGTGAACCCGCTGCGGAATTCCAGGAGTTCCACGATGTCCATCGTCTTTTCCCGCTGAAGGGACATAATTCCAAGGAGTAAATGGGATTAGGAGCCAGAGGAGGGGTCGCTGTGACAGCAGTTCCCCCTCCCTGTGTGGTTACAGATTAAATTTTGCTGCTTCCCGACCTTGAACGCGGAAAGGTCGTTGTTGGTTTTCTGAGTGAAAGGCAGAGACTGAAGGGCACAATTATCATTAATAATTAAAGATGAAGTGCATTTGTCAGCCTCTTGTCTCCTGGAATCCTCAGAGGAATGGGCTGATCCCATGAGCATCGGAGCTCCCCCAGCCTCGGGTGATCCAAGCTGGGAATTTCAGCTGGGGCTCGTAAAATATGAAGATATTTCATAGAGCCCCTCGTAGAATAAAAATTGGAATTCTTTTAGCTGGGACAAATCGAGCCCTTTTCCTTGCAATATTCCTGCCTCTGATCCTGCCCTTGTTTTTACTGGAACTGTGGATTGATGGCTTCCTCAGATGTCAGGTTTTCATTTGTCTGACTGAAGAGCAAAAATGGCATTTTAATTGTTTCTGATTCTTACATTTCTTTTTCTCCTTCTTTTAACAGAGCATCCAGAAGCTGGCCAGTCAGTACTTAAAGAAGGACTGGCTTGGGATAAAAGCTGATGAACGAAGTGATTATAGGTAATTTACCAGTTGGATATCCCAATTTGTGGCATTATTTTACTTAACAATGAACCACAGCTTTTCTGTAGTTAAAGTGATTTTTTTTTTCCTTTGTAGCAGAGCATTGCCAGTTGAAAAAGAAGCTTTGTTTTCTGTTGAAATCCTGAGATTGGTGTGAAATAAATGTTTATGACTTGAATGTTTAGGAAGATGGGAGAAACAAAGCAGCATGAAAGGACAACAAGTTGTAATTGTGCATCTGTTTGGGTGTTAGTGCTTGTGTCTGAATATAGATTTTAGCCAATGAATTTAAGGTTAGAGGGATAAACGTGGCTTTCTTCAGAGGAAAAGACAGGAACAGGTTTAAATTTGGGAGGCTGTTTGTGAAAATCACATTTAACAGGAGGGGGGAGGCAAAGCAAGAGATGGTTGTTTACAAAACTTCATCTGGTTCCCATGAGAGGTGGAAACCAGCAGTGACTCAGGTGCTGAAAGCCTTTGAGTAGCACCTCCTAAAGATGTGGGAGAGGTTTGCAGATGCTGTATTTTAATGTCTTCTTCGTATTCTGACGAGTTTTTTAATTTCAAATAGGAGGAAGTTGTTGAGAGATTTGTGTTTGGGCCTTTCAGCAGCCTCACACCACTTGTGTGTGTGAGGAGAAATAAACTGAATTATCAGTTTGAAGAGTACATAAAACACTCCCATAACACCCACCCACTTTTCCAGGTCCACCCACAGTGCCCAGAGATCTTCTCCAAACCCTCCCCTCCCTATCTGGGAGCTCTGAAGGCTCCAGGAATCCTTCCTTCTGCCAACTCCAGAGGAGATCCCATCACCTTCTGCCACCTCCTCCTCCTGAGCTTTTGTGGTGGATTATTGGGGCCCTGATTGCCAGGTGTCCCAAAATCACAAATTCCGTGATCTTGCCAGTATCATCAACATCTGGGTTCTGTGGGATCTGTCCCGTGGGAGCAGCAGGTTCAACCCGAAATGTTTGGCAAAACGTTGAGCCCCAGAATGAGCCCAGGAGGGAAAGTTTTTATTTTTGGGGCCACTTCAGTTGCATTTCTTGTGACGAGTGGAGATATCTGCGAGCTCAGCAGAAAGGATCGTGCTTATAATCAGTTTTTAAAGCAGTCCTTGGCAAAACGCTGCTGTTGTGTAAACCAGCCCGAGACTTGGTGATCCTTTGTAGGTCCTTCCAACTCAGGAGATTCCCGTGAATTTTCCTCCCCGAGGTCCCTTTCTTCCTTCCCACCACCTGCCTGTGTTCCATTATTCCAGGAGCATGTACTCCGTGTGGAAATCCCTCTTGGAAGGCACCATGCAGGTGGCCCAGTCCCGACTCAACATCTGTGAGAACTATAAAAACTTAATTTCAGAGCCAGCCAGGAGCGTCCGGTGCTTCAAGGAACAGCAGCTGAAAAAGGTAATTTGTGCTCAGCAAATCCTTGAGATGGTGTCATTTTTGTTTAGAGGAAATGGTTATTAGAAATCTTCTGGTGTTTAAATCCTAAAATATGTTATGCTTCTTAGTCTCCTGTAAAAATAAATATCCAGCTTGTTGGAGAGGGATGGAAATGAGTTAATTTTAATTATCCCATGTTAAAACTGCTCGGAAATGAGGGTTTTAAAAACGTGAGACAGTTGGTCAAATGTATCTCTGCAAATCTCCCGTTGTGCTATGGAACTTACATTAAATTGGGTTTGCAGTGACAATTCCAAGTGGGTTTTGTCAGGATAAATTCTGATATTAAGCAAAGACGTTCTTGAAGATGAAGGAATGATCTGAACAGTCTGAAAGATGTGGAGATTGCTCAGCCACCTCCTGTCAGGCTATCCCAGGGAAATATTCCAAAAACTGCTCCAATTAAACTGTTCATCCCTGCAGAGAAAACTGTTCGAATAAGCTAAATATTCATTTAATTCTCTGTTGCATTTCAAAACCATTTCAGAGGGTGGGGAGGCCCTGGTTACCCAGAGAGCTGTGACTGCCCCATCCCTGGAAGGGCTTTTTTGAGGAAAAATTAACTTTATTAGTGTTATTTCCACGTCCTGTGGAATTTGATTTTCCTGTGAAGTTTTGCAGACAATGCTGGAGCAATTTTATAGGCTCTTTACTGGGTAAATAATCTTATTTTATTCTTCTGCAGGTGCTGTTAGTTCAGTGTTTCTGAGTCAGCAGTAAAAGTGGGACCTTTAAATTTATATAAATCATAAAGTTCCTTTTTTCCTGCACTATTGAATCAGCAGAACAAGTTATTAAAGTTATCTGGTTCAAAGTATTCCACACTTTCCCTACAACATGGAATAACCATCTACCTGGTGGCAATTATTTCCCTCCACAACCAATTTATTGTTTGAAACAGTTCAGCCTCTCGCCCTTTGCTTTGAATTTCCAAACAGATAAATAATGGACAGATTAATAATTATCCTGATCTCCATCCAGACAAAAGCTTTCCAAAATTAATATTCTGAGTCAGTAAAGCACGTGTGAGGTTACACTTAAAATGACATCCAGTCTCCTGACAGTTTTTTATTCCCCAGGGATGCAAAAGCAAGATTATTTTCCTCTTCTAAAATGGTTTTAACAGCTGGGGTTATTTGATATTTTAATTTTTGATGCCACCAGGAGACTTCAGGGATCCAGGTACCCACTGATGTAGCAAAACCCCCTTCTCACAGGCTTTTAGGTCTCTGTCAGCTGAACAATATATACAGATTTTTCTGCCTTTCATTTCTCAATTGGTGCACACAAAGGTCTTTACATGCATTAATAATTACATGCATTAATAATTGCGAACATTAATAATTAGTGTAATGAAGAAGATTAGCTGTTTGGAGGGGGATGTTCACTAAGAGGACAACCTGGGGTACCTGGACTGGGAGAAGGTGTGTGATGATGATATGAAAAGAGGTGGGACACCTTTGGGGTGGGGTTTGAAGGACAAAAAGGTAAATTAAAAGGCAAATTTATCCCTGGTCTAGTCCTGTGCTACCTCTAATGAAACCATCCATTGGTAGGATTTTTATTTGTTTGTACTTAATCCAGTTTGGGTAAAAGAAAATCTTTAGTGAACTCTTCCAGAGGTGGTTCAGTTCTAGACAGGGGATAATTCCCAGTGGATCCTTCCTGCTTCACACGGATCTTCTCCCAGATGTTTTTATTTTGAAGCTTGGGGGATTGCTGAACGTTGTGGCTCTGCTCCCAGGGAACAAGGGACAGGATGGGAGGGAACGGCCTCCAGCTGTGCCAGGGGAGGCTCAGGTTGGATATTGGGGTAAATTCCTTCGTGCAAAGGGTTGTCAGGCACTGGAAGGGGCTGCCCAGGGCGGTGGGGGAGTCCCCACCCCTGGAAGGGTTTGGAAAATGTGTGGATGTGGCACTCGAGGATGTGTTTTTGTGGGGAACTTGGTGGGGCTGGGTTGGACTTGATGACCTTAAAGGTCTTTTCCAACGTAAACCATCACTCCCTGCTGGGATGGGGGAGTGAATCCCAGGATGTTTGGGGTTGGAAGAGACCTTGAAGCTTATCCAGTCCCACCCCTTGCCATGAGACACCTCCCGCTATCCCAACCTGGCCTTGGACACTTCCAGGGATGGGGCAGCCACAGCTTCTCTGGGAAATCCATTCCAGGGCCTCCCCACCCTCCCAGGGAAGAATTCCTTCCCACTGTCCCACCTAACCTGTCCTCTGGCAGTGGGAAGCCATCCCCCGTGTCCTGTCCCTCCAGGCCTTTTTTTCCAAAGCCCCACTCCAGCTCTCCACACCTTAAACCTCCAAGTTTGCTTTGTGAATCCATTGATTCCTGGGAAAACCTGATTTGCTGGAAAACTCTCAACATCCTTTTTTTTTAAAAGAGAGCTCTTCAGATAATATGGATAATAATAAAAAATAATGTAATACTATAAAATTAATACTACCATAAAATTAATAATCGTTGCCACTGTGTTTTATGTGGCAGCTTTTCTCTCATGTTTTAAATTTCATAGAAGGAAAGATTAATCAAATTATTTTTTTTTTATCACCTTCAGCAGGTTGCCTTTGGATTTTTCCCAGTTGTATCCCAATTATTTCAAGTAATTACCTCATGCAAATCTTTCAGAGCTTTTCTGTTTCACTCGTGGGTTATCACTGATTTGGAACACTTGAAACAGCAGCAGAAAGAAAGGATGAAAGTGGGTTTATGTTCTGATCAGCCAGAAAAGACAGGAATAATTGACTTGGAAACTGTTTGAATCCGCATAAAACGTCCTGAAAAGTAGTAAAATAACAACGGTGGTGTTCTTTAACTGGCAAAAAAAAAAAACGGACTTTTTCTCTCCTGGCTGCTTTTTTTCAGTGCGTGGAGCAGCTGACAAGGATCCAAACTGAACTCCAGGAGACAGTGAAAGATTTAGCTAAAGGCAAAAAGAAATATTTTGAGACTGAACAGATGGCTCAGGCCGTGCGGGACAAAGCTGATATTGAGGCCAAGTATGTTTTCCTGATAACATATGTAGAAATAATTGCAGGTTTTAAAAAAAGCCCAGTTCCATTAGTTTTTTACGGTTGAAATTTGCTTTTCAGTGAGCTTCGTGCCACGTTTTTTTTCCTGAGTGAATTTTAGGAAAAAATGGGGTTTGTTTTCTTTTCATGGATAGATATTTCTCTATGATTATATTTAATTTATTATGTCCAGAATATATCATTTATGTATATTAACTTTATGGAGAGATATAAAATATATATTCTTTTATATATTTATATACTTGTATAGATTTTGTATATATTCTTTTATATAATGTTAATGTATTATATATTCTTTAATAGATTTTGTATATATTCTTTTATGTATTTCTCTGTAATATTATAATATATATAATCATCTGTATGTCATATAATATCTATTATATGATAGTGTAGTATATTATATATAGATGATTATAGATTATATCTAATTTAATAATGTATTAGGTATAATCTATTCATATTAATTTTATAATATATAATAGATTATGTAAAATTTATTTAACTATTAAATATGTATAATATATGTGTGTATTATCTATAATATTTATATATAAAATATATAAAAGAATATGTACTGTATAAAAAAAGAATATATATATAAACGTATATGAAAGAAAAAAATATATAAATATACATATTTTTGTAGGCAATTAAGCACACCCTGATAGGGAATTAGAATTTTGAGTTGGTTTCTATGGGAAGGGACTTAAACTAACTCCTCTAATTCCACATTTTTAAAGGCCACTGTGTCAGCTGACACTTTTTGTGATGTTAAAGCTTCCTGATTTTATTTTCTCTCCACACATCTCAAATTTGATATCAGCCCATTTGGAAGGGGAGGGAACAGGACATTTGTTTTATTTTGAAGCTCCTTTTGTGAGGTTTTTCTGCTCCTTGACATCCTAAAGAGGTTGATTTCCTTATTTCCAGGAAAGCAATTCCCACATGTTTTCAATTTGGAGTTTGTCTTCACCCTTCTTATAATTTTGTTCTTAATTTTTATTTTTACAAAGTATTCATCTAGGGGAGGAAAATTAGAGATTTTTTCTGGCTTTCTGAGGGTTGGATAATGAAAAGAGCTTTAATAAAATTCCCTGTAATACCTGAAGAAAGTAAAGAAACACAAACAAACCAACTAAAAACCTGAGCTTGGGAATTTTGGAATGGATTAATTCTAAGTGTTATTCAGATTAAAGGACCTATTTACTTGATTTTAGTTTCTTATTTACTTTTTAAACCACCAGCTAAGAAAGTCCTTCTCTAATTTATGCTTCATGGATTCAAATATAAAAATCAGACCAGTTTTGCTTTTAAAAATCCATCTTTGGACATGGACGCTCTTCCAGCGTCCTGGAATATAATTACTATTGATTTTGCGTTGATATTCTTCTCATAGTTCAAATTTAAGCACTTTGTGTCTGGAGATCTGACTCCAAAGCCATCACCCCCCACAGTAACTCCAACTGCAGCCACCACCCCATTTCCCTTTTGTGATGGATTGAAATTTGGTTCCCAAAGCAGGGGGAACCTGTGCAATATATTCCAGAGTCAAGACAATAATTCCTTCTTTTAATTCCTCTTCCAGGTCCAAACTTAGTCTTTTCCAGTCAAGAATAAGCTTGCAGAAGGCAAGTGTGAAGGTGAGGAGAAGAAAAACTTGTGTTTTGCTGCTGATTTTGTGAGACAAATGCGCCAAATTATCTTAAATTATGGATATTTTGGAAGGGAAGTCGGGGGAATAAGGGATGAGCTAAGAGCACGTTTTGGGCAGAGCACAGACATATATGATTGGATTTGCAATTAAAGTTGTTTCTGATTAGAGTTAAAACTGTTCTTTGAGGACCATACTTGGAAGTTGCATGAGGGAAAAATACATCAGAAATCCCTTTATATAACTATATTATACATATAAAATAATATATGATGTGATAGGATCTATTATAAATGGTATAAAGAAAACTGTGCAGCTCTTATTCCCCTCAGGTTTTTATTCCATTAATACAAATACATGCTGTTAATTAATTGATATTGGCAGGTTTTGTCATTTAACTTCCCATCTTCTACCTGTCTTTTCATTTCCCTTCCACGTTGCAGTTAAAAGCCCGTCGATCCGAGTGTAATTCCAAGGCCATCCATGCCAGGAATGATTATCTCCTCACTTTAGCAGCTGCCAATGCACACCAAGATCGTTACTATCAAACAGACTTAGTGAACATCATGAAGGTAAGGAAGGGAATTCTGGGATGGGAGCTGGGAATGGGAAAATCTGGCAAGCAAAGGACAAAAAAATCCTGGCTTGGTTTGCAGCAGCCACGTTGACTTTTCCAAGGAGAGGGAAGGTAGAGCCTGAAATAAAGTCCAATATTGGTACCACTTAAGCCCCCAAAACCAAGCTGTCAGCTTTATTTTTTAATTCATTTGTTTTCAAAAAAAACTCACTTGGATAAAGGAATTAAAGAAAAAACCCAAACCTCACATGGATAAAACTCACTTGGATAAAGGAATTTTGTAAAGTAAAACCTGTGTTTTCCGGTTGGACTGGGGAAATTTTTCTCCCATAATCCTGTTTTTGTGTCTCATCAGAACACTTTAGGGTAGGATTAATGAACTAGAATTATTAAATATCCTGGTTTCCAACTTGGTTTTTGGGAAGAGCAGATGAACATTCCTGTGGCGTTTGGCCAAGTCAAGCCGAGAGCAGCCACTTGAAGTCATAGGAAATGACACACTTAGAAAGTTCAGATCTAATTGCTCACAGTTGTTTGTTTTTTCTTTTTAAAATCTCATCCTACAATTGTTTAAATGCACATTATTCCTGTCTCTCAGAATAAGGGAGTTACAAAGAAATGGTAAAATCAGCCCATTCCCACTTTGTGGAGAGCTGCGCTTCACACACTCACATTTTCAAACTTCAGTAATTTGCCCTTTAAAAACTTAGTTCCAAGTGGTGCCATCAGCCTGGCAGCTGCAAAGCCCCTCATCTGCACGAGTAAATGGCAGAGCTATCAGGGCATTGCAACAAATCCCTGCATTATCAGCCTCCCTTTGCAGCCCTGGGGGGGGGGGGGGGCAAATATCAATATATTGGTGTGAAAAGCATCTCCCATCTAACCCTCTGGCACTTGGTGACACTGGGTCAGAGGTGGCAGTTTGTGGGACTTGTCCCCGAGGTTTTTGTGTATTTTGACTATCAGAGGTTGGTTCTGGCATCCCAGGCCAGCTGGATTAAGGCAGGCAAGGTGGTGTTTTACAGCCCTTGGCCGGACAACGTGGTTCATAAAGCGCTAAAATCCCATCAAAGTTGGTTCAAGCATTAAAAGAAAGGAGGGGTAGGGATGTTCTGCAGCCACAGCGTGGGTTTTTTAGTGGCATGAGGTGTTTGCAGAAGCCTTGTTGGGGAAATGTGATGGGTGCTGGGCTGGGGACACCTTGGGCTGCTCCCAAGAGGAAGCTGCTGCTGGGTTTGTTTTTCCTTGGGTCTGGCTCTGGAATGCCGCTCTTGGGGACAAATAAATGACAAGCCCACGTCATGGCCTCACCTTATTTTCTGTAACGGGCACAAATGGCCATTTTCACTGGCAGGATTCCTGGTGACACCCAGCTCCTGCTAGTTTTCAGGGGTTTAGGGTATGATGCTCTTTTTTTGCACAGAGAAGAAAAAGTGATTTACTCTGCCGAGTTTGTAAACACAAAAGCCATCCCAAATCAAACAGAAAAACACAAAATACTTCCAGCATCTTTAATAGAACTGAGCATTGTTTCTATCCTATTTTACCCATAATTACAACTATCCTATTGCTATTTTAGCAGTCCTATCTTAATTTTTCCAATTACACCACTGAATAAGAGCAAAGCCCCTGCAGAGGTCTCCATTCAGGATAGATTTGAATCCCTTTGCCTTTCTCTTTATCTGTCCCTTGTCTCCAGAACTCACATGTGGATATAACAAGTTTAGGCTGCAGCCCTGAGCTCTGCATTTCAAGTCTCTGTAGTGAAATTCTATAAACCCAAAAGCAGAGGTCATACAAAGCCTGGCTTTGTTTTATTCTTGGCCAGATTCCTGCCAGGCTGCTTGGGAACACTTGGCATCACCTGGGGGTGTGAAGGTACAGTCCACAAACCCTTCTGACAGTAACTTGGTGCTCAGGCTTCTGCAGGAGTTTAAGCTGAGGTCAGAAGGATTTAAGGTTTAAGGTGATGCTTGAAGTCAGATCAGGCCTGTTTTGATACCTGTTTTTGTAGAAACCTCATCATTCTTTCCTGCTGTTCATTCTGCGAGTTCCTCTCATGAACCACCTTAAGGAATGACTTTCTAAAGCAGCTTAGAATGAGGAAACGTCGATGTGGGGATAAAAAAAAACCCAACCCCAAACCAGATGTCCTGGACACTTGAAATAGTTCTGAGATTATTTAAAGAGAGAAAACAAAGAGGGAACCAAAACTGAGGTTTCAAACTGTGCCCTTTTATAGGTGACAGGAGGGGGCAGCTCAGTTTATTCCGTGGCAGGTGGGTGCACACGAGTCAGGAGCTCAGGGCTCCGTCAAGGTCTTTGGCACAGTGTAAAATCATTTAGGTTTTCAAAATCTGAATGCTTGTGTTTCAAAGCTGAAATCTCTAAAGAAAAATCTGCCTTTGGGATGTGTGTGAAAAGGACTTTGTGGAGCTTTCGTGGAGCTCCACGCCAAACGTGCAGTCAGCTTTGTAGCTAAAAACTCCTAAGCCATCCTGATTGATATGGTAGGGGATGATCATGTAATTAGGAAATTTAAAACGAACAAGAAAACCCCAAAAAACCCAAACAAACACACACACAAAAAAAGCCCCAAACAAACAAAAAAGAAATGCCAGCAAGCTGTTGGCAAACATGTGTGATCTTGATTTTATGGAATCACAGAATGGTTTGGATTGGGAGGGACCTTTAAGGTCATCCAGTTCCAAAGCCTTGTCGTAGGTAGGGACAACCTTCCACTGTCCCAGGTTGCTCCAACCTGGCCTTGAACACTTCCAGGGATGGGATAACCTGTGCCAGAGATGGGGAGCTGTTCGTTTTTATTCTGACTGCTGAAAAATTGTCGATAAATAATCAGCAGCAAGTGTTTCTAAATAACACTTCTGCTTTTTTGAACCCGTTCTTTCATCTCCTGTCCTTGTGTGGTCTTTGAGGGCTGCCTTGGGAGAACAGTGCCAAGAGCCAGTGCATGCTTTGTCTTTGTGGTTTCAGTGAGGGGTTTTTTTGTATTGTCTCAGTCATCTTTGCTGGTTTTTTTCTGTACTTTCCAGTTTGCTTGACACGAGGAAGTGCAGTTGTATAATTTGGCTCTTGTTTTTGATCAGAAGAGTAGATGACAAGGCGGGTTGAAATAGAAACTTGGCGTTACATCATTTCCCTGCAGCAGAGCTCTCTGCTCACACATGGGTGGGACAAGTTACACCATGGCTTTCGTAGTTCCACAGGTCGGGGTGTAAAATTACAGGTGAACTGTGGTGTTTCCACATCCTTGCCTGTTTTTAAGGATTCTGGTGGAGGAAGAAAGGGATCTGGGCTTGGACACTCCCAGGGATGGGGCAGCCACAGCTCCTGTGGTAGGGCCTCCCCACCCTCACAACCTGGATGAGGCTGAGCCAGGCTCTTGGGTTTTGGGGAACGCGGTGGCAAAAGGAGGTGTGGAGAAGTTGCAGCTTCCTGGTTAAATGTAAGAAATCCTTCCTGATAAAATATAAGAAATCCTGGTTAAATGGAAGAAATCCTGGTTAGATATGAGGACAAGGTTTTGCCGTGGTGGTGGTCAAACACGGTGTCTCAGGGAGGGTTGATGGTCCTCATGGGTCCCTTCCAACTCAGCATGTTCTGGGATTCTCTGATACCTTGGAGGTGGTCAGAGCTTAACTGGACACAGCTTTGAGCAACCTGAACTATTTGGCCCAGCTCTGAGCAGAGGTTGGACCAGTATCTCCCTTTCAACCTAAATTATTCTATCATTCCTTGAAATAACATTTTCTGTTAGAAAGATTCTCCTTGTTATTCCCTAATTTCTGGTTTCTGGTTTTTTTTTCTTTTTTTCCTGCCATTAACTGGAGTAACTGCATGACCCAGCAGTGCCAGAACCTTCATGTTCTGATGAGCCCTGTTTTTCCCTTTGTTAGGGAGTTTTTGTGAAGCTCAGTTGGTATCTGTGTTTCCAGCACAGTCATCCAGCACTTTTTCTGGACATTTGGAACGAGCATTTAAAACAAATGTAAAGTCAGGCTCCCAACGTGAATTGCATAGATAAGGTTCAGCTAAAACTGGCAGTAATTATAAAGCTGACCCAAAAGAGAGGACTTGGTGGCTTTCAGTTAATAATTTGGTTTACTCCCTGAAATGAACAGGATGTGGGGGAGGCTCTTTCCTCTGGTGGCTCTATTTGAAGTGAAAAGTGAGTTGATGAGCTGAAAGCCTCAGGAATGTTATCCCAGGAATGCTGTATCCTGTAAAAATAAAAGGGCACCATCTCCATGGATGAATATTTCTGGAGCCTCCAGAACAAGCAGAACCAATATTATCACTGTTATAAATCAATTTATGTCCCTGTTATTGTTTTAGGCTCTCTGGAATGATTTAGAAGCGCCCAGGGAATTCCTTTTTATGGAAATGGAAATTCAAGTGGAAGTTCTGTCCCTAAACGAAGAAAAAAAAAAAATAGCACCAAGATAAAACAATTTGGAAGTCACTGGAGCTTTCCATTTGCTTCCATAAATCTCTTTTATTAATCCAGTGCTGACTGTTCTTTCAAGATCCTGTAATTCTCTCTTGAAAACGCAGAGGGGACTTGTGTAAGTGAAAGAACTATTGTTTCACTTCCCCTTCTTGTCAGCTGCAAGCCACAAGCATTTTGTAATTCCAGCTAAGCCACCCATGGGTGGGTGGCATTATCTCCAGCATCACATGGGCACAGGAGCAGTTAAGGAGTGTGAGTGGCTTCCTCCTGTTATCCCTGGGAATGGAGGAGGAGTGAAGGGAGACACTTGCCCAACTCATGATCCCAGTGTTCCAGAGGATGCTCACTGAAGGCTTCCCAAACAGCTGATCCCACCTTGTTTTCCCTTGCAGGGGAATCCCTGCGGGTCACACCCTGGGGAAATGAATTCCTTTGCTAAGGCCCTGGTTGGACTGGGATTGTGTAAATGAGTAGATTGTTAACACACAGTTGTGGTCTCTTGTTCAGGCTTTCCCTTAAATGCTCATTTGTCCCATTCCCAGTTGATGTACCAGCTCTGCTTTGGAGACTTTGAGCTCCTTCAAAGTGTATTGAATATGTGCTAATTACAGTCAGGGGAGCATTTGCTTTCTGGCTGAGAGTAAATATTTGTAGGGAAGTGATGAGGGGGTTCCCCCTGGAAATACAACATCTTCTGGGGGCAAAATCACAGGCAGGGCAGGTTTATTGGCCTTAATAAGAGGTATTGCCACCACTGTCCATGGTATATGTATGTCAGAGCATCATGGAATGGTTTGTCTGGGAAGGGCCTTGTGGATGATCCAGTCCCACCCCCTGCCATGGGCAGGGACACCTCCCACCATTCCAGGTTGCTCCAAATCCAGCCTGGCCTTGGGCACTCCCAGGGATGGGCCAACCACAGCTTCTCTGGGCAACCTTGGCCAGGGCCTGCCCCCCCTCCCAGCCAGGAATTCTTTACCAATATCCCCCCTAACCCTGCCCTCCGGCAGTTTAAAGCCATTCTTCTGTTTCCAATCCTCTTTCTCGTTTTTTCATACGTGGAATGTGTATTTTGAGTTTCAAACCCACCACCCACGGCCTGAAAAACCCCTGTTACTCCTGGCCCAGCCTCTCCACCTGACCTGGAGAGCCACGGGAGTGGGGCTGAGTCACAACTGTGTGTGGTGGAGATGAGGAACTGAGTGTTGGTCACGCTGTGCCCATGACAGTTTGTGTCACCTCGTGTTTTAACCGCTGATCAATTCCCTGCTAAGGCATTTGCTCCGGAGAGGTTGATTATTTCAGTGTTTATTCCTGCCTGGCTGGGGGATTGGAGAGTGTAAACGCACCAAGTCTAATCTGTGACTCAGGGCAGCTTAATTATCTTGAAACAACGATCATTTTTCGTGGTAAAATGAGGTATTTCTTGCTAATGCTGCTGACTTTGCAGAGAGTGTCCCTTTGTTGTTTTCACAGAAATAACTTCAGAAGAGGACTGGTTATAAAAAAACATGGTGGGATTTGAGAGATGCTCATGAAAGGTATTACCTGGATGGGAAGTGACACAGAAGTAGTCCTGGATGGATTTATGTGAGGAAGTTAATGGGAGGCTGGAATTGGTGGTGCAGGGAGTGGGAATGACTTGGGAAGGAATAAAGAGAAATAATCATAGGATCATAGAACGGGGTGAGTTGGAAAGGACCTTAAAGGTCATCCAGTTCCATAGGCAGGGACACCTTCCACTATCCCAGGTTGCTCCAACCTGGCCTTGGGATGGGGCAGCCACAGCTTCTCTGGGCAGCCTGTGCCAGGGCCTGCCCACCCTCACAGCCAGGAATTCCTTCCCAATATCCCATCCATCCCTGTGCTTTGTCCATGGGAAGCCATTCCCTGTGTCCTGTCCCTCCATCCCTTGTCCCCAGTCCCTCTCCAGCTCTCCTGGAGCCCCTTTAGGCCCTGGAAAGGGCTCTCAGGTCTCCCTGGATCCTTCTCTTCTCCAGGGAAACCCCCCCAGCTCTCCCAGCCTGGCTCCAGAGCAGAGGGGCTCCAGCCCTGGCAGCATCTCTCCAGCAGCTCCAGGTCCTCGTGCTGTTGTTCCCAGGGCTGGAGGCAGCTCTGCAGGGGGGGTCTCACCGGGCCAGAGCAGAGGAGGAGAGTGGTCAGGGATTTAAGCTGAATGCAAGGCAGCAGAACAAGGAAAATGACTGAAAAGCCAAAAAAACCACATTCCAAATCCCTGTTAGGAAGAAGGCACCAGGAAAGCAGTGTAAGGGTTAAGACTGTGGAGGAGGTGCTTAACAGGAACCCAGGAGAAATCAAATAAGAGGAAGGGAACAGCAAACTTTAAAACTTCTTTTCTTTTGAAACGTTTTATGCAGAAACCGTTGAGGGTTCTGGCCTTCTCGAGATATTTTTGTCAGACGTCATAAAACTGCTCGTTTTGAACAGGAAATGAGACTTTGCCATCTTGTTTCAAAGCTGTAACACAATGAAAACAGTTCCCAAAATATTCCTTCTGCCAGAAAGGAGCCTTGGAGCTGCTCTGGAGCTCAGGAGGAGAAGGAACCAAAGCTCAGGAAGCACCTGGTCTGGTTTTGTCTGGGAGGCAGGTGGGGTGAAAAGCTGTAACTGCAAACATGCAACGTTGTGACACATATTTTATGATCTATTTTAGTTACAAATCGCTGAATTCTGTGTCTCAGTGTTCACATTGAGCACAGACCCTTCTTTACTTGTGTCTGAAAGCCCCATTTCAAGTTTAAAAGGGCCTTCAATGAATTAACTTTGCTGAAAGTCTCAATTTAATAGCAGACTAAGCATTAAAGGCAGCCTTTATCCAAGAAATCCCAGATTCTTGGGACACCCCTTCCTGTGTGATTTCGACATCTGACCATTAATGTTGTGAAATTAAGTGGGTTTTGAAAGGTTTGAACATTAATCCCACAGGGTTGAATGAGTTGGAAAAGAAGCTTAACTTTAACCCTCACTGTCTCCTATCAAATAATAAAATGATTTATAAAATCCTCTCAGCTGCTGGAGAAAATGGCACCACCCCATCAATCCCTGGTGAGGAAAACTGCTTGGAATGGGGATTTTGTGCCAGGCTTTGGGATGGGGTTAGGGGGAATCTGTTTAAAAGGGAAAAAACCTTTCACAGTATTTTTTATTTCAGACTTCAGACTCTGATTATCTCTGTCTTCACCCAGTGGTGCTTAGAAGGAGTGGAGGCATCAGTTGGGAGTGTTACTCCCCTGGGAATAAATGAGAATGGACCCCTGGGCACATGGAATTCCCAAGTGGAATTTGGGAAGCCTGGATTAATCTTCCCTGCTGCTCCAGCTTTGGTACTGCCCCTGTGATGCTTTTCCCTTTATTATTGGGGATAACTTCCTTCATTGTTTTGTGATTCTTTAATTGTTGAAGTCACTCTGAGCTGGTTTCCTTTTTAAGAACATGTTGCTCATGCGTGTGGATTGCAAAAATTCCTAAAAATAGTTTCACTGGACTTGGTCCTTATATTTTAGTCTGACTTATATTTAGTCTGAGGGTCTCTTTGTAGGGACTCTTAAAACCTTCTTCATTCAGAACCTCTTGGCGCCTTTGTGGCCTCCTCTGGATCTGCTGTGACAGCTCCGGGTCCTTCCTGTGCTGGGGACTCTTCGATGGATCCCACTGAATTTCAGGTGTTCCCCAATAGAACTTGTGATACTTCCAGAATAAGTTGGATCTGGGTCTCCCTAAAGCAGACTTAGCAATACAGGCAGTGTTGGATGTGTGAGATTATCCTGGGATACGGATCATTTTATGGCCTTGGCTTATCCCTGTTTTGCTGTGGATGCAAACTGTGGCTGTTCTCCCTCTGACTTCAAATCCTGAGCTAAAAATGAGATGCTCTTTTCTCCTGGTAGGCTGAGTAAGTCCAGCACTAACTTTTCGCTCCAGAGAAGGGGGTTGGGGTTTGTCCTCCTCCTCTTTCCTTCGCAGCTTTCCCTCCTCCCACATTTGGCTTGGCAGAAAAAGCAGGATTTTTCCCCGAAGAGTGAGGGAGGCTGCAAAAGGCAGGATGGGCAGCAGCTCCACGTCAGTTTGGAGCGAGCCTTCAGCCTTCAGCTCCCTGATGGGAGCGGACACTGTGCAGTTGTTCCTCCGGGATTGCAGGGAATGAGAAACTCTCTGGAGTTGTTGCTCCAGGCAGGTTGTTCAGGGACACTGCTGGGGCTTTGATCTTGGCTTTGTTGGGAGTTTAGGCCCAGACAAATCCAGCCCTGATTTCCTTTCATGCTGCTGGAGAAGGAGGGATTTGAGTGGTAACAAATAGTGCAGAGAGGGAAGAGCTGAAAAGGGAAAATAAGAAGCTTTTCTTCTGTATTGGGAGAAATGGAATGCCCTGGAGAAATTCCTCCCAGGAATCAGCGTTTTTAAAGGAAAATCACTGTGGAATGTGACTGTTAACTGGAGAGGATGGGTTTTCCTGCCCTTCCTTCCTTTCCTCACGTCTTTGGGAAGCGCTGACCTGGATCCTACTGAGCTGGCAAATGCAGCTGATTCCAGTTGTTGGCTTTAGGACTTCAGAGTTTGAGACCAGGTTTAAAATACTGTCACACAAAAGGAGGGTTGTTGCTCTTCGTGGCTAAAATACAGAGAGAGGCTTCTGTTCTTCATCCCTCCAGCTCCAGAAGGATGAAAACTGATGCCTAAATAGTGAGAATTCCTGATAATTTATCTATTATTCTCCACGCCCCAACCTTTCCTTTTTATATTCATTTTATCTTCTCTGCATATAAAAATTAAAGCACTTGATGGAATCTCATTGACCAAAACCATTCAACTGAGAATTCCCAGACTTGTGGGATCTCACAGTTTATTTAGTGGATTTTGGGCACGAGTTTGAAACACAAACACTCCGAAAGCTTCACTCAGTGGGGTTGTTCTGGAATTCCTATTGTTGGGTTGTTAAGCGAGGAAAAGTTTGGAGTGTGTTGTGGAAAATAAGGCATGAAAATTAATGGGTTGCAGAGCAAAACAGATCAGGGATGGCTAAAACAGGGTTTCTAATGCAAATAAAAACAGGGTGGTGAGAGAATTTTATTGTAATTTTTAATAGAAATGCCTTCATATATATAATTATTTTAATATAAATATAAACTAGAGGGTTTAATAACATAGAGAGAGGGTGGAATCTCTGATACAGATCTCCCTTTTCATTTGAGGTTTTTGCTTTGATTCCTACACAGGGCAGTATGTCCCCTTGCCGGGATTCAATCCCATTGGCTCCATGGAAAAGTTATCACTCCACAAACACAATGATTTTTGTTCGCTTCGTTTCTTGCCCTTATCTTTTGGTTTTCAGGCTGCAGGATCAGCCCTAATTTTGTTGTGTTCCCTCCACCCATTGAGGAAATTCCTGGCCTTCCACATCACTCTGTGGTTTCCTGAAAAGCAGTGGCAGCTTCCCGAGCGTTTGTCCAGGTTTTTGATGCTCAGCACAGGCAAAAGGAGCCACTCAGAGTGTTGGGTCGCACCAACCCATCCAAAAAGGGATGTTTGGAAATGCAAACCTAATTTCATAGATCCACAGAACGGGCTGGGTTGGAAGGGACCTTAAAGATCATCTCATTGCAGCCCCAGTTCGGCGGCTGTTTTATCACAAATGTTGGATTTCAGTTTAAAAACACATAAAAATAGAGCTGCCTGTGTTTGAAAAGACCCAGTTACTCTTGGGCAGTGATGATTCAGATGAGACTGATATTAATTAGTCAGTGAAACCCGTGTGGCTTTAATTGGGTTTTTTTTTAACCTGAGTGCTGGTTTTGGTGCCTGGTGATTACAGAGAGGTTGAGTTTGAACAGCTGAGTTTAAAGTGAAAAATTATTAATTGGAAATTATTATTGTTCAACACTGCTTTTAGTACTTTCTTTGCAAGACAAGCATTAATAGAATACCAGGAATATTTCAGAAATAAATGGTAGAAAAGGGAAAATTCACTTTTGTGGCTTCATCCAACTCTGCTCTGCTTTGTTTATTATTGTATATTATTTACTATCTACTCTGCTTTGTATACTATTTATATTTGCCATTTTTTTTCTTCCTGGTTGCTTTTAAAATAACAAGATCCACAGTGTAACTTGTTGTCTGTCTTCTCCAAGACACTGAAATTGTAATTTTGAAATGGAGTGTGGCTGAGACCTGTAAATGTTTTAGTGAAGAGACCTGGAATTAAGAATATAAAACATTCAGCACGGGGTGTCTTCTGCATCTTAGTTGAGTAACAACATCCCAAAGGCAACCAAATGTCCTAAAAATAGCTCAGATAGTTTCATTTACATCCTTGCTTTTGAGGGAATTTTTATAAAGTGTAGAATGATTAAAGCCAACGCATTCAACTTCCCAAAATGTTCAGTATCATCCCTTGAAAGAAGAAGAAAGTCCTCCTGCAAATGATGGTCTGAACTGGGACCTGAAATTTTCTTCCTCTGTGAAGTTCTGAGTGAAACTTGGATGTTGAAATCAGAATGTTCTTGTCCCATCCCCTCCATATATAATTTTAGAGATTTATTGTATAGGGTTTCTTATAAAAATACACTTTAATTTGGTTGTGTATAAGAATACCCCTGTATTCTTTACTTATTTCGTGTATGAAAATTTGGGTTTATTTCTTAACAGCTTCTTCTCAGCTCAAATTTCAGCCTTAACTTCTCAAGCTCAGATTGGGGGGGTAAGGAATTTCACCCCTTTAATATGACAATTACACTGTAAAGAAATGATTTCTTGAAAAACATTGACTTTTTTTTTTTTTTCTCCTTGCAAATTGTCACTCTGTGCCACTTAACTTTGTATTATCTTGGCTTTGATGCCAGATTTTTTTTTTTAAAAAAAAACCCTCTTGATTTCCTTTTGAAGTTGACAAAAAAGACAGGTTTTTCAGTGGGATTGTAATAGTTCAGTAAGTGATTTAGTGCTCTCCTGAGAGGCAGAAAGGGAACAAAAGCCATTGTGGAGGAATAATGGCTGTTGGCTTTATGGAACTGATTCCCTCCCTCCCCCCCTCCAAGTTTCCCCTTCAAGTTGTTTGATGAGGGATTTTTGAAAAGACTTTTTTTTTTTTCCTGTCGAAACCTGGACTGTTCGGTGCTTTGGGTCAGAGAGTTTGGAAGTCAATGAGACTGAAAGGATAAAATCCCACGGGAATGGTCATTTGGATCACATAAGCAAGGCAAAGCTTTTGTTTTAGTATTCCCACCTCCATCTTGATGTAATAATTTTATAGAATGGATCAGATCTGTTTTATAGAATGGATGAACTCCACGATCATTGGAAGTTGGGAAGCAACCAACCTTCACCTCCTGGGGCTGGTGGGACATCCCATTCCCTGTGCCACGAGGAGTCCTTTAGGCCTGGGAGCTGCCTGTTTAGGCCTGGCTTTGCCTGTGTGATGTCGCCCTGACTTTAATAATTTCAGTTCTCATCAGTATTTAAGAACTTCATCACAGTGAAACCTCTTTTAATTAATGAAAGGAGCAGGGCTGTAACTCAGTTACAGGTCTGGGTGCTCCCTAAAGTTTTGCCACAATTTTCCTCGATGTCCTTCCTTATATCTCTTTTTTTTACATCTCCATAACACACTGAGGGGATTGGGTTTGGCCTCTCAGAGCTTGCTCATTGTGAGAGGAGTGGGGGGAGTAAATCAAACTTATTTCTTTATTTTTTTTATATTCCTCAGAACACAAAGTTCAGCTAGAGATGAATTAATTCCTAGTGCCCAGTATGGGAATAACCACGTGTGGGGATGGGATTCATCTCCCCCAGCTCTGTCCAAGCAATTTTCGGAGCTAATTTTTGGGGGGCTTTTCACAGTCAGTGAAGAGGAACAGGTCCTTGGCATCCTGCCTGGCAGCTGACCTATTTTAACCACCCTTCTTGGAAAGGCAGCAATCCCACCCCAGAAGCACCAACTCCTCTCCTTTGCCTCTAAAAAACACCAGGAGAGTCAAAGTCCAGACTTGAATTCGATGACATGAACCCCTCCTTGGGGGGTTTAACATAAAAAGAACGTCTGGGCGTTGATATGAGGGGAGGGGAGAGATCAGAAAGTGCTTTTACAGAACAGGCTGAAGGTGGAAATAGAAAAAGAGAACCCAAACCAGTGTGCCTAGAAGGAAAAAGAGGAATTAAATACACAGTTTTCTAGTTGCAGTTGGTGGAAGTTCTTTTCCAGCCTGAAAGATTCTGTTCTTGCTGAGTGAAATTCTTTTGGTTTTCCCTAATCTTAGTTCAGGTCAGTCTCAATCTGTGAGGTGAATTATGGAGATGTGATAACAAAACAATTCCGGAGCCATGCTCAGATCCAGGTACAGTCCCTGACAGGAGATTGTGGCCAGGTGGGATCGGCCTTTTCTCCTGGGAGAACAGTGACAAGGCAAGAGCAAAGGGCCTCAAATTGCCCCAGGGAAGGCTCAGGTTGGATATGAGGGAAAATTTCTTCCCTGAAAGGTTGGTTAAGCATTGGAATGGGCTGAATTGGGCATTGGGGGAGTCACCATTCCTGGGTTGGTCCAAACACGAGAGGATGTGGCACTTTGTGATATGGTGGGATTTGCTCAAAGGTTGGACTTGATGACCTTGGAAGTCTTTCCCAAGCCTAACAATCCTGTGATTGTGTGAAACCTGAGGGAATCTCCCAGGCTGGAGATACAGAATGTTTCCAAGAGCTCCTGATTTACAGCAGAGTGGGATGTCGGAAATCACAGCTGCTCTGCAAACAGAGCGCTTGGGACTTGCTGTGCCAAGTTTCAATTATTTATTTACGTTTTTTTAGCAGAGTTTGAGCTGAAAAGCTTTAGGAACAGATAAAAGTCTGCAGTTCCATTCTGGGGGAGTTTCAGGATGGGATTCTCCCAGCCTTGGCAGTTCTCTCCATCATTTGTATTCCCTGTGAGCACAAGTGCTGTTGGCACTGCCTGTGTTTGATGTAGAAATGGATGTCCTTGGAATGGGGTGGGAACTCAGGTGACACCAAGGGCTCATCCCTTCAGGGATAAAAGCACAGGGAGTGTTAAAATCCCGGTGCTGTCCTGGGAATGTGTATCCTAAAGGATGAATTCCAGGAAAGCTGTGCCCACCCCAGCACAGACGAGCTGAACCCGTGTTTGTGCATCGCTCTTGGTTTTCCGTGGATTTGCTGTTGGGAATTTCCTGAGCTTTTCATCAGTTGAACATCCCAGCTATTATTCCACCATTCCTTTGGTGAGAATATGGGGAAAAATTTTGGTGAACAGAGTATTTGGTGGAGCTGCCATCCCTCCTAAGAGCCTGGAGCTCTTATCCCATACTTCTCTCCCGGTCTTTTGGTGGCTCTTCTGCTTTCTGGGAGCCTCCAGGAGCTGCCTTGGCTGGTGATTCCTCAAGCCCAGCCTTTGACATGGCTGAGGGAATCAGCTCCAGTGTGGGGGTGAATGGAATTCCCAGTTTACTGCTGGTTTGGGTGACACCCTCTCCTGGATTTCTGGTGGACGTACGTTTTTGTGTGAGGAAATTCGAGGCAGGTTTAGCATCTGAGGAAACAACCCCTCTGTCCTGAGAACTCCTTGGTGCTGGAGGAGGAGGGAAATGGTATAAAGAGGATTTTGGCTACCAGAGTTTGGCTGTTGTAATTTCTGCTGACAGTGGGGGAAACTTCTCTGCAGAAGGAAAATCTCTTCTGTTCTTCCCACGTTCTGAATGATTCCATAGAATCATGGAATGGCTTGGGTTGGGAGGGACCTTAAATCTCCTCTTAATTCCATCCCCTGCCATGGGCAGGGACACTTTCCTCTAGCCCAGGTTGCTCCAAGCCTTGTCCAGCCTGGCCTTGGACACTTCCAGGATTTGTGTCTGATTTATTGTGTCTGTTCCCCTTGTTTTAAATACTGGGCTTGATTTTGCTGGGGCAGAAACTATTCCTCAAGTCTTGCAAAATGTAACCTTCTTCCCCCCCCCCCTTACTTTTCAAACTGATTTAAACAATCAAAGGCAGTTTTCTAAGGAAACACATTCCTGAGTCTGTTGAAATGGACTTTTCACCATTGCCATGAATACACTGTTCAAGTGGATATCTGCAAAGTATGCTCCATTTCAAAATCTATGTAATTTGTTTATATATCTGTGCAGAGTTGAACATTTAAATGACATCAGTCACTTCAAAGTCATGTTTAACACAAAACTTGCATTAAACCTGTAACCTACTCTGTGTGATGGGATTTTTAGACCTGTGGTTACAGCAGAGTTTGAATTTTGCTGTCAGTGCTGAGTTCAGGAGAAATACACCTGTACATGTCTTAAAAAAAACTGGTCTGAGCATCTGAAAAGTCTAAAGATGAACATTAATAAATCAGATTTTAAGTACTTCCTGCTTTTCTCAATTTTCCTCAATTCTTTCCCTCACACAGGCCCTTGATGGAAATATATATGATCACCTTAAGGATTATTTAATGGCTTTCAGCAGGACTGAACTAGAGACGTGCCAAGCTGTACAAAACACATTCCAGTTTTTACTGGAGACTTCCAGCAGGGTAAGTTTGAACTCAGTGATCCTTTATACCCAAACCCTCACAGTTTTATGGAAGTTGCCAGGCTTAAGATTTGCTTCCAAAATCATGCCAAGGGTTATTAGTTTTGGTTTCTCCTGAGTGGTGTTAAGTTAAAAGACACCAGACAGGATAATTTGCATGCTTGAATAATTCATCTGCTGGGCTAAAAAGAAAATAATAATAATTGTCATTGAGCTCAAAGGAGCTGCTTTGGTGGAGTCATAATATTCTTTTATTTATTTATTGCCTTACTTGCACAGAAACAGCTCATTTACACAGGGACCTGAGGAGCAAAAACATACCTAACACATTCCTTACTCACCTGCAAACAAGTGATCTCACACCTTCATAGACAGAAAGGGAGGGCGTGAAAAAGTGGCTCGGAATTTACTTGGCAGCAGCTGTAAAAACAATCAAAATACCATTTCATCTCCTGTTAGAAAAGGACTTGCTATCATCTACCTTGGGGTGTCTCATTCAGGGTCCAAATGTGTTCCCTGAAAACACTGAGTTGGAATCTTTTAACTAAATCTGTAGTTTCTATGTATTTGCCTAATATATAGTGTTTTATATTGTATAGTGTCTGCATGTTCATAATGAATTTCTCACTGTGCTGTCACATCCTTCGTGCTCAAAAATCCTTGGAGTGCTGCCTGGCTGGGACTTTGATCCAGCTAAACTGTCACATCCAAACACCTCCTTCGCTTAGGAATCCCTTCCTGGGATATTTGTGTGCACTGAGCTTGTCTAAGCCAAGCTTTGCAAGGCCAGGAGCCTCCAGGTCTGGCTTATTTTCCATAGTAACAGCGTCACACTCTGTGTTTGAGGCAAACAGCGCTGCTCCTGCTTTCCTGAGTCAGTTCAGTGCCTGCAGAAGGAGCAAAAATGTAAATACAAGTGGCAGGTCCCAACAGGCTCCTCGGCACAAATTTGTTTCTCTCCTCATGGCTCAGGAATGCAGAGCAGGAAAACTCGAGTTACATTGGCACCGAAAACCTGTGCCTGACTCTCTGAATATGTTCACTGGGGGGGGGGGGTTTCCCTGGGTTCTGCTTATCCTTCCTTTCCAGCACGGGTCCACGTTAAAATAACCCGCTCAAAAGGTGAAAACCCAGGGTAGAAACTCAACCCAAACCCCTCCCGTGTGTTTCAAAAGCAGCTCGTGTGTTAAACGTGGGATACATTTGGCAACTTGACCCTCTGGAATAAAGCTCTGCCTGGAGCAGACGCTTCAGGTCGCTGGGAGAAATGCTTTGCCTGTTAAATCTGAACCATCATTCAGGATGGAATTCAGCTTTAGAGTGAGACAGGTTGCTGCCCAGAAGCTCTTCCTTGGATGTCAGGGAGCCAGGGATGGCTCCTTGGGATGGGCAGGGCTGGGTTTAGAGACTGGCTGTCACCTCGTGGAAGGCAGATGGAGGGAAAGGGCTCAAAATCGGATTTTCTGTCCAAAATGCGGGCTTTTTGTAGCTACAGCATCATTTTGTTGGAGCTTTTGGGGTTTTATTACGCTGGGTTAGCGTGACCCACATCATTCCTGGGGAACGTGCTGGGAATGTTACCTCTGATACTGGAATGGAAACACTGAGATGAAAGAGGGTAAGGTTAGGTGGGATACTGGGAAGGAATTCCTGTCTGGGAGGGTGGGCAGGCCCTGGCACAGGTTGCCCAGAGAAGCTGTGGCTGCCCCTGCATCCCTGGAAGTGTCCAAGACCAGGTTGGAGCAGCCTGGGGTAGTGGAAGGTGTCCCTGCCCAGGACAGGGGGTGGCAGTGGATGGGCTGTAAAGGTTCCTCCCAACCCAAACCATCCTGTGATTGTATGAAAATGAAATTTTAACTCCCTTGTCACTTGAACAGTCTTATTCAAGTCTTTTACTTCTTGCATTTCCTTTTTTCTCGCACATCTGATTTTCTTTGGAGCGTTTTCTGAAATTCCGTTTGCTGTTTTGAACCCCCTTTCTGGGAGGTTTCTGGTCAGAGGGCAGATCATTTCCCTCATGCACATCTCTGACTGTGCCTTTTCCTCACATGGGATGTATTTGATTTCAGGTCTGTTTTGACATTGACTTTAAAAAAAAAAAAAAAAACACCACCTGTGTGAGGACATTGATTTAATTTCTGAGCAACAGAAAAGCCTATTTGGGAAAGTTGCAGTTTAATCCCAAGAACGCTGTGTTGCTTTAGAGTCTTTTAAGTTTCTTTTTATCAATTGTCAAATATAATGTGCAAAAGGCACCATTTAATTTGCTGGGCTTGCACATTTTCCTCTTCTGATAACAATTGTTCTCATTTATTGTGGCTTTGAGGGGAAAATCCCTCAGGATTGCTGTTGTAAAGATGGGTTTTCCTCTTTGAAGAACTGAGTTGCTTGGAAGTCTGAGGTTTGTGGTGCAAACTGAGTGCATTAAAATATCTGGGTAGGTTTTCATGCCCTCAGTAACTGCATTTTGGGGTTTATTTTTCCCTAATTGAAGTTAAAATAATTCCATACATTAGTCATGGCACAGAGTCGTGTGCTATGGTCAGTGATCCCATGGCTCTAAAAGGACTATTTAATGGAACAGCTGTTTAAATTAAAATATATTTATGGTGAGTGCTGAGCATCATCTGAAGCTGCAGATGTTCCCTTCTTCAGTATTTTTTGCAATTCTATTTCTGGGAATTCCTGGTGCAGATCCCTGTCTCTCTTCCCCCCTCTGAATGTGTTCATGTTCAACTGCTCAAATTGGAGCAGTAATTATGACCTTTTTTGAGGGTATTATTGGCCCGGGGGGACTATTTACTTTCTTTAACTGAAGATTAATTTTTTCACAGCTCAGTATTTCAGCAACACTTTGCTGCATTAGAGAACAAGTTGCATTTCCCATTGTCCACCCAGGTCATGCACAAAGCTGCTATTTCTGGATAAATACCATCTTTATTATGTACTTTGTACATCTAAACCCTCACTTTGGTAATAGATATTTATAATTTCGTGCTGCTGTGTATTCATTTTCGCCCATTGAAGCAGTGAATGCTCTGTGAGAGTCTTTCAAGCAGTGATACTATTTTTTCCTGCTGCAATCACTGAGTGTTTCTTTGTGAATCTCTGTAAATTGTGACATAAGAGGTTTGTTTAGGGACATGTGTCATGGTTGCTGAAACGTGTCATTAAACAAATTTAGGAGCTGAAGTGGTTTTGCTTTACAAAACACAGGCTTGGAGAGTTTCCTCTGAAAGCAATTTAATAAAGAGAGATGAAGTTTGCAACTCATTTTATGTGCGTTACTCCAAATAGTCTTTTCAGCTCCCACAACTGATAATTTCTGTAAAATTAACACATTTCAGCCTAAGAAAGAACATTATCCACAAGAAATTATCCACAAAGAGGAGGGGGAAATACTGATGGCAGTGACATCACATTGTGTCTTCTCCATAGTTGACTTTTTCTCCTGGTTTTGTAGGTTAAAGTCGTATTTTAGGTCCTTGTCCTCTGAACGAGGTTCTGAATTTCCTTCAGGGTTCTGCTGCGGAGTGAGCTGTTTGAAGGGCTGCTTTTACTCTGGAGATGTTTCAAAGCTGACAAAGTGAGGAGTGTAAAAGGCCTGTTTTTATTCCCTCAGGTGGTGCGGGATTACAACCTCCAGCTGTTCTTACAGGAGAATTCCGTGTTCCACAAACCTCAGCCTTTCCAGTTCCAGCCGAGTGACAGTGACACTGTAAGGACCTTCAGAATTCCTTGGGCTTGCTCTGTTTTTGATGTGTTTCATGTGTAAATGTGTGAGAGAACGTTGTTCACTGATATCCCAGACTGCTTTAACCTCATGGTGGATTTTTGGGGCGGTGGGTGGGTGACGGTGGTGAAAGCATCAAACGGGCTCAGTGTCACCCACAGAAAAGCAGAGTGTTTTTTGGCTTTTTGTGACTAACAGCCCTGTGTTTCTCTGCTTTCAACCTAATTCTTACTAAATTTTGCTCTAATTCTGACTGAATTTTGTTGCCTTTTTATCCTGCTGGGGAAGTTCTCATCATGTTCACTGTTACTGTGCTGTAACCAAGTCAAGTGTCCCTGCACACCTAAATTATTCAAGGAATGCTTAGAGATACACAGAAGGAGCAATTGACTTAAAAAGAATACTGGTGAAACGCTGCATTCCAAAAATAACCTCCAAAAACATTCTCTCGGTGTATGTGTTGCTTCCAAAGCAATGATATGAAAATTGGGTAAATCGGGCTGTTTAAACCCGTTTCCAAACGGCCCCTCGATTAAGGTGGATTGCTGATGTCCCAGCAACATTACTAATGTTATTTTAAGAAGTAGCAGTTTAAAATAAGTCTGGATCTTTAAAAAATATAACCCTGTGCAGCTCTTTCTTGCTTGAATTCGTTGGAGAACTGATTTGGACAGCAACAATCTGAATTTCAGGTGATTTAATTCGAGACCCCTCTTAGCAGCTGCACAAGAGGGATTTTTGCAGTCACACCAACTTCTCTGGCACAGTTTCCTTTGCATTTGCCTTGTAAGAAACTGGGATTCTGATTTTTCCTCCAGCTCCTTTGCACAGAGTCCATATTCCCATAAAAAAAATGGGACACCATGGTGTGAATTTTGGGGTGTCCTGGTCGGGGCCGGGAGTTGGACTCGATGATCCTTGTTGGGTCCCTTCCAGCTCAGCGTATTCCCTGATGAAGTTTGAGGTTGTTCTTAACTCCATGAGTGTCTTTCCCTGCCTTTCTAACCTTTGCTGCTGTGTTTTTCATCCCTGTGGGAATCTGTGCATCCAGAGTTTTAATGCAGTTCAGCTGGTGGAGATTGAGCCCTCACCTGTCAGTGCTATGAGAATGACAATAGCAGAGGTACCTGCTGGTGTTTGTGTCCTTATCCATGTGCATGTGGCTTGGGATATGCTGAATTTACACCCACGTGGAGGTGGCAACAGAATGCAGAATATGTATTGTCAAACCGTACAATAAATATAAATTCATGTAAATTAATGGAATAGATATCAAATAGAAAATGGGGGGGGGGGGGTTGGGGAAGCTTTGTTAACGATGAGACTTTAAAAGAAGGAAAAATCAATTTGAAGGTGTTTAAATATGGGGAGCAGCTTTACACTCCTGAGCTTGCACAGCGCTTGTAATTGATATTCTCATCTTTTGGGGGCATGAATTAAAATTTCACAGCTCCAGACAGTGCTGGGTGTAATTGGTTCCTGCTCCACTGTGAGGGGGGAGCTGGTCTGACAAGTGGAGATTATTAGGATGCACTGATGAAATGCAGCCCTGGTACTAATTTAATTCTCTTCCTTTTCCAGAGGGTTATCCCCATGTCCAATAGAGCTGTAATTCCCTCCTGTTAAAGTCTTCAGCACGAGCAGTGACAGGATTCCTGATTCCTTGACTCGTGTGGGCTCACAAGGGACTCGTGCGCTGCTGGAGCTTCACTCCAGCCCTAAAACTGTCCCTGTCCCTCACATCCAGTGACTTCAGTACCTGCTTAACCCACCTGGGCTGGAGAATTCCTGCATTTCCTCAGTGCACCGCAGCTTTTGGAGCTTCCAGCTGCAAAGTTTCCCCCAAAATAATTAAATTAGGCTTTTTTCTGATCCATTTAATTATGCTCAGCTGACAGGATGGGTAACAGCTTACACATTCCCAATTTTTAATCAGTAAATACAAGGGTTTGAAGGCTCTTTTTCAGGCTTTTGACTTGGTCAGATATTATTTAATTTTCTATTGAATCAACATTTAATTGCAGAACAATTATCAAGCATTCCTTTGCCACGTATTTGCAGATAATCTGCAGGGTTTATCGGTTGGCTTTTAGTTTCTGTGGGTTGTGCATGATAATTTTCACACTGAAGGCTGAAAGAAAGACAAAATAAAAACTTTCACACTGAAGGCTGAAAGAAATATAAAGCAGAGTGATTAATACATCTCATCAGGTGTTTAATATTAACCTTTTCCAAGTTTTATGGGCTCTCTTCAGGCTGAATCCCTGATCCACCAGGACTGAGGGCAAAGTTTGGAGCATTTAAGTGTTACTGGAATGAATTTGGAGTATTGTAGGCAGGAAGAATGTTAGAAATTATACGAAATTCTGCTGTAAATTCCAGTTTTTCAGGGTCTATCCCAAAGTTTTGCTTTATAAGAGAAGAGCAGTTCCAAAAAGTGATGGAAAGTAGATTTCTGTGCAATCCTGGGGTCAGGGGCAGCACCCACAGCTCAGTTTGCTTTCAAAATGATCCCAAGAGCCTCCAAAAGTCTGTTCCTAAGAAAGGAAAATATGAAACAGTTTTCCGTCAATTTTCAGGACTTTTGATTCCCAGTATCACATTAACAGTGAGTGAAATGTACCCTCTTAAATGCCCACAAAGAGAAACCCAAAAATGTTTGACATCAATCAGCTCTTTTCCATGATTAAAAAATTGCTTGGAGCTTGAATTTAAATGATTGTTCATGTTGACTAAATTATTGAGATTGTTTCAATGTCTTGTTTTGAGGGACATAAATTCCAGTTAAAAAAAAAAAAAAAAAGAGAGAGGGAAGTTTTGGAAAAAGTTTAAACCAAACCATTTTTCCCTTCAAGAAATTGCCTTAAAAATATTTAGGAAGAAATTCTTCTTCTTCTTCATCAAGTTTAATCCTGTCAAGAAATGAATCCCCAAAATGGGTTTACCAACAGCAAAGTGGAAAATGGGGAAGAGTCTTTTGAAATCTTTTCAGCCTCCCAAGAAAAACCAACCAGCACAACTTGGCCTTCCCTGGATCCTCAATTCAGGGACAGTTTAATCATCCAACATCCCCCCACACACACACACCGAAGGAAAGGGATATTTATTAATTCCCTGGAAATCCAGGGTGTGGAAAACGTGCTGTCCCCACGCTCACAGATAAGAACAGGGCAAAAGAGAGAGGAAATTCAGCAGCTTTTCTCCCTTTCCTGCTTGGAAAAGCTGCTTTTTTCCTTCATCCAGGAGAGACAATGAGCCAAAAAAATGACCCTGGAGCGGGAGGGGAACGGCCCCAAAAAGCTGACACTCCATTTTTGAGGCCTTTTTCCTGTTTTTCATCCCTGGTTTCCCCTGGATGTTCCAGATCCTGAGGTTTTCTTGGAGCACATGAGGAAAAAGCTGGGGCCCAGCTGATTTGTATCATGAAAACAATCTTTTTCCCACTGTAATTTGCACAAAAACACCTCAGGAAGATCAGGGGAAGGTTTTGCAGTTTCCCCCCCTCATTATTTGACAGGTTTTGGGTGCACTGTGAGAAAAAAGATGAATTTCCCCTCACTGTCACACACAGAATGTATTGAATTGCTCAGCTGCTTCTCTGAGGCTATTTTATATAAATTACATAAATATACTTTAAAAACGACCTGTATATCTGTATTTAGAGTGATCTCTTTAATACTAGAACAGACTGGGTTAAAGTATAGCTTTTTTGAGGCTAAATAGATCAAAAAATAAAGATATTATTTAATTTTATCAGTCTTTTAATACCAGACTGGTTTTAAATATAACTTTGTTGAAGCTAAATCTATTTTGAAAGAAGTTACTGTTTAATTTTATTAATCTCTCAATACCAGACAGATTGGTTTTTAGTGTAACCTTTTTGAAGCAAAATATATATTAACAGTAAGTTATTATTCCCTTGTATCGATCTTTTAATACCAGAGCAGGCTGGTTTTAAGTATGACCTTTTTGAAGCTAAATATATATTAAAAATAAAGACATTCTTTGATTTTTGTCAATCTGGAAGTTATTAGGAGTTCTTGCTGAGGAGAAATTCAGCCATTCTTAGGGAAAGAAATTACCTAAAATGTGAGTCAGGCCGAGCTCACTCTGGGCTAAATTAAATGAAAGTTCTACAATAAGAGACTAAAACAAGCCCTAAACTTGACCCCTGTTTTTGCTAAAAGTGCTGAGTTTAGCTATGAATTGTGTGAAAAATGTCATGTGTGTTCCTCCCTCCTCCCACAAGTGTTGCTTTGCAGCCTTGGCATGAAAACCTCTTGTTTTCACCTCTTGAAAGGAAATGTCTGATTTTGATCCCTGTTTTATGTTGGCCCTTTGCATGCAAGAAATCTTTCCTGCTTTTTGCCTCTGTCAGAGTGATTTATTTTTTGTTTTTAGGCTTCGGCCTCAAAAATCAAGAAAAAAAAAATAAAGAAAGAACTTTGAGGCTCAAAAACCAAGGGGGTTTTTTTTTTTGGCTTCTAGGACAGCACATGTCCAGATATAACTGACAAATAAAAATACAGGCTGGGTTTGCAGCTTCTGCACCTGCAACAACATTCCAGACAAAACTGGAGGAGGGACACATGTTTGCAGACTAAATTCATGTGTTAATTTAAGCAACAGCATTGCTGCCTCTCAGCTTTTTAGCTGCTTGGAGCCATCCAGCCCTTTCTCTTGGGTTCCTGATTGAATTTTTAGCACTAAACAGTGTTTTCAGTGTAATCCAAGCCCTGAGGGAGCAGCAGAATGTCCATCTATGTTTAGCTGGGGGATTTTTTTGGCTCTTCCCTCGTTCCTTGGCCATGGAGAGCGGGTTTGGTTTCCCTCTTTTTTGGAGGAGGTTAAATTGAGGCACTGGCCGTGTTGGCACCACCAAGTCCCAGCCCTGAAAACACTTCAGCAAGAGCTTAATTTGGTAAATCAGGTCAGGACCAGGCTCTTCAGTTCCCTCACCTTCTTCCCTTCAGTTTTGATGTCTGGAGGATACACCTGGTTTAGCTCCTTTTTTCTCACCTATTTAAATACCAGCAGGGTTTTCATTCCTTGTTTTATGTCCCCCTTGCCCTGAGGGTTGAGACTTCCCAGATAATCCTTGAATCCATCCTGGAGCACGGTGCTTTTCCATGCCAGCCATCTCCCACTGCTTCCAAGTTCCTCCACAGCCTCCTTTAAGTGGCAGCAGCTTCTTTTACAGGTCAGGTGAAGTCAAGTCCCTCCCAGCCATGGATTCAGGGAGCATTCCAGGTCCTGATGGGTTTGAAACTGTTCCCAGCCAGGTATCCAGTGCATTTCCACGCTTAGGAAAAGAAAATGAGCTGCTGAGTAGGAGCAGGATGAATGGGAACTTTGGAAATTCCTGGAGAGATATTTTATGAGGTGGTTTATAGGATTCTGCTCAGGATTGTGACTCAGGTGGAAGCTGTGGGAGAAGCTGTACAATAAACTGAGGTCCAGTGTTATCTCAGGGATGGGATGTGAGTAAATCCATGTGTTTGTCCTGTTGGAAGTTTTGCACTGACCTGGTGGAGTAACTTAACAGAGGTAATTAAAGAGGTCATAATGAAGGAATGGGATTTATAGAATCCACCTCAAATAAAAGCAGGTAAAAACAAACTTAATAATTAAATTGAAGGGATGGGTGAAGAGATCTTCACCTGCAGCTTCACCTTCTTACCTGTTCATTCCAGAGCTGCCCACGTGCTTGTAACCCTCCTCCTCTTCTGGGCTGCCCTGCACCTTGTCCAACAATTCCTTTTTCTTTAAAAACTACCACAAACATGAGTTTTGTGGTTCTGTTCCACTCCAGTGGGTGAACTCCGTGGGAATGTTTGTTTCTGGCTTTGACATCAAATATTTGGACATCTTCCAGCGGATTGGAAAAGCCTCTGGGGTGGTTTCTTTGGTCACTGTGAGCAGCAAGGGGGTGCTGCCTCCCCTTGACCCCTCCTGTGATGTGGTGGAGTCCCCAGCCCTGGAGGGATTTAAAATCCACGTGGATGTGGCACTTGGTGGTCTTGGCAGTGCTGGGGGATGGTTGGACTCGGTGGTCTTGGAGGGCTTTTCCAACCCAGATGATTTCCAACCCAGTGATAAATGCACTGGGTATTGCAGTAATGGAAACGACAGAAAGATTAAGAATTATTTCAGTAATTACATGCTGGGAAGTCGTCAGACCTCCAGACAGGTTCTGTTCAATCTGTAGACAGTAGAGAACTACTGTCCTTCCTTTAGTTGGAATTTCTTGAGGGGGAGAATTACTAAGAAGGAGCCTAAGTGGCCCATGGGATCACTCTAAACCTTTCATCTTAAAGAACAAATCCTTCCCTGTGAGGGTGGGCAGGCCCTGGCACAGGTTGAATCCCAGAGAAGCTGTGGCTGCCCCATCCCTGGAAGTGTCCAAGGCCAGGTTGGAGCAACCTGGGCTAGTGGAAGATGTCCCTGCTCATGGCTGAGGTGTGACTGGATGAGCTTTAAGGTCCCTCCCAGCTCAAACCATTCCATGATTCTGTGATCTTTGCTTCCTGTAATGACGTTTACGTCAGAAATGGGCTGAATCCTTGGATATTTATTCTTCATCTCTTGGATTCAGTGGATGGCTGTGCCTGTGTTTCAGTTGGATTCACTGTGGCTGTCTGTCATTGCAGTAGAGCTGTGGTTGTGTTCAGTGTCACACTGATGCTCCTGAGTTGTGAATTCCTGTGAACTTTGATTGGGTTTTCCACAGCCTGCTCCCATCCCAAAATCCAGCACAGTGGTTTTGCTTGTGTCCTCCTTGTTCCATACGAAACAAGACCCCAGGCTGATCAGTGTAACACAGAGTTATCCTGTAGGGAAAATACCCATTTTACCCTCAGAGGTTCCCCCTGGGGCTGCTTCAGGGCTCACTCCCTTGTTTTCTGTTCCAGAGCCGACAACTGGAATCGGAAACTGGAACGACTGAGGAGCACAGTCTGAACAAGGAGGCTCGGAAATGGGCCACCAGGGTGGCCCGGGAGCACAAAAACATCGTCCACAGCCAGAGGGTAGGTGGGGAAACCTCTCTACGTGGGGATTTGGGGCGTGAAGGACGGGCACTGAGGGGTTGTTTCTGTCCTGTCCCCTCACCCTGCCGTTTTCATCCCGGCCTTTCTTGGTTTGCAGCTCCTCGGGCTTTGTCATTATGTGTTGTTATTCCCGGAGGAATCTGAAATCTGCTTTACTGCGAGTGCCCACCCTCCTCCTGCTCAAATTAAACTTTCAGGGGTTCTCTTACCTCCCTGGGATTCTCCTACCTCCACTCTCTCATGTGTTCATTACCCATGTTCATTTGGGGATCAGAAGTTTTCTCAACGCCAGGAAAATCCATGAGCAGTGTGCACTTTAAATCTGATCCGAAGGTGTAAAATTGTGTATTGGTGAATTTATTTCTACATGTTTGGCTTAGAAGAACCTGGGGCTGTGTTTGGCAGCCTAACTGGGCCGTCAGGTATTTTGAAAGGTGTATTTTAGAGTGAGAATAAAGACCGAAGTTCTTTGCTTTTCCTCCAAAAGGCAGCCATGGAGGCATCTGTTGTGTTTTCACCATATCCTGCCTCATCTCCCAAATATTCCTACAGTTCCCACCCCTGAGTGGAGCATCAGCTGCAGAAAAACAACATCCAAAATGCTGTGACATCTCTTGGAAAATGTTTTGACACCTGGCCTAGTGGAAGATGTCCCTGCCCATGGCAGGGGGTTGGAACGGGATGATCTTTAAGGTCCCTCCCAACCCAAACTCTGGGATTCTGCATTCCTGACATAAATATGCAGCAACATTCCCCTTTCCAATATGGAATTACCAACCTGTAGATGGGTTGGTTCCTGCCACAGTAGGATGTTTCTGGATCTGGAAGCCTTCCCCTGAGTGGAACGTCCAGGTGAAATTCTGTGCTCTCAAATGGTGTTTCCCCTCACCTGTTCATCACCTTTTTCTTTCCCAGGGATGGACCATTGCATGGAACTGAGCAGTAACTGTCGTCAATATTTACCATAGCTAATAATAATAATAAATATTTATCCTGGAAGTGTTTTGCTGGCGTTGACTCCGGGTGTGGTGTGTTCCCCTTGTTCCTGAGCAGACCCTGGAGGAGCTGGAATGCCACGGGCCCGTGATGTCCGAGCAGACCCGGGCGGAGCTGGAGCAGAAGATTGATGAAGCCAGAGAGAGCATTCGCAAGGCTGAGGTGAGCAGGGAATCCCCTGGGAGGGATTTGTGTTCCAGCTCTTCTAGTTCTGGTGCTGGAAATGGAAAGGCCCGCGCCAGAAATCGGGGAATTTTAAGATGTCGGGTTTTTTCCTCCGTCTCATCCTTGTGAAATCGCGGAGTGAACTCGATGACAGACTCTGGATCAGAAGAGGGGTGTTCAAGACACCTCCTGATGAGGAGTGATTGCACTTGCTGCGTTTGCCACTCTTGTGCAAAGGTCAAGGATCTCTATATTTAGGGGCCTTATCTTGAACAGAGGAAAAACAGCCTCAAGTCTGCAAGTTTCCCTCTGCTCAGAGGAATTAATACCAGCAAAAATGATGGTCAAATCTCTGTCTTGATGCTTTTTCTTCTGGAGGTCACTGCCACATGCTGATGTGCTTCTGCTGTGGTGGGTTTTGATAGAATAATCCAGAATGTTGACGGGAAAACATCAGAAATAATCCTTGTATCTCTTTCTGCCTTTCCTGAGAGGTGTTTTGAAAACCTTAAAGAGGTTGATGAGACCTGTTGTGGGTTAAGAAACACTCAGGAGAAGATAAACCAACTCCCTGCTTGGCTGCCAGCGCTGGGTTAGTAAAAGTGAACTGTTTTCGTGGCCAGTGACTCAAAAACTCTTATTTCAGGCACCAGGAACTAATCTGTTACTTTTTGGATGAGTGAGTTGCTTAATTAAAACTGTAGAGCAAACCTAATTGTTTCAGTGAAGTGCTTCTCAGAGTACCTGAGGTAATTAGGAATGTGATTTACAGTTGAAGAGGTTAGAAAATACAGGGGGAAATGATTCCTCCTTCTCCTGGTGGGAGAAACACCAAGCTCCCTTTTTAAATATGCTGGACTAAAAACCTAAACCCAACAAAAAGGGGGTTAAAAACCTGTTTTGAGTAAATTGTTTCCAATTGGCTCTGAAACACTTCTTTCTCTGTGTGTGTCTGTGTATATATATATAATGATTAGTTATAGTTAATTATTAAATATGCAAGGGCAGAGAGCACAAGGAGGAAAGATAAAAGCAGAAGAAATAAAATCAGGATTAGAAGTTGCTCAGGAGAAGGTTCTCCCATCAAAATATTATAAAAGCTCCAAATGAAATCAGTCTGGAACTGAAGTGCCTGAGGGTGGAAGTTTTATATAAATAAAGATGAATTATTTTCTCCCAGATGTGTGTTATAGCTAATACAGACAAATATTGTATTTTCCTGATTTTCCAGTGTGCTGAACCATTCCTTACCTTCCTCATATTTAACACATTCTGTCTTATTTGTGTATTTATTTATATATTGATTGATTGATTGATATTTAACAATTCTGTTTCACAACAGAATTCAGTGCAAATGCCAAGTAGCTGAGTCTGGGATTCAGTGACTGGGGGATTTTTACTGACCTCTCTCTTCTGACACAAGTTTTCTGCTGCATATTTTGAAGTCCTGGGGAAGTTATCTCTGAGTTTTTGGGATGGCAGGTATGAAAACCACTTAGTGGGACTTTTCTCTATTGCCACTCAAGTTATTAACAGTATTTTTTTTTTTTTTGTAAGATAAGCCAGTAAGTGAATTTAGGGAGCTTTTTTTTGCTTCCACTTAGGAATGGCTTTGTCTTTAAGCCCCAGCCCCTGTTAGTCCTCACTTCTTTAGGACTAAGCTCGAGAACAGTGATTAGACATGAGATTTTTACACACATAAAATCCTAGGGAAGAACAAACTAAGCTTTGATTTAAAGCCTTTTCTTTGGTAATGCAGTGCTGATTCTTTCCAGCCTGTGAAACTGCATATTGATGTGCAGCTGATGAAGCAGGAATTGCTGAGGGTTGGGGAGGGGAATGGTATTAGTGGGAAAAGTTACAGTTGGATATTTAGGGTGTAGGGAGGGTGTGGAATTGTCCTTTCCCTGTCCTGCTGCACTGATTTTGGGGTCAAGGAGCTGCAGCTGCTGAGTAAAGCAGAGCAAAGAGACCCTGATTTACCTGAGAGAGGTGGATTTCAGGATAACAAGGAGGGGTGGGAGGTTTCTGGATGGTTGGCAGGAGCCAACAGCCAGTTATTGGAATTCAGAAGGAGAGAGATTTTCCCACACTTCCTGTTACTCAGGAAAAAGAGGACTGGAAAAGTGGAATAAGGGAGATTACAGAGGTTTTGTTCCAGGTTGATGTTTCTAATTCATGAAATAAATCGGGGGGGGGGGGGGGGGGGAGAAACAAGTCCCCCAGCAAGGCCAGAAGTGTTTTCTGGGTGACATTTTGGAAGGTGTTTTACTCCTGCCTGGCACCAGACGTGGCCCCACCCTGGGACAGCCCAGGGGAATTCACCCTTTTACACTTTGTAGTTCATTATCATCTTCTCACATCAGATCTTAACCACCTGCAGCACTTGGTGCTGCTGCTGCTGTTGTTGAGAAGAGTCATTATTTTGTTTTTAAAGGATGTGTGTGTTCCATCCTTCATCCTAAAGGTGTTCTCCCATCTTCCTTTTGGGATTTTTTTTTTTTCTATTCTTCTCTTTAAATGCTCATTGTTTTTATGGGAATTTTGGGGCCTGGAGTAACCTGCCTCTTCTATCCCATTTTGGCTTCTTGCCCCACTCCTTGGTGTTTTCTCCTTTGCAAATCCACTCTCTTCCTCCTTTTCTTCCCTCATCATTCCTGAAGGGGAAGATAAATTCACGAGCACATTGGGATTAAATTCTGCCTTTCTCCTGGCAAAGCTGTGTTGGTCATCACTAGACATTTCCACTTGTTTTTCCCTGAGGAATTTTATATCCTTGACAGATCTGTGTGGTGCCAGAAGACAAAGCAGTCTCAGGATGAGCTGAGCCAGGACCTTTTGGAGAGGATTTATGGGCTTTCCCCAGGGTGTTTTGGGCACAGATGTGCTCATCTCATTTTCCTCTTCCTTGGAGACCCCGAATCCACTGAAATCCAACCCCTGGGAATAACTCAGGATCTGTATGGTAGTTATAACTCAGGGATTTACTGGTGTAAATATGTAGGTTTAGTTTGTATTTGTGTGGGTGAAATTTGAAAGCCAAGAAATCAAGCACGACTCGATCAAGATATTGGAGAGACCCAAGTTTTTTGTTATAAAAGGTGCCTGAACATGAAACCTCAGTGGGTTATCCCTGATTTTTTTTCTCCTTGGGATAAGGAGGTGGTTTTTGTTGTGATGTTTCAGGGGAGCAAACTCCTTGATTACAGTTTGGTGGAAATTGGGACTTGCTGCAGAGTGTTCCTGTGCAGTTTTGGTGCAGGGCAGGTGTGGCTGGGACTGATAACCAGAACACACATTTTCTTCTGAAAAACAGGTGGTTTGGGGTTTGTTGTAGGGGTTTTTTTTGTTGTGTTGCTTGCTTGTTTTTAGAGGAGATGTTGGAATTATGTGAGATTATGATTGATAATACCTCTGGCACTGGCAGAGCAGTAACTTTGATGGTAATTAGTAGGGTTTAGATCCAGAGAAACTCCACCACTGCTGTGTCAGGGCTGGGCTCGGGTGAAGACAAGCACTGAGAGCAGGAGCTGCTTGTTCAGATTGGGGGTGGCACAATTCAAGCATCATTTGGAAAGGAGGTCGATGAGAAAAGTTTAGATACTGAAATTGGATTTGAAAACTCATGATTTGGGAAAGTGAACCATTTTTGCAGCTCCTCTGCACTCACTCATCCAGCTCAGGCAGCTGAACCAGAACTTCTGTGTGTGAAGCTTTGATTTTTGTGGCAACTGTAAGGAAGGAATTGAGCTTTCCAGTTCTCCACTGCCTGGATCCCTTTGTCTTTCAGCTTCTGGGGACAGAAATGTACTGTCTCCACTGCTCTGTGCTGTGGAAATAGGGGAAACACAAGGTGGAGCTTTCTAGAAATGCTCCTTTTCTCTCTCCACGATGGTGGGAGGTTTCCCATTTGCTCTCAGGAAAGGTCTTGGGGCCTCCACAGCAATTAATCCTGTTTGCACTTAATTATATTTTGTCTCATCAGTAGTTCATCTGCAACTCTCAGGAGAGTGTTTGGACCAGATTAGGTTTGGTTAAGGCTCATCATGGTGCTGTTTGCTGGGTTTGATGAGTTCAGAGGCAAAGGGCCCTTTTTAGTGGTGCTTGGAGGGCTGTTTTCTCCCTCTCCTTGTATTTGGGATATTTATTGCTGGGCTGTGCTGACAGTTGTGTGGCTGGCTGAGCTCCTGGGCTGGCTGAGGCTCTGGTTTATTAATCACACCCTGCCTGCATCTCCAGCAGACGTGGTTATGCCTCATCCTGCTTTTACTGTGTGCGCTCTGCCCTTAAACCATCACCTGCAGGGGTGGTGTCGTTCCCTGCTCACAGACAGTGGGAGAGAAGCAAATTCCATGTGCCTCAGGAGAAGAAATGAAATGGGATCACAGAATCACAGAGTGGGGTGGGTTGGGAAGGACCTTCAGGAAAGGAGAGTGACTTTTTACTCAGCAGACACTGAGAGGACAAAGGGGAGTGGGTTTAAATTGAGAGAGAGGAGGTTTAGATGGGATATTGGGAAAGAATTCCTGGCTGTAAGGGTGGGCAGGCCTTAGTACAGGTTGCCCAGAGAAGCTGTGGCTGCCCCTGGATCCCTGGGAGTGTCCAAGGGCAGGTTGGACTTAAGGCAAGAGACTCCTTTTGGTAAAGGATCAGGAATTAGACTGCAGTACAAATATATTGATTTGGCTTGCTTTGTAGATTTTTTTTTTGTTCTCATTCAGTTCTTTTGAAAGGTGAATCCCACTGAAAATACAGCTCAGCTCCATAAACCTGGGGTTCAGATGCAGTGTCATTTCACAATCAGGTGATGGGCTTTGAGGGTGTCTCCAGTCCGACCTCTGCTTTAAAAATCTCTCTAATGGTTTTGGTTCTGAAAGTCCACAACATTTTTCACAATATTCAGAACCAGCATTTATTCCCAGGACCGCAGAGAAATGTGTTCCTAAGGCTTTGCATCATACATTTTATGTACATTTCCTTTCCTCTTTACAGAATTGGGATGATTTGTACTCAGCCCATTACCGGTAGCCTGGGGAAGCACTTCCCAAACCCTACAAATCCAACACTGCTCCCAACTGTTCTCCATCTCCTTCCACTTCCCAAACCCTACAAATCCAACACTGCTCCCAACTGTTCTCCATCTCCTTCCACTTCCCAAACCCTACAAATCCAACACTGCTCCCAAATGTTCTCCATCTCCTTCCACTTCCCAAACCCTACAAATCCAACACTGCTCCCAACTATTCTCCATCTCCTTCCCCACCAACTGCTTTCTCTCTTTTAGGCATCTTTAATGTTTTATGTGCCTGAGCTTGGGAAAAAATCCATCTACCAGTCCCTGCAAGTGGACTCTTCTCCATGAACAGCTTCCCCTCTGTTTTGTTAACCTTGGAATTCACTCTTATCTGTGTCAGTGTTTCATTTCCTCTTTGCTTGACCCCAGCAGCCTCCTCTGATTTCACTCCATGCAGGATATTTAGCATATAAATGAACTCACTGGAATATCTGCACAGACCTCCACTTGAAAAACCCCACTCAGTGTTGTGTTGGAAAATGTAATTTATTAGTTAATTGCCCAGGATCCAAATTTTGGGTGAGTCTGTTGGATAGGATTTATTTTTGTTATTTTATTTTTTTGGCTGGGGTGGTTTTGGCATCACTGACTTTTCATCCCAAACACCACCAAAGCAAAGGCAGTGAAAGTTGAGTTTTGTGGATTAAACTTCTCATCCATCCCTATTTTAATAGCAGTGGACTTTGATTTAAAAACTGAAATGTGTGGAATAAGACTCACTTTGGGGTTGGAGGAATTCATGGCATTCGGAATTGGAATTTGAATTGTTTTTAAATAAAAGTGACTCATAGTCACATTTATCTCCCACTGTGCAAATAATTCCAAAATTTAAAGGATACATTTCTTTTGAGGAAGAGAATTATTTCATTTTAATGCCTTTTTCAGGAATTAGCCTAAAACTTCAACTAAAATTGTTCCTAAACAGGGACAAAAATAAAAATAATATTTTCCCAGAATGTTTTGCCAAAACCTTTTCATGTTTCTTCTTTCTTTTGTAAAACACTTGGTTTTGGTTGTGGCAGTCTGTGATCCCAACCTAAATGATCCCAACATTCTCTGATTCTGTGATTTTGCTCCTGCCACTAGAGAAATATGGACTAAATATATTTTATATATAACTATAAAATGTAAATAATAAATATATAAATACGTACCAGTGGAATAAAATGGTTTAGGTCCACTTGTAATCCTAATTAATTATCTGAACAAGCTCATGAGTGTACAATAAATAATTACGAATTCTTTAGGAGGAAAAAAAAAACCCTGGGCAGGGCACTGGGGTTGTTCTGAACCCTGGAGATCAAATAAAAAGATCAAATAAAGCAACTCCGTTCTCCAGAAAATCCATTTAAAACTGGTCTTAACAATCCTAAACCAAATTTTTGGGGCAACTTTGGATCGGCTTTGCTGGATTTTTGTGTTTGCTTTTGAGCCCAACACCTTTTTAGAAGGCTTTGAAAACCGTGGGTTTGTGGGATGTAAAAGGACACTTGGGGTTTATTTCCTGGGAACAGGGAACAGCTCTGGAAGGTTTTCTTGCTGGGTTTCATTTTGATTCCAAAGCAGTTGTTTATCTTCATCTTGTCTAAGCTGTGGGTCTCAAACCTTTGCTTAATTAAGGCTGGAACAGTAAATAAACAAAATTATTCCTTCTTCCATGTAGAGCAATGAAAGGTATGTGAGGGACAGATAACAGTGTTTATATTTTTGAAAACTTTGGGGGTTTGTGTGGTTTGGTTTTTTTTTTTTCTTTTCCTTTCATCTGCTCCCAACCTCCCACCAAAAAAACCAGCCCAGAGAAGCGGGAACCCCCCAGAAGGGTAAATTTTGTGGGTGGAAATCAGGGTAAAGACACCCCAGTGCTTAGTTATTAAATAATAACTAAGGGGGGGAAAAGCAGGGATTAGAGTGATAACATTGAAATGCAGGATCTTTTGGAGGGCTTTGGGAGTGGGTTGAGGCTTTTTTTTTTAAGGGTGTTCATTGCTGTGGGTTTGCAGCGTCATCCAAACCTGGGATTTGTCAGAAAGCAGGATCCTGGAATTCCAGGCTGGTTTGGGTTGGGAGACACCTTAAAGCTCATCCAGTGCCACCCCTGCCATGGACAGGGACACCTCCCACTAGCCCAGGTTGCTCCAAGCCTTGTCCAGCCTGGCCTTGGCCACTTCCAGGGATTCAGGGGTAGTGCCAGTTTGCCACTGGAAACCTGAATCCCGGAGTCCTTGGGGTTGGAAAAGCCCTCCAGGATCGAGTCCAACCCAGCACTGCCAAGACCACACTAAGCCAGGTTTAAATATGTCCCTGTGTGAGAAGCAGAGCAGAGTTTTAGACTAATAACTGCTATTTTACTTTGATTTTTCATCTAGGTAGGAAGCTGTTAAATCTGGTCTAATTATTTAGGTAAAAATCTAATCTCAGCTCGTAAATTGCTTTCAAGTGCAGGCCTGACCTAATGCTGGTAAACTTTTATGGTTTGTCTGCAGTGGAATGAAACTCCAAACATTTGTGGTTTGGAACAAATATTTGTTGACTATTAAAACTACTGGGTGTAAACAGAGAAGGGGGAACTCCATTGGATTTGCTGGGTAAATTAAAATTAATTGAATTAAAGGCACAGTCAAGGATCTTGGAGCAGCTTGTTTATTTTAGGCAGCAAGATGATATATTTGGCATAATAAATTTTCTAGCTTACCTACCTTTTAAAAAAATCACATTTTTTTTCTAAGCAGAATTAAAAAGGGTATCTCTCAAAAGTGCTTTGATTGTTTGAATCAGGTTTAGAATCGAATAGTTTTAAAGTGAAAATGGAGCCGTGTTTGGGGGTTCAGCTTAACAAGAGTTACAGTCATTTATTTCCTGACTTCTTTTCTCAGTAGAAAGAGATGATTTGCTGATTCTGTAACAGCAACATGTCAAAACCAAGGAAAATACCAGGATTAAAGCCAAGGAAAATACCAGGATCATCTCAGCTCAGCACAAATTTTTATATATAATAAGGATTTGTGTAAGACTGTGGCACCAACTGACACTTTCATTCACTGCACACATATTTTTTCATAGTCTCCTGTGCTTCAGCCACTACTGGAAAGGGAATTTCCCTCTAATTTTTGCCTGGATCCATGTGTTTTTTCTGGTTTTGCTTGGATTCCCAGTGCTGCTGACAAGTTGATGTGTCAGGACAGGCAGTGATGCTGAAGGAAGGTGCCTCTTCTCCCTGTGGGAGGGACTGGAAGGGAGAGAAAGGACATGAAACTTTGCTAAAAATGGCCAATGCTGTGAAAGGAAATGCAGGAAGAATTCCAGGCTGCTTCAGTTGTTTCCTCCAGCAGTGACTCACTGCAAGAATTTTGGGAAATCACTTGATTTTTGTTGCTCTGCTGAGCAAGTGCAGCGGGAGGGTGATGATGGGGCTGGACTGGACATAAATATCCTCAGATTTATTCTTGGGTTTCTCCTCCAGTTCTTTGAAATTCTGAATTTTTGACATTCTGAATTTCTTTGTGCTGCCCTTCCCATTGCTCCTGTTCAGGCTGTTGAATAATTTGGATCAGGGTGGTGGATTTGTGCCCAGGATGCTGAAATGAGCCCAGCCATCAGAAACCCCCCCTCTTTTCATGCTGTTCTGAAGACAAAACCCATGAAACTGTTTGTTGGAATGGGATATTTATTTAATTTTGGACTTATTAACATCCTCTGTTTCCATAACAAAGAAGTTCCCTGGGATCTCTGGCAAGTGCTGATGGAAAAAGACTGGGTGGGTTTGTGTGTGTTTGTATCCCATCGGATTTACTGATGTTTTGCATCCAGTTTAGTCACCAGCTCACAGGGGGTATTTTAATTAATAAATAAAAATAAATAAATAAATAAATAAAATGGCCTGCACACTGGAGTATTTTAATTAATTTAATTAATTTCATTTCGTGTTAAAAATCCTGGGATTCCTCTGGGTTGTGGCACTTTGAAAATCCTTCAGAAACCCGCTCGAGTGCGTGAATAAGGAATGTAAACTCTTAAGAGCTGTCCTTGTAAAAACCTGGGACTGTGGGACTGGCTGGGCCTGGAGCTTTACATCCCTACAAAACCATCCCATAGAAAACCATTCCCTTTCTCGTGGCTCACACCTGGGGCAAGGAAAGGAAGACCGGGATCCATTTCCAGGCGGAGCAGCCCCAGGAGCCGTTGGTGGTGGAGCTGCTCTGTCACTTGAGCTGTGACTGTGCCGTGGGTCTGACCTGGCTGTGTCTGTCTCCTCAGATCATCAAGCTGAAGGCAGAGGCCAGGCTGGACCTGCTCAAGCAGATCGGGGTGTCGGTGGACACGTGGCTCAAAAGCGCCATGAACCAGGTGATGGAAGAGCTGGAAAACGAGCGCTGGGCCAACCTGCCCTCGGTCCCCAACAACGGCTCCTCGCACCTGGTACGTGTGGGACCCGCCCCAGGACCACGTGGGGCTTCTCCAGCGGCAGCTCCAGGCTTGGGATGGGATGTAAAGAGGGAGGGGAGGTACCGGAGATGCTCCCAGGGCTGGAGCTCCTCTGCTCTGGAACAGGCTGGGAGAGCTGGGAGGGTTCACCTGGAGAAGAGAAGGATCCAGGGATACCTGAGAGCCCTTTCCAGGGCCTAAAGGGGCTCCAGGAGAGCTGGAGAGGGACTGGGGACAAGGAATGGGGTGACAGGACACAGGGAATGGCTTCCTGCTGCTAGAGGGGCAGGGTTAGATGGGATATTGGGAAGGAAAGAATTCCTGACTGTGAGGGTGGGGAGGCCCTGGCACAGGTTGCCCAGAGAAGCTGTGGCTGCTTGTGCTCATTCCCATGTTTTTTAATGCTTTTCCCTCATTGCCATGTTTCTCTATGCTCTTCCCTCATTCCCATATTTCTCTATGCTCTTCCCTCATTCCCATGTTTTTCCGTGCTCTTCCCTCGTTCCCAGGTTTTTCTGTACTCCTCCTTCATTCCCCATGTTTTTCCATGCTTTTCCCTCATTCAGTGTTTCTCCATATGTGAGTGACCACTGAATGGAATCTCAGCCAATGCTTCCCAAATCCACTCTTTGCTTCCTTCGGGGTGTTGGGATGTTTCCCGGATCCGTTCTTTGGGACGCTGGGATTTTTCTCCTCAGGGTTTCCAAACAAGTCTGGTGCTGGTGTTTTGCAGTGCAGGTTGCTGTGGCCACTGCTCTGCACAGCCTGTCTCCACGACCTTTATTCCCAGCATTAGTGCAATCAGAAAGTCGAGTTGCAGTGTGCACCTCCAAGCTTCAGCCTTCCCAAATCCCCAAGGAATTGCATGTGTGGAAAGCGCTGAGTGAGTTTCACCTCAGGTCCTTCCCAGCCACCATAGATGAGGATTTGTTCCAGAGCTGTGTTTTTATTCCCTTTTTTTCTTGTTCTCCACCTCCTTTACCTTCCAGTTGTGCCTCTTGGGTTGCTCCCAACTCCTTATTCCCTGTCTTCTGGGGCATGGCAGCAGTTGGATCCAAGCCTGTGCTGGTCCTGCCACAGCATGGGAGGTTCAGCTCTGAGGCTCATTTTTCCCTTTTACACTTCCATGGACTCCTGGATTAAAAAACCGCGCTCTGTTGACCTTGGCAGGCTGGACAGGGACAGCCCAGAGCTGGAATCCTTAGAACTGCTCCCAAAATTACGCTGCTTGTCATTATTGGAGGAATTACTGCAGCTTGGAACAAGCAGCACTTTCACTTCACCCCCGAGGAGTGGGCAGTGTGTGATGTCCCAAATTATGGCAGCTGCTTCTCATGGCATAATTTGGGCAGCAGAGCTCTAAGAGCTGAAGAGCTCTGAGAGCTCAAGACCTAAAAAAAAGCAGGGAGCAGCACTGATGCTTTTATTTCATCTACCCCAGGAAGGAGCTGAAGGAATTAATATCCCATCACCCCTCCAGTCGGCTCCCTTTTGGAGAGAGGGATGAAATGCAGAATCCTGGGAAGGCAGATTGGGGTTTTTTCCAGAATGAGAGTGAGAAAATAATATCATTATGGGCTTTGTGCTCTTGTGTTTGCTGGGACCTGAAGCCTGATCTATTTTGTATTTATATGAAACAAACTAAGATAGATTTATATATATATATATGTTTATTTCCATACCCTTTTTCATGAATATATTCCATTTTTCTCATCACCTTACCTGGGTTTATTCCTGGCTTTGCTGCCTGTTCCACACCTTTTGGTATCATTAATTCTCATCTATTTATTCCTTGATTTCTCACGTATTTATTCCTTCCTGGCACAGTTTTTCATCCCAGACCCTGCAGAAGGATGAGCTTTATCAAACCAACCCCTCAGTTTTCTGTAGCCCTGTTTTCCCTCTCCTTGCCTCCTTCCCCAATGATTTTATGGAAAAGGAAGTCAGAGCAGCCACACACTAAAAATGAAACCCTGTTTTCCCTCCTCGTGGTAGAAAACCAGGAGCAGATGTTGCACAGACGAGCCTTTCCAGACATGATCCACTAATTTCCATGATGTTCCCAATGGATGGCAGCTGGGACGCAGCCCAGGCACAGCCAAAGGCATAGACAGGAGGGAAAACCTTCAATTTGCCACCCTTTCTTAATTGATTGGTAACAAATCAAAGCCTTACCCACGTGTAGGACAAGGAATTTTTGGTTATCCCAATGTCCATGAAAAGGCCGAAGGAGCAATGGAGGCAAACTGCACTTGAGTGGAAGTTAGTGGCAGGGGGGGAAAAATCATTGGAATTGCAATGATTTAGTCAAGAAATTTAATAAAAATTAATGAGGTCCAAAAGTGATGAATCTTTGTGCTCTTGGAGTTCAGGCTTAGAAGAGCAAAGGGCTGGTTTAGGGATTTTTTGAGCTCAGCTTAACTTTCTGTTCATTTCTCAGCCTTTTAGTTTTCCCAGGGAGGACCAAATTCACACCCCCCCTCCCCTCCATGAAAAGGAATAAATAAAGGGAAGATGGCAAATACAGAACAGTGCTGCCTTTCATTCCAAGGACTATTTTCACAGGATAATTCCATCATTTTCACATGAGATAAAGTGTTTATTCAAAACCCAGCCCAGGCACGAGGCCAAAGCACAGCTCATGGCAGCCTTGCCCAAATTACATTCATAGAAACTTGTATTTTTCCAGCATTTTTCAGGTTTTATTTAAACTTTTATAGCAAGTTTTTTTCCCCTAAGGATTTTTTTATTATTATTTTTAATAAATTGCAGCAAATCTGTTGGGCAGAATATGCTGATTTTGGGGCTTGATTTTTTTCAACTTGAAATATTTCCACTACAGATCTATTTTACAACTCGTGGTCACAGGTACCTGAATCTTTCAGTAGCATAAGTTCTCTTTTTTTCCATTAAACTGCCCCCATCCCTGGGAGTAACCTGGGATAGTGGAAGGTGTCCCTGTCCATGGCAAGATCCCTCCCAACCCAAACCATCCTGGGATTCTGTGGTGACTCTTCTGCTGATCTTATTTAAGAATCTTGTGTTGAATATGATTTAAGCATTGGGGTTTGTCCACTGTCAGTAACCACGAGTGGAAAAAAACCCCACTGAAAAATACCAACCAACTGGATTTTATTGTTATTTTCTCACTGATGTCTCTCAGCTGTTATTTAAATTGCATAAACAAATGCAATTTGTTGGAACAGATCAATGCTGATGCCGAGAAGGAGGAAGGGGAGGAGTTTGAGGACAGCATGGACGTGTTTGATGACAGCAGTTCCAGTCCTTCTGGGACCCTCAGGAACTACCCCCTCACCTGCAAAGTTGTTTATTCCTATAAGGTCAGTGGTTGATTTCTTTTTTTTTTTTTAATTGGTTAGAAAAATTGTTCCACAGATCAGTAATAAATGTGGGAGCCGACAAGGTGGGAATCAGGGGGATTCCATCTCTCCTTGAGGGAAAAAGGCTCCTGTGAGTGGTAATAAAGAGACACCTTATTTGGATTTTTTAAAGTATCTCCATCATAAAACTTACAGTGTTTTAAAAACCATTTTTTACATGAAAATCTAGATGCAAATGTTCTTTCCACTGCTCCTGAAGCCACTTTTCCCGTCCTTCCTTTTCTGCCTCCAGGCTTCCCAGCCGGATGAATTGACCATAGAGGAGCACGAGGTGCTGGAGGTCATTGAGGACGGAGACATGGAAGACTGGGTAAAGGTATCTCTTTCCTGGGATTGTTTTCATGAATTCCATCAGAAATCAAACTTGGAATGGGAGGAGGCACACTGGGATTCTTTCCAGAGAGGATTGTGCACAAGCAGAGAATCTCTCCTGTGGTTGGTTTCCAGGCACGGAATAAGGCGGGTCAGGTGGGATATGTGCCGGAGAAGTACCTGCAATTCCCGACCTCCAGCAGCCTCCTGAGCATGCTCCAGTCCCTGGCAGCGCTGGACAGTCGATCCCACACCTCCAACAACTCCACGGAGGTGGATTTAGTCTCAGGAAGCCTCAATGGAGACTCCAGTGGTAAATACCAGTGAAAAATGAACAGTGTGTTAATTTAAGCTGGTTCTTGAAAATATTCTGTATTATCCAGTCTGGGAGACTTCCTCAGATTTTGCAGAATTGTGGAATCACTAAGGCTGGAAAAGACCTCCAAGACCATCAGGGCCAACCTGTGACCAAATCCCGCCATTCCCACCAAACTATGTTGCATTTCTCATGCTTTGAACACTTCCAGGGATGGTGACCCCCCCCTCCACTTCCCAATTCAGCCCATTCCAATGGTCAGCCAGCCTTTTACTTTCCCTGATTTCCAACCTGAACCTCCCCTGGGGCAACTGGAGGCTGTTCCCTCTTGTCCTGTCAGTGATTTCCTGGGAGAAAAGGCCGATCCCGCCTGGCCACAGCCTCCTGTCAGGGACTGACCTGGATCTGAGCACAGCTCAGCAATTAATTTTGTGTCAGATCTCCATAATTCACCTCACAGATTGAGCTTAACATGAATTAAAATTAAAGAAACACAAAATAATTTCTCTCAGCAACAGCAGAATCTTTCAGGCTGGAAAAGTACTTCCAAATTTTCAATTCCAGCTCTAAAATCTGTGTTTAATTCCTGTTATTTTCGTGGCTTATTCCAATTAAACTGTTTTCTTTGTTTGTTTGGTTGGTTTTTTCCCCTTTCCACCTTCAGTCTGTTTTGTAAAAGCACTTTATGACTACGAGGGGCAGACAGATGACGAGCTGTCCTTCCCAGAGGGAGCCATTATCCGCATCCTGAACAAGGAAAACCAGGATGACGACGGATTTTGGGAAGGGGAATTCAACGGCAGAGTCGGGGTGTTCCCGTCAGTGCTGGTGGAGGAATTGACGGCCTCGGAAAACGGGGAGACTCCCTGGATTGGGGATATTCAGGTGGGTCAAGGGAGGGTGGGGGTTGTAGGTTGGGGGAGTTGGAAAGGATGGAAAGATCTGCCAGTTCTTCAGGAAAAAAAAACAAAACACGGGAATCAGTTTACGAGGAAAAATCAACTGATTTAAGAAAAGAAATTAGAAGCAATTTGAGCATAAAAAGGACCAGGTTAAGAAAAAAAAATCAGAACCAATTTAAGAAAAGTAAAATCAGGAGCACCCTAAGGGAAAAAAAATCAGAAGCTACTTCAGAGGATAAAATCAGAACCAATTTAAGAAAAAAAATCAAAACCAATTAGAGGGAAAAAAAAAAGGAATTAATTTTGAGAAAAAAAATCAGAAGCAGTTTTAAGAAAAATAAAATCAGGAGCACCCTAAAGGAAAAAAATCAGCAGCTACTTCAGAGGATAAAATCAGAATTTAAGAAAAACTCAAGCCGTTTAAGTAAACAAGAATTAGAAGCAATTTAAGAAAAAGAAAATCAGATGGAATTTGAGAAAAAAAAAGTCAGAAGCAATTTAAGAGGAAAAAAATCAGAAGGGATTTAAGAGAAAAAAATCAGAAGCAAGTAAAGAGAAAAAAGTCAAGCAACGTAAGAAAGAAAAAATCAGAACCACTTTAAGAAAAAAAAAAATCAAGCAGTTTAAGAAAACAAGAATTAGAAGCAATTTAAGAATAAAAAAAATCGGAACCAATTTGAGGAAAGAAAGGAACCAATTTAAGAAAAATAAAATCAGAAGCAATTTAAGAGGAAAAAAAATCAAGCAATGTAAGATAAAAAAATCAGAACCACTTTAATTTAAAAAAAAGGCAATTTAAGGAAACAAGAATTAGAAGCAATTTGAGAAAAAAAAGGAGGAAGTAATCAGAAGGGATTTGAGAAAAAAAAGCCAGAGCCAATTTAAGAAACAAATTCCAAGCCCTGAGTGCTTATATTTGAGTTTCTTATGCAGCCTAATATTTATCAAGTGATGTTTTTTGTGAAATAGAGCAGATTTGTGACTAAAAGGTAAATATTTGGATAGGAAGGAAGAGAACCAAAGGAGGAAATTCCCAGTCTTTGATTTCTGGCAGAGCCTGAGATGTCAAACACAGCCTGGCACAAAAAGAGAATTCCAGGCTCTTTCAGCCCCAATTTATTGGGTTTATACTTAAACTTGTTCTCTGTCCTCTCACTTTAAAGGGGCAGGATCCTCCCAAGTGTTGGAATACACTGATTTTTGCCAAAATGTCCCATTTCAGTGGAGTTCTGTAATCCTTCTATTAGAAAATCACACGCATTTCCCACATGGAATTGTGATGGTAGAAACTGGACTTCCATGTTCCCTGTTTCTCGAGAGTTTTTATTCTTTGCTTTGAGACTGTGAAAGGGAATATTTAAATTAAATTTATGCAGCTGAGAGGGGACAAAGCTCATGATCCCTGCACTTTCACGTGGATCTGTGGCCACACAACCTTTTTATTCCAAACAACCTTCAAAAATCCCTCGGAATCACCTGGGAGAGGCTGGAAATCCCTGCTGGGCGGCAACCTATGATTTAAAAAAATTGGGTCACTGTTAGGTATCTTGGCTTTCCTTCCCCTGTGTTTCCTCTGGAGGGAAGTTGTTGGCACGGTGACGGCTCAGAAGACCCAAGAAATTCCCAGGGGAAGGGTTTTTGCAGCCCCTTCTTGTTTCTCCCACAGGTTTCTCCAACCCCGAAGCCCAACAACGTCCTGCCACCGCTCCCGTTGTACGACCAACCTCCCAGCAGTCCCTATCCCAGCCCAGATAAAAGAGGCTCCCAGTTCTTCCCGAGGTCTCCATCAACGAACGGTGAGAGTTTTGGGGATGGGAAAACAACCACCTCAGGCAGAGCTTCATTTGGAATGCTCTTGTTTCGGTGGAGGGGGGGGAAAAAAGGAGCATTTTTGCCACATTAAGTTGCAAAATGAGCCCTTCAAAGAGCTTTGTAAAGTCGAAGGGGGGCCTCGTTGTGACGAGCTGTTGGTTATTCCCTCAGAAAACAGCTTCGGTTCCGAGTGCCCCGCATTCTCCCAACCCCCACGGATTCCCGCCGAGACTTCCTACGGAAAGCTGCGGCCTGTGAGTGAAACCCCAGTCCTGGGGGGAAGGGTTATTGGGGTTACAGAGTGATCAGACCCTGGGAATTGGGGTGGGGACATCCAGATCCAGAGGAGTGAGACAGCACCTGGGGGTTTGGCTCCCTATGTGTCCTGCAAATCCAGTGATTCCCTCTAAACCAGCAGCATCTCGGATGAGTGCAAAGAAAAGTCTGTTCCCTTGATAAATTTGGGGCGTTGGGAGGTGATTTCTGGTCTTGCCACATGTAAAAACCCTCAGCAGAACTGGAAAAAGAGGTGAGGAATGAATGCCAGATGAGTTTAATCCTATGGTTTGTACAATTCCCACTTCCCAGCAGTTTGCTCCACTGTCCTGGCATTACTTGGATTTGGAGTTATATTTATTTCCAGCCCCTTTGATGGATTCAAAATTCTTGATCAATATATTTTGTGTTGTCTCTGCTGCTTAGGAAAAAGTAATTTTGCCAGAGAAGGAAAGAAAGTATTTAATCACTCAGAACTTGGCAAAATCCCTCTCCTGGGATTTACTTGGAGGGTTTCAAAGTCCAGAACCAAATCAGAACAACAAATCCTGCCTTCTCAGTGAATGAGGTTGCAGAAAAAAAGAGCATTTTTGGATATTCAGAGACTATATTCTGAGTACTCCAGTGAATATTCCAGTGGATTAGCCTTGGCCATGGACACATAAGAGGCAGGAGCAGGACTGCATCACTCAAGGCTTAATTATTGATTTCCTTTTAAAACTCACTGATTCAGCTTTTTGAGATTTATATTTTCCTCATGGATTCCTTGGAATTCCTTGTCTTTTCGAGATACCACTGCAGTGTCATGCCTTGATCCGAAGGATTCCTGTTAACACTGCATTTTAAAGCTATCCAGGGTACCCAAAGCTGGGCAGTCTGGTCTGGAATTGCCCCACAGTTCATTATTTTCCATGGCAAGTCACTCTGTATTCTGTATTCTGAAATCCTGCCCTGAAAACCCCTGGTAGCACTAAAGGTGAGCAAAAGTAACTTGAGGGAAGTGGCAGAGTGGGAAAATAACCCCAGATTTCAGGGATGTGTCTCAAGGTCGGTGATGGATGAAATACAAGTCACTTAGAGGCAGCAAAGCATTCAGGCAGCTCCCACCCCACAGAACTTCCAGGGGAAAGCACCATCAGAGTCAGCATTTGGTGTAAATTCCAAGGTGTTTTTCAGCTTTCCACCCTGGATTATCCATGGGTGCAGGAAGAAAGGGTAGGGGGAAATCAGCTGTGTTATAGGCAGGAGCCTTGATGGCTCAGCTGGGGACACTGGGGCCGAATCCAGCTGGTTCCTCCCTGTTTGTTCACATCATCTCCAGGGACGAGCCCAAAGGTGCAGTTCAGTCTGTGCAAGAGCTGGGGTTTGATGGGTTTTCTGCAGAGATTTGGCAGTTCTGTGGCAGTCACGGGCTGGTTTTGGCTGTTCCAGGTGCGAGCAGCTCCCCCGCCCCCCACCCAGCACCACCGCCGGCCCCCGGAGAAGATCGAGGACGTGGAGATCACCCTGGTGTGACCAGGGGGGCTGGGCAGAGGAGGGCTACAATCAAGACCAAACCCAGCATTTGGTCCCTCTCCATTTTTAGGCACCTTTGCATGAAGAAGACTTTCGGAATAGAGAGCGGGGACACCGGGAGGGTTGGATTTGGTGGATCCCTTCCCGGCGGTCGTTGAAGATTTTTTTGTGCCTTTTTTTTGTTTGTTTGTTTGGGTTTCTCTCCATCACTTTTGGCCTCTCTTAGCACAAAGCAAGCCCGGCAGAGGATTTGCCTCGGAGCAGGCTTTTCCTCCTGGCTGGAGATGCTCTGGTTTTTCCCGAGGAGACTTGAGGAATGAGCCTCGTTCATGCAGCTTAGTCATAGCACCCTTTGCTCCCGTGCTTTAGTACAGTATATTACTGTTGCCATAGGAATGTGCTGAACATTGTGGATCCTTCCAGTAGCTTTGGATTGTCTGATCAGGTGTTAATCAGATCCCGTGGAATGGAAAGAAAAAAAAGGGAACAGGAAAAGAAGTCAAAAGGAGAGGCTGGCTCCTCTTTAACGCCCCCCCCCCCCCCCCCCCGAAGAAAGGAAGAAACAGGAAAAGAAGCTCCCGGAGGAGCAAAAGACCACGAGGGGTTTGTCCCCCTCATCAGGAATCATCAGCTGGACCTTTCTTGCTCCTTGGATTCCTATTTACACAGGACTTTTAGTCCCAGAGGATCTACTCTGGAGGTGCTGAATCAGTAGCAACATCTTGTTCCGTAGCATAAACCAGAAAAGTAAGTGAGGTTTTGTCTAGATCTGCAAATTGAGCTGCTTTATTTTTTGTTTTCTTAGCAGATTTTGGGGATTTGGGTTTGGTGTTTTGTTTTGTTTTGTTTTTTTTTTTAAAGTGTTTGGGTCACTCTTACCCCAGTTTATTGCTGTGTGCTTAATTACCCCACGTTAAAAAATACCTTTGTCATCCAAGCACCTGGCTTGAGTTAGAGGTTCCATTTTAGAGTATTTACATGCATTTAGTTGTTGCATTGGACGGTCCTGTAGCGTTTTCCCAGTGAATCCCATCAACCAGCCAAAGCCAGGGAGCCTGGAGCTCCCTGTGATGCCTTCACACACCACCTTTGTGCCCAAGATCTGGTCTCCCAATTCCTCTCAGGAGAGAAGCAGAGAGGAGGAGGAGAATTGCAGATTTCCCACTGGAGATCTCTGAAAAGGGAGCTTTGCTTTTTTGCTGTGCTTCGAAAGGAAAGGGTTCTGAGGTTGGAGGTGGGGAGGGAAAAACTGGATGAGAACAGGTTTTTTTGGGGTACTGGCTGAATTATTGTCAGCAATCTCCATCAGAGGGAAGATCTGAGGCATCCCCAGGTTGGGTTTTGAGCTGTTTCTGTGGATTCTCTTGTGTCTTTTCATGGGTTTTTTGTTCGAAGCCAGTAAGTTTTCTACCTTTAGTTTACTAACAAGGGCTATTTTTCAGGCTGCATTTACAAAAAAAAAACCAAAAAACAACAAAAAAAACACACAACAAAAAAACCCAACAGCTCATCTTACAAGATTTTTTTCATAAACTTTGCACATACCTGTAAATCCCAACCCGAGCTGGGTCTCTGAGACATCTGTGCTTTCCAGTCTCCTTTCCCAGTGGGATCCTTAACCAAGAGTGGGGCTGTTTGAAGACAACAACTCATGGATCAGTTCTGAAATCAGGGACTGTCCAATGAAGTCTTTTTTTTTTTCCATAATTTTTTTTTCCTTCTTTTGCACCTCTTGTCCTGTTGATCTGTTCGAGGTCTTTTTATGTGTTTATCAAACTTATTCTTAAGTTTAAAAAAAAAGAGAAGTTTTTAAAAAGAAGATTTAACTGCAAATATTTTGAGATCTTTGCAACGCAGAAGAAAACCAAGTGTTGCCATAAACCTTCATTTTTTTAATTCCTTTGGCCAGTTTTTTTCTGTGTCCTTCATACCCGGACTTTGGGAAAATTCAGAAAGTTTTATTTAAAAGTCTCTTTAGTTGTATTTTAAAATATTTTCTGTAAGAGCTGCTAATTTTATTTAAAAAACAAAAGTGGAAAAAACCTACCAAAAAAAGGTAAAAAAAAAAAAAAAGGAAGAAAAGCTGTAAAAAAGATGCAAAAAGATGCCTCCTTTTTAACTATGATTTCTTCATACAGGGCATGTATCGGCCGTCGCATCGTGTACAGTGTCAGTACACTGAAAGCATCAGTTGCTTTCTTTATATTGGCTGTAAAAAGTTTGTATTTATTATGTATAAAAAGTTGAATAATAAAAAAGTGGAACAAAATCCAGGGTGCTGTGGAGATTTGGCGGGGCAAAGGGAGGGGGATTGAGGGACAACCTGAAGGATGGGGATAAAAATCGATGTTTTCTGAAGTGGGATTTTTATGGTTTGGGTTTTTACACCGAGATTTGAGTTTTCTGCTCAGGAAAACAACTGGTGCACCTGCTTGAAGTGAGTGTTAAGCCTGGTTTTAAGGTGGAACAAAAAAGATGCCAGAAATGAAGCGCCAGAACAAAGCTGCGGTTATCAAAATAATTGCTTAATAGCCTTGATGCAATTAGGGTAATTGGGTAAAGAAAGCAGGGAGAGTGATTGATAACAACCCTTCAGCGTGATTGTCCCTTAATGGCCTTGATTTGCCTAATTGTGCCAGGAGTATTCCCAGTGCATCCCAAGCCCCTGCAGCTTTAGGATCGCTCTGTGTTTTAGGATCCCTTCTGTGGTGGATTTTCCTTCCTTGGAAGCCACCTGTGGTGAGCAGCTCCCTGCTGGGCCAGTCCTGGTTTCCCAAACATTGCTTATCCATGAGCTCCCTCCCTGGTTTTGGAGCCAAGACTCTTTCCCCTGGCTGAGCCCAGCCAGACATTCCTGCAGGATGGGGTTGGATCTTTAATCTTCCACTCTTCACACGAGCTTTCTTCTTTTTCCCCTTAAGCTCCTGCAGCCTCTTCCTTTGAGAATTCCCATCTTCTCCTGCTCTTTGTGTGCATTCATGGTGCTCCTCCACAAATTCTTGTCCTGCTTGGGCCACTTTGTCCTTTCCTTTCAGCTTCTTGCTCGTGGCATCCCTCCTTTTCTCCCTGCATCTCTCAGCTTGGGCTTGTTACTCCTCAAATCCACCAGCAGAGCCACTTTTCCTTTCTTCCATTTTTAACAGGCCTCTCCTTTTTCTCCTTCCCCCTTCCCAAAAAGCTGGGCTGTCCCAAAACATGATTCTGTGATCACATCATTCCTGCGATTCACTGATGTGTTTTCCCAGCTCCAGTTCCCATTTCTGCCGTTTCCCTGGAAGATGGACACAGTGTGGACAGGACAGTGACCACTTAGAGGCAAAGAGAGGTGCTGAGGAAAAGCAAAGGCTCCAAAGGTTTTATTTTCTGCTTGGGGTAGTTAAAGAGGAGGAATCTGGGGAACTTGGGCCGAAATGGTGATCCCTGGAAGTCGGCAGCAGGACCTGTTAGAGCTGGAGGTTTCTCTTATGGCTCTGGTTCCCAGATTTTTGCTTTAAATGTAGATAGAGATGGGAAATTGGGAAGGAATTCCTGGCTGTGAGGGTGGGCAGGCCCTGGCATAGGTTGCCCAGAGAAGCTGTGGCTGCCCCTGGATCCCTGGAAGTGTCCAAGGCCAGGTTGGAGCAGCCTGGGCTGGTGGAACGTGTCCCTGCCCAGGGCAGGGGGTGGGACTGGATGGTTTTAAGGTCCCTTCCAAGCCAGAGCAGTCTGGGATTGTGTGATTTTCAGAAAGGATAACGGGACTGGGATTGGGCAGAAGGGATGGGGGTAAATGTCATAATGCCCCTTTACTACAAACTGTGCCGGGTTTTTTTTGGGTTCTCTTTCCCTTATAGCACAAGGTCCTCTCATTGTTCATAGTAATTAAAAAGGAAAAGCAAACCCCCACCCTCTTCTCTAACTAAAGCATCTTTTGCTCCTGGCAAGCCTGACTGTTCTGCAGCTGGCACTGCCTCCTTGCCTGCTTTTCCAGCAAGCTCCCTGGAATTAATAACCTGCAAATCTCAGCATGGCAGGGGCAGGAGCAGCAGGAAATCCACCTCAGTCAGTCTTTCCTTCCACTGAGCCTCCCAGGAAGGAGGGGAGATGCTGCTGCTGTTGGGAGAGTTCTGTCTCCCTGTATTTTTGCCATTTGCATCTCTTTTGCCCTACAGAAGAGGGATGGGAGTAAAGGTGCTGCTCCCTTCTATCCTACACCTGGTCAGCTCTCTCCAAGATCAGGGATGTTGGGAGTTCAAGGCACAGGGAGAGGCTGAAGAAAGGGATAGAAGGAGAGAAAACTTAACTGGAGTCGGGGATGCAGCAAAGGAGACAATAAAAATGCAGGCAGGGAAATGCTGACGTGCTTGCTATGCCAAGTGGTTTCCTACTCCAGGCAGTCCCCAGGGGGATTGAGGATTCCAGATCTGGCAGAAGGATCAGTGCAGCCTCTGCATTGCAGGTCATTCCAGCCAGAGAATGAAAGCACTGCAGGGAGAGCGGGGCTGGAATGGAACAGGCAGGAAAATCCCTGTGATTGCTTAACAGGTGGACCCGTGAGTGACACGTGTGTGACATGCAAGGAACATCCCCAGCATGGAGGGGAGGGGGGAAATGGGGCTGCTCATGTGGAAGTGCATGTTCTCAGGTGCTTGGCACAGGAAACTGCTGGGAAGAGCCCAGCTCTGCCTCTTGGATAATCCCTCAGGTATGGATGAGACCCCCCCCAAGCCTCCTCTGGGCTGAAAACCTAGAGAACGGTGGAAGAGAATCACAGGACAAGAGGAAATGGCCTCAGGTTGCCCCAGGTGAGGTGTAGGTTGGATATTGGGGAAAAACTCTTCATGGAAGGGGTGGTCAGACATTGGAAGAGGCTGCCCAGGGCAGTGGTGGAGTCCCCATCCCTGGAGGGGTTTAACAGCTGTGTGGATGTGGCACTTGGGGACAGGGGTTGGTGGTGGCCTAGGCAGTGCTGGGGGATGGTTGGACTCACCCTTGGAGGGCTTTTCCAACCCAAGTGGTTCTATGACACAGAGAACCTCTGTGTTGAACTGCACCTTAGACCAGGGTCTCCAAAATGGGATTCCAGGATTGAGGACTGAGAAGGATTGAGGCTTCAGTCCAAACCTTCTTAAGGGTCCACGGAAAAGCAACACTGAGCCATGGCCTTATTTCTATTCCCAGAAACACTAAATGCTAAATAGAATGAATAACATGCCAATAGCAGCAAACAACAAATGGCAGCTCTGTACGTTGGGAATGGCTTGTGGGGGCTTTCAAATCCCAAATCCAGCCCACAGCACCAGGGAACGAGGTACATGGGGTCTGCCGGCTCTGTTGGCAGCCCAGTCCCATTCCTCCCTCTCTTCCCGTTTCAGGTTTTCCCGCTGCAGTGAATTTTCCAGGCTGTTGGCCTGTCTGAAGCGTGTCAAGCTGTGGTTCTTCCACTGCTTTGTTTAACCCCTCTTTGCTGTCTCCTGGATTTCACAGCCGGTATCCAGAGGGGCCACGGAGCAGGAATGGGGCCCAGTGCTCCATCCAGCTCTGTGGATCAGGCTTTGCCTCCCTCAGAACCTGTGCTGCCCCTTCCCAGGGGTTAAATGGGCTTTACAGAAGGCACTTACATCATTCCACCCAAAATCCTGTCGCTGTGTGAATATCCCTGGAGTGTTCCCCTGGGTCACGCTGGGATGGCTGGGAGGAACAGGAGCCAGGGATAAGCTTGGCTTTGCAGAGCTGTGTTATGGAGGAGAAGCTGTCCAGCCTCGGGTCTGCACGCTGAGCTCCACACATGGTTCCACCAGCTACTCCCAGTTCTTCCAGCAGCTCAATCCATCCCACCCAGAACACTCTGGGAGTGTGGATTCCTGCAGGCAGAGAAGCTTCCAGACCCTCCCATGAGGGTTTTCTGGGAAGGATTGTGGTGCTGGGGCTGTTCAGGCCGGGATTCCCAAAGCACATCTGAGAGTGGCTCAGGGAATATCCGATTATGATCCAGCCTGGGGGATTTCGCTGCTGGAGATGATCAATCATGGCATTCTGGATTTGCGGCGTGGACAGAGGCAAAGTGAAGGTGCTGGGAAGGAAGAGGTCGGGCTGAGGGAGGAGCATTTCCCAGCAACTCAACTGGTTGTGGCTGTGGCCTTGGTGAGGTGAACATGAACTGGGCCACCTGGAGGGGAGATGGTTCCATTGAAACATTGGATCCGGGAGCTGGGAGCTCATTCCAGCTCCCCACCGGGGAGCAAATCCTCCCGTGCCCTGTTTGCAGAGCACTGGCAGCATCACCTGAGGGATGGTCTTTTAGACCAAACTCTGTGCTGTGCTGAAGTGGTTTCAGGATCTCTGTTTTGAAATTGCCTTCATTCCACTCCCAGATTTCCCTCTCTTTTTGTTTTACTGGAGTGCTTTAGGGTTAGATTTTTCTCCTTGAATGCAGATTCATTGCTGCGAGCCGTGCTCCAGCTCTGCTGTAATTAGTTTTGTCTACTGTAATTGCCTCTCCTTTTCCCATTGTTTATTGAAAGACGAATGAATTTCCAGGTCTGGCTGCATTGGGAATGCTGACAGCAGCTTTTTGAAATCCCACAGCACAGCTATTTGTCTTTTTTACTCAGCTGAGTCCTGCAGAGTGGGACGAATTCGGCTTCACCTCCATGTCCTGGGCAAATTACTGCACTAATTAATTTCCCTGAGACTGGGGTCTCCTTCTTGCTTAGCAGAGGAAAGGGATGGAGGAGTCAAGTGTGGATGGAAAACAGCAACAACCTCAGATTAACCCCTGGAATAAACTTGCTTGAAGAGACATGAGGTGATCATTTAAAATAAGGATTAAAATGAAGGGATAGTCCATTGTTAATCCCCACGTCCTCCTTCATGAGAACATCTTGGTTTCTGGGAGGTGAGCTCTGATCCAACCCACAGTGTGGGCTCCTGTTCATGCTCCCTGGGTTTTAAAGCAGAAGAACTGGCGTTTTTCTTGGGAATTAAATGGCAGAAATTATTGCTGCTCCTTAAAAAGGAGGAAAAGGGGCAGCAAAAGTGACGAAGAGGGGCTGTCACTGAAGGCCACGTGTGGTTCCTGTGATGGTGGGAGATGACAACCCATGGGACAGGACTCCTTTTGGCAGAGCTTTGGAAGAAAGAGGGGAGCAGGGAGTGCTGGGATTTCCCAAGAACTGCAGATCTTGGGGTGGTAGAGCTGAGGCTGAGGCAGGAAAGAGACCCCGGGAAGTGGCAGGAAGGGAAACCAAAATGTCATGTTTTTTAATAATGGAGCAGATTTCCTCAGGGAACGGTGGTTTGGCAAAAGTGCCTGGAAATTGGAAGAGGGTTACCCCAAACCCCACAGATCTGAGGCTCCCAAACCCCCGAGTCCCCCTGGAGACTCCTCTTTCAGGGAAGACAGGTATTCCCACCAGGATCAAGGAATATCTCAGCTGCAGACCTGCAAACTGCCAGAGTGGAGCTGGAAGTCCATGAACAACACACAGACAGAGCCAGGAACCCCTAGATGCCTCCTCAGGCTTCCCCACCCTTGGAACCCTCTTTTGGGTCACAGCATCCAGGATTCACAGCGTCTGCTTCCAGTTTTGCCAAAAAAAAAAGGTCAGGTGTTTTTTTTTTTCCTGGAGAAACAGGTGAGGGAGTTTTCTGCCCTTTTTTTCTGTTGTTTTTTTTTTTTTTCCCCAACCAAATTTAATTCCAAATACGAACCAAAATATTACCTTTAATAAATAGGAATTTTGGAGGGGTTAAGGTTCCTGAGCTGAACAGAAACACCAGGTTTCACAGAATCAGAGAATATCCCACAAGCATCATCAAGTCCAACCTCTGGCCCTGCCCAGGACGCCCCAAAATCCCACCCTGTGCCTGAGAGCATTGTCCAACTGCTCCTTGAGCTCTGGCAGGTTTGGAAGTGCCCAGTGCCCTGGGGAGCCTGGTGAGTGCCCCACCACCCTCTGAGAGAAGAACCTTTTCCCAGAGATCCAGTGTGCTCACATCCCTGGCTGTGAGGAGGATAATTCCAGGCAGTAAATATTCCTGGAAAGGAAACCCTCAGCACTCCCCATTCCCAGACTGCCACAAAGTATTGTTGAGGTCAGTGCAAATGATTGCCAGGGATGCTGGAGTGGGATTGCTGTGGGATAACGAGGGATCTCGTGTTAATTCAGCTGGCAGAGCTGCTCTATGCACAGCAGGGAGCTGCTGCTGCTTTGGAAATCACCTGACCGAGCTAATCCAAGGGTGAGGAGACAATTTATTGATTTGAAGTCCTGGCCAGACGTGGATGGAGATAATTCTGGGATGCGAGTGGTGTTATTCCCACAGAAGAACAGGCTTGGTAAAGACTTTTCATTTTTTTATTAGCCTTTTTTATTAGCTTGAAGGTTTCATCTGAGATGAAAATCAGGGCTTTCTGGGTGGTGGCCATGAGACATTTCTGCTGTAGCTGCAACCACCACTCACACTGCTCAGGCTGCCCTGAGCTCCCCCTGTCTCTAAAGCTATTTTTAAAAGATAAAGGACAAAAAAAAAAAAAAAAAAAAAAAAAAAAAAAAAAAAAAAAAAGTGTTAAGTTTGCAGCTCTGCTTTTGCAGTCTGGTCAGGTGTCTCCTCGCTCTTCATGGGTCTCTTGCAAGCTGAAGACTCTGCTTAATGTCCTAGAAAATAACCTTGTGCTGCGACCAGCAGCCAGTTTATCCCTGCTGCGCTCCCGCTGCGTCCCAAGGGTGGAGAATTGTGGGGAGCAGGGGAAAGCAGGGAGCTGCTTATCCCAGGCTGCTCAGGGACCAACAGCAAAGTGGGTTTGCTCCCCTTTGCCTGAACAGGGAGGTGGCCCAGGTGAAATTTGGGGAGCTGAGCTCTGGGATCGAGGGTTGGGGCGTTGAGACCTGAGCCCAGCCTTGCAGCTCAGCAAGTCCTGAACCAGTTCTTGCCTCCAGTGCTCTTCAGCTTTTCTGGAGGTGTCACCCACAGCTCCAGGAGAAGTGCAGCATCTCAGAAATATGGCAAATGCTGCTGATTCTGTGTCCCTTTCCAGCCTTGTGTGTTCTCCCTCCCCACCTGGAATCTTCCACCATCGGTCCTGCTTTCATCCACCCTGTCACAGCTAGGCTGGGATGGGCACTGCTCCTCTCTCATCCCCCTGAGAAGGGAAAATCCTACATGCTCCAAATCCCGCAGAAACCCCAAAACTCTCCATCACTCTGCAGCGTGACAGATCTCATATCCTCAGGGAGGTGGCTGTGTGCTGCCCCGGTGACAGGGACAGTGCTGAGCGTGGAGGTTCCACCTTTACGGGGACCAAGCTGGTGGTTAAATTGTTTTGAGTGTGGCCAACTTAGTGTCACCAGCCTCAGTGTCCGGATGGCTTCGTTTCCCAGTGCCAGCAGCAGGGCTGGGGGAAGGAATCCGAAAGGTGTGTTTAGAACCCGGCCCTGTTTCCTTTCCTTTTCCTGATTCCTTCGCAGCTCTGGGTGGAGAGCAGCAGAGGCAGGGGGGTTGTGTGACACCGTGTGGCTGCTGGGGGTTGGGAATAACAGGAGAGTGACTCCTGTTTGGGAATAGCACGGGGTGAGCTGGTTGTTATGGGGTGCGTGTGGTGTGGGGAACGAGACAGGGCTCCGGTGTCCTCTCCTCCAGTGAGCCTCTGCAGCTCCAGCTGTGCCCTTCCCTCCCTCCCTGCCCTCTTTCCACAGGAAAAAAGGTGACAGCTCCACTGTAGGGATGGCCACGTGCACAGGGAGGTGTGGAGGACAGTGAGCCAGGGCAGAGCCCTGTGTGCCCCCCAGAGGTGTGTCCAACACCCAGAGATCCCACTACGATGCCTGGGCCACTGGATCCTTAGGGAATGTTTGCTGGCTGGAGGAAAAGCTCCTCTGCAGGGATGGGGTAGCCACAGTTTCTCTGGGCAACCTGTGTCAGGGCCTCCCCACCCTCACAGCCAGGAATTCCTTCCCAATATCTCCATCTAACCCTGCCCTCTGGCAGTGGGAAGCCATTCCCTGTGTCCTGTCCCATCCCCCTGTGTCATGTGAGCAGTTGCACCATGAACTGCCATTCCAGGGAGCGTGTGGAGGAGCAGGGAATGGCTTTTGCCACCAGCCTTGTCCCAGTGCACCCATAAATCATCACAAAATGTGGGGGCCAACCCAGCCTCCTCCTGCCCTCTGTTTTTTTTTTCTTAAAAGCTGATTAAGAGTCACTTGCTTAAGCTGCTGAGTTTCAGGTGACACCACCAGGGCAGAGTGCTCTCCTGGAAATGCCCATTAAGGTTTCAATTTCCATTGCTCTCCCAGAGCCACAGGGACAGGGTGTGAGCTGCTGGAATGACCTCTGTGAGCAGCCACTCGGTTCATTAAATAGTAACGAGCCCAACAATTCCCAGCTAAAGAGCACAGCCAGCATCCTTATTTCATTTCCTGTTTTTAAAGGAAGTATAAATTATTTACTAATGTGCTTAAAGGCCTTAAAGTGAATCCAGGCAGTGAAGCAAAATCTTGTTTACTGGGCAGATGCCCAAAGGGAAGTGTTAGAGTGATGGACCCATTTGTGAGCAGCCACTAAACCATTGCCAGCAATTTATCAGATGGAATGGAGGTAACTGGGATTACAATGGAGTTTGGCTGGGGCTTCAGTGAGTGCTGCAGTCCCTGGATTAAATCCAAAGAATATCCAGTGCAGAGCTTCTACTTTGCCCAGGGATGTTGATTTTCAAGCCTTAACGGGGTTCTCCCAACTCACTCACACCTTTCCACCTTTCACTGGAGCTCAGCTATTCCTCCTTAGCACAGAGCTGTTGCTGCCCCAGTTTCAATCCTGTTTGGGAAGGAGGTGGGATTGGGGCAGCTGAAAGCCATCTGTGCCTGGAAACAGAGCACCTTCCCCTGCTGCTAGAAGGTTTGCAGGACTTAGTCCCCCGTGCTCTTGCCAAGCCAAGAGACAGTAAATCCTCCTGAGTGTGAAATGTTTACCAAGGGCCTGTAAACGTGGCCCTGACTCCTGCTCCTCCAGGCCACAGTCCCACTCCATCTCCCACTGCTTCCTCGGGCTGCTCCACGTGGGAAGGAACTCACTGGACAGGGCTGGGGCTCCACGATTTCTCAGCAAGTTTTCCAGAGCTGCCAGAGGGTGGTGAGTAACTCAGTGAGGGGGGTTTGTCCAACAGGAGCTGCTCCAGCTGCAGCAATAAACTGTAATACCGGGGCTCTTGCAGTAGAAATCCTGCCTCAGTCAGACTTCACAAATGCTTTACAACTTTGGCTTGCAATCGTCACGCTTCTGCTTGGGCTACCTACCATTCATTTAATGCAAACTATCTCTTCTTGTCCATCTCTGCCCCGGGTTTCGTTTTCCACAGCTAATCCCTGGGAAAGCTCATTAGCTCTGTGGTGCCTCTGACAGAATTGCTGCTTGTAGGGAAGGTGATTGGGGTGGTTTTCTTCTCTAGGCCACCGGCTCATGCACAAAAAGGTGGTGGAACATGCACTTAACTTGGAGGGTGGCCCTTGGTCTTGTTTCCTGGTGTCCCAGCAGGAGATTTGGGTGAGGGTTTAGCTCTTGGGCATGTGGGACAGGCAGCCTGTCCCTCTGAGCACGGTGGTGACCCAGTTTTGGGAGCCCTCAGAGGCCATGTGGAGACATCACCATCCTACAGGCACAGGGTTGGGTCTTGTGCCCTGTGCTGTCCCCCCAGATCTCATCCTAGCTGGGCAGAACTGATGGAAATAAGCATTTTGGATTGTTTGTGTTCAAATTACACCTCTTCAGGGGGGAAAGATGCATTTTCATTCCTCCTTTTATACGGCTTGGTTATTCCTGCAGAAGAGACTGTCGGATCTCTCGGTGCTGGGGGCAGTTCTTTCCTTGCAGAGACCACGTGGATCTCCCACAGCTCCCCTTTGCCATTCCTCAGGCCTGCAGGTGACTGGGATCTGGTCACCCCACAGGCCCAGGAGCCTCCGCCCTGACACCACAGGATTGTAGGAGCCCATCCTGTGGGGAACAGCTGGTCCTGTGCCCTGTTAGAGACCATCTATCAGCCTCAGGCCTTAGATTTATATCCAGACAGATCCCCTGGGGAGCAGCCAGCCTTTCCTTTGGCACCAGCTCCACCTCCTGCTCCCTGCAGCTCCAAGGAGAAAAGCTCCTCTGCTGGGCACGGTGGGAGTGGGGATACCCTGTGCTTCCCCCTGTACCCATTTGTCCGGGTGCATTTTTGATGCCCCCAAGGCCGTTCCCTGATCCTTCCTGTGCAGATCCAGCCAGTCCTTGGTGCCTGCAGAACCTTCCTTGTTTTTCCCTCTGAAATCATCAGCAGCAAAGGCAGTTGGAGACTTCCCCAATGCCCACAGAAAGTACTGGGCATCCCAAAATCCAGCTGGGAAAGCCGCTGGCTGTCCTGGTGCTGTTAGTGTGTGAAGGGCTGCCAGCCCCTCCTGCCTGCTCTGAACTGGAGCCAGGTTCCTGGGGAGAAAACCCTGGGATTCAGGCTTAATTGAGCCCGTGCAATGGCCTTCAGGGCCATAAACCATGTTGCTGTCTGGGCTGTGAATGGAGCTGGGGGGAGGCAGGGCAGCTCCCGATTCCCAGACCTGCTCCAAGCTGGCATCCCCCACAGCGAGGAAACCTGCCACTACCCCCTGGTACCTGCAAGGGGCCCTCCCTGGGGGCACAGGGGGGTTCCCTGGTGCTGCCAAGGGCCACGTCCAGGGGAACATCCCTCCTGTGCATCCCTGCTTTTGCGCCTGGCTGTGGCTGTGAGGTCCAAGGGGAGGTCCAAGATGCCAGAGTGGGGGATGCAGCGGGGGTTTTAATGCCAGCTGGGGGCAGGTGGGATGTCAGGGGTGCCCATCCTGTACCCTCTAGGCAGAGGGTCATGACTGGAGCTAGAGCTGGGGGCTGCATCCTTGTGGCAGCCTACGGAGACGAATTCCCAGCTGGGACTGGGAAGCCACTGGGACCAGCTGGAGAAGATTTGAGCTCTCTGAGGAGAGGGGTGCAGGCACATGGCAGCTTTTTTTGGGATGTTGCCAGCCTCCATTCCGGCAGGGATGGAGTGGGGATGAAATCACGGAGTCACGGAATGGTTTGGGTTGGAAGGGACCTTTGAGGGTTGTCTAATCCAACCCCCTGCCATGAGCAGGGACACCTCCAACCAGCCCAGATCATCCCTGTTTGGCTGCAAACAGCACCTGGGAGCATCCCCACATGTCCCTGGGAGCCTCCCTGGCTGCCTGGGGCTGGGGATGGATGAAGACCAGAAAGACACTGGTTGAGCCCCTCCTTGATAAACTCAGTCTAAAAATAATAAAAAAAAAAGAGATGATACTTCTTGCTCTGAAAGTGGTGTGATCCCCACTTGGAGAGCAGCAGAGTGGGGATTGTGCACGTTGGGAGGGTCTTTCCTTGAAAATTGTTTGAGAGCCTGGTTAATAGGATCTTGGGCTCAAGTCCCTGCACAGAGACATTCCCAGCTGCTGGACACTTCTCCCAGGTCCATTGTTCTGGTGTTCCCCTGGGGGTGAGGAGTCAGATGTCCCCTCAATGTGGCACAGTGCTGGGACAGTGGGATCTCCAAGTGTCACCCCAAATCACCCCAAACCTGGACACCTTTGTAGTCTTTGGAGTACGATGTTCCTGCCTGGCCCCATCCCCTTCCCCTGCCACAATTTGCTGCTCTCTCCTTGGTGCTCACAGGCTGCTGTGCTGGAGCAGGAAAACGAGCAGGGCTTTAAATAACCCCCTCCAAAAAATGTCTGTGTTTGTGTTGGGATCCTTTCTGGGAGCTGGTTGACAGCCAGGCTCCAGAAACAGCGGGATGGGCCAGAGATGGAGGAGGAAGGGGCAGGGGTGAGGGTGGAGAGAGGGAAGCTCCTCTAAGCCTCTTTGCTGCCAGGGAAAATAGGATAGTGCAGCATGCTGGAAGGGGGAAAAGGAAAGCTCTCCTCAGGTTTCTCCTGCTCAGTTTGGGAATGGGCTGGGAAAAGGCCACATGTGCACTCACACTCTGTGTCCAGTGGAGAAATGTTGTTTGTTGGTGCTCTGGTCCATCCCCCGGGATTAGGGATGGTTGAGGGACATCTCTGGCCTGTTGGCTTTGGGATCTTCCCGTAAGCCCTTTTCCTGCTGTAAATCCTGGGCATCTGCAGCTCTGCCACAGCTCCTGCAGCCCAGCAGCCCTTCCAGAGGGTGAAGCTCTGTGTGTCCCTCCGAGGGGTCGGATCTGGGAGCAGGGAGGGGAAATCAGGACATCACACCCAGGCCAACCTGTGGCAGACACAGGCCTGGATCAAGTGCTGATGGTGGTTCCTACAGCACTAGGAAGGGACCAGCACCTCTTCTGCCACCTGGACATGAGCTGGCTTTGTGTCACTGTGTCCAGGCATGCAGGTGGAGGAGAGTTCCAGGAGTTCATGGAATGCCCAGGCTGAGTCCTGGGGCCATCACTGCCCCTCAAACTCATCCACGGTCCACCCGGCTCCAGCTTGGCCACAGCCCTAGGCCCTGAAGGCTGGAAGAGATGGATGGAGCTGTTGGCTCCTCATTTTGGCCAAGATGATGTCTCTGCTGAGATGTGGAGTCCATGGATAGTGCCTTAGGGAGCAGGGAGATGGAAGGAGCGTGTCAGTGTGTTCTGGCAGCCCAGGAGAGAGCGAAGAGAGTGGGAGCAGAGGACAGCAGGAACAGCCAGAGCAGGGACAAGGGACAGGGGGTCCTGTGGTGTCCCTCCTCCCTGGAGAGGGTGGCAGAGGTTGTGCATGGGACAACCACGCTTGGACAGGCCCAGGGAGAGCAGAGGGATCTGGTTGAGGGGAGGGCAGGATTTTTGGACACACTGGAAGAGAGAGGAAGGTGACAAGAGGGGACAACAGATCCTCCCTGTCTTTGCAAAGTGGGCCGTTGGCTGCTCCGCCATCCCTCCAATCCTGGACAAATGAATCCCTGGGGAAGAGAGAGGAGAGACACGAAGCTTTGCCTGCTCTGGAAGCCGTCTCCACTGACATCTAGTGGCACACCGAGCTTTTCCCTGGAAAAATGAAGAGCTGGATCCTCTGGCTGATGCCCTCGCTGCTCCCCGTGTGCCGTGCTGGGTTGGGGTGTGTTGTACTGGTCATACTGGTCATACTGGTGTTCCCTGCGTGGTTATAACTTCCAGCTGTCCTTCCAGGGGAGGGTCAGGTTGGACATGAGGAGGAATTTCTTCATGGAAAGGGTTGGCAGGGGCTGCCCAGGGAGGTTTGGAGTCCCCACCCCTGGAGGTGTCCAAGGCAGGCCTGGCCGTGGCACTCAGTGCTCTGGGCTGGGGGACAAGGTGGGCATCGGGCACAGGGGGGGACTCACTGGGCTGGGAGGGCTTTTCCAGCCTCAGTGATTCTGGGATTCTGTTTGTCTGGGTACACATCTTTCCAAGAGGAGCCTTCCAGAAAGCCAAGGAGCTCATTTCAATATATTTTGGCCCTTATTCCCTGATCTTCTGGCTCCCACCTGGGAGATTTGCAAGGGCAGGGCTTCCTTTGCTGCCTCTTCCCAAACACATTTACCTGCTGGAGTTGTGGGCATTTTCATGGAATCTATGTTGGAAAAGACTGTTAAGATCAAGTCCAACTGTGAACTGCAACATCTATGATAAAATGCAGTTTAAACTCCTACTTCCTACCATGTATCAACTCCAATCATCATTATTACTTATCTAATACCCTAAAATCCCTAAACCAATATATAAAAAAAAATCTGTTGGGACAGCACAAGGAGGAATGGCTTTAAACTAAAAGAAGATGGATTTAGATGGGATATGGGGAAGGAATCCCTGGCTGTGAGGGTGGGGAGGCCCTGGCACAGGTTGCCCAGAAAAGCTATGGCTGCCTCTGGGTCCCTGGAAGTGTCCAAGGCCAGGTTGGAGCAACCTGGGCTGGTGGAAGGTGTCCCTGCCCATGGCAGGGGTGGCACTGGATGAGTTTTAATGTCCCTCCCAACACAAAGCATCCTGTAATTCCTGGGTAACAGCACAGCATCCTCCGACATCAACGACCAGGCATGGTGGGTATAACCCAGGATGATTATATATGATGTTATGTGATATTATACTGTATTATATGATATGATATTATATGATATGATATTATTATATTCACTGCTGACTCTCGTGTCCGTTTACAGCGGGTTTAGACCCCGGATAACCCCGGTTAAGCGCGCCCAGCCCCAACATGGCGGCGCGGCAAAGACTACAACTCCCATCGCCCCTCGCTCCCTCCCACGTGACTGCGGCCGGCCAATGGCGGCCGGCGGAGGGCGGATATAGCGCAGGGGGCGGGGCTGCGCCCCCCTTTCGGCCGGGCCCGGCTCAAGATGGCGGTGCAGATATCCAAGAAGCGCAAGGTGAGCGCGGCCGCCGCACCCGCCCCGACCCTCCGCAGGCGCTGCCGCAGCGCCGGGGGCGGCCCGTGGGGCCGGCGGGGCGGGGGCACGGCGGCGGGATCGGCAGGATGGCGGTGGATGCGCGGGGATGGCGGCGGATGCGCCGCGGCGGCCCCGGCGGGAACATGGCGGCGGGGTGTGAGGGGGCGCTTCCGCATGGCCCGGGATGGGGCCGGCAGACCACGGACCTGCTTGTTTTACCCTTCTCAGTGGGGAGGGTTTGCGGTTGGTGGTTCTGTGGGTCGGGGGAGGCCTGTCCTGGGGAGGGAGGGAGCGAGCGAGCTTTGGGCTGTCAGGAGAGTCCCCGTACGGATGGGAAAGGGATGTGACCGCGCCAATTCGTTAATTTACGGCCGAATTCAAGCACTGCCACGGGGCAGCAGCGAGCTGCGATCTCGGCGTGGAGGGTGGCTGTGGAGGGGTTGGTGCTCCGGTTGGTGCCCTAAGCAAAGGCTAACCAGGGCTAAATGGGCTCTAAGTCCGGTGTGAACGGCCACGAGAGTCAGCAGCGAAGGGAATTTAACAGATCATGGATAGTTCACCCCGCGGTTAGACGCACCCTGCCTGTCACAGGATGCCCTGCTGTTCTCCAGGAATCCCAGGATGGTTTTTGGGTTGGGAGGGACCTTAAACATCATCCCATTCCTCCCCTGCCGTGGGTAGGGACGCCTCCCACCTCTACCAGCCACCTCCTAGGAGTGCATTATCCCTGAGAACTCAGGAATAAGTTCCCTCCGTGGGGGGAGAGAGGCTGCCAGGCGGTAGGACGGTCCCGGGGGGCGCAGAGAGCTTGACTTTGTCCTCTTGTGTCTCAGTTTGTTGCGGATGGGATCTTCAAAGCCGAGCTCAACGAGTTCCTGACGCGGGAACTGGCTGAGGATGGATACTCCGGCGTGGAAGTCCGGGTCACTCCCACCAGGACCGAGATTATCATCCTTGCCACCAGGTAACCGAGCTGCTGCTGCTGCCTCACAGGGGCTGAAACTTGGAGTAGGAAATGTTACAGGAAAAAGATCCTGAGGTCTAAACTGAGATGCTCTGGAACTCTTTGGGCTGGTTCCAGGCTCACCTTGAGACACTTCTCTTAGTTGTGCCGTTGTTTTTTCCCAGGACTCAGAATGTCCTGGGGGAGAAGGGGCGCCGGATCCGGGAGCTGACGGCTGTGGTGCAGAAGAGGTTTGGATTCCCCGAGGGAAGCGTTGAGGTAAGGCTGCCTGGGTTGGAGGAGCAGGAAAGGGGTGCTGCAGTTGGATTTGTGAGGACAGGATGGTGCTTAACTCAGAGAACTTGGGGCATGTGGTACCTGGCCCCACAAAACACTCCTGGACTGAAGTACAAGGTGCTTTGCTGCTCGTGGTGTTTTTAGTGCTGTCACTTCAGCTGCTTTTCTCTGCTTTCCTAACAAGGAGGATGCAGATAAAACTTTGTAAATGTACCTGTAAATATTTTGTAGTGAGTGTTGTCCCAGTATTGAGGTGAGAATCTAAATCCACAGTGTATTTGTTTATTGCTGTTGCCCTTTATCAAATTATAATGCTTCTGTCCTTACAGAGAAACTGTGCAGAAGGATCTTATTTTAGAGGGGTTGAACTAGTTGTCCCTTAAAGGTCCTGTCCAACCCAAACTATCCTGTGATTTCAGTCCATGAAATCTGCTGCCCTAAAACAAATCAGGGAGGGAGGGGGACTGTGTGTTCTGGGGTGGTGTTCACGCGTGTTCCTGCTTGGCCATTGTTGCTGGATCACATTACACAGGGGAGGTTGCTGATTGTCTCCAGCAAATGCTTAAAAACAGAGAATTTGTTATTCCCCACACACCACGTTGGAGTAACGAGCTGGAATTGGAATGTCTGCTGCTTCTGCACTGCCAGGCCTTGGTCTGTTGTAGACCTTGGATTTGGTACATCTCTCTCTCAGCTTTCCAAAATCAAAGGGGTTTGGTTTTAATCCTTAAGCCAGACTTCCTGGCTGATGTGTTAAACAAGGGAAACCCAGTGATCCCTTCTGGGATCTTTTTGATCCCTTTGGGGCTGTTTATAGCAGCAGCTCTTTGCCACCGCACTATGGATTTTGGAATAGCCCCCTGGCTTCCCATGGAGTGTCTCAGCCCTGCCAGGAGTAGGAGACAGACAGCAAGGGATTCAGGGAGTGGAGTGTCCCAGGGTGAAGCTTCTGCCTTGGAAACGTGGCAGGACTGACTGAGCTGGGGTAGGGGATGGGGTGGGGAGTGGGATGAAGCTCCTGTGTTAATGTAGAGGTGTCCCAAGCCAGGTTGGACGGGGCTTGGAGCAACCTGGTCCAGCGGAAGGTGTCTCTGCCCACAGCAGGGGGATGGAATGAAAGGGTCTTTAAGGTGCCTCCCAGCGCAGGCCCTGCTGTGTTTGTGTGATGTTGTGCCTCACATGCAGCCCTGCTGTGTGTCCCTGCAGCTCTATGCAGAGAAGGTGGCCACCAGAGGCCTGTGTGCCATCGCCCAGGCCGAGTCCCTGCGCTACAAGCTCCTGGGAGGGCTGGCCGTGCGACGGTGAGTGCAGCAGCTTACACGCTTACTTCTCACAGGAATTACCTCCTTCTCACCTAAAAGTTGAGCAGGCTTGGAGTAGATGGGATTGCAGGTTGTGTGCCTGCCCTGAAGCTTGCGTTTACCCCTTTGTGGAGGAGTGAGGCGTGGGCTCAGGTGACAGTGGCCCTGCTCTCAGCTCCCTTCGGTGATGAGCCGATGACGAGTCAGATGCAGGGGGCTCTGCTTGAGGTACCTCTGCAGGGTCACGTTCTGTGATGCTGCGTGAGAGCCTTCAGCAGGAGCCTCCTGTCACCAGTGGATGATCTGGAGGCATTTGTCTGAGAAGGGACAGGGTGGATTGTCCACCCTCAGCTGTGGAGCCATTTCTGTGTCACCGTCCCCACAGCCTTACCATTCACAACAGTTTACTTAAGCTGGGCTTCACAGGGCTAAAATGGTGGGAAGATTTTTGCTGCTTTGCCCAGCATTGGCAGAGCTTTGGCTGCAGGGCTGTGCCTTCCAGGAGGCTTTTTAACAAGCAGAAGTTGAAGTGGGATGGGCAGTGCTTGGAACTGTGCTGAGATGCCTGAGTGGGCTCACGGTGTGGCTGTTCCCTGTCCCTGCAGAGCCTGCTACGGTGTCCTGCGCTTCATCATGGAGAGCGGGGCCAAGGGCTGTGAGGTGGTGGTGTCTGGGAAGCTCCGAGGGCAGAGGGCCAAGTCCATGAAGTTCGTGGATGGGCTGATGATCCACAGCGGAGACCCCGTGAACTACTACGTGGACACAGCCGTGCGTCACGTCCTCCTCCGGCAGGGTGAGTGCCTGGGGTGCACCTCCCCTTCCAGCTCCACGGGCTTCCTTCCCAAACTGCTTTTGGGAATAGGGAGTGAAGGGGCCTTCAGCAGCCAGTGGAATTTCGGGTGGACATCCCAGGGCATCCACTTCTCTGGTGGTGGGGTTTGAATGTTCCCAGCTGAGAAATAAGGCTATAGATTTTCCAGATGCTCTCACTTGAGCCCTGGGGCCTCTGAGGCAGGTAAGAAATCAACTTATAAATGAAACTTATAAGACTGGGTTAAAGAGCTGTTGGCAGTTTGTATCCTGGCTTTCCTGGCTCCTTAGGACGGGCAGAGAGAAAGTGAATGCTACAAAAAGGGCAAATGCCAGCCAGTTTTCCCCTATAGCTGTGCCCTGGCAAGTCTTCCCAGCTAAACGTGCCTCCTGCTCTTGCCCTTCCCCCTGGTAAAACACAAGTGACGTGTGTATCTTAACTGGCTCTGGGGTATTTAATTGCAGAATTCCTTGTGCATGGATAGAGCTCAGCCAGGGCTGTTCCCCACCTTCCCTTCGGTGATGATGCGATGACGAGTCAGAAGGGACAGCCTTGTGTCACTGCAGCCCAGTCAGTGCCACGTTCTGTGGGGCTGTGCTGAGGCTGCCTTGGCCAGGGTGTCCTGCTCATTGGATGATCTAGAGGCATTTGTCTGAGAAGGGATGGAAAAAAAACAGTGGAATTGCCTGGGAAAGCGAGCTGAGTTATCCCGGGAAGAGCACAGAGTTTAGAAGCAGGGTTAGGATGAGCTGGGGGTGCAGCAGCAGTTCCAAGCTGCAAAAGCAAGGGGTTGGATAATTTTGGATCTTGCCTGCATTTAAATTCCTCATACACACTGCTGATGTAAATTCCCAGTAGTAAGATTGTTAAGCTATAACTGTCTGTGTTACAGTGTTGGCAGGAGATACTTTGTGACCTTGGTGCTCCTCCATGTGAATGCGTTGTCCTGTCCTTCTTTGCAGGAGTCCTGGGAATCAAAGTAAAGATTATGTTGCCTTGGGACCCAAGTGGAAAGATTGGCCCCAAAAAGCCTCTGCCAGACCACGTCAGCATCGTGGAACCCAAAGAGGAGATCCTGCCCACCACCCCCATCTCAGAGCAGAAAGGGGGCAAACCAGAGCAGCCAGCCATGCCTCAGCCTGTGCCCACTGCCTGAGGGTAAGTGCCTGCAGGCTGGGGGAGGGACAATCCATGTGGGAGAGGTGCCATGCCACCAGAAACGCTGGCAGGCAGCTGGGATTCTGGGAAGACAGGCTGGGTTGGGTTTGAGCAGTGCCCTGGATGAAGGGGGATGTGGTTTAAAGCATATGGCAAAGCAGCTTCAGGGAAGAGGAGAATGATGAACCTGAAAGGGAATATCCCTGTCCAGGTGCCCTGTTCCATGTTGTGCAGCATGGATTTGGGAATCTTGGCTCTCAGTTGGAGTGACTTGGGACATACATGTTTGAGAAGGGTTTGGTGTCTCGGATGTGTTGCCACTGTCCCACCTGCCGGCAGTGTGCAGTTGACATCCCTCAAATAACCCCCAAATATCCCCCTTGCCCTGGCATCCAGTTTGGGACAGCCTTGGAAGCCATCAAGCACAGTGGGGAGGCTGGTTTTGAAAGGAAATAATCCCATCAATCCTATCAAGGAATCTGACTGGGCAAGATCTGCCTCAGTGGGAAAAGTGGGATCACTGACCAAAATGCAGAAAGGGAGAAATTCCATTTATTTTGGAAACTTGGAGCCTGTTTGTTCCATGTTTGAGGTAGGACAGTGGTTATGGAGAAGTTTGGCACCAGCTCACTCAGTGTTTTGTTCTTTGTTATAGGGTTTGTCCCACGGGGAACCAGAAGCTTGGCTGTCCTGAAAACATCTCTTAATAAAATCACAAAAGACAGTGTTTGTGAAGGTGCTTTTTCTTTTTTGTGCAAGATAACACTCCAGGAAAACCTTGCTCCCACTTTTGATGTGGAAGGAATTCTGTTGCGTTTCTTCCAGCTTGTTCCTTATGGAATGAACTTCACCAGCTCCTGATCCAAAGTGGGGATAAAATGCTGATTTCTAGGCAGAGCTGGAGCAGCAACTGGTGTTTAAGAGGGTCATGAGTCACAAACATTCCATGAACTGGAGTACTGGTGGCTCTTCCCTTCCATCCCAGTGCCTTAGGTTTCCAGAAGGGGGAGCTTTTTTAGCAGTGTCCAAGGGAATTGCAGTAGTTTGTAACTTTCTGGCTTCAGTTGAACTAGTATTTTATTCTACTTAATGTTTTTATCACCTCTGTGTATCCATGGCTCCTGTCACTAGAAAGATGTTTGGGATGTGACTTCCCCTACAGTATCATCTCTATTCCTTACAGGAACAGCTCCTTTTAGGGTCAGGCAATTTAAGACGGGAATATCTGCTGGAAGTCTGGGGCAGGCATGGGAAGTGACCCCATCCTAAGAGGTGATGCATGTGCAGGATCAAGCTGTTGTTTAGATTTTGAGAAATTCAGAGCCTGTTTGTTGCATTAACCAAAATTTGTACCAGAAACTTGGTTGCTTTCCCAGCCAGATTTCCATTTTCAGGAGGTTTCTCTACAGGAATTTAGGAAGTGGAGTTCTGAGGGTGTCAGGAACTGGGCTGTGGGACAGAAACAAGATGTGCCTTCTTGGGGTGTGAGTGAGTCTGATCTCAGGGTTTTTTGCACACCTTTCAGTGGAAATATTGAAATATTTAGTAGTAAGTAATACCAACATTAATTATTGATTTTTTTTTTAAACTTGAATTTGAAAGATCTGGAAATATTAAAGGTGACGGGTGAGCTTTGTCACTTTAGAGGAGCACAGGAAATGTGTGAAGGCTGGAAGAGCTGAAGCAATAAAGAGTGACAGAGCTTTGCATGTTGTCTCTAAATTCTTAAACACCCCAATCTGCTAGAAATTATCCTATAATGGTCAAGGTGATGTCTTCCCTCAGACAAAAACCCCTGAGGATTTAAATCTGCTTGGAAGGTAAGATGGGGGTCAGATGAGCTCAGGGAAACTTAACTTCTTTTCAGTATTGCTATTCCAAGGGTGGATGTTGGATCCAAAGAAGTTGGATCCTTAGAGTTTCAGGAGAAAAAAAATTCCCAGTGCAGCGCAAAGCTGACCTGCTAAAAGTGGTCTTTCCTCGGGATTGTCCTGTCATGGGAATTCACCTGTTGCTGTGCATTAAGGGTAATTTTTGTCCAGGTACCTTGGACTGTCAGGATGCCAAGGAACCTCCCTAAGTCGATTTTAAACCACCAGAGATTCATTGAAAAAAGTTTTATTGCAAAATTACACATTTATGTCACTGTGTGGCACAAGACCAGACAATAAAAGCCCTCACACCACCTGCATCCACACGATGCAAACAATTCCCAACATCCCACCGTGTGTTCCTGCCTTGCCCACCCCTCTTACCCCCCCTCCCCATCCTCCAGAACCTTCTACAGCATGTGGGGTCAGTGCTGACTCACTGGGAAGTGTCCAGGCTTCCTGGGCATTGGATGCATCCCTGGCATCGCCTCCTGCCTCCCACCATAGTGGGGAGAGCTGGGAATGTGCAGTACTGGGCTTCTAAGACAGCAAGGAAATGAGCAGGGAAATAAAAAAATCAAGCAAAGCCATGTGGCTGCTCCATGGTGGTTCCAAAGAACCGGCACTGCCCTTGGGATGCACAGATGTCCCCTGTTCCCATGATCCTGTTTGCTACATGAGGTGTGTCAGGTCCTGGCAAAGCTGACCTGGAATGCTGGTGGGATATTACAATATCCCTTAAAAAGAAGAAGTTAGGAATCACTTCCACGTCTAGGCTGGCTCAGGCTGTGAAACTTCAGGCTAATTATCAGCCATAAATACAATATAAATACATTTGGGTTTGAGCCTGCCCTTCCCCAGGCCAGGAAACAAGAGCCAAACCACCACGGAGCTGCAGCAGAGGAGCATTGGGAAGGAAGGAAGGGCAGCTCTCAAGCTTTGGATTTAAACAAGGAAAAGCCAGTCAGGAGTGCCTGGGCTCAGCTCTGCTCAGAACTGGGATCACCCTCACAGTGGGGACTCTTTCCCAGCAGGAGCCCCAAGAGATGGCCTTGGTGATCCCCAGAGAGTGGAGTGTTGAAGGGACCTCAGGGTTTATTTTCTAGGAGTCCAACCTGCCCTTGGGCCTCTCCATGAAGTGTTGATCCAAGCTGGCTTTGGATGACCCGCTGTGGGTGCAGCATCCAGCACTCCCCCAGCCTGGGTTAGGCGGGACAGAAAGGCACAGCTCCATAAAAACCTCCCTTCTCCAGCTGTCCCAGCCCTGCTCTGCTCCCAGGGCCGTGGAGAGGCTGGACTGCACAACTGGCCCTCGGTGCTCTGCTGCAAACCACAGAGGAGAGAAGAGAGAAGCAAGAAACAACAGCAAGCCACCAGAGCAGCTCTGGAGCGGTGCCACGGGGCATCCAAGCAGGAGAAAAGCGAGTGGCAGGGACGCAGAAGCATTTGGGAGGGAAGGTGGTCGCAGCAGGAGGCATAATCAGCGCAGGGAGCAGCTGGGCTTCAACCTGGACCCCTCCCTGAGGATGCCAGTTCCCTTCCGCTCCAGCTGACCCTCTTGTGCCCGGCTCCCCTGATCCTCTCCGGAGGAGGGTTTGTGCAACAAGGATTTAGGGGGGGGTGAGGTAAAGTGTCTGCTGGTTCCTCATCACAATGCACCCTGGTCTGAATAGCACCCATGGTTCGAGAAGGATACAAAAGAGTGTTGCCCCTTGTTCAAAATCGCCCACTAAAAAAAACACACACACAAACCAAAGCTCTGGGAGAAAACAAAAAACCCCACCAAAAGCACCAACCCACTACAACTCATCCCGCATCTTGTCACCCTTGGGCCTCACGAGCCGGCCGATGAAGAGGATGGAGTTGGTTTTAGTGTCTCTGATCATGAAGATGAAGGGGTGGTCGGCGTAGAACAGCTTGGGGTTCCTCATCTCCTCGCGCCCGTAGATGTCGGCGTCGTAGGGGTTCCCGTCTGTGTCCCACTCCAGGGCAGCCGCGTGGAACACATTGGACAGGTAAAGGTCCTTCTTGCCAGAGATCTTGGACAAGTCAGCCTTGGTCTTGTCGATGGCTTCTGTCAGGCCCAGGCCACCCAAGTGTTTCTAGGAGGAGAAGTGGGGTGAGCGACCCTCCCGGAGGTGACACAGCACAACCCTTCCCAGCCACAGCACAGACAACCCATCCCACTGTCTCCCTCTCTGTCCCAAAGAACTGTTCTCCTTAAGGACCCCCCTTTACCTGAAGGTCATGGCTGACTTCCAGGACGACTTTTGGCAGCGAGATGGCCACTGATCTCTTCTTCATCTTGCCAGCCCAGGTCTTCAGCTGCTCCTTGTTCAGCAGTTTCTCAACCCTCTCCAGAGGCTCCACGTGGTTTGGCATGATGAAGATCATGCTGGAGAGCTTGTGAGCAAGGGGCATCTCCACCACCTGGAGCTTCTCGGTCTCGTCGTCATAGTAATTGTAGAGACCTTGAAACCAGGAGGAGGAAATGGTGAGATGTGGAGCAGAGGCAAAGCTACACAAACCTCATTGTGAGTTCACCCTGGACTTTCCCTGACCGGCAAGGGAAGTGAGTCTGGACCATTTTGGGAACAGGCCCAGCATTATTAGAGTTGGCTGTGGCTCTCACTGGTGTGATGAGCCGGAATTTGTTCCCCACAGCCAATAGTAAACATGGATTCTCTGCTCACAGGGAGATGGAATCTGCAGAACAAACACACCCTGCTTTGTTCTCGCTTATTCCCATGAGGCCAGAAAATCCTGGAAGCAGCTGGGGCAACGGAGCAGCAACGAGCACAGCTCTGGTGGGTTTCGATATGGGGCAGGTTTGCACTCACCTGTGCGGTGCATCATGGGCACCCCCACGGTGTAGGAACGGGTCACCATGAACCCACGGTTGTCCACCATCTTATGATGGAACTTCTCATCCCAGTGAGCTGCAGGAGAGAGAGAAATCCAGTAAGAAAAGGGAATGGGGGGTAATTTAATGCTCTGACAAAGAGCCTCCGGTCGACACAGGATTTGCCCACCTTCCCTTTGGGCTGCCGGATGATCTTGAAGGCCCCTCCCAACCCAAACCCTTCTATGGTTCTTTGTTGGCTCAGGGTGGGTTTCGGGGCGCTTGCACCAAGGCCCGAAGGCAGAACTTACGCTTGAAGAACATGGCGTTGACAATGAGGGCCCCATCCGTCTTCTCCACGTCCTTGGTGACCTCAGGCAGCTTCCCGTCCGTGGTCTGCGCCGCCCACTCGTTGATGGACTTGAGGGCGCTCCTCTTGTCGCGGAAGTTGATCTTGGAGTGCTCGTAGTTGTAGTGCTTCTTGCTGTTCTTCACGAAGTCGTCGGCGAAGTTGATGGAGGCGGGGCCGTAGAGGCGGCTCCCGATCTTCCAGGTGACGTTGCGGGCGGTGCTGTTGCTGACCTCGTTGAGCAGCTCGGACAGCCCGCTGTGCACGTACTCGTCGTTCAGCTTGTCGGCGCTCAGCACCGCCTTGGCCTGCGACGCCGTGCCCGCCTTGCCCCCCAGGGACACGAGGCCCAGGGAGGAGGCCACGACCACGGGGGACAGCAGGATGTTCTCCATGTCCTTGTCCTTGGCCATGGCGTGGTAGAGGTTGAAGGCCAGCGTGGTGCTGCGCTCGGCCAGCGTGGTGGCCTTGTCGCTCAGCTTCCTGTCCTCCGAGGGCACGGCCGCGGCCAGGCCGCACAGGGCCAACCCCAGCACCATCCACATGGCTCCAGCTGCTCCCAGCGCCTGCCGGGCAAGAACAACTCACCGTCAGCACCGTCCCAGCCCTGCCTGGAGCGCTCAGAGATCCCAGAGCAACCCACTCCGTGGGAACACTGAGGGGCACAGCACCAAGGCTCCCCCTGGGCTGCAGCAATCCTAAGTTCACAGTGGGATTTCCTCCGGGCAACAATGAATCCGCAGGAGTCCAGGTATTCAGAGCCTGTGCATTTGGAATGGAAGATTCCCTTCAAAGGAATTTGACTTCACCACTATTCACGGGCACGAAATGATTGAAGGAGGGGCCAGGGAATGGAAGCAACAGGTATTTCTGATCTCAATAGGACAAGGGGGAATGGCGTTAAACTGGAAGAAGACAGTTTTAGATGGGATACTGGGAAGGAATTCTTGGCTGTGAGGGTGGGGAGGCCCTGTCACAGGTTGCCCAGAGAAGCTGTGGCTGCCCCTGTATCCCTGGAAGTGTCCAAGGCTAGATTATGGCAACCTGGGATAGTGGAAGGTGTCCCTGCCCATGGCAACCTCTGCCCTGGTCAGGGAAAGCTGAAAGCAGGATGTTTCTGCTGCTCAGGGGGCACACAGCAGAGCTGCCCCTCCATCCAGGGGTATTGCAATCTCTTGGACCAGCTGGTCCCCAAATCCTCAGCTTCCTTGGCACTAGATGGAGCTCGTGAGCTTCCACCAGGCAGAGTCAGAGGGGCCCCTTGAGAAGATCCAACACTGTCTGCTCAGCTCTGGTCGGTTTAGTTTTGCCCATACAGCCCTGCCAGGGAGGTATCAGGGCAGAGGGAAGTGATGGACCCTCATTTTCCACACCAGAGTTATTGCCTTGCATAGATGCTTCTCACCCCAATGTAGGAGATGAGCAAGGGTTCCAAGCCACCCACTTTGCTAAATCTGCAGCCTGCCCAGCCCTAAATGCCTGAAAACTCTTTGGAGCTCATCCCACCTGCCTGCAGGGCTATAACAGGTCCCCTCACCTTCCCTCCCCTCCTGCCTTCCTGCTGCTCCCAGCAAACCTTCCTGACGGCAGCTCCTGGGGGCCTAAATTCCACCACCTTCAGCTTTCGGGCAAGGACAGGCTGCGTCATGCCCAAGGTTACGGTGAAGTTTGATTTCTTGGGAAGGAAATCAACACCTCCCACCCCGCTCCTGGCGAGGGGGAAACACGGGGAAGGGCTTGCAGAGGGGCAGCTCCAGGGTTAAAAGGCTGCAGAGCAGGAAGCGAAGGGCCCGCTGGGATTCCACATGGAAGGAAACACGCAGCACAGCCCCGGGCACAGAGTGCGCAGCTGCACCCAGGGACCCTCTGCCAGAGGGGGAGTTACGTGGGCTCCGAGAGGGAGGCGATTCCTGGCCTGAGATCCCCTTGGGAGCAAGCCCTCCCTCACAGGGAACAGCCATCCTGGCCACCTACAGAGCAAAGACAGGCTCCAAACTGCCCCTGACACACTTTGAGAGTGCAGGCACATCTAAAACTTCCGGCTTTTCAAGTTCCCTTTTATTTCTAAAGATACCTTGAAACTCTTTTCATAGTGAGGTCAACGTTTGCCTTTTTCATTCTGAAAGAAAACAGATACACGGAGTAGTTCTCTTGCGAGCAAAGGGCGGCTCATCCTCAGCTTAAAAACCAAGCCTCATTACTTCAGACACGGGCGAGAAATTTTGGCCCCGAGCTCTGGGCCGTGCCCGGGTGACGCAGCCCCGCGGTGCCAAGGCAAGAGAAACTTTGCCCATTCTTGGAGATTATTGGGGGATTCACAACCCAGGGCGAGAACCGGGGGAATCTGGGGAATGCACGGCCAGCACCATCCTCTCTCCTGCTCGCACAGCACAGCCCAGCCCGGAGGGGACGCCCAGTGCCAGCGTGGCACTGCAGAGACCTCCGTGGCACTGCAGAGACCTCCGTGGCACTGCAGAGACCTCCGTGGCACTGCAGAGACCCCGCAGGACCGGGAAGTGCCATCGCCCAGGGGAACAGCCAAAGGCGCCCGCCCCGCTTCTCCCGTGAGCAGGACAAAGGCACACAAAGAAAAGCCACTTTGCACGTCACCGGAGGGATGTGACACTTCGCTAAGGCCAGGCTTGGTCCGTCCTGTGCAAGCAGAGCTCTCCTTCCCGGGCTGGGCTGGTGCCCAGGGTCCCGCAGGCTCCCAGGCTCAGCAGGAACAGGGGCTGGGCGCTCCAGCAGGACCAGCACACCAAACTAAAGCCTCCCTTTATCCTCCTCTTCCCTATTGCCACGCCCGGAAAGTTTCTCCTGGGCGCAAACAAAAAACCACTGGAAGCACCTCTGGCACACTGGAGGTGATTTTATAATGTATTTTATATTTCTCAAAGAGCCAAAGCCAGCTCACAGCGGAGTCTGTACCCTCCCCTACCCCCCACTTCATCCCAATACAACCTCTACTCCCCATGCACCCCCTTCTCCCGTTCACCCCCTTTTCCCATGCCATACCACCCCCTCCCCCCCGATTTTCTTTGCCCGATGGGGCCAACCAGGAGGATGCAGGATCCCAAAATCCTCCCCTCCCCCCCATCCTGCTGAAATCCTCTCCTGCCAGCCCGGGGTCCCCTGGTCCCCCCCACCTCTTACCTTTGGGGTCGGGACACGACTTCACTCAGCTCCCCAGTGCACCTCCCGGGCCGGCGGAGGGGGTATATAAGGGGCCGGCGAGAAACTTCTGGAAAGTTGGGAAAACCCTCTCAAAAAAAGCTCGGGAGGGAGAGGAAGGGGAGGATCCGTCCCGGCTCTCCCGACCCGCCGCCAATGGCGAGGGAGCGCCGGCCCCGCGGCCGCCGAAGGGGGGTCCGGAGGGATTGGGGGGGATGCGCCGTCCCTGCCCTGCTCTGCCCGTCCCCATCCAGGCCCTGCAGCAGGGATTTGGGAAGCTATTCCCTGCCAAAACGGTGCTCTTGCTTTTTTTACGGGGCTCCGCTCCGTCTTATTTCCCTCCCGCTGGCATCTCCTGCAGCCGGATCGTTGTTGGCACTAAAGGTTATTTGGGTTTTTTTGGGGTGTCATCACCCCTGAAGTCAGGGATGATGCAAAGGGCTTCAGCCACGAGCAGAGCAGTCACAGGCACAGAGTGTTGGCTCAAGCCACGTCCTGCCATCCAAAACGTCCCTCTCATTGGTGACATCCGAGAGTAGAAGGCTCCAGGGAGACCTCAGAGCCCCTTCCAGTGCCTAAAGGGGCTCCAGGAGAGCTGGAGAGGGACCTGGGACAAGGGATGGAGGGACAGGGCACAGGGAATGGCTTCCTATTGCCAGAGAGCAGGGTTAGATGGGATATTGGGAAGGAATTCTTACCTATGAGGTTAGGGAGGTGCTGGCACAGGTTGCCCAGAGGAGCTGTGGCTGCCCCATCCCTGGAAGTGTCCAAGGCCAGGTTAGAGCAACCTGGGAGTGTGAAAAACGTCCCTGCCCACAGCAAGGGGTGGAACTGGATGATCATTAAAGTCCCACCCAACCCAAACCATTCTGGGATTACAATTATTCTGTGCAGACAACTTGCATTCACTTCCCAGGGACCTAAGGGCCAAATGAGAGGCACCTGGAGAGCTCCCTCATATTCCTGGATCCCTCAGAGCCTGCTTTCCCATTCCTCTCCCCACCTGCACTCACACTCACCTCTCCTTTTCCCCAGGCCTGCTGGAGCTGTGAACTCCTTACAAATCCCCCCTTCCACACTCCCAAATCTCCCCCTGCTCTGCTGGGCTCTGCCCTTCATTGCCGTGCGACCCCGTGGCAAAATCCTCACGTCTGGCAAAGTAAATGCAGTTTAGAAAGGCCAACATTCCTGGCCCCAAAGGCCTGTGGAAGGAGTTAAATGCTCCTGCCACCCCGTGCCAGGTGGCTGAGAGTTCTTGCAGGAAAATATGTGCCCTGGAGAGGTTTCTGTGCTGAGTCACGAGCACTGAACTGCCACTCACATTCACGTTTTAAACCAGCATGGGATTGTTTTCATGGCAATCTGGGATACTGGGGTATTGCAGGTACCACCCAGTCATTCAGCACCTCGTTGATGGTTCCATCACCATGTTTATGTCTCCCCTTCCTTCTAATCCCTGTAATTTCATTTTTGCCCCTGTTTTTGACCCTGCAGTCTTTCCCTTTTCCCTCTGCAGACAGTTTGTTGCTTTAGTAGAGAACCAGCATCTGATTTTATCTTCTGGCTTTGAACATTCTTCTTCTTGTCCTGCAAGCACCTTAGTGTGGAATAATCACCTCATTCCACTCCTCTTCACAGTCCACTGATTCTAGAAGGTGGCATCAAAAATGCCATTTTTCTTCTGTCCCAGGGTGACACTTTTGGGTGCTGAGCATCATTTCAGATGCCTGAAGGCTCCCAGTTTTGTGGGATTTGTTTAATATTTTTTTTTATCTTTTTTTTTGGTGATTTGTGTGTGTGTGTAGGGAAATACTTGAACAAAGCACATTTCCAACTACATCTTCCCTGGGCATTTTGCATTTCAACAGGTCTATATTAAACTGTCTTTAATGCCAGTAAGTCCAAAGGGTCCTGCTGTCCTCACATCAATGATGTTCAGAGATCAGCTCCCTTCAGGAAGGGGTTCAGTGGCAAAAGGAGCATTGAAATACCTTAAACAACATATTTTTTGTTCACTGGTGTATATTTGAAACGCTTTGCTTTGCTTCATGCGTGCATAAACAATCACAGTGGGTTTTAATAGCACAATTTTGGATTTATTACCACGTTGCCATAGTAAAAAAAAAAAAAAAAAAAAATCGATTTGCTGATATCAAACCACCAATCCAGAGGTGAAATATTCCTGGTCTGTACCAGCCAGCTGAGAAATGACAAAAACTCCTTTAAACTCCCACTGTCAGCTGGTTTTCTCTGCCCAAGCTCTGCATTGCTCCACCTTCAAACCCTTCTGTGTAATTACCTCCCATGTAAGATTTTTTTTCTTTTTTTTTTTTTTTTTTTTTTTGCTTCCTAGTGATATTTAAAATAAACCCTGAAACTTTTAATCTTCACCTCGCTCGGTGCCTCCCAGCGCCAACCCCCACTGACACTCTGTGCTTCGGGCCTTTGAAGCGGCTCTGCCTCAGGCACAGGAGTTTGGAGCAGAATTAAAAAAACCACTCCTGGTGTTTTGAGGACTGGCAGCTCAGCCCAGAAAGAGATTTCAAAGTTTTACCTGGTTTTTCAGCGTGCGCTTCAAATTTTCCACCTGATTTTTTTCAGCACGTGTTTTAATTTTTTTTTTTTAGCCTGATTTTTAAATGCACGTTTCAACCCGTCCCTGCTGTCTCTGACTGCCCAGACAACTGCCACAAAAAAAAAAAAAAAAAAAATCTGCTTTAGGATGTGAACGTGCAGGAAACGAGTAAATTCTACCCAAATGTCAGCAAAGAGCAGCTTAGTCTTGACTTTGAGCTGTTTGTTTTTTTCTTTTTCCCAAGGCAAAAGCTCCGGGAATCTGGGGCAGATCTGGGGCAGATTTCTGCCGCTATCCAGGGATTTCCAAGCGGGCTCGGGCTGTGCAGGCGCTCCCAGCCCCCACAGTGCCACGTAGGAGCCCGGGGTGGGATGCGGGAGAGGACTGGGAAGGGGGAGCCAAACTGGGAGGTGCCGTTTTCCGTCTTCCCTGCTCCTCTAATGAGCGGTCCCGGCTGCCAAGACACAAATCCAGCTGCGGCCCAACTCCTCCCTCCGACTTTTGCGCAGGGCAAGACTCGGATTCCTGTTGTCTGGAGTTATTTCCAGAGTAGTTTTGCTCCCAGGAGAGCCTGGGGGTTTAGGGCCGTGTGGATCTACTCGTTTTAAATGACTTTTACTACTCTCTTAAATAAAGCAACCCAAAGGTTTTGTGATACGGGTTTGATCCCACACTCCCCCCCCAAAAAACAGAGGGAGATTTACACATCCCGTTTTTGCAGCACCTGGGATGGGGGTGAGGTGAAATCCAGCTGATCCTGGGAGTCCTACACCCAACTCTGGGATAAACCACCCATGCCCAGCCATAAAACACCAGCATTGGTGCTGCCCTGGTTGCTTGGCTTGTCTGATTTAAAGCAGTGTTACAAATTCACTTGATTATTTATTAAAAGACTGGTTTATCTCCTTTTTTTTTTTTTTTTTTTTCCTGAGTGTTCTTTGGACAGGACTTTTAAAACATAAACTCCAGCAGCTTTGCCTTTTCACCCTTCAAATGCCCCAGAGACTGACCCTGTTTTCCTATGTGAGAAAGTCTGATTTTTCTAAGCTGCTTTAAGCTGGCACAGGATTTCTGCTTTCCAGGATCATCCATGGCTGAGGAAGGCAGGGATGCTCAGAGCCAGCACAGAGGAGCAGCTGAGGAGCCATCCTGGGGTGGAACATGTCCTGGAGGGAGCACAGCACAGGGCAGGATTGGGTCTTGGAGAATCAAAACCCCTGGGACCTGCACAGATCATGGTGGGCACAAAGGTGATGCTGCTCCTCCTGGAACACATCTGGTCTTGCTGCAGAGATGCAACAAGCCTGGGAGAATCCCTGATACGAATTCCCAAATCTTCCTGTCCCCCATCCTGGTGACAGAGTTATCTCAGGGTGAGGCACACCAGTGTGAAGGTTGCCCTGCAGTTGCTGGGCACCCTCCTCACCTCGTGGGCAGGAATGGGTAGGGAAGGTGACCCAACCTTAAGTAAACCCTCCTTAGGTCAGCTCAAACCTTCTGGAATCAGTTCAGCCCTCAGAGGTTCCCAGGGCAGCCCCAGGAGCAGTTGGCACCGATTCCTCTGGAATTGCTGAGGAACTTGTGTGTATCTCGGATTCACCAGCCAGAGCTCTTCCCAGAGCAGAGCAGACGGGTCTGGATGGAGCCTGGAAGCAGCTGTAGGGGATCCAGCCTGAGGTCATAGAGTCATGGAATGGTTTGGGTGAGAAGGAACCTTAAAATCATCCATTTCCACCCCCTGCCATGGGCAGGGACACCTTCCACTAGCCCAGGTTGCTCCAAGCCCCATCCAACCTGGCTTTAGACACTTCCAGGGATGGGGCAGCCACAGCTCCTCTGGGCAACCTGTGCCAGGGCCTTTCCACCCTCACAGGGAGGAATTTCATCCCAATATCCCATCTCCATGGCCTCCTCTGGACTCATTCCAACAGCTCCACATCTTTCCTGTGCTGAGGACCCCAGAGCTGGATGCAGTCAAGGTGGGGTCGAGTCACGAGGGCAGAGCAGAGAGGCAGAATCCCCTCCCTCGCCCTGCTGGCTGTTCCTCACACTCCTCTCCCCATCCCAGATCCATGAGAGGAGCCATGGAAGCCAGGAGGCTGATTCCAGCCTCAGGTGAGTTCCCAGAAGCGTTCCAACACTGTGCCCTCCCCTCCAGGCAAACCAAGCCCGTGCTGGCTGAGGGGTTCCCCACCCAGACCTGCTTCTCCAGGTTCCCCCACTCCAAGGATTTGGGGGGGATTCCGCTTTCTCAGCTCAGCTCAGGCACGAGCCCAGGGCTGGCACTTTAATTTCCTCCCTTGCAACATCCTGCTCTGGCCCTCAGGTCTGGAGGAACCACAGAGCAATGGCTTTGCTGGCAGTGGTGGAATCCCAGCCCTTTCCCCCCCTCTCTGTTTTGCAGCCCAGGCCCTGCTTTGGCTGGAGCTGGGAGGGCCCAGCTTGTCTGAGCACACAAAGGGTGGCAGTGGAGCTGAAAGCCTGTGTTCCCTGATCTGTCTGGTCTGCAGCAGTGCTGAGCCAAACTCCTGTGTGCCAGCCCCTGGGGATGCCAGCCCCTGGGAATGCCAGCCCCTGGCTTTCTGGGACGTCACAGCCTGGGTTTATCCACCCTAAAGGTGCAAATTCACCCCGTGGATCCCCTGAAAAGCACTGAGCAGCTTCCAGGAGTGGTGGAGGAGAAAAAAACCAAGAAGAGCAAAAAGGGCTGATTTCCACGGAGGGGGGCAAAGTGCCCATCCCTGGCATCATGCAGGTGTGCTGTGATGCACCAAGGAAGGACAGGCTGGAGAGGCTACAGCTGCAGCTTTCCCACAGGGCACAGAGGAGAGAGACTCCCTTGATCCCAGTTTGTAATCCCTGTTTAATACTCCCAGAGAAAAGTTCAAAATCCACAGGGTTTCCAGCCAACATATCGAGGCAAGGGGAGGGGGCAGGGGGGGAATTCCTCTGGTGCTTTGGGATGGAAAGAATGGCATCTGTGCAGCCTCAGGTCCAGCAGGGTAAGGGCAGGTCAGATTGCAAGCCCCTGTATCCCAGACTTTCCTGTTAGCCGGGATATGGGGTGAGGAGGTGGAGTCCCTCGGGCTGTGGCAGGAGTTTGCCATCCCTGGGCAGGGAGCTGGGAGGACACACAGGGCTCTTTCTACACTAACTTTTGGGTTCATGGCAATCCAAGAGGAGTCAGGACTCCAGGAGACCCTTTCCAGGCTGGCTGGAGTGTCAGGTTATAGTTGTATTCGATGATCTCAGAGGTCTTTTCCAATCTTTTCCTGCCTTGGACTGGTGATAATCACTCCCCCTCCCTCCCCTCTGCCTCGTGGTGCTGGGACTGTCTGGATCCACCCAAAAATCAGCCAAAGTGAGAAGCAAGTGGTTTGTTTCTCAGCCACGTCAGCCCCACGGATTCCAGGGCCATCTCCGGGGCAGGCTGGGAGAGCAGCAGGGATTTGGGATGCTGCAGCTTCAGCCTCCTCACTGCAAAGCGCCTCAAAACAGGAACGTGCTAATCGCGGGTTTTGATCTTTTATCACAAAGCAGAACCAGAGGAGCCCAGGAACGGGGTGGTGGATCTGCTCAGACACGCCCAGAGTGGAGCTGCGATGGGGAATCTCTGACGTCTCCCTACGGGCTGAGTTTGCATCCCCTGCAATGCTAAAGGTCTTCCTCGTCTCTTCCCGGGCTGCCTGTTTTCCAGGAGCATGTGGGAATTTAGGAGGGTGGCAGCTCTGCCTCTCCTTTCCCTCTGGTTGGAGCTCAGAGCGCGCTCAGCCCCACGCTCTCCCCCCGCGGCATCTTCTCAGGAAACCGGGATGGAAAAGGAAACCTTTTTTTTCTGGAGCCAATTTAGGGAAAAGAAACGCCCCTAAACCCGACCCTGGCTTGGAGGGGGATCCTCAGCCAGCCAATCTCCTGCTTCCAGCACAGCGCTGCTCGGGGGGCGGGCAGGGGGTGGGCTCAGCCTGTGCCGGGTGTTAACACGAGTCACACAACCCCCAAATCCTCCCGCTGCCCCCCAAAAGCCGCCTGGTCCTTGGAAACGAAGCTCCCACCAAGCCCAGCCAGAAACTCCCACCGGTGGTGCCGGTGGGATGTGGGGCTGATGTGGGGAACTTTTAGGGTGTGAGGGGGTTGGTGCGGCAGTTTTAAGGCAGGAAAGGAGGAGGGGAGGGATGAATCCCTGGAATGACGCGCTGGGCTCGGCCACCCCCCCTGCTCCGGGCAGGGGGCCAGCGGGAACAAACGCGGGGATGGAAGCAAAGGGATGCTCAGGAAGGGGCTCGGCAGCCTCTGGGTCTTCTCTGCTCTTCCAGAGGCAGCAGAAAAGCTGCCCAGAGAGATACAACAGGAGCCACAGAACCCCAGAATCGTTTGGGTCGGGAGGGACCTTAAAATCATCCAGTCCCTGCTGTGAGCGGGGACACCTTCCACTATCCCACGTGTGTCCAACCTGGCCTTGGACGCTTCCAGGGATGGGGCAGCCACAGCTTCTCTGGGCAACCTGTGCCAGGGCCTCCCCACCCTCTGAGTAAATAATTTCCTCCCACTATCTCATCTAAACCTCTCCTCTTTTAGTTTAAAACCAAACAGGGGAAGGGGCTTCATCCTTCTCAGGTTTTCAAGGGGCCACAGGCTCTCGGTTACCCCAGGCCCAGGGTCTCTCTGTGTCATAATTTAAGCTCAAAGTTACCCAGATTAACTTAATTTGGCCTTTCCAGGCTTTCTAGTGCTTTGTGCAACTTTATTGCCACTTCTCACGTAGTTTTGCAGTGCCTGACAGACACGCAGTGTCACACTTGATTTTTAATGCATTTAACCATGTCTTTGTCTGAAGTTTCCCATATCCCAGAATCTTGGCTCTGCATGCAGGACCCTTCTGAAAAAGGGACACCTTCCCCTGTGTCCCCCACACATCAAACCTGCTTAGCCTGGATACTCCTGCCTGCTTAAAATAGGAAGGAAATCATGGTTAAATAGCCAGCAGAAAATGGCAGTGTGTCTTTCCTGACTGCTGTGGAGATTCCCAGCGAAAACCCGGCAGGGAAGAGGTGGCAGGATTTCTGGAGCGTTCAAGGAGCCCACATGATGCAACCCTGGCCACTCTTGCAGAGGAGCAGCTGCTCGTGGGAGCTCCAGGAGGAGCCACTGGCATGGAATTCCAGCAGCCAAAGGGTTGTGTCCCCACATCCAAGGCTTTTCCAAGGTCAGGTCTCCGTCCTGCCACAGCTCCAGGGGTTGTGCTGCTGCGTTGCAGAGCCCCATTCATGTGTCAGGGAGAGTTATGGTAGTTTTAGAGGCAGAAGCCACTCTTAGTCTTCAGTTTTCCTTCTTTTATAACTTGCAGGGAGGAATGTTGTGGATTGTCCAGTGAACTTTTCTCTGTTTCCCGTTTCAGAAGGAGCCACAGCTGCTGCTTTCTGCACTGAAAGCACAGAAAATGCATCAAGCTGCTGCAAGCATTTATGGATAGTTATAAAATATATTCATAGTTTAGAAACACACCTAAATATATTAAAAATATACATGTGTATTAAATAGACATAAATACATCTAAATATTTACAATATGCTGAGGAAGATGTTGTGGTCATCCTGTATTGTAACAAAAGTGTTTATTCTGGAAAGGTTTTTTTCCCGCTCTTCCCAAATGGGTCTAGAAACTCCCAGGAGTGTTCAGTTGTGGGAATATTCAGGCACTCAGGAGATTCCTGTGGCACTAAGAACAGAAAATATGGATCCAGGAGCAGGGGAAGCTCCACAGCTGTTCCAGGGGAGATGGAGGGCTCAACATCTGCCAGCTGAGTCACACAGGGGAGGATCTGACTCATCACATCACATCTGCATCTCCACATGTGCAAGGATTTTATGGCTTAGGCCAAGGCTGATTGTCCTGCTTTAGGAGCTGGGGAAACTGAGGCATGGAAGGCAAGTTTGGGGCACAGTCAGAGCCAGCCTCCTGCACCGCTGCCTTGTGGGGCTTTCCTTCTCCAAAAGGATGCTGAGGACTTTTTAGGGAGTCCCAGAGGCATCTCCTCCTTCCCTGGACCATCTGCTGAGGTCCCCTGGATGTGGAGCTGCTCCCTGCAGCTGGTCCTAAGCGGAGCAGAGCCCCTGGGATTGTCCCAGCTCAAACCTCATCCAGCACAGGCACATCTCCCAGCCAGGCTGGCACCTGCTCCTCCCAGCCCCAGAGCAGCCCTGTGTGTCCTTGCCTTCTCTCCCTGCTCCTGCTTAGTCTGGCCTAAACCCCAGGCAGGGACAGGCTCTTGCTTTGTGTTTCTGTAGCCGGTGGGACCACAACGACGCCCCTTCCCCAGTGGGGGTGCCCAAATGTTGCTCCAAGGAAGGAGCTGCCTCTCCCTGCATGTCCCAAAGGGAGCACCATCCCTGCTCTTGGCCCAGCACTCGGCACATTAACCAGCTCCTGCACAGCCCCCGGGTTTGAGGCCGTTCCCAGCACTGCAGGAGGCATTGGTGGGGAATTTGGGCTGGCACAGAAGCTCTCTTGTTCGATGCAGAGGTGGTTGGGCGGTGTGGGAGAGGTGGGGCAGGGAGGGGTGGATGAATGGGAATGTTGTTTCCCTCCCGATTCCCTTCAGGGGGGGGATGCTGGAGGGTTCCCAGCCCTGCCCAAACAGCTTGGATTCAGTCTGTGAAATCATTTACACTCTGGACTCTGTCAGCTTTGACGCCAGGACCTGAATTTCCCCGGGATCACTCCCGGCTTGGTACCCAGGGGATGCTGTGGATAGAAGGCCACGTATGAATCAGAGCAGCCCTCCTCCTGTCCTGTGTGGATCGGGCTCAGCCCCATCCAGGTGGGAATTATTTCAAGCTCATTTGCTGCCTGAACATGGAGAAGAAGCAGCAGAGAAAGAAAGGCAGCTCCTGAGCTTTGGACAGTTCAGGACACAAATCGAGGAGGGTTTAGTGAAAGGGGAACACTTTCTAAATTCTAAAATTCCAAGGCCACAGCACATCAATTATCTGTTGGATATGGAATATCCACCTGTGGCTATCGCTGGCTGCAGTTTCCAGTGGCAAAGATGGGTTCTGGACACACAGAATAATGGGGAGATTGGAATTTGGATGTTGTGGAAACCAGCCTGATTTCTTCTTTGGGCCATGGAGGAGACCATGGGATCATGTGTCACATTAGAGCACAAACAGACCCTCTTTCTAAGCTTGATGCCCAGCTGCTAATCCATCTCCAGGCTGGAATGTGGCTTTCCCCTGTGCTGGGATGACCTTCCACAACTCCTGTGGCTTTAAAAATGAAGCATTAGGTGTTTCTTAGGTGCCCGTGGTGGGAGGAATTTCCTGCTGGGGACAGTGCTCTGTTGATGGTGGAGAAGAGGCACAAACCTTCTCTGACCTTAAAGGCACAGCTTTTGGAGTTTTTTGTCCCAAGGGTCCCTCCAGGAGATCAAATTCATTGTTCATTCGGGACACATCAAGCCAGAAGGGAGAAATTTTGTATCCAAGGGAGAAATCCACAACGTTCAATTTGAAGAAAATGTTTTGTTTCTTATTCTTTTCTTGTTTAACTATTAAGTGAAAAATGAATGTAGCCCCAAATATAATTTTCAGGCAAAGAAAATGGAAACAAATTAAAGACATCAGAACAAACTAATTAGTTGTGTTTCCCCCATTTTTGTCTTCATTTTCCAAGCACACCCCAAGTTCAGAAATACCTTCAGCCTCCAGCAGGTCCTCAGCACCTGTGTCCTCCTGGAAAACCTCGGTGCTTTTGCTCCAGATAAATGGAAAATTGTGTGCCTTGATGGCGCCCCCAGGGCAGCAGGATCAGTGTCCTTGAGGGGGAAGGAGATCAGGGGGAAAAACCTCCCCCAGCCCTGACAGCCACCAGGGCTCCTCTCTCCTGTCCCACGCCCTGAATCCCGCCCTGGGAATACTCTCCTTGCTCTATGGGGCCGTGGCCAAGTTTCCCATGCTCCAAAAAAGTGCCAGAAACCCACAAAGCCCAGCAGTGCTGCTGTCCGTGAGCTCCCTCCGCTCAACAGCTGATACACTTGGGAGAACAAGGATGTTCGGGAGCATTCCCGGGCTGCGAGTGTCGCCGTGGAAAAGGCTGCTCCGGAGCAGGAGGGAGCAGCGGAAATAGATGGATTTAAAAATAGCAGGGACAGAGCGGGGCCGGGTGACATCCAGCAGCTCTCGAGAGGTGGGAGCGCACGGATCAAATTAGCCCGGTGCGGGATTAATTTAGACGCTGCTCCCATTCCAGCGGGCTCCGGGCAGGGCTCTCCCCTTTCCCTGCACAGACTCCCCCATTCCCTGGCGCTGCTGCCCGTGCCCCCACTGGGCAGAGCCCCACACGGGGGGATGGCAGCACCGGCTCCCCCTAAACCCACCCAACGTCCCTCCCTGGTGATGAGGACCCCAAACTGTGCCGGCATTGAATCGGCTCCGGGATATCCTTTCGCCTTTCCAGGCTGCGGTTTAAAGGATGCTATTCCGCTAGGGAGCAGAGAGGGGGAGACCTTCTCCTTCTCTTTGAGGCACCTGCAGGATCCTTTCCTCCTGAAGAGGGTTCCCCGGGCTGCCCAAAGCCCCATTGCCACGGGGACTATCTGAACTCGCCGCTTTCCCATCCAGGAAGGGAAAGACAAGCAGGGAACGGATCCACAGGAGAATCCTGGCAGAAGGGCTGTAGGGATAGGAGGGACTTAGGGCAGCTCTGTCACAGAAAATCATGGAACCAGAAAGTCACAGACTGGTTTGGGTGGGAAGGGACCTTAAAGCCCATCCAGTCCCACCCCCTGCCATGGGCAGCGACACCTTCCAGTAGCCCCGGTTGCTCCAAGCCCCGTCCAACCTGGCCTTGAAGAGGAACTTCACTTATTTCCTGGGTGCTTGACCATTATCAAACCCACAGAAGCTTCGTTCTGGGTCCCTGCTGACAGACCCACCCACGTCCTGTGTCCCAAAGTGCCTCAAAATCAGTGTTTGTATTGAGGAGGGGGATGTGATGCCCTCCCTTGCTGTAGGTGTTCATCACTGTGCCAGGAGCTGCCAGATCTGCTTCTGGGGCACAGCCAGGTGTCCTTGAGGGATGTGCCAGGATGCACAGCCCAGCCCAAGGAATGAACAATTCCTTTAGCAGGGATGGGAAGAGCTGACTGGCTTCCTACAGGGCACTGGCAACTGGGCAAAACAAAAGGCTGGAGCCATCAGAGGGGTTTGCCCTCGTGGTCTCCCACTGATCCAGAAGTGCAGCCTCACATCCAACAGCACCCAGAAGGGGTGGTTTGGCTTGTGGGGAAGTGTTTAATTTTCTTTATTTAAGTCGATCTGAACTGGATGGAGACCAAACATTTCCCAGTGCCAGCCAGGCCTGAGCTGTGCCCTGAGCTGTGCCCTGAGCTGTGCCCTGTGTGATTGGAGCTGACAGCCCCAGCAGTGCTGAAGCAAATGCCAGCACACCCCACTGACAGACCTGAAGAACCCTCACAGATCTGACACGGAACATCCATGCTCAGGGAATGAAAGCTCAGGAGCAGTCCCTGCTCAGATCCCCTCCTCTCCTGACCCTGCAATGGCTGGCAGTCAGGAAAATCCCAGCAGAGCAACTCAGACCTGCTCTAGCAGCCCTGGAATAAGCACTTTTATCCCATATACATCCAGGACGGAGCAATTAGAGCCTGTCAGGGTTCTTACAGCCTGTCTGGGGTGGTTTCCCAGCCCTCTGAGTGCCTGTGCACACACATCTCCAGGTGCCTCCCGCCGCCCTCCTGGAGGACGCGCTGCCTCCCGCGGGAGGAGGGGGCATGTGCTGAACGGAGGGGGAATTTCGGGCAGATGTTATTCCCTGGCACAGCTCCTCCCCAGGCTGCCTTCCCGAGGAGCAACAGCTCCGGCTCTGCCCTTGGAGCTGGCCCAGGGAATGGCAGCGCTGCTTCCCGGCCGGGAGACAGCTGGGATTGACTGCAGGGCCGGATTTCGGCTCCTGTGCCACGGGGAGCGGAGATGAAGGGCTGGAGAGATGGGCCAGGCAGGGGCAGGGAGGCAGGGAGGGGGTTCCTGCTACCCACCCTCAGCACCCCCAGCCCATTTCCCCTGTTCTGCCTCTAAACCCCGTGGCCTTTTGCTTCCAAACAGTTTGTTCCCACCCTCTCACTCCCCTCTCCGTCCCCCAAATGGAAAGGCTTAGGCAGGCACTGCACATTTGGAGCTGTGGGACCACGAGATTCGCCGAGGCCACCCCAGGCAGCTGATCCAGCCTGACACACTCAGCAAAGGAATCATTTTCCACTGATGTCCATCGTGTGTCTGGACAGGATGAGGGAAAAAAAAAAAACGGTGAACTGGTGTGTTTGGAAGGAGTGGTGCAGGAAAAGCAGCCCGGGAGGGGTGGGCACATCCCTGCCACACCAATATCCCGACTGCTGTACTCCCTGTCACCAAAAGAGGGTGGATTTGGATGGGATATTGGGAAGGAATTCCTGGCTGTGAGGGTGGGGAGGCCCTGGCACAGGTTGCCCAGAGAAGCTGTGGCTGCCCCTGGATCCCTGGAAGTGTCCAAGGCCAGGTTGGAGCAACCTGGGATAGTGGGAGGTGTCCCTGCCCACGGCAGGGGGTGGCACTGGATGGGCTTTAAGATCTGTTCCAACCCAAACCATCTCGTGATTCCATGATTCCATGAATTCTGTGCTTAGGTTAGAAATGTCTGGAGGCTGGAAGTGTTTCCCACAGCATGGCCCACCCCCAGCCTGCTCCCATGAACAGTCCTACCCCTCAGCCAGGGGCTGGAGGGGCTGAGGTTGCTCGTGGGTGCCCACTTTGAACCCCTCCTACCCCAGCCTGGCTCCCCCAAAGACATCCTTCCCCTCCTGCCTTCCCCCAGTCCCACGATGCAAACACCAGTGGGCACTTTGGTGGGATGCTGGGGCAAAAAACAATCCCGGGATCCCAAAAGCAAGCCGGAAAAAAATGTGATCCCAAAGGAATGGGTTAGCCTTTCTCCCCCAGCACCCCAGCAGGATGGGGGCAGTGGCCACTGGCTGCTTTTTCCAGGCACAAGCAGCACGTGGAGTGTGACTCATTCCCTGGCAGGATTTCCATCTCACGCCATCCCCTCGGTGGGAGAGCTCCAGCCCCTCTCTGCACCTGGAGACTTTCAGCCACCCCCCAGAAGGCAGCAGGGAGGAGTCCCAGGGTGAAGGGCCAGCCCAGGAGCAGAGGTTTCCCTGCCCCAGCTGGCAGCAGCTGTGTCCGAGAGGCCCCCGAGCTGCCAAATCTGTGTCTGGGAGGGGAGGGGAGCTCTTAAATCCTGGGGAGAGCTGCCCCATCCCACAGTGGAAGAGGCTGAACAGCAAAAGAAATCTCCCTCTCTCCTTCCTTGAGGGCTGAACAGGAATTTGGAAATGTGGGTGCAGCCCTGAGTTGTGCCAGGGCACGAAACCTCACCCAGATACTGCTGGGCTCCTCCTTGGGCTCCTGAGCATTCCTCAGCTCCCCCCTTTGGGAGGCAGAGCTGATCCTGGCTGCTATGACCGGGACCTGCTGATGCTCAGAGACATCCCCCAGGCCTAAAGTTGGATCAAAATCATATTTTTCTCTCTCCAAGTGTGTTTCCTCCCCCTTCCCTCCCCACTCTCCCTCCATATTTATGGACAGTGATGTCTCATCCTTTGTTCTCCTCACTACACAAATCATTTCTACCTGACAGGAGGGTGGTGCCAGCTGGGGTTGGACTCTTCTCCCAGACAGCCAGCTCTGAGCCTGGCTTTTGGTCCTGTGCTGGAGCTGCACAGCATAACCCAGGTTTAACTTTGCTGGGGGGCAGCATTCGTGCTCTGGGAGGATCACAAACCACCCACCCCGGGCTGAATCCCTGGCTGATGGATGGAATTTGAGGAAATCCTGTGAGTTTCTAATCTTAGGCTGCTTTTCCCTGGGTAGTTTATTCCTTTAAATAGAAAGGCTTAAGTGGGATTGACTCCTACAATCCTCCTGCTCTGGATGGACTGTAATCTTCAATGGGCAGCACTGGGCCTGGGCTCTGCTTCTTTGTCCTACCCAGGTTGTTTTTGAAGGCAGTTTGAGACACTCCTGGTGGGCAGTGGCTTTGGGAAAACACTGGTGGCACTGGGCAGGAAGAGGGAAGTTTTAAATAACCCATGGGGAGTCACTGGGAATGTGGGAACAACCCTTTATGAGACACTGGAGAATCCACATGGCATCAAACTTCCATGGGCACAGGATTTGACTCAGTTGTGCCACGTGCCCAGAGCATCCCTCACTCTAAAATAGTCTGAGGATTTCTAAAACAATGAGTTACTAAACCCACAGTGGAGGAAAAATGGGGCAGGGATGCTGCTGAAAGGATGGTTAAACACAGGGAAACCTGGAATGGGTCCTGGGGGAGGAGGAGGGTGATGGACACATCTCTGCAGCTGCTCCCTGACCCCAGGACTTCCAGACCATCCCCGTGGGATGGACATGAACCAGATACAGCCTTGGCCATGGAGAAACCCAGGATGGGAAATATCTCCCTGAGATGTGTCAGGGCCGGTCCCACTGGGGGAAAAAGAGCTCCTTGGGGGTCCAAAACCATCTTAACCATGGGATCTTCTGGGTGGAACACCTGGAGTGCTTTCCAAAGCCTATTTGTGGTCTGGAAGGGAACACCTGACAATGTGCAGTGGCATGAGGGAAGATCATTTTTAGGATGACCAGTTACATGTGTGGAGGACCCTTTAAATCCTAGCTCTCCAGCAGAGCAGTCCCGACTCCTGGTGAGTGAATTCAGGTTCCTCCACAATTTTCCAGCCTGAGTAGCAGTGGGTGGTCACAGAGCTTGGCAGCCTTTGCAGAGGTGCTGTTTGCTGCAGAAACCACTTCTTTTCATGCCTGTGTGGAATAATCCTGTTCTGATGTCTGTGCTGCCATCCAGGATTTGTGCAGCCAAGCTCCCTGGCTTTCCAAGGTCTGTGCTGCCCCCCTTTGCAAACCCCAAACGAGGCACCCACCCTGGCTTTACCCACCCTCTCCCTCACCTCTGCAAATCCTTCTTCCCAAGCCTGTCCCTGGCCCTGCTCCTCAGCCAGAAGAGCATGGCCTGGAGGGCAGCTCCCAGTCCAGTCTCATGCTGGGCAGCACCTTCCAGACCAGATCCCCTTATCTCTGGCCATCCCTGTCCAGGAGAAGATTCCTTGTGCTGTCCCAGCCTGCCCTGGCTTCCCCACCCTCTGACGTGTCCTGGAGGCCCAGGGGAGGTGGAATGGAGCGTTTCCCTCCGCCCACCACCCCGTCTTGGAGCGTGGGGGAAGTTCAACCCTTGTGGGAAATTGTGATGAGTCAGTGTTTGCATGTCCTGAGTCACCCCAGGGAGTTGGCAGAGAGGAGGGGGGGGATGCCCAGCCTCATCCAGGGGGTGTGAATGTCCCAGGAAGATCCATCTGAAAGAAAATTCCTCCTAAAGAAACCCACTGAGCTGTCAAGGACAGGTCACCACCTCCCAGGGCTGCTTCTGGCAGGGCCACCACCGTGGACCAGAAGTGACATTCCACGAGAAAAAGTTATTTCCTGGCCTTGCCTCCAGCTGAATCCTTTCAGGTGGCCCACAGCTGATCACTTGGGAGAGATGCCACATCCCCAACCCGTGGTTCTCCCTGGAAACCTGTCCTGGGATGGGCCAAGGGCTGCCTCTTGGTAGCTCCATCACAGCAAGGCTGGGGAGCCACGGCATCCAACATGTCAGGGAGACTGGGGAGGAATGACTGGCAATTCCACAAAGCAGGGCTTTTGGGATGTCTTTTGAGTATAATTCATTCCCAATCCTGCCACTGATGCAGTTTGTGTCACCATTTTGTTTTGGTTTTTTTTTTTTTTTAGCTAAAGATGCTGCTGAGCACGTGTGGGGGTTTCAGGCCTGGATTAACTCAGGAGTTCATCCCTGTTGCTCAGAGCAGGTTTGAAAGGTGGGAGTGGCAGCACAGGCAGGTCCTCTGTGATGGACACCCTTGGTGACACCCCCCAGACACTGGAATATCATTTACCCCTTGATGAGCAGCCCAGAGCACACCAGAGGATGCTCTAAATAGACATCCTGCCTTTAGATCTTCATCTCCACTTGCAGCTTGAATGGAATAAATTATTTCCAGGTCAAGAAGAGCTGGAAGAACCACCTCAGGATTTTCTGGTCTCAGCCTTTAACATGAACTGAATTTTCTGAGCTTGCTCACAGCAGGGGCCAAGCAGGGAATGAGGCCAGAAAACAGGGGGTCATGTCAGAGTTCTTTTTTTTTTTTTTTCTTTGCTTAACACTGAAATAAAAATACATCTCAAGCTTGTTTTCAGATTAACAAGGAAAAATTCATCTTGATGGGAACCATCTGTGGCCGGGAGATCTGGCTGCTCCCTGCTTCCCACCCAGCACACAGACTGTTACTGGGGCGTGTTCCTCTCCCAAATATTATCCCTCTCATCCCTGTGCTGGTGGGAGGAATCCCAGCTATTCAAGGAGGCTTTTTTCTCTGGATGGGCTCAGCATTTAAAAGCAGGAGCAGCAGCAGCTCCTGACCCTATATAAGATAATATTTGCTTTCCCTGCTTCAGCTCCAGGGCCCAGCACAGCTTGGGGTGGCTGCTGCTCCTGGGAACATAAATCCTGGAAGCATCTTTGTTGTAACCCTTCCACCCCAGACGTTACCTCACGGTCAAAGCAAACATCTCATGGCCTCTCCAACCTGTCCTGCAAACCAGGAGGGGAAATCTGCCCCCAGGAGTGGAGATTCCCTTGCTCCCCATCTGCTGGAAATGAGGGGATTTACACCATGGTGCAAATGATGATTTCTGGGGTGGCTTCTGACCCCATGTGGGGTTTGGGGTGTCTGTCAGGGAAATGCAACCGCTTCTGGGCTGGAGGACTGGCAACACGAGGATGGAGAGGTGTGCTTACAGCACCAGAAATCCCAGAGAGACTCGGAGCAGGGAAAATCCTCCAAGGCCAGGAAGGGGAGAGGAGACTGGGGATGAAACCAGCAGGACACAGGGAAGGTCTGGTCCCAGGAGGCAAGGCTGAATGGCTTCCCTGCTCTCCCTGTGATTCCAGCAGGTGAGGAGGCTGCTGGCTGAGATGTCTCCCCCCGGGATCAGCTCTTGGCAGGCCGAGCAGGAAGTTGGAAGTGAGACGGGACCAGCAGGTTCTCTGCTGCCTGGGCTGTGAGAGCCTCTGGGATGGCAGCACATTCCTGACCTGGGATCCACCCTCTGCCCAGGAACGAGGTGCTGAGCAGAGCTGAAACGGGCCCAAACGAACACTTCAGGGGCTCTCCCCATCCTGGTTTGAGGAGGGATTTTTGTGGGGGCCTTACCAGCCATGGCAGCTCCAGAATGAGCGCCCCCCCCCCCCCCCCCCGGGGCTGCCACGCAGCGTCCCAGCGTGGATTTTTCAGTCCAGGGGAGGAAGGCAAAATTCCTTCCATCTTTGAGGCCAGCAAAATCCATCCCCAGACTCTGGCCCGTTCCCTGCAGCCAGGGGTGGAGCCCCTGCTCCCATCCCAGGAATGTGGGATGCTCTGGTGCTGCTCTGCCCAGCCCTGCTCTGCCCACAGGGTGGGGACAGTCCTTGTTCTCTTCAGCCAGGCAGATCCCGAGCTGCTCCAAGGAGAGGATGAGCAGCACAGGCAGCTCTGCCCTTTGACTCATCCACTTCAGACCTGGACTCGCTGATCCCTTCCAGCTCGGCATATTCCATGAACCAGTGAATCCATGGCATTGTAAGGTGCTCCCCCAAATTCTGGGCAGCACAGGTGGCGTTCTGCCAGGAGGACTCATCTTTCCAAGATCTTAAATCCCTCAGGGGCCAAATACGCCCCAAAATGCCACTCTGGCTTTAGTCTGTGCCTGGTTACTGATGCTTGGCCAGTTGACTGCAGATGCTGTATTTTCACCCAGCAAAAAGCAATTTGCGGATGAAATTTATAGAATCCACTGGAACAGCATCACGTAGAGGGAAATTATATTGTAACAGGAAGAAAATGTGCTGCTGCTTTGCTAGAAAGAGAGGGGAAAGGGGCTCATGGAACAATTTTCAGACAGTGAGGTTTTGAACTGAAAACTCCAGGATGGAGACGATCAGAAAACTGATGTTCCCTTTTGCCTCCTGAATAAGAGAGGCTTTGTTCAGGGATCCAGCTCAGGGCTGGGGCAGAGCTGCTTGCAAGGGATTTTATTTCAGCTGCCTGCAAAGAATCTCCGAGAGGAATGTGGCAGGTTCTCCCTGGGCCTGGATAAAGGGAGAGATATCACCAGAGGTGTTTAATATTAACTGGAGCAGGGAAGCCCCGTGGAAGGTGTGACTGTGCGTGGCCTGGCTGTGCTTGGACACAAACGTCACCCCCAGGGCCACGTGAACGTGGCTGCAGCAGGTGAAAGTCCTCCTGGAGGGAGCTGGATCGATGCTGGCCTTTGTCAACACAGATCATCCCCTGCTGGCATCAGGAATTTGATCCCTGAGCCCAGAGCTTCCCGTGCCTGGTGAGGTGCAGGCACGCAACAAAGGCCTCGTCCAAAAGCCTCTGATTAATGTTTGAGTTAAGGGGAAAGGGTGGGCAGGGAGCAGAAGGGAACAAAGCAGCCCTGTCTGCATGGCAGAACGCTGGGATTTGCTTTCCAGGGTGGGTGGGATGGGAGCTCCTCCAGCAAAGCTGATTTTGGTGCAAGCAAGGTTTGGCCTTCAGACTCATCCTCTCCAACTGTTCTGGCCAGGTGGTATCAGAAGCATTTTTAGTAGAGATCCTTCTCCCAGGGGCAGGGAAATTTTGCATCATGTTTTAAAAGATATTTCTTTCCTTGCTGTTTCATCCTCATTTGTTTGTTAAGTGGATCTTCTCTAGGATCTAGAAAATGCTGTCAAACACAGTCATTGTGACTCATTATTTCAGGAATGGCTTTAGCTACATGCCCTGAAGTTCTCCCAATATATTTAGAATAATGGAATTGCTAAGGTTGGAAAAGACCTCTAAGATCATCAGGTCCAACCTTCGCCCAATCCCACCATCCTCACTAAACCACGTTGTGAATTGCCACATCTGCTCTTTTTTTGGAACACTTCCAGCCTGTTCCAAAGCTTGACCACTCTTTCAGTGAAGCAATTTTTCCTGATATCCAACCTGACCCTCCCCTGGCACAGCTTGAGGTCGTTTCCCCCTGTCCTGGCAGTGGATGGAGAGATATTCCCTCCTACAGCTCAATGCACGTTTTGAGACAGGAGTTGCAGGCCTGAAATGATCTCATTTGCTACAAATTACATATTCAGCACTGGATTTTCCTCCCTTAAACTACCTTCCTTCAGGAATCATCACACAGTGAGGAGGAGGATGCTTGAAAAGAGGGAGGAAAAGGATTCCTTGGTGGTGCTGAGATGGTCCCTCCCAGGAGTGAAGAGCTGCCATGTGATCTTAATTCACCTCTTTTCATATATGATGGGGTGTATAAACAGCTTGGAGTGGTGTGGTTGCATGTCCTGACCCTCCAGCCTCTTCATGAGGGCCCCAGATGACTTTCTGCTCACAGCTGGCTGTAGTGCAGATGTTCCAGGAGCCAGGCCAGCTGCAGAGCACAGCTGGATGGGGGGACACGGCTGGTCCAGCTCCCTGGCCCTCAGCTGGGCTGTGAGGGAGCCACTGTCCCAGATTTACCTCCAGAGATTTCTTTTACTGCAAAATGGGATGTTTTTACTACACCTAATTTTTTTTTTTTTTTCTCCACGGACTTGTATTTATCCTGAGCTTCCTACTGAGAGCTGGAGGTTCTGGATGGCTTCATTACTTCCAATTGTGTATTTAATAGCGGGGGGGGGGGGGAAAATGCCAGTAAATGAAAGGTCACAAGCTTGGGGTACAGGAGTGGGACTTGCCATCAGTTCAGCTGTGGGTGTCCTGCACCACTTCCCACCTCACCTCCATCCAGAGGGTTCTGCATGGACTGATCAGACCATGCTTGTCCAGCCAAGCCCTTTGAAGGGCTGTTTGCATAAGACAAACAGCCTGCAGATGGAAACAACATCCTTCAGAGGGAAAGGAGGGCACAGGATGGCTCTTCATCCTGAGGAACCTGGGACAGGCATCCCTCACCCTGCCAGCGGATCAGCAGCACCACAAAGACTCCTCCTGGCTCCTCCAGACCTTCTCATCTTTTGACAGCCAGCCTCTGTGCCTCTGTCAGATGGGAATGGAGAGGAAATACCTCGTGTGACAGAGCTGACAAAACACCTCAGGTCACATTCTGCCTTTATTGATGTAAACCAGCCTGTATTTATATACCAAGGAGCACCTCGTTTGCAATAAAGACATCAAGTGGGGACACTTCTGCTTGTCTTTATCCCTTTGCCCAAATCATTTCTCCTAAAAATTAAAAAAAAAAAAGAAAAAAAAAGAAAGGCTTGTTTGTCTCCTCAGCTGACTTTGTTGTGACTTCCAGCCCCTCGATCTAAGAGCGTTGATGTGCCCAGGGCTGATTTTGTACTGATGACATGTCACAAAGTATTTCATTTGCAATTCTCTCTTCCACACTGTGCCAGGACAAAATGAGCCCTTTTGTTTATTTGTTTATTTATTTATTTATTATTTTTATGACTGTTTGAACCATCACAGTTTCTGAAAGGACTTTAGTGCAGCGATCGGGGAACACCGAGGGCTGGCTGGGACCTGATTTACCTGCCCCAACAATCCATGGCAGGGGTTTTTCTCCTGTTTACCCCCATCCATCTTATCTCCTGGAAGGCTTGTGGTTAAACCACAACAGACAAGGCAAACACAGGGATTGTGCAAACAGCCAACGTGTTTCCTGACTCGGTGGACAAACAGTATCTTCGTTTCTAGTTGCTGGGTAACACCAAACATCCACAGATTCCCCCCTCAAAGGGCTCTGCAGGGCTCACAAACTCACCCTGCTCCTGCTGCAGGGGTGGACACCTTGAGGGGCTTGTTGGGGCAGATTGGGGGTGGGGGGAAAGGTGAGAGAGAGGTTGAAATGCAGAGGATGTAACAGCAAAATAGCTCTGTGAGTTGTCCCTGTAAATGCCATTATGGTACAATAATTAAGCCTAAGGGGATACTTACAATCAACACCCTCCCTACACTTACTAGAGGCACAAAGACATCGGAGAAGGAATTAGGAAAAAGGACCTAAATGAAAATACTCCCAGCACAAACACAGGAAAGCCCAGCTCTCCCTCCCGTTTGCCCTGCATTCCCAAGGATTGAAGGGGCAGAACAATGGGGTGTCCCTGTGTCCCTCTCCACACTTCCTTCCCCTTCCCAGGCCTGCTCAGATCCTACAGGGCAGTGCAGTGGGGATGTACCTCCCACCAGCTCTGCTGCCACACACAGACTGGCAGATAGACAGACAGGCAGACAGACAGCATCCAAAAATGCTCTGACACCTCTGAGAAGGCTCCAGGGAGACCTCAGAGCCCCTTCCAGGGCCTAAAGGGGCTCCAGGAGAGCTGGAGAGGGACTTGAGACAAGGGATAGAGGGACAGGACACAGGGAATGGCTTCCCAGTGCCAGAGGGCAGGGATAGATGGGATATTGGGAAGGAATTCCTGGTGAGGGTGGGCAGGCCCTGGTACAGGTTGCCCAAAGAAGCTGTAGATGCTCCATCCCTGGAAGTGTCCAAGTTGTTGGAACAACCTGGGCTAGTGGGAGGTGTCTCTGCCCATGGCAGGGGATGGCACTGGATGATCTTTAAGGTCCTTTCCAACCCAAACCATCCTGGGATTCTGTGATTCTCTATTGGGTAGGAACAAGTTATCCTACGATCCCAAAATAGAGCCATGTCTGGATCACCAGGAGGGCTCAGGCAAGTGTTTCTCCCAAAGCAAAGACTTCCCACCTGTGAGCCTGGGAGGAGGAAAAGGGACTTTTCTCTACCTGCAGAGAGGGTGAAAGTGCCCTATCTCTTGGAGGAGGGTAATTAAGGACTGTTCACCCCTTTCCCTCTGTTCTCCCTCTCAGGGGAAGCTGCAGCATCTCCTTCCCTGTCCACCCCCACCAAAATACCAAAGCAGAGTCTCCTCTGAGACTTTCACCTGCTGCCCTTTTGCATTCCCAGGTCTTCAGTCTCCTATTTCCCTGCCAGAAAACAAAACCAGCCCTTCTGGAGGAATTTTCCCCTTCCACAAGCACGTAAGGAAAGGCTTTCAAGACGTGGTGTGAGATCTGCCTACACCTAAAACTCGCCCCTGGTCTAAAGCTGAGCTGGGTCCTACAGGAGCAGCTGAAAAAGTGAGTCCAAAGGGTTTTCATGAGGGTTTTTTATAGGTGCATCGTTTGGAAATGAATGTGGCTGGATCCACCTGAGGAATCACAGCAGAAATCCCCCCCTCCATGGCAGAGGGAGACATCTAAAATAGCTTTGAGCATTCAAGGCTCTAAGCACCGGATACGGAACTTTTAAATCCGAAACCAACTTTCCCCACCCAAAATTGCATTTCTTTTCCTAGAAGCTGTCTGGGACTTCATGTTAAATTCCCTTCCATCAGCTGCTCCCTGACTTTTTTTTGTTGTTGTTGTTTTTGACACTGCACAGCCTTGAGCAGCCAAATTGCTGCTGGCAGGGGGGAAGGAAGGTCCTTCTGCTCATCATTCCTCTTGGAGGTGGCTTGGAAATGAAACCTTCCCCAGCCCTGCGTCCTGGTGGGAGCCTGTGTTGGATCCAACTGGCCAAGTCACAGAAATATGCCGAAAATGTGCAAACTCTGATTCTTTTGGAGGCTTTTGCTCAGCAAAAAGGATGTGGAAAGCAAATGCCTGGCTGACACCGGGAGCAGCTGCAGTGGAACCTCACGACTTGGAAGGATACTTTCAGTGCCAGAAGAAAATAGTTTTCCCTTGATCTTACAAATGGCTGAAGCCTTTTCTGCTGAAATTAAAAGGAGACAAAACTCGAGGCACAAACCCAGGGATGTGTAGGGTCTGGCAAAGTCTTGAGGACCCGTGGCCATGTCTTGAAACGCCTGCATCTGCCCCATCTGCCCCTGCACATCCACCCTCCTGCCTGCAGAGAGTCCAAAGTCCTGCATGGCCCAGGCAGCAAATCAAATGCCCCCACAGGATGTACTTCCATCCGGATTTAAGATAATCACAGCTCTGAGAGCCTTGTGATTCTGAAAAGTCTGCTGTCAGCAGTGCTGGAAGGAGAAGCACTTGGCAAAGAGCTGCCAGGATCCTCTGCTGTGCCCGGGCTCATCACTTTGGATCAGCCCCTATATCCTGATCTTTCAGCTCCAGTGTTTTCCTGCAGGCAGCTTCCCTGCTGGTGGGGGAAAAGAGAGACAGTTGCCAGTGACTTCTTGGCTTAATCAGGCTGAGTAAAGAGGAGCCTGGCATCTGTCTCACACTTGCTTGTTATTTTGACAGCACATCCCCTCCTTCTGCACTGCTCAGACCGTGCACTCCCTCAGGGCTGGGCCAGAAAAAGTGGAAAATGGACAATGTGCAGAAAGAAACCCTGAGGCCATTGCTCTCAGCTAAATCTTTTGTCACCTTGCATCAAGAAGGGCAAAGAATTCCCAGGCAGGACATAGTTCAGTGTTGCCTCAGTGCTGGGCAGGCCTGGGCATCCTCCTCACCCCGAGTGACCCGTGGTGTTGCAACGTGAAGAAAACAAGTCCTGAGCACGGAGCAGATCCAACAGAACACTCCTCCTTTCCCCAAACTGCTCTGACTTGAGGACCCCACACCAGGGTGGCCTCAGCCTGGAGATCAGGTCCAGGGTGCAGCTCCACACCTGGGAGTTCAGGACCTGATGGAGGAACCAGTGCAGGTGATGAAAGGGGACGGGTGAGTTGGAAGGGGCAGGAGAAACCAGGAGGCTGCAAAGCCTTTTTATCCACCTCCATCCACCCACGTGGGAACAAAATATCCCTCCCATCCCATCCCTCTTTGAGACAGGATTGCCTTGGATATAAATACCCCAGGAATAGAAATATGAATGATGTGACCACTCTGCTCCTGCTGCCAAGCGGGGATTTACTGGTGCCCAGTTGACAGCGGCCCAGGGGCCATATATTTGCTCCAACTTGTGGAGGTTTTCCGGGTCATATTTTTATTTTCATTCCACTCTGAATGTGTGTGTGGATGTACATGTTACTCACCGGGATGGACAACATCCATATATCCCAGTTGAGGGGAGGAAGATGGATGATGAAGGGGAGGTGACGGGTGATGAAGATGTGAGGAACTGCCAGAGGGCAGGGTTTGATGGGGTGTTGGGAAGGAACCCTTGGCTGTGAGGGTGGGGAGGCCCTGGCACAGGTTACCCAGAGAAGCTGTGGCTGCCCCAGCCCTGGAAGTGTCCAAGGTGGAACAACCTGGACTAATGGAAGGTGTCCCAGGGGTGGAACTGGATGAGCTTTAAGGTCCCTTCCCACCCAACCCATTCCCGGGTGCCCTCTGCCCTTTGGTCGCTCAGCACTCCCGAACCCCATCCACAGTTGCAATCACCCCACGGCTTCCCCAGAACCGAGCTTTGGGACAGCCCCGAGCGGGAGGGAGAGGGGAAGGGGCCAGCGGGAAGGGGGTGGGGGGTCCCTTGCAAGGGGTGCCCTTATCCCGCAGCCGGGCGCATCCCCCAGGGACACCCCAAAACCAGCTGCGCGATCGGGCACAGCCTTCTGCCCCTTCCTCCTCCTCTCCTTCCTTCTCCTCCTCCTCCTCCTGCTGCTGCTGCTGCTGCCGGGGCGGAGCCGCCGGAGCAGCGCCCGCCCCGCTCGGGGAGCGGAGCCGAGCCGGGTGCGGGGACGGGGACGCGGCGGTGGCACCTCCGTCCGTCCGTCCGTCCGTCCGTCCGTCCGTCTGTCTGTCCGCCCGGCCGCCGCCCCATCCCACCCTGTGCCGGGGCACGGCCCCCCCCGCGGCCTCGGCGGGCCAGGGGCACCCCCTCCCCCGGGGCTGGGCGAGCTGGAGGATTCCCCAGCGGCAGGTAAAGGGTGGCACTGGGAGCACTGGGAGCTCTGGGAGGGGGCTTTGGCATCCCCCGCCCCCCCCTTCCCTTTTGGGGTGCGCGGTGACCCCGGGGCGGGGGGACGATGCTGAGCCGGGGTGGGGGGAGTCTTGGAGTGTTGGGTGTGTGACAGACGTGTTGGTTTGACCCCCAAAAAGTGCTGCGTTGTTTCTTTGCCCCTAAAGGTGTTCCCCCCCCCCCCCCCCCCCCCATTCCCCAGAGGTGTTTCTTTGCCCCCAAAGGTGGGGGTTTTTTCCCCACTCCCAGAAGGTGTTTCTTTGCCCACCAAATGTGGATTTTTTTTTTCCCCCCATTCCCCAAAGCTGTTCCTTTGCCCTCTGTGCCCCCCAAAGGCTGTGTGCCCCCCATGGGTGCCTCACCTGGCCAGGAGCATCCCAGGCAAAGTTGGGATGTGATGGGGGACTGTGGGTGGGCACCCACCTGGTGAGAGGTGCCGGGGTACCCCCTGTGGTCTTTGAGACCCCCCCAGTTATCAGGGTGTGAATCTGCTCCCCTGCTTTTCTCCTCCAGGCCCTAATTGTTTGCCAGGGAATGCTTCATTTTGATGTAAAATCCTGGCATCTGCAGTGTCCCACAGTCCCAGGGCTTGTCCAGAGCCCTAAAATCCTGAGGCAGCAAAATCCCAAGAGGGATTTATTGTTGCTTGCCCGGCTGGAGGAGCATCCAGTGCCCCATCCAGCACCCACACTCTCCCAGCACCTCGGGAGGATGCTCAGGGATGGCTCCTGGGGAACACCCCCCTGCAGCAAAGCCGCTGTAAAACACTCCAAATTTTTCAGCCAGAGGAGGTGAAAAAGGGTGAATGTAGAGGGTGGTATTTTATCTTGGTGCTTGGCAAAGAAACTGCTCAGGAAAAGGAGTAATTCAGGGAAAAAAAAAAAAAGGGGGAAAAAAAGAATCATCTCAGTGGTGTTTTATTGAAGCTCTCACCCACGTCCTGTAGCGTCACCGCCCAGAAAACTGGGCACCGAGGAGTTGCAGTCCACATTTTCCTCTGGAAAAGGTCTGGTGGAGCAATTCCTGGGGCGGGAGCTGTGAAATTTCCCCCCTGGCGGGGTGGAAATGGGGCTTCTGCAGCCAGAAAAAAAACCTGGCTGTGGCAAACTCACCGTGCTTTGGGGTTTCAGGGCTGGGTCTGCCCAGCCACCGTTACGTGTAATCATCTTGGCTTAAGGGTTATTTTGGGGCTGGAAAGGGATTATGGAGAGCTGATAGGAACGGTCCTGACTGTGCTGTGTGTGAAATTATAGCAAAAAAATGGAATTCTGCTTCCCTTTGCTGGCTCTTTTGTGGAGGAAAAGGAGTGTTGCTCAGGAAGCCTGTGTGGATTTTTCTCCATTAAAAGTTACTCCGCGCACGGGGAACGTTCAATCCGAGTGCGCCGTTCCGGCGCTGGATTCTCCTCGGGATGCTCCAGCTGCCAGGAAATTTAGATTGCTGCTTATTAGCCAGCAAAACTTCGCCCAGTGCTGCTCCTTCAAGAGGTTTTTTTGGGGTTTGGAGCGCACGGTGAGGCGGGAGGACTCCCTTCTCTCCCCCTTGGAAATTGCCAGCTCGCGCTTGGCAGGTGTGGCTGGGGAAAAGCTGAGGTCAATGGATTTCCTGCCTTGCATTTTGTCTGGCAGGTCTGTGCTCCCCAGCCATCAGATTGCTACGGAGAGTGGTCCATTAATTCATTATACAGCCTTTATCCACCTGAGCGTGATGCATCCTGAATCCTCAAACCCTGCTATGTTAACGCCTTCTCCTCCTCGAAGCATCTTCCCAACGATATCCCAGCGGTGTGTGGCTGCAGAACATTTCCCTGGGATTTGGAAGGTGCTTCTTCAGTGGCAAATTTAAAGCTGTGCTTTGGTGGCAGAGTTAATTTTAGAGTGGGTGTCTCTGGCACGCTGTACTTGTATTAAATAAGCATGTTCTGCATGTTCTGCTCTTCCCTGGGATGAATTCTGGGCTCGGTGGCGAAGCACGGCTGACGTTTGCCTCGTGTGTTGACAATGAAAATGAGCCCTGGGTGGATCAATCTGTTGGGTGTCTGGTTGTAGGTTCAGAAACTGCTGGCTCAGAATTAATGATACAAGGTTTGGGGTTTTTTTGCAAGGGCAACAAATTGCTTTTCTGAACTGGAAGATTCTAACAAGACACCGAGGCAGCTGCAAGGACTGTTTGTTGTACTCTCCTCCATAAACTATCTGTCCACGTGTGTTTGATCTGGAGTAGCTGCCTTAAAATTGCCAGGGTGTTTCGCACTGCTCAGTGCCAGCATATTTAGGGGTTTGTTGGTTTTTTGTTTGTGTTTTTTTTTTTTTTTAACATGTGGGTCGGAGTAACTCAGAGTTGCAAAGGGTGTTGTGGGTTGAGGTGGAGTCACAGGTGGCATCTTCACCCTGTTGTTTGTTAGAGGCCCTTTGATGCTCACAGGTGGTGGAAGTTGGATCTAGGTGCCCTTTTACCAGACACACCTGGGGGCAATATTGTCCTTTAACTCTTCTTTGTGAGCCCTCCCGAGGGTGAGGATGAAAGGGATCGGCTTCACCTTTGAAATCCTCCTGGTGTTGTGCTCCGGGTTTGTACCACCCCGGGAAGGTGTGGTTATCATCGACAGCGAGAGTAGAGGGGCTGGTCAGGGTAGGGCTCCTCCTGAGAGCAGTTTTCCTACAAATATGGGGTGTAGGAATATGCTTCCCCTGGTTTGAAACTCTTATTTCTTGAGATTTTGGGGGTTGGGCTCCTCTCCCACAGCCCTGAAATGAGGTGCTTTGCACCTTCGTGCTGATATGCCCGGATTTACAGAATGGTTTGGGTTGGAAGGGACCTTCAAACTCCTCCAGTCCCAACCACCCTGCCCCGGGCAGGGACATCTCCCATCAGACCAGGTTGCTCCAAGCCCGCTGATGAAGGGATGGGATCCACCTGGCAGCCACTTTGCCGCGGCCATAAAGAGGCTTTGTTAATTAGCAGCAGCTGCTAATTAAGCTTCAAGGAGCCTAAATAGGGGTGGTTCACCCTTGTGTTGGAACAGAGGTGGTGTCGTCGTTGTGGGGAGGCCGTGGCCGCTCTGGGCTTTGCTGGTGCCGGCTGGAGCTACTGTGGGGTGAGTGATGTCTCAGCTTCTCCCTGTGTTTGCGGGTTTGCTCAGGGCTGTTCCTCCCCAAAATCCTGGTGCTGGGCTGGCTGTGGAGCCGAGCGGTCCCCTCTGCTCAGGAGAGGGCAGTGTCACACCGAGAGCCGCCTCCTTGTCCACGCTGAGCAGCGCAGGGAGGTGACAATTTTCCTTCCCCCTCCCAGGCGTCCGGGAGGGTCTCAACACCCGAGCGTGTGAGACTCGGGCACCTCGTCCTTCTGCCTCCTTCCCCAAACCCAATATCCCCCCCGTCCAGGTCTGCTCCCGGTGTTTGATGTACCTTTGCGGGAATATTCCGAGCGTGATGCTGGGAAAAGGGATTTAAGAGACTGTGTACAGCAGCTGCTTTTGCCTGCCAGCCCCTCTGTAAACAGCGATTAGATGCAGCTACTTTAATGCGTGGCTTGACTTTCAAAAACAAAGTAAAATAATAATAATAATAAAAAAAGCTGCACGTTGGTGTTTGGCTGTGCTGCTTTTTCCTCTTGAGTTAACCACTGTGTTCTCCCCACTTCCTCCAAAAATACCCACAGACACTGGCAGGACAGCTGCCTGAATGTTTGGTGAAATAGTCTGTCATTGCTCAACAGCCTGAAAGCAAAAAAGAAGCACGATTTTTTTTGTTTGTTTGCTTTATATGCAATTAAATATTTGTAGAAGATTCCTACCAGGGAGTGGTTTCAAGGTGCAGAGTGTTCCCCTGAAGGGTGTTCAAGCGAGGACCTTCTTGGGGGGCAATTGGGAAGTTTTCACACGTGGAACCCATTCCAGGTCGTGACTGGAATTTTTTTCCCCTCTTGGGCAGGATCAGCTTTATAAAAAAATGTTTCTTTCTGTGATTATCTTTTTCTCACTGATGTTCTTTCTCTTTTGTGTGTGTGTGTCTCTTGATCCAGGTATTGCTGAAGTGGTTGGTTTAGGTTTTTCCCACTGGATGTAGGGTGGGTTGGGGACAGGAGAAGAGGAGATCGTACCTTTGCTGGGTTGATGCACAAACCTGAGAACCAGCTCTGTTCCCAGGCTCCCTCATCCCATCAGAGCCCTGCTGGTGGCTCATCTCCTCCTTGGAAATAGCTGGGACTGCTTTTAATACAACTCCTTAGTCATGACCAGTTGAATCCTCTGTGTTGGAGCCAGGCTTTCTGTGAGGTGTTTGGGATGCAGGAGGACTAGGAGGTGATGGACTGGAAGTTTATTCTCTTCTTGTCTGGGACTGCTCCAAAGGATCTGTTTCACTGTGTTAAGCAGCTTTTTATCCTCCGCTTCTCCCCTTCAGAGCTCGCTTGCCTTTAATTTTATTTAAAACCTGCTTCCCTTAAAACTCTGCTGGAGCTTGTAAAATCTCTTTATAAATATCTGGCTGCTGTGTTTTGCTTCCCTTTCCTCCTCCTGGTTGAGGTGAAACGAAACTTCTCCCTCCCCCAGCCTGGGTTTAGATGCTCAGAGTAGAAATCTTCTGGTTTTAGTTTCAGGCTCACATTTGCACAGGCTGCTCGGGGAAAGCATTTTGCATCTGACTGAAATAGTACAAGGTGAAAACCAGTTTCCTCTAAGAGGTATTTTTGGGTTGTAGCCTTTAAAAAGATGTAATGGACTGGTTGTGCCCTTCAAAGGGTTCTGAGCCGCTCTAATAGATTATATTTTGGGCCACTTATTGATGGATCCCTGGAGCTGACAGTCACCAAATCATAAATCAAATCTAAAATCAAGTCAGGGTGCTGGTTGCCTGATGCAATTGCAGCAAAACAAATAAAGTGCTGTCGATTTTCAGGCTCGGAGTTGGCTCCAGAGGTTGGCAATTGGTGCTTGAAGGTCATGGGGTGATGCTCAGGGTGTTCCACGAGATCCTTGAGTCTAATCCTGAGCAGGGCACTTAAGAGCTTGGAGAGGATTTGGGGCTCATGTCTGGGCTTGCTGTCCTGCTGAATTGCCCAGGACCTTGCCAGGAGGGCAGGAACCCAGGCTGGCCCTTGTGTGTGACCCCGTCTCAACCCTCTTATCTGAACAAAACCTTGGAGAGTGCTGGGATCTCTTCCAGGTCACACCTTGCTGTGCCTAGTGCTTTTCCATGATGCTGCCAAGGTGGGGGCTGGGGTGTGCCCAGGCCAGGCTACCTGGGGGTGTCCTGCCAGTGCCTAAACCGGGTCTCTGGGATGGGTAGGCAGGGCTTAGGTTTGTTTACAGGGATTTACCTCAGGGGTGAGGTCACTCCATGATATTTGGGCGGATTTTGGTGTGTGTGTGTGTTTGCTGGATTTGCTTTTATTTTATTGCCAAGAGGTAATTAATGCTTTCCTTGGGATTAAAATATTTCCTGTGTGTCTCAGCTCGTGATGTAGGAAGGACTCATCCAAACCTTTGACCTCTCTTGGAGGCAAAAAGGGCTTTTTCTGGAGAAGGTAAGAAGTGGGTGTTCAAAACCAGCATCTGTGCAGCTGGTCTAGTGGAAGGTGACCATGGTAGGGAGGGTGGAATGAGGTGACTTTTAAGATCCTTTCCAACCCAGACCTTCCTCTGATGATTCTGTGATTCTTTCTGGCACGAAGAAGCCCCATAAAGAAGTTCCTCAGAGCTGTCAGGTGGGTGATGGTTTGTGGGCAGTTGCCTGATCCAGCAGTTGATTATGTTTGCAGGTATTGTGGGAATTCTGGTGTCAATCTACCTGCTAATTATTCATGAATCTTGTCAATGAGACTTTAAACTGCCAGTCAAACCTCGTGCAGTTGGAAAGCCGGCACAGAGGCAGCGCTGCTGTCCCAGCCTGGGTGTCCAGGGCTGGTTGGCTCCATTTCTCTCAAGCTTTTGGGGATGTGATTTCTCCATCCCTGGCCATGAGTTGGCTGTTTGAGCCTGCAGGTCTGCGCAGGGAGGGCCTGAGCAGTCCCTGGAATCTGGGGCTGGCTCTGGGATCGCTGGGAGCCCTGGAATTCGTCAAGCTGAGAGGTGAGGCCGGACCTGTGGCTTCTGGAAAGCTCTATTTTTAGACGTGCTCCTGTTCACATGCAAATGATGTTCCTCATCAAGAACTGCTCTGCACTTGGGACACTGAGCTTGTAATCCCTGTTTTCCAGCGCTTACATAAGTATCTACATTTTTAGCAGGCATTTTGATATCACTGTCTTCTTTTTTTTTCTGAGCTGGGTCCTCTGAGCTCCCAACCCACCTGCTGTGTTGCATTCTATGCTTTGTAAATATCTACTGGTGGGAGGTTCTTATTTTAGGGGTGACTTACCCTCTGTGCTTGGGCTTTGGTGTGAGTTGCTGGTGTCTGACATCCTGCGAGCTCCTCTCGTGCTCCTGCCTGAAACCTGGGGGCAGAATCCGTGTTCCAACTGGTATTTAGCTGTGAGTTAATCGCTGAAATGCGGAGTGCCTGCAGTCCTCATTAAAAGCCTAATTTAAAGTGCAAGGTTGACAGCTCAGCTGGAGATACTTTCCCTTATCACAAGTGTTTCCTAATCCGTCTCCTTTGCGTAGGGATGTGGTTTTTTTCTTTTCCTTTTTTTTTTTGTTTTCGTCTCCAGGCTGTGCTCTGGGAGAGCTGGATGTTAAAGGAATGCAGTGTAAGACAGCTGTACATGTTAAAATGTTAATGTGCTCTGGTGTGTCCCTTGTGCTGCCAGGCACGAGCCTTTGTGCCTCACAAGGTCACCGCTCTGCGTGTTCCTGACACACAAGCTGCGCCCGTTCTCAGGCACAGTTTGGCTTTGCAAAGGAAAATAAAGCTGCTTGTGGGATTAGGGCACTGTCCCTGAACACACAGGCAGGAGCAGCGTGGCTGAAGGCCGGTTTGGAGATGTCCTTGCTTGTTGTTTGTGGTGTCAGCCCTGCAGCGTGCCTTGGTTTCGAGCTCGTGGGGGTTACGAGGGGGGTGATGTTGGAGCTCAGAATGTGCCCTGTGGTTTTCCCAGACTTCCAGGGCTGGATGGGATCGTTCTGTGATGGCTTTGTGAAGGCAGTCTCTGGCTGAATGTGCTTCTGGTGGAAAGCACTGCAGAAACCTTGCTCTGGGCAGGGTGGGCATCTCTCCTGCTGGAGGCAGAGTCAGCTCAGCTTCTTGGATGGGGTTAACGGGACAACACATGGAATGTGGCAGCCTTTAAAACATGGGATAAGTCCACCCAGAGCATCTTTCATCAAAAAACAGCGTGGGCAGCAAGGGAGGGGGGAATTCTGACCCATTTGCCAGGCTAGGAAAGCCTTACTGATGCTGGTGACCCACCCCAGTGCCACCTGGAGCAGGGGGATCGGTCCCTTCCCTGGTGGATGGTCCCTTCTCAGAAGGGGCAGGAGGTGGGGGCTTGTTAACAGCAAGGTTGGATTTGACCTCAAAACAAAAGTTCCTGCTGGGTTGAAAAGCCCTCATGGGGTTTATCTTCTTGGTGTGATAAGCACGCTGTGTTCTAGTGGGGAATGAGGATAGTTTAGCAGGAGCAAAGCTTGGGGGTTTATTGGGGAGCTGTAACCTGGTGGCCAGACTATTTTAGAGATCCACTTCTGACAGCAGAATAAACTTAAATGAGGGGGGTCCTCTCTATTCCTGGAAGGGTCAGTTTATTATATTAAGGGCTCTCAGGGCAGAAGGGATTTAAATCCAGGCTTCTGTGGTAATTGGTTGTATTGAGCTCTACTGGACCTGTGAGACACTTTTGCTCTTCCTGGCTTCTCCTCTCCCAGCTCAGGGAAAAGAATGGCTTTTTCCCTGTTTCCCTGAACTTTGTGGCTCAGCTGCAGTGTTTCCTGGAGGGGTGTGAGTGGCTGAAAGTCTGAAATCTCCTTTCCTTGGAGCGGTGTGTGGGCTGGGGCCGTGGAGGGTCCGTGGGGTGAGCAGCAGGGCACAGGCTCGGGCAGGTGGGGGCAGAGGAGGCAAAAGGACCATTCCTGCAGCTTCCTGGGCATGACGTGCTTCCCTATCTGTGCTGATATTTGCAGTGGTGATAAGGGAGAGTCTGGAACGAGTGTGCTCTGCCTCAGATAAACCTCTCGAGCACAGGAGCTGTTCCAGCTCAGCTTTGTCAGCTCTGCTGAACCTGGACCACAGCAGGGCCCTGGGACATGAGGGTGTTTGGGGTCCTTTAGCAGTGTGGGAACATCCAACAAGGAGTTGTGCTGGAAGTGCTGCTGCTCTGTAAGTCCCTCTCAAATGTGTTTCTTGAGGTTTTGTTTGTTTGTTTGTTTAAAGGAAAAGGGTAATTTTGGGACAGAGGCTTGTAAATGGAGTGCCTGAGCTGCAGCTGCCTGGTTGTTGTGGGGGTGTAATGAGCTGGCTGATGCTTAATGAAGGTGGTAGCTGGTGTGCACATGGATTGAACAGGAAAGTGGTGGAATCATTGACCTTGGAAGCGTTCAGGAAACGTGAACATTTGAAGGCTCTGTTTTCATCCCAGTTTTAGAATGCTGCGCCGCTGTGGGGACTCTAAAGAGGTTCTCCAGAATCATGGGAATACCTGGGTTGGAAGAGACGTTAAAGTTCATCCAGTTCCAACTCCCTGCCATGGGCACGTTTCACTAGACCTGGTGGCTTCAAGCCTTGTAAAACCTGGCCTTGGACACTTCCAGGGATCCAGGGGCAGCCACAGCTTCTCTGGGCAACCTGTGCCAGGGCTGCTCCACCTTCACAGCCAAGAATTCCTTCCCAATATCCCACCTAACCCTGCCCTCTGGCAGTGGGAGGCTGTTTCCCATTGTCCAGTCAGTCCATCTCTTTGTCCCAAGTCTCCTGGAGCACCTTTAGGTGCTGGAAGAGCAGGGAGAAGGCTCATTTGAATCAACTGGAGGTGGGAAGGGGCTGGGACTTGGCAAGAACGATGTGACAGCACCATCCATGGTTGGAATGTGCCTGCCCTCTGCAAAGCTGTGCTCCAGGCTTTCCACCGGCTGAGCCGGGCTTAGCCCAAGCGAGATCAGCCCCGCTGAGCTGTTGGAAGGGCTGGCTTTTGCCAAAACTGGAAGCAAACACTGGTTGCCGTTCCATGGGCTGTGCACAGGGTCAGTGTCACCGTGGAGGTCCCAAACTGGGCCATCAGGGTCACTCTTCCAGCAAACAATTGTCACTGCTCAGCTGATGGGGTTTAACACAGCAGCCAGTGCTCCTAACTCGGCTCTGTGACAGCAGCCACAAAAGCCAGTGGAAATGGGAGCTCCTGGGGCTGCCCAATTCCAGAGCCTTGTGCAGCCAAACCATCTGATTTGTACCAGAGTTGCTGCCCTGATTGTTGGATCTGAATTGACTCCACGTGCTGGGAGGCTGGGGAGAAAGAAAGAAGAAAGAGAGAAGCATCTCTCGGTGCTTTTTGTGGCTCAGAGCCCTTATGCTTCAAGTTCTGCCTCCTGGGAAACTTCTTGAGTTGAAATATCTCTGTCAGAAAACCCAAACCAGCCTTTGGCATCGAGGGGGGGAGGTGGGGGCAGTGACTTCAAATCCCCTTTTAACCTGGAGAGCTGCTAAAGGGATCCCTCACACAGTTCATGCATTTTAGAATTAGGTTTTCTGCTTCAGGTTGGAAGGGAAATGCATCCATGGTGGAGCCTGGGGTGGAGAACAGATAACCAAGTGGTGGTAGGAGGAGGCTGCAAGCACAGCTTAAATTATGTCCCAAATTCACCATCCTCCCTTAACCTTTCATGTCTGGCATCAGATCTGGACTCAGCCCAATTTATTTGTTTGTTTGGTTGTTTTTTTTCTCCCAACCCTTTGCTTGGCTCCAGAAGACAATCGTTTGCAAAGGCTCATGGAGTTCCAAGAGGGCAGTGTGGGGGAGAGGAAAACTTGAGTGCACTGGGAAAACCCCAGTGCTTGGTCAAGGAGCTGGACTGCTGGACTTCACCTCTTCCTTGTAAATATTTCAGCTCAGCCACCACTGCCTTCTATCATATTCTTTTTTTCCACCCTGAAACTTATTGCTGTTTCAGCACTGCCTGAAGCTGATGAGATCTGCTCCCAAACTGGCTGGTTTTGGTGACGAATCCCATATATCTGATTCCAAAAGGCTGGCTTTTGGCTTTTTGATTTAATTTTTTTTTTTTTTTTTTTTTTTTTTTTGGAAGGGGAAGGCATGACATAAATATTGCCTAAAACACTTGTGGCTCTTGTCAGCTCCTCTGAGGCAGCTCTTGGCTGGGGTGTGAGTTAAACCCTGTTGTGTCTCATGCTCCATCAGGTTTAATGCTTGTTAAGTGGCAGAGCTGTGCAGAACAAGCTTTGGGCTGGGATTAAAAACATAAAATACAGCTGCAAGTGGCGGAGCTTTGAAAGAAATTCTGCTGTGAGTGGATATACAGGGACTGCTGAGGTGTCTGGATTCCCCCCAGGACTCAGTGCCTGGAATTTGGGAAGGACCTCTGGGGAAAGTCTTGTGTCCCTGCAGTAATAAATCCTCTCCCTGCCACACAACAGGAGGACTGTCTTTCAGTAATTTTCTTGTTCCCCAGTTGAAACCAGCTACCAGAGTTTGATCCTCCTGCCTTTTGTCCAGCACTGACAACATGAAAAACAAAAAGCAGGGGTTTGGTGCCTCTCTGGCTTTTATAGGAGAGCTCTAAAATGATGGAGAAGGGTGGTGGTGTCCCAGTGAAGACCTTTGCCTGTGTTTGTTGCATTTATTTGCTTGTTTCCTGTCATTTAAGAAATGTTGAACTGTGTTTCCCACAACTGAATTCTCACAAAGAAGCAACCCCACAAAACAATTTGTTGGTTGTTTGTCCTCAGGCAATGTGATTTTTTTTTTTTTTTAATTTTATTTTTTGCCATGAAGTCATGGGTTGCTGATGACTCTGAAGGGAAGGATGTCTGAGGTACTGGGGGATGGTTTGGGATCATCCATGTTTTATCCAGGCACCAGTGATTTTGGTTGAGGAGATAAGTGTATTTCCTAGGTCTGTGACTGCAGAACAAAGGATGTAGCACTGCCTCAGTGGGGCAAACTGAGGATTGGGAAAACTTTGGATACTGTCACTCTTTGCCATGAGCAGTGATCCAGGTTCACTGGAGAAAATACAGTGCATGGAATAGGACAAGGAAAAGGAACCTGCAGCCGTTTTTCTCCTTCCCTTTTCCTTTCCAGCCCTTTTTCTGCAGTGCCTTAGCCAAATGATGAACCCTTGATTTGTGATTATTTGTTTATCTCTCCCCCTTCCCCCCCCCCAGTGATGGATATAAATTAGATTCCATAAATACTTTCAGCTTTGGACAGAACCTGCCAGAAATAGCAGGGAGCTCTGTAGGGGGGGTTTATTTGGCACAGGGCTCTGCTCACTTTATCCTGAGCGTGGCAGCGAGCTCAGCTCATGGAGCATCTTTGGAACCAGTGGGGTGTGAAGGTGGGGATGGGAAAACCTTCCAGGGACTGTTCCATCACCTTGTGGCGTGTTTTGCAGCTAGAAACCTCTACCTGAGTGTTGTTTTGTAATCATCCTGATGGCTGAGAACATTTTGGTGCCCTGGGGCTGGGCTGGGAGTGTAGCAGAAGTTTTCAAACCCAGGCAGCCTGTAATGATTTAGGTTGTGTAGGGGGATGGCTTCTATCCCAGTAACCTGGATCAGTTGGGATGGGAGTAAAATCCCAGTTTTAGGGCTGTGGGTACAGGACTGGGAGCTATTTTAAGCCACTTTTCCCTGAGAGACATTTGCACAGGAGTGTCTGGCAGCTGAACCTGTGTCTGCTGCACCCCCAGTGTCCTGGATCCGAGAGACTCCGTGGGCTGTGCCGTGAGTAATTTGGGAGGAGGGCAGGAGGGAATGTGTTGGCTCCTTCTGTTCAATATGGAAATGGCACCTTCCCATGTGGGGGTGGTGGTAGGTGGTGGGGAGGACACTGCTCCTCTGAGAATTCACACGGAATAACCTCTCCTGTGGAGGTGGGAGCAGCTTCCGTCGGCATGACGTGGGTCCTTGAAATATTGTTTGCAAAAGGTGGTTTTCACACCCGGCGTGGGTGATTTTAGGACAAGCTGTGAGCTGTTATGGGGGGGAAAAATACCGAATAAGGTGACAACTGCTTTGATCAGGAGAGAGTTGGAAGCTGCTCTGTTTCTGACCAAGTTGCTGCTGAGCAGGGGCTGCCAACCTGGGGAGTGTCCCCAGCACAACACACCTTGGGGTGGGATACAGGGGGGAGAGGGAGGCAGAATGATTTGGGCTGGAAAGGACCTTAAAGATCATCCCATTCCCACCCCGTGCCATGGGCAAAGACACCTCCCACTATCCCAGGTTGCTCCATCCTGCCCTTGGATGCTCCCAGGGATGGGGCAGCCACAGCTTCTCTGGGCAACCTGTGCCAGGGTCTCACCACCCTCCAGCCAAGAATCCCTTCCCAATATCCCATCTAACCTTGCCCTCTGGCAGTGGGAGCCATTTCCCCTTGTCCTGTCCCTCCACACCTTGTCCCAAGTCCCTCTCCAGCTCTCCTGGAGCCCCTTTAGGCCCTGGAAGGTGCTCTCAGGTCTGAGGAAGATGCTGGAGCGTGTCCTGGTCTTCTGCCCTCTGGCTGTCCCAGTGACAGCCTCCCATCCCAGCTGTCCCCAAGTGCAGTGACTCTGCAGGAATTCATTGACCTCCTGGTGCTGGTTTTGGCAATGGAGGAGCTTGGCTTGGCTGCCTTTGTTTATCCAGCACGAATGGATTTGTCACCCAATGGCTCGATGGTTCACAATTAGACAAAAATCACACTCCGTATTTCCTGCTGTTTGGATTTGTCTTACAGACTGCCATGAAGCCTCTGTTGCTCTGAAGGCTGCAAACAAACAGTACTTGAGTCATTTTAATCCCACTTCTGGTTATCAGCTCAACACTGCTCTGGCACCTCTTGATCGGTTGGTTTTTTTTTGATAGTTTAAATTAAAACAAGCAGTTAATTGGTTTATTGCGTAGGTTGGATACTTACCTGGCTCTGATGCAACTTGTGGAACTGCAGAGCCTTGCCTGGGGTCTGCACAGAATATTCCCACACTTGGGAAGCTTGGCCAGCAGAGGAAACCTCACTTGTCGTGTTTTGCACAGGGCTGTGCTTGGGAAGGTGCTGAGCAAGGTGTTTTAAAGGTGCTATAAAAGCACCTTCCTGGTCTGCAGCCTGGTGACAGATCCCAGAGCTCCAGGCTTCTCCTGGAGAAGGAATTTCTCAGCTCATGTGTGAGGCAGGATCTGAGGGATCAGAGCCCTAAGAGGCTGAAAGCTCAAGGGGTTAAAAACACCCCCCCAAACAAAAGCCACTCCTAAACAAACCAACCTCCACTTTCTGAGGCAGAATAGGAAGCCTTGCGATAACTCTGGGAGCTGGAAGTCTTTAAAGGGCAGAGATTTTGCCTGTCCATTATCTCAGACATCTTTCTAGGCTTCATTAAGCCTATAACAAATTTACTTTTGTCCATGGAAGCACAGATGCCATTTGATCCAAAGATTGGCATCACATTTCCTTCCTCTAAAGCAAAAGGCAAACATTAGCAAGGACTGCTGGGGTTAAACTTTAATTATTGCTTAGGACAGGCCCATTATTGCTGAGCAAGAGAGCCAGGTTTAATAAGTTGCTTTCAACATATTCATGGAATCACAGAGCGGTGTCAGCACCACAAATCCAGAGAGGAACAGGCAGGATCATCCATGTGCAGTGCCTGTTGGAGGAAAACTCATTTCCAGAGTGAAGGAATTTAGGAGAAGGTAGCATTAAGGAAGGAGTGGTGGCTGACCTGATATTGCTGCTGGAGCCTTGACATGCACAGATATCAGTAGGAAAATGCTTGAAGATAGTGGGGCTTGGGGATGATAAGCAGATGTGTCCAGTTTCCTTTGGGAATAGAAGCAAAGATGGGATTTTTTTTTTTTTTTTCCAGCACTAAAAAAAAAGCAGATGAAGAAGAGCTTTGAGGCTCCTGCAGCATTTGGGGTCAATGAAAGACCAAGCATGAAGTGCTTTGCCCCCTCCCTCCCCCAAACATCAGGGAAGGGGATTTATTAATTAAAGGTTGCCCTGACCTGTACTTTGAGGGATTGGGAATCAGAATCCCAGACTGGTTTAGGTTGAAGGGACCTTGAAGACCATCTCATCCCACCCCCTGCCATGGGCAGGGATGCCTCCCACCAGACCAGTTTTGCTCCAAGCCCTGTCCAGCCTGGCCTGGGACACTTCCAGAGATGGAACATGAGTGATCCAAGGCAGCTGCACTCCTGGATGTTGGGATAGGACAGGCCCAGAGCTCGGATCCGACTTGGGCTGTTCCCACTGTCAACAGTGAAGGCTGAGGAGCTTTGGGATTAGCATTAAATCCTGAACACGGGAGGCTTTGATGCTTCAGATGGTTTGAATGTCTCGGATCTGAAGGACTTCTCCTCTGGCAAGGTCTCTGCTGAGCCTGTCAGGAAAAATCCCCAGGATGTCACAGTTATTGCATGATGGTTATGTGCTAATAGGATTTAACTCCTGCAAAGCTTGTCATGAGAGGAAGAAGTACCTCAAAGGACCAGGGGTATTTTGGAAAAGGCTCAAGTGGAATAAAATTCAGCTGCAATCATGTTAAAGCTGGGAAGGCTTGGAATTAAGTGAGATGGAGCGAGGAGTTTTAGTGTTTTTACACAGGATTGTGCACAGCCTCATCTCTCCTGCCTGTCTCTGGGGTATTTATTCCCTGCTGGAAAGAGAGAGGGGGAAAAGCAAGGGATGTGTTGGGTCTGCATTCTCTCCCATGGAAGCTCCTGAAAAGCCTTCAGGTGTCCTGCTACCCCAGGCTGGGCTGGGATCCATGACCCCGTGGGGAGCTGCTGCCTTTGGCTCCTGTTTCCTTGCCCTGTCAGGGCTCCTGGGGGGGCTGGGGGAGGTGGAATAAGGAGCCTTCACAAATTGGAGGGGAAGGGGAGTGCGGAAGGTTTCCTTCCTGGGGAAAAGGGCTGGCAGTGCAACTTGGGAAAACCCAAACAAAGCAGCTTCTCTTCCCCTCTGGCTCCGAGCGGGGTGTGATGGTGAGGTGGGGCTGAGCCTTCCCAAACACTATGGGAATGGATTTTTTTTTTTCATTTGTTTTTTGAGGGATGGGGTTGGGGGGTTGGTTTATGTGCTTTTTCTGTTCAGTCTCTCAGACAATGCTGCTTCCCCTTCCTTGGAGCAATTGTTCCCTGCGTGGCTGACTCTCTTCCTTCCCCTTGCTCTCCAGCGTGGGAAGCTCTCTCCTCACCATGTGTAGCCTCACATTTTAGTCTCTGCTTTACCTTCCTTTGTCCTGGCTCAGGTCCCTCTTAGATTTGGTGGGGGTTTTTTTCCACAATTTCTGCCTGGATCCTTCATTTCAGGATGTTTTAGCACTGATGGAGAGAATTAACAATCAGAGCAGCTTCTGCCTTCAGCCTTGAACTTAGCAGTGCTGGCTCAATGGTCAGACTTGATCTTGGAGGTCTTTTCCAACCTTTTCCTGATTTGTGGTTCTACCTGCCAGGGACATGGGACTGCAAAGTCTAACAGGCTTTATATAAAAATACCCCTGGATTTCATCCCTTGAGTGGATGTAACTTCCTTTTGGGAGGGCCACTTTCTCCCTCATGGAAGAATTGGTGTTTTTGTGATCTGCCTGATCTCAAAGCTTTTCAAATGCATCCCTTCTGGGGGGCAAAGCTTGGTTTTTTTTCTTGGTTTTTTTGTTTGTTTGTTTTTCCATGTGAATTTCTAGTTCTGAGCTGTACCAATCTCACACACCATCTGTACCAAAAATAAGTGGATTTTCCTTGAATAGTGCTGGAAAGAAAGGCACAGGACTGTTGGAGCAGGTCCAGAGGTCGTGGAAATGGTCAGAGGGCTGGAGCCAGGCTGGGGGGGTTCACCTGGAGAAGAGTGGGAAAGCTGGAGAGAGACTTGGGAGAAGGGATGGAGGGACAGGACACAGGGAATGGCTTCCTGCTGCCAGAGGGCAGGGATAGGTGGGATATTGGGAAGGAATTCCTGGCTGTGATGGTGGGGTGGCCCTGGCACAGGTTGCCCAGAGAAGCTGTGGCTGCCCCTGGATCCCTGGAGGTGTCCAAGTGTTAAGATTGGATGTGTTCTCCAGGAGCATTTCCAAGGAGAAGCTGTCCTAACTCAAACCTCAGCAGAGCAGCACGAGAGAGATGCTCCTCTGTCCACTTGGACTTCCCTGTGGGCTCAGGAACTGAACTGGAACTGAACAATTCCTTGTGCAAAAATAATACCCAGTTGATATTCCAGGCTGAGGGATGTCAGGAACCACCTGGTTGTGCAGTTGCTCTGCTCTGACCTACCTCTTTTTGAAAATACACCCTGGGCTCAGATAAGAACTTCCAGGTCTTTCCAGCATTATCAGAGGGGCTTCCTGAGGGAGCTGTGGGTGATTTCTGCCCAGGAGGAAGGGGGAAGGCTGGCTGAGTGTTCCATGATAGGCTTGGGATTGCTGAGCTCATGGAATGAGTGGGAAAGGCAAACTGGGGGAGGTTTGCCCTCTCTGGTTGGGTGGAAATCACGTGCCCTAATTAAGCAACAGCAGCTCGTGATAACGGGTTTTAGGGGATTGTATCACACTTCAGCGGGGCCAGAGCACACTCATCCTGTTGATAAGGCCAACACCCATTGTAAAAACAGTTATTGAGAGTCTGAGCCTGTGTGAGGGGCTCTGGTGGAAACCTGGGACATCAGAAGCTTGGGAGAAGCCCGTGGTGGGTATTTAAAGCCTTGTTCCCTTGGGAAGTGGTAAAGAACCTTAGAAATGAACCTAAATCCTCTCATCTGCAATTTACATGTGATGGAATGATAGAGCTGTGTTTCAAATCCATCCTGGTGTCCAGGGTCTCTCCTGGGGTGGTGGAATGGTGCCAATCTGTCCTTCTAAGTGTAGAATTTGGGTGGTTCAGCCAGGCTGTGGGGAAGCAAAAGCACCTCTAAGCCCCTCTGGATCCACCTCCCACAAAAATGCTGGGCTGAACGTGGATTGTGCAAGTACTGCAGAGCAGTTCCAACACTTCCTGAGGCCAAGGTGGCTCTTCAATCAGTTATTTTTTTTTGGGTTCTTGCCTGATTGGCCACGGGCACCACGAAGTGTCAGGTGACTGCAGGACTGGAGCCTGTTTGGTGTCTCAGAGAGCTGAAAGCAACCCAAATTCCCCTCTCTGGCTTCTCCTGTGAGCCGTTAGTTGGGCATCCATCGTCGTTCCTATTCATTTAAAAATCCTCTTGGTGCCCTTTTCCAAGCACATGATTAGGAAATGCAAGGAATCCTCTGATTACTGACTTCATTATTGACTCGAGAGCTGCCTGGAAGGGATGCTTTTTGCTGGCTTGACGGATCAGAGCTGGACCTGAGCATCTGTCCTCGGTGTCTCACAGTCCCTGAGGCTTCACCTGCATCTGCAGTGGTCCAGGGCCAGCTGGATTTTTAGACAAAGTTTAAATAGATGTTGTCAGAGCTGTTTAGTGCTGGCTCAGGGGGGACAGGAGGAGGGGTTGCTCAGAGGACTCTTGTGCTGAGAGCTCGTTGTGGGAAGCACAGTGGGGATGGTGGTGCAGTGAGAGCTGGGACTGGGGTGGGGGCTGCAGCTCTTGAAATGCTGCTGAGTCAGACTGTTGAGATGTTCTCCAGGATTGCTTGTTGCTGCTTTTAATTAATAAACAATAATAATTAAAAAAAAGCTACTTGGGAGCAGATCTAAAGGAGATACTTTGAGGACGCTTAAAGGAAGGGGAGGCTGCTTAAAGAAACCCCCATGGCATGGCTGGGAGCACCACTGGAATGTTGGGGTGGCTTGTGCTGGCACAAGTTGGACGGGGCTTGGAGCATCCTGGGCTAGTGGAAGGTGTCCCTGCTCATGGCAGGGGAGTGGGACTGGATGAGCTTTGAGGTCCCTTCCAACCCAAACCGTTCTGGGATTGTAGGAGACATGGAGGAGATGATGAGTCTGTCTCCAGCAGAGCCCTAAACACTGAAATGCTCACCTGGTACTGGCCTTAAGACACCTCTTGGTTGACTTTCTCTGGAGATGGGCTGAGATTCCTACTTATCTCCTCTTGGGAGATAACTCCCCTAATGATGTTCTCTGTGGAAGAAAATGGCAGGAATCTGGGGAGAACTCCTGTAAAGACCAACTTGTGTGTCCTTCTAAACTCTGCACTTACAGCCCTGCTTCTGTCCAAGGAATAACATCGCTGGCTCCTCCAGAAATGCCAGATAAGTCTGCAAGCCCCAGCTCCTGTGCCATCTGCAGCAGCCCTCAGACTGCTGCAGCCTGCTTGGAATCAGCCCCGTGGCCACAGCTGTAGTTGTGTTGTTTTTCTGAAGTGCTGATCCTTTTCCTTCCTCCCCAATTCCTCAAAAGAAAACAAGTCCCTTGATTTCGGCGCCAGAATTCGCTGCTGACTCTGCACAAGTTGTTCGTTCTTCTCTTGTGTCCTTTTTTTTTTTTTTTTCCTCTTTTCTCCCTTCAGCTGAATTGCCCCTGAGTTTGGGCCTCAGAGAAGGGACTTTTGGAAAGTCTTCAATGCAAAGCTGATCTAGAAGAGAGCAGAGGGACAGAGCTGATGTTTAAAGATGTGCTGTCACCAGATCTGCATCTCCAGCCTCCAGCTCGTTGCTCTGAGAGACTTAAATCCCAAACATAACAAGGGACAGGATGAGAGAAAAGGGCATCAGGTTGTGCCAGAGGAGATTTAGTTTGGATACAAGGAAAAATTTCTTCACTGAAAGGGTGGCCAGGCTTTGGAACAGGGAATCACAGTGCCTGGAAGGGCTCAAGAGGCACGTGCATGTGGTACAGGGGAACGTGGGTTAGTGGTGGCCCTGGAAGTGCTGGGTTAACAGTTGGACTTAATGATCTTGGAAGACTTTTTGCAACCTTAATGATCCTTTGATTCTATTAAAATACAAAAATACAACTGTGGGGAATTTGCTCTTAAAAACAAACATTGCAAATCTATAAATTTACTCTTCCTGGCGTCCTGTCCTGGAATCATTTGGGTTTGAAAGGATTGGGATTCTTGCTGAGGTTTATGCTGAGGAGTTGTGTGGTGACAATGTGTCAGACCTGCTCTCAGTGGAGCCATGCTGAGAAGCCTCCAGGAGGCTCTTTGCCTTCTGGGGTGGTTTTTGGGGAGCAGAGCAGAGATGTGGTTTGGTACAGGGGCCAGGCAGAGCATGGGCAGAGGGACTAGCCTTAGCTGGTGCTGTAGGAAGCTGTGGAGAACCTTTGCATGGATGTGACAGGTCCACGCTCTTCCTGCCAGGGTGGCTTTGGCTCCTGGTTGTCCAGGCTGCCCTTGGCCCTCTGGGTCACCCCTTTTAATCCCTGTACTGACTCAAAAGCAGTGTCACCAGAGAGTGTCTGAGCAGAGATTAACCATGGCTGAGTGTGGCCACCTGGGAAAGCAGGCAGAGAAAAAGTTTTTCTAGAGCTAAAAACGACCCCAAATTCTTATTTTGTGTTGTTTGTTTTGTTTTTGTTTTTTTAGCTCTGTGCCCTGAACCAGTCACTTGAGGGCTGCTCAAGAGCTGTGATGCAAAGGGATGCCTTGTGCAAGGACTCCATCCTAAATTAAAACCCTCTCTGTTTGTCCCCTGGTCCCCTGCAGAGTGGTGGCACCTTTGGGGTGACAGCTGGGGGTGGCCTGGCTGGGTGTTGCTCTGGCTGATCCTCACTAATTCAGTGTTTTGAGAGTCAAGCCTGGCTTGCTAAGAATAGGCAGCTTTGTGGGAGATAAGCCCCAGACTGGCCTCATCTGAGCCCATCACGTTTGACCCGAGGGGAGCTGATTAAGGTTTCATGCTCCGTGTATGTGTGTGTGTAGGGGGGGAAATAAGGAGTAAAATGCAGTTTCCAAACTGTTGGGGGAACCTGTGGAAGAGAAGGGGTGCTTAAAGAAAGGCTCAGTGGTGCATGGCATGGCTGGGGGCACCACTGGAATGTTGGGGTGGCTTGTGCTGGCACGAGTTGGATGGGCCTTGGAGCGACCTGGGCTTGTGGAAGGTGTCCCTGCCCATGGCAGGGCATGAGACTGAATGAGCTTTGAGGTCCTTTCCAACCCCAAACCGTTCTAGGATTCTAAATCTGGGACTGCCCCCCCTCCTTTGGGGGGGGGGGGGTGTGACAGGGATGTGGCACATGCCTTGCTCCAGCCCTGCTCCTGTGTTGCACAAGTGGATGGATGGAGGAGCAGAAAGGATTTTTTTTTTTTTTTTTTCAGATGATTCAGTCCCTGTGTGTGTGTAAACACACCCTAAGCCCTGGTGCTTGTGAGGGCTGTGCTTGGGCAGCTCTTGGAGCCCTTTCTGGTGCTCAGCATCCGATGCCACACACTGGGAAACAAGTACTCAAACCAGGAGGTGTTGAATTCCCTCTCTCTCTACTCCCAAGGTTGTCTGCTCCTCTAAGTTCTTACACTTTAAAAAGCAGCCTGGTAATCCTGACACTGCTTTGTGTGCTCTGTGAGAGTGGCTGTGCCTCCTGGATGTGAATTTAGCACGAAATGGTGCCTTTCAGATGTTTTCAAAGCTGCCTGCAGAAATCCTGGGAAGAAGGTGAACGTGAGGGCAAACTTCCTGGGAGAGGGGGGAGCGTTTGCTTCTGCTTTGGCTTCGGTGGAAAGGTTTGGGGCGTGTTTGTAAAACTAGACGTTGATTTTATTAACCTGGTGTCTCCTGGGCTGGTGGGATCTGCTCTTCTCTGAGGAGATTAAAAGAACAATAATATCTGGGGAGAATTACAGTGAGAAAAAGATGTTCAACGAATACTGGCCAGGAATATCTTCCCTGGTGCACTTGTCTCCGTGTTATCTTGTTGTGCCTCTGGAGGAGCAGCAGCAGGTCATGGTGACACCAGTTAAGATGCCAGAGGTTGGCTTGCCTTGCCCTCACAGTGCCAGCCCTCGTGGGCTGTTGCTGCCTGAGGGGGCTTTTTGTGGCAGAGGCAGTTTTGGAAGCGTTTATGGTCTTGTTGTGGTGCCTCTCGTGGGAGTGCACCATCAGTTTCTGTGCATTCTGTGGGCTCAAACTGGTCCAGGGATCGTGGAATAACAGAATAGTTTAGACTGGAAAGGACCTTCAAGTGTCATCTATTCCACCCCCCTGGCAGGGACATGTTCCACTAGCCCAGGTTGCTCCAGCTTGGCCTTGGACACTTCCAGGGATGGGGCAGCCACAGCTTCTGCTGGAAATCTATTCCAGGGCCTCCCCACCCTCTCAGGGAATGATTCTTTCCCAATATCCCCTCTGACACGATGCTCCAGTCTTAGGTCTGTTATTAGTGAGAGCAGCTCTGTGAGCTCTTCCCAGTGAGGAGCCTTTTTTTTTTTTTTTTTTTTTTTTTCCCCCCCGGGGAATGGAAGAAGTGTGTGTGGGGGGGAAACCCAGAGTGTGCAAAGCTCAGGTGGTGTCACCTTGGTGTCCTCTGCTGCCCTGGGCAGGGGCTGGACAAGACACAGCATGTGTGCCCCCACATTGCAGGGCTGGGCTGGCTCCCCAGATCGTGTTTGAGCTGTAAATGCCTGACGTGGTTGGGGGTCAGGGGAGGGCACTGTTTACATGCTGTAATTAACAGCTGTGAGTTAATCACCCGGGCTGACACACCCCGACACGCTGCATGGGAGTCGTGCCCTCTGTTGCAGCTGGATCCCTGTCCCAGCAGCAAAGACAAAATCCACTTGGACTGCCTGTGCTAATTTATTCTCCTCCCCTCTCCAGGCTGTGCTTGCAGCTTATAAATCACCATCTTTATAAATCAGTGCTTTGGCTTGAGTTTCTTCCTCCTTTTTGGCCCCTTGGAAAACACGGTTTGTATGAGTGTGCAGGTTTTCTTTAAAACACAGAGAAAGGTTTGGGTTGGGAGACACCTTAAAGCTCATCCAGTTCCACAGAAAGGGAATGGACAGGTGAATTATCCAGGTGGGGTTTGGATGTTCCAAACGCCAGGAAAGAGGCCAGAAGGAAATGAGGAATCATCTCTTGGGTTGAGCTTCAGGTGGTGATGACAGGGATACCACATCCTATGTGTGCTGGAGGATTCCTTGGAGGTTTGGGACATGGGAACAACCCCAAATACCATTTCTGTGATTCTTGTTTATTTACACATGAAATTTATACCACAGATCCCCTCCAGAGCCCAAGGGAGTGTCATCTGTTAATGAGGGATGAGAACTTAAAGGCCTTGTACTGACTTACATGCTGTCCTTTAGGATGAAACTAATCTTCCCTGAATCAATCCTAATAAATACCCTTCAAATTGAAGTGATCTTATTCCTTGTACATTTTTTCCCTGTTTTTTTTTTTGTTTGTTTGTTTGTTTTCCCTTGCAGTACAATCCCTGAACAGCCTTTTAAATCTGAACCACGTTTTCCTGCTCAGTTGCTCCTGTGGTGCTGATAATTCTTCTCTACTTGACACTCTTTCATCCCCAGGTATTTATGTGCAGATAAACAGAGGAGCAGCAATTCTGACTTGCCATCCCAGGGGCTCTGTGACCCTTTCAAACATAAACTCGGCTTAACTCTGAGCTCTCTCTCTTACTTTCAGCTGCATGACTGTCTTTCCACATCATAAATTACCAGCATTTATTGGTCTTTTGACATAAAGGTTTCCCAAGGGGAAGGAAGGAGTCTGGCTGAACAAAGCCTGCCCTATAATCAGTTTGCAGTAGGCTTTGGACAGAAATTGCAGTTGCTGACCAGTACAGTGAGGGTTTTATGGCTCTGTCTGTAGTGGCATTTCTGCCCAAGCAGGAGCTCTGGGCGATGCTGGGTGGCACACCTTGGACTGTATCCCTGCGAGGTTAATGTGGAGGATATCTGATAGCAATTACCTGCCAGGAACTGGTGAAAACTCAGTGTATTTCTGGGCAGGCAGCACTGGAGTTTCAGAATCCTGGCATGGTTTGGGTTGGAAGGGACACCCTTCCACCAGACCAGATTGATCCAAGCCCCTCCCAGCTGTGTGCCCTGGGTGGTGATGTGGTGTGTGAAGTGAGCTGGATCTCTGGGTGGTGGGAGACTGGCTCTTTTTGGTTGTCTTTGTCCTCTGTCACCTTGAGCTGAAACAGCTCAGGGCTTTTATAAAAACATTGTGCAGTAACATATCTTGGACTTGTTTGGTGTTTAACCTGCTCAGCTCACATTCTGTGTGAGGCCAGCTGGACTTTTTCCATCTGAAAGGCTTTCTCCTGTAGAAGTTGTGCATTGGGAGGAAGGTTTCCTGTGGCTCCTGAAGGTCACTCTCAGTTTTTAGGAGGGTGCAAGGAAACTAAAACCTTCTGAGCTGGAGAGTCCTGTGGGGCGAATCCTGTGTCAATGCCACTGGTTCCACTGGGCATCAGTAACTGGGCTGACTGGACTGCAGCCATCCTGCTGGGCTGAGGAGGGGCTGAAGGGCAGGATTTCACTGCAGGAGGTCGGTGGGCAGAGTTCATGGAGGTCTGGTTTGAGACCCTCAGCTTGCACAGTGAGACTGAGAATCTTCTTCCAATGGAGGGGCTGCTGAGCAAAACTCCTGTTCTGGCACCCTGTTCCTCTCCTCTGTTTTCCCTTCATCCTGGGCCTGTTGCACTGGGACAATGGGTGGGTTTTGGGTCAGAGAAGACCCTGCTCCCCGTGGGTGTCCAGCTGTGTTGCAGCCAAGCCAATGAGTCCATCAACTCCCTGGCTGTGTCCCTGTCCCCCTGCCCATCCTGGGTTTTGTGAGAAGCTTTACGAAGGTCCCAGGCTTCCCACCTCCCTGGAAGTCGCTGCTGCTGGACTGGGTGGTTGTGTTATTGTTGCCTGGGCTAAAGGACAGTTGTCCCACCTTCCAGCTACTCCGAAGAGGCATCAGGCAGGAATTTTGGCAGGGCTCCTGCTCATCTCAGTGCTTGCAGAGCAGCAGTAGCAGCTGCCTCGTGCCCTCTCCCAGCCAGGAGGGAGAAGTAGGTCAGAATTTGCATTCTTTGCCCAGATTCTCTGCATAACTTGCACATTTTTTTCCTCTTTCTCTCTTTTGAAGCGACCTGTGTGTGCCTGTTCCTCGGGCTCCCTCAATCACAGTTACATTCACATCTTTAATTGCCCTTTAATATCTGTCTTCCCTCCAAGAGCACTTCTGGGAGACTCTGATCCCAGCATGTAAAAATCTGAAAGAAGTGTTGGGGGGGGGGGGTGGCAGCGTCTTCGTTTTTTTGGCTGTTGTGTTGTCTGGATCAGGATTTAAATTTCCTCCCGTAGTTCTTCTTTTGCATGACAAGAGCGAGTAATTGGGGTGAAATCAGCCGTGCTGCCAACTGTGATGGTGAGATTTCTTTTCAGCACTTCTCTCTGTTTTTTTTGGTGGTTTTTGGTGGTTGGTGTTTTTTTGTGTTTTTTTTTTTTGTGTGTGTGTGGTTTTTTTTTGTTTGTTTGTTTCCGGGCTAGTGGAAGGTGGAGGTGAGTGGGGCTGGGTGGGCTTTAAGGTCCCTTCCAATCCACACCATTCTGTGGTGATTCCTATGTGGTTGGCATCTCCAGCAGGTTTTCAGTCATCTTGTGAAAAGGGAAATGTAACATTCAGAGATTGGATGATTTTTTTTTTTTATTTTATTACTTCCCCCCTCCCCCCCCCCCCCCCCCCTTCCCCGCACGATTCTGGTCTTTCTTGTTGGTGATTTTCGGTTTGGGGTTTTTGTGGTTCTATCCTCTAGAAGCCTCATTGGCTTTATTGTTGGTCTCAAATAAAGCAAATTGTGTGGTCTGAAGGCAGGTGTGTGAGTAGGAGTGATAGAAATTATGCTGCTATGCCACAATTGTCATTTTAATGAACTTCCACCACATCTTTAAGTCACGTTTTTTAAGGTATTTTTTAAACTACTCACTGAGACTTTTACTTTATGTTTTGGTTTTTTTTTTTTTTTGTATAATGTACACACATGTAGCCCAAACCAACTTCTTTTCCAAGGGAGTTTCAGGCTGGCTCAGCTGCTCTGTACTGGTGAAACTGCAACCTGAATCTGTCTGAGTCTTGCACAAATAACAGGCTATGTCAGGTCTGTTCCCATTCGTGTCCCTTTGCTGCTGTTGAGCTGCCAAAAAGTGGCAGCAGCTTGGAGAGGTTTCTGCCCAGGAATGACCTTTTGGGAGTTGAACTTTTCCCCATCCTGCCTTTTTGCTGTTTGATCTCCTTCCCTGGGGCTTTTCGTTCAAGCCTCGATATCCAGGAGGCTGCTCAAAAGTAAACAAAAGTTCTTGAGTCTTTTAGGACCTAAATCCGAATTTCTCCATGTAACTTTTAAGTCAAACCCAACTTCTAAGCTGGATGACCTTAATTTGAGGGCAGACTTGGGAATGGCAATGAGATCACGTGTGGTTTCTTTGTTCCCTCTGTACCTGCCCTTGGCATTAAATCCCTCCGAGTGTCCTGTCGTTCCCTTGGGATATCAGGTTTTTAACGGTGCTGTTCTCTTTTCCAAGCAGGATGTTTGCATGCTGAGAGCTGCTTTTCAGAGCTGGGTGGCACGTGGGTGTAGGAAATACCATCTGGGGAGGAGAAATGTTGGGGGAAAATGGCCATTCTCCTTCAGCTTGAGATGAAACATCCTGCGCGTGTCTGGGCGTGAAGGAGTTGCACTCAACGATCCTTGTGGCTCCCTTCCAGCTCAGGAATATTCTGTGATCCTGTGACTAACCCTCCCCACCCAGGGCACTGAACCATCATGATTTATGTGGATTTTTAAGATAACCTGATTTGGGGGCTCCTCCATCTCGTTATTCCCTTTTTTAGCAAACTAAAAGGGGGAATTAAGTTGGTTTTCCTGCTGTGGGATGTGTGGAGTCTCTGGATGGTGCTGTGGTCATCAAGAGTGTTGTGAGGGTCCAATTACCTTTTACTCAACATTCCTGTCTCTCTAAGGAGCTCTTCTTTCTGTGCTGTGTTGCATCTGAGCTGCTTTTCACCTCCAGGTGTGGTTCAGGTAAAGTTAAATTCTTAAACTTCTCCCTGCTCAGCTGCGGGTGCCCAAGTGATGTTTGTACATTGGGAAGTGTCTCAGCCTGCACTCAAGAACACACAGATCACTGCAAAAAACCAGCTCAGTGGTTGCCAAATCTGTGCTTTAGCCTGCCATCCTTTGCCTAAATCTGGAATTCCTTCTGTGTTGTGTGGAAAAAATCAGGCAAAATGCTTGGGCTGTGATGTGGATGAAGCCTTGGCCACCTCCTGCTCTCAAATCGTGTTAGTTGAACCATTTTGTGAGGAGAATTTCAAAGCCCAACCAGATTAAAATCCATAATGAAGCCTTTTGTGTCTGCAGGACCTGATTTCAGCAGGAAATCGATGCTGAACTTTGGCTTTCTTGTGCAATTATCCCGTTATTTGGAGGGATGATGAATGGCTATCAGTGCAGTTCCTACCAGGCAATTACTGGAGCTGGAAATCCTTTCAGCTAATAAACTGCATTGTAACTTAAAGCAAAAATCCAGGAACTGTTGTAATACAAAGATGGAGATGACCCTGAATAAAATTTATGCATCCTAAAGAACTCAGGAGTGAGGAACTATTCTGGAGAGCATTTATCCCAAAAAGGGGGGAGAAAAGCTGCTGAGAGCTCCTGTTTTTGGGAGTCCAGTGCTTGATCCTCCACAGCAGAGGGTGTTTGTTACAAAGCATGAATGTAAATTAAAAAAAAAGAAAAGAAAAAGCAAATCTCAAACTTCTTGTCAAGAACAATGTCTGTCCTCCTAAAATCTCTCCCTGTCTCGTGTTTCTGCTGAGCCCTGCGCTGGAGATGTGACAGCAGTGACAAAGGTTAATGCAGCAGAGCTGGCAGGGGAGAGAAATGACATTTTTTCCTCTTGAAATTAAATGTGAACATGTTCATTTAAATGTCATTGTTGAGGTTGGGATTGTCTGGTTGGTGTTGATGCAGGAGCTGAGCCTGGACTTGCTTCCCCCCCCCCCCCCCTTTGATGAGGAGGTCAGATTGTTCAGGTTTCCTTTTGGGGCAAAAGGGATGATCTGGTTGGCTCTTGGGCATGAATATATAGGAATATATGGCTTTTCAGTATGTGAGAGGCTGGAAATTCATGTGGCACTTGCCAAACTCTCTTCAGAGCTGGAGTGGGGGGAAAAAAGAGGGAAAATCCTCTATACTGGTAATTTCAAGCTGTTTCAGTAAAAGCCAGGAGAGTGGGAAGAGATTGCTCTTAAATACACCCTGACTGTGATGAAAAAGTGATTTATTGCCTCATTTGTGCTTTGCTCCTTTCTCCGTGGATTCTGGTGGGGGCTTGGAGCTGCTGCTTGGAGGAGGATGTTGTTCCTGTGCTCTGCTGGTCCTAAAGTGATGTTGGCAACAGGAGGAAGGCCTGAAAATGAGGGATATTAGTTCTTGGAAGATGCTTGAGTTTGTAGCCTCTTAGCTCATTGCCTATAAAAAAAAATCAATTTTCCTCTTATTTTTATTATTTTATCATTATATTTTATTATAACTAAGAATATATTTATTATAGTAATTCTTGTATTTGTTTTATTTATGTATTATTCAATAATGTTAAAAAATAACAGTAATAATGACAAAATATCAATAAAAATAACCCCCCAGATCCCTATTCTTCTCTCCTTATCTTGACAGCAAAGAATTTTGGGCTGTGGGGTCTCACCCGTGGGGCTGAACAAGTGTGAGTGGCAAAGGTGCTTCTCTGAGTGGGGGGCGGGGGGAAAAACCCTTATTAAGGTGTGAAAAAGCCTGTGGAGACCCAGAGGGATGCTGGGAATCCCAGAAGCTGGGGAACAGAGCGTGGGTGGGGTGTGGAGGAAGCCCTAGAATAGAAGTGGGATGCTCTGCTCTCGTCCCTGGAAGCAGGTGTGGGATCAGGGAAGGTTTGAGCGGACTTCAAATTAAATGTTTCAAACTTAGTCAGCACTTAAATGGCACCAAAAAAAGAAAAAAAAATCCCACAAAAAAATCCCACAAAAAAAAACAGAAAAAAAAACCCAAAACAAAACAAAAAGAGAAAACCTGAAGTTCTCAAGGGCTTGGCAGAAGGTTGAACAGCAAACCAGTGGGGAAAAAGCCTGGAACGCAAGGGGATTTTTCTGAAAATACCGGGGCAGCATGCTCTGGAGCTCAGTGGATGTTATCACCCTGTTTTCAGTAATGCTAAGGAAGATCCAAGCCCGAGGGGTAAGGAATGAAGTCAAGTCTCCCAAACTGCTCAGTATGTTGCTGCTAAAGAGAGGAAGGGACATTCTTGGAAAGCAGCATGACCCAAACCCCCAATTCCAGCAGGAATGTGTAGAATTGCTTAGAAAGCTGGAAGTTAATAGCCAGGATTACAGAGGGGGAAGATGATGACTTACAGCAACACTGCCAGACCCGGGGTTTATGCTGGAAAGAAGAGGCTTCCATGCCGACCAGCCACACAAAATTCACCCTCTGAAAGAGTCAGAAAAAGCCTCTGGCTCCACAATTTCTCTTCTGGGCAAATTCTCTGCCTGTGAGGGAACTCAGCGTGGAGAATGTGGGTTCTGAGGACCTCAGAAGGGGATTGGTTTGTGGTGCTCCTGGGCTTGATCAGAGCCAGGCTTACAAATGCACTTGAGCTCAGTCTGCAGAATAGAAAATGCTCTCCCCTCATCTGCCATCGAGGAATTTCTGGGAACTAATTGGAATGCAAAGCCAGGGGATAGGGCAGAGCCTTATATTCCTTGAGCAAAGTGATTCCTGCACTGTTGGATGATCAGGAATCACCAACAACCCCACTCTGTGTCTAAACAGTGGGTGCCAAGGGGGCTGAATTTGCTGGGGGCTTTTTGACTGATACACAATTCACAAGAGAATTTGCAATAATAACAATAATAATATTATTAATAGCATTAATAATAAATCAAGAGTTCCCCTTTGAATTGGTTAGAAAAGGAGGCGTCTTCTAGCAGTCGCTTGGTTTTCTTCTTCCCCTCTTATAATTATGTATTTCATATCAACTACAGTTAAATATAATTAAATATCTATATTTTAATATAAAATATAAATAATATAAATATAAAAATAGTAACATCCTTGCCTCAGCTGGAAGGGGCGGGAGGAACATGCAAAGTTGGATTCACATCTCTCACTGGCACCCATGGGCTTAGAGCCGAGGAAAGAAACCAATTTAACTCAATTGGCTTTAGTGGGACAGAGATTAGAATGGTTTGTTTTTGTTTTGTTATGTTTTTTTTTTTTTTCCCATCTTCTCTCTCACCCATTCTTAGGACTTATTGATCAGCTTCTTGCTGACTTGAAGATCCTGTATCTGTCTCTTCCCAGCTTTCCTGGCGTCAGAGCTCCTGAAATGAGCCGTGCACGACGTGCTCAGCTGGGGTTTGCCCGCGCTGGGGGTTGTTTCATCCCGTGCCTTTTTGGGAGAAACAATCCCAGCCCGGTCAGGAAAGTGCTCTAGTACCTAAAATACTTAATTTGGGAGGCAGTGGTTTGGTTTGCACCTCTGAAACGAGACGTTTCAGTGAGTCTGGGGCTGGTGAAGAGGTGCTGATGAGGGCAGGGAAGAAAGTGCTTCCTTTCTTTGGTAACCCAGGAGGGCTCTTACACAACTGCCCTTAAACCAGCTTAAGGGAGCTGAGGTGGAGGGGGGAAAAAGCGCTGCTCAAACAGTGCTGATAAGCCCCAAGAATCCAAAAATAGGATCATGCTGCAGGGAATGAGGAAGAACGTGTTGGAGGGGCAGAGAAATTCCAGTGAGCCCTGAGCTGCTGTCCCAGGTCAACTGGACCCTGATCCCCATGGGGAGGTGCCTGTGATGTTTGTAAATCCTGGCCTGGCCAGGGAGGAAAAAGTGGTTAAGTCTCACTGGTGCTCACATCTCGTGGATGCAGGGAAACTGGAGCTTGGGAGCCCCTGCAGGGGCAAAGCAGACTGAGCCTTCAAATTCACGAAATTTGTGGAATGGCTTGGCTTGGAAGAGACCTTCAAAATTATCCTGTTCCAGCCCTCCTGCATGGGGTTAGGACTGAAGGATTTTTGGGTACCTTCCACAAGAGCAGGTTGCTCCAAGCCCTGTCCAGCATCTTGGCCTTGAGCACTTCCAGGGATTCTTCCTTTCAGTGGGAAATAGTCCTTCAGACACAGATAGAGCCTGATTGCCAGGTTTGGGAGCAAAGACAAAGCACACTTGGCTATCCCCCTCCTCCCATTTGTCTCTCTTTTTTTTTTTTTTTTTTTTTTTTTTTTTTAATGACAAATTAAGCTGCTGATTCCTTTCTGGAAATGAGGAGATTGTTTGCTCCTGGGAAGGCCTGGAAGGATGGGGAATTTTTGAACTTGGTACAAACAGTGGTGTCCAAAAATGACTATTTTCTTTGAATTATCTCCCCTCTGTCCTTCAGGTGTCTCATTACTCCGTTAATACAGGACATTTTATGCTACAGCCTTGTGCAAATTTCAGTGAATTAATTCTTGCCAGATGCAGTCCTTGTGCTTTCCTGCTGCACATCTTCCCATCAGTGGTCTGGATGATGAGTGGTGAGCTGGGATTCTCCCTCCTCCTCTTCCCCCATGGATAAATAGATGCTGGTTACCCCGTTACTCTGTGTTTGCAGCCTCAGGAACAGCCTGCTTGGTGTTTGTACCTCTATTTCCTAATTCCATTTTCCTCTCCAGTCTGACCACTTATCAGTTGTTTTCCACCTTCTGCTGCAGGGTCTCATATGGCAAAGGGATATTCCTTTATTTTCTACTCCTACATATATTACTCTGGTCTGGAAGTTAATGCTTATTTTCAGGGGAAAAAAAGCCCTCCTCTTCTATACCTTTAATTTTCTTTCTTTCCTGATCATCTCTTTGCCTCTGGAATTAAAGTCTCCTGGTTTATCCAGCCTGGACACTGGTGGCTTTGAACTCAGGTGTGCTCATCCACGGCCCAGGAATTTTGATGCTGATTTGCTGTTGAGTTTCACTGAGATGTCAGAGCCATTCCAGCAAAAAGAAAGGTGTTGAGGATGGTCTTTTTTTGCTTCCTTTGGGTGGGTTGTTGTTGTTGTTTGATTCCTGTGTTTATAAACCCTAATCCTGAATTATTTTTTTTTTTGTGCTGAATTCCCACTTGCAGCAATCTCCTCATGATTACTTGGTGCTTTCTCTTAATGTGTTGAATATCCCAGAATTTTTCAGGGCCTTTTCAGTGTTTTCAGGACAGTGGCAGGAACTGGCTCAGCCCTCCCTCCATTCATCCAGCACATTACTGAACGTGAGGTGCTCTCAGTGTTTTAACCACTTACCCAACAAATGCTGATTTGAGAGCAAGCAAAGTCTGGTTTCTTTGGGACTTATTTCAAATCTTTAATCTTCCCACTCCCATCCTTTCATGTCTCCAGCTGTAGAGGCTGATGAGTCTTTGACAGTGGGCTGGGCTAGAACTGCTCTTCTCCTGGGGGGGAGCTTTATCTGATGTTTTCCCAGCCTTCAGCAATTCCCCCTTGGAGAGTGTTCAGTGTGTGTGGAAGAGGCTGATGCTCCAGGGCAGCAGGGGAGGGGAGAGCAAAGAGCAGGAGCAGAGACACTTATGCAACCACACTGTGGTTTTATAGGAAAATAAGCTGAAAATCAAGATATTTTTAGCTCTTGGCTAAAGCAGGGAAAGCTGCTTGTTTCCCAACCAGACAGGAGCTTCCTCGGTGCTCCTCTCCAGGCAGGCTCTTAATCTGCCTTGACTTGAGATGAAAAACCCAAAGTGGCTTAGTGGAAGTGGAATAAAAGGCATTTAATCCTGGAAATGCTGGGTTTGTGTGCAGTTGGTTTGCCCTTTCAAGTTACCCAAGCTAATTTGCCTGGGAACCTCTTAAATAAACTTGTGTGTGTGTGAGAATAATAACAATAAAAGTTTTTCCATGGGAGTTGTGTGCTCTGGAAAGCCTTTCCCTGCCTTCCTGGGATGTGGCTGCTTTTTGGGCTGTGGTCCTGGTGTGTGAGGTGCTTGACCAACCTGGGGATGGGGGTGGAGGAGGTGCTGCCTTCAGAGCAAGTATAGCCTTGGAGACTCCCCACTTCCCTTGTTTTCTTCATGCTTGCCTTGATGGCTCACCAAAAGATGTGAAGGAAGCTTATTTTATTTATTTTCTTATTTGCTTTATTTTCATTTTATTTTTATTGCATTTTATTTTCATTTTATTTTAATTTTATGTTATTATTTATTTAATTTTAATTTTATTTCAATTTTATTATTTATTTTAAATTTATTTTAATTTTATTTCAATTTTATTATTTTAATTTTATATTATTATTTATTTTTATTTTATTATCTATTTTTAGTTTATTTTTTAGTTTATTTAATTTTTGCTTTATTTTTATTTTATTTTAAAATTTTCTTTTTTAGTTTAATTTTTTAATTTTTAGTTTATTTTTTATTTTATTTTTGTTTAAGTTTCGTTTAATTTTTGTTTTATTTCAGTTTATTCTTCAGTTTATTTTTTATTTATTACTTTTTTATTTTTATTTGTATTATTTTTAGTTCCTTTATTATTTTTATTACTTTACCTTTCTTTTTCTTTTTTTTTCCTTGATTATTTTAAATTTTTATTAATTTTTTAATTTTTAATTTTTCAATTTAAAAAAAATAAATAAATTCTTTATTGTTTTTCCACGGTCTGCTTGAGCAGTGCCATGGTCTCTGGGGTGACGTGGATGCCATTCTAGGTGGGAAAGAGAAGGTCACGTTGTTAAATGAACAAATTCCCCTGGGTCAGTGTTACTGCCTTGTGGAATTTTGACTTGTGGATGTTATTTACTCTGTGCTGCTGAACACTCTGCCCTGCCTAAAATCTCCAGGGTATCTTGCTTTTCTTTTCCCTTTCCGCAACATCCCAGAGCTGTTTGAGAAGAAGGGACTTTCAGCTGCTCCTTTCCCAGAGGCCTTTTCCTAGAAAGCCCGGAGTTGAGCAGGGCAGGGAACAGAAGTGTTGCATCCCGGGCTCCTGTGGGAACTGTGGCTCAGCTGCTCCAGATGTTTGGATGAGCTGGAAGCAATTCCCATCAAACTGTGTAGCTGCACATTAGTGGAGCCCTCGGGGGTCTCACCTCGGGATGATGTTCTCTGTGGCACGAGGCTGAGGATCATCAGTGGGGTTAGTGAGGCAGAGCTTTGTGGAGCATCTCCAGACCCCCTGGATCATCACAGCCCAGCCAAAGGGTTTGCTTGGCACGCCTTTGCCTGACTGATAGCAATCATGGAATGGTTTGGGATTGGAAAGGACCCTAAAGATCATCCACTTACACCCCCTGTCATGGGTAGGGACACCTTCCACCATCCCAGATTGCTCCAGCCTGGCCTTGGATAATCCCAGGGATGGGGCAGCCACAGCTTCTCTGGGCAACCTGTGCCAGGGCCTCCCCACCCTCCCAGGGAACAATTCCTTCCCAATATCCCACTAACCCTTCTCTCAGTCTCCTAGTCAGTCACCTGATGGTTGGGAATAAGGAGGGCAAAGATGCAGAAGTGGCTGTAAGGAAGGACAGCGTTTCACAAGTCCCAGAGTGTCCCTATTCCTTAGGATTTGACTTCCCAAATCACTCCTGCTCAGTTTGTGTGGGGTTTCCCTGGAGCTGGGGTGGGTGAAGGTGACCATCTTTGAAGGTATTTTGCTGCAGATGTCACTGTTTCACTCTAAGAATGATTATACTGAATAAATCATGTTGCTGATAATGCTCTGAGTGGTGGTGCCAGTGGGGACTGTCTGGGAGAGTCTCACCGGTGCTGGGGGAGGGCACTGGGACGGGGAGGGTTAATGGTCATGGGATCAATGCTCATTGTATTAGAAGTCCTCAGAAATGATTGAAAGCACTTTGACTAATAGGTCTTGGAGCTGCATCAGTAAATGAGTTTATGAATCCCCCATGACTGGCCCTTTCCATGAGGAAAACAAGATCGTGGCTGATGTAAACTGGCAGAGGGAGCCTTGTTTTCGTGTTTTCATTAGGACAGGACTCTCCAGGCATGAGCTGGAAGTGACTGAGAGCCTGCCCTGTTAACTCTGGGAGTCACCCTGTGCACGGAGGGGCGGTTTCCTTCCTGACTTCACCCTCTCTCCCGGTCCCTTGATGTGTCAGAGTGACCTTGACCAGCATTTAGAGATGCTCTCTGGGAAGCCAGGAGCGCTCGGGGATGTTGCAGGTGCTTGCCAAGTCAGTTGAGAGGATTCCTTTCTCCTGAAATATTTCTGCTGCTGCAAACAGAGGAGAAAATCGCTTTGCTCTTGTTCACCTCTTCCTCAAGATCAACAGCAGCTTTTGAAAGGCTCCAAGACAGGTATTTCCCTGGTGTGCTGAGTGACTGTGGGATGGGGTGGCTGGAACTTGTCTCTGTCACCCATTTGTTCCCTTAAATGCAATTTTCTTTCACTGCCTGGTGTCGAGCTGAGCTCGTAAATCCTCTGAGAGGAAAAACTCTCCCGTCTGTCTCCTTGCATGGAACACAGACTGATTTACACAGAGCTGGGAAGGCTTCAGGAATAACTGGAGGGAGGCTTTGGGAACGTGAGACAAACCTGTGGGAGGGCAGCATGTTAAATTTGGGATGGCTTTGTGAGAGCAGCTCTCAGGCTGGTGCTTGAAAACCTCCACGTGTATCTCATTCTCAGAGCTGAGGCTCCTGTGGGGGGGTGGCACTTGATGTTTTGTTTAATCTGGGACCAGTCAGGTCCCCCTGGCTGGGAGGGGACCTCAGGAAGGCTGGACTCCATCCCAGCCTGCTCCAAGCAGGGCCAGCACTGAGCTCAGAGCAGTTGGCTCACACTTTGGTCGAGTCAGGTCCTGAAAACCTCCAAGGATGGAACCTTGTGTGACCTTCTAGGGGCAGCTGTAGCACTTTTGGGGTCAGGAGAGCTATTTTAAGATCGAAGAGCGTGTGTCTGCCGTGAACTTTTCAAACCTCACACCACGTTCCCAGGAGTGATGCAGCAATTCCCACTATTTCTTCGTATCCCATGCATTCCTGCTCCTGTTTTTGCCAAGAACTTGGGCATTTCCCACCCCCTGCCTCCATTAGAATGATCAGCCCGAATTCATCTCCCTGTCAAGGCTGACTTTGCTTCTTGAACCTCCCCTGGGCTTCCTCTGTTGGCTCATGGCTTTTGGGAGAGCTCTGTCCAAAAGTGAATCCGTAAAAGGCCTTTCCAGTGTCAGATGATGCATTTTGATTGCTCCAAATCGCTCCCCTTGGAATCAGAAGGAAGGAAAAGGATGTGATTGGTGAGGGTATTTTCTGCCTGTGCACAGCAGAACCAGGGAACAGCAAGGATGGCAAAGCAAAGTTTGCTCCTTCATTTTTAGCTCCTCTGCTGCTCAAGAACACTTAATTTTTTTTTTTTTTTTTTTTTGGACTAATGTTTCTTGCAGCCTTATGGAAGGAATCAATCATAGGAAATAAAGAGCTTGTAACCCGTTTAACCAGGACTTTCCACCTCTCATTAAGCCAGAAACATTCATGCTCAATTCTCTGGGTAGCAGTTGCCCAGCAGATGTGCAGAGGATCAATTGTAAAATGACTCTTGCTGGGTTTGTTTTGCTTTTTTTTCCCCCCTCCTGTTTCCATTAAAGTGCTTGCAGTGGGTGTGGAGGCATTTGGCTCAGTCTCAGATGAGTGTTGCTGGTGTGGTTCATGCAGTTTTCTTTTCCTGCTGGCAGGGACCAAATTTCCAGCAGGGGACGTGTCCTAGGAAAAGCAGAGTGAGCAGTGTGTGGGACAGGCTGCTGCTGCAGCTGCTGACACCTCCCACAGAGGTTTAAACCTGCCCCTCGGAGGGCCTGCTAATACAACTCACAGGGGGTTGTGGTGAACTCCTCAGGGGAGTGTTTGGAAAGGGAAAAGCTTGTCTGGAAAGGAAACTGCTGTCAGAGTCTGCATGTTCAACCCCGCTCCTGTTTCCACTTAATTCCTCAGCAAAAACCCACTGATAACTGGGGGAGGCTTGGTGGAAACTTCTGGCTTGCAGCTCAGGGAAGATGGCAAAGCTCTGGGGGGGTCTGTGGAGAGGAAAGGTATCATGCAGCCAATTTTAAATTCCTCAGATATTTTTTGATTCCATAAATATTCCTTTAATTCCTTGTCGGTAATCGGTCTTTTCATTCCTTTTTTCAGCATCCAGCTGTGCTTTCCTGGGTCGTGTTGTCTTCTTCCACTGCTGGTTTTCTTTTTCCTTCTCTTCCCACTGTGGCTGTCCCTGCTCAGCCCTGCTGATGTGGTGCCATCACCCAACCATCAGTGTGACCTCTTTGAGATGATCTTTAGGCAGCAGAGGTTGAACGTGGGCTCTCTTGCCCAAAATACTTCTGACTCTTCTGCCTCTTCCCAGACCTGTTCAGTGCTTCCTGCAGGTCTCTTGGGGTTTGTGCCTCAGGTTGTCTCCACCTCCACATCTCCTGCCAAGGCCAACAGCGCTGTGTGGGTCCTCGTGTTGTCCCACCCCAGCTTGGCTCGTTGAGCTGCTCTTTTTGGGTTTTTACCTGTTGGGCTGCCATGTTTTTTTGTGCTGGTTGGGATGTTCCTGGAATGCCAGGTCCCAAGGGGACTCTGCCAGGGATGGTGCCAAGGCAGCGCTCAGCACAAGCGATGTCCTGTGATGGCTCCCAGTGGGATCTCTGGAAGTGACCGGTGTCGTCCTCGTGGGCAGAGACCAGATGGGTCCCACAGTTGCTGTTCCTGGGCATATCTGGGGGGGTCAGAGGCCCCTGTGTGCATTTAGGACTGTGCCCAATAAAACCCCAACCTGTTTCTGTGGTGCCAAGAGGTTCCTCCCTCTGGGCTCTCTACCTTTTTCCCCCCACAGCTGGCTGTTGTCACACGGAAACTCCCTCCTGCCTTTGGGATGTGCCCTCCCTCTTTCCAAACACCGCCATCCTGCTGGATGGAATCGATTGCAGGAAAACCAGGCGGGCTTGGAGCAGGCTGGTCTAGTGGAAGGTGTCCCTGCCCATGGCAGGGGGTTGGAATGAGATGAGCTTTAATGTCCCTTCCAACCCAAACCGTTCTGATTCCACAAGAAATCCAGTGAAGTGTCCGGTGTTGTCTCCGCTGGTTTGTCTGCCTGAAGGGTTTCAGAGCCCTTATTTTGGGCAGCACGAGGACATCCTTACTCCTCTCATAATTTAATCCTGGTGCCCCACTGAACTTTTCCACGTGTCAAGTCCACCTTTTGGAAGGACCAAGAAGCTCACTGGCACCTCTTTTTATTTGGAGCTCCCGGATGGCACCAAGCGGCTCCTTCCAGGCAACGCTGGCAGGGCCTTCTTGGAGAGTCTGCTTGGTTTGTTCTTGGACAGGAGAACTTGGCATCTGCTGAAGTGGACTGATTTGTTGGCAGTTCAGGCTTGGAAGTCAGTGGAATGTTGGCTCCAGGGGGTTGGGGTGTGTTGTCTCACAGGGGCAGCTGCAGCTTTTCACATCCAGCTCTCCGCTTTGTTTTATTTCACTATTTACTTCATTTCTACCGAGGCCTGTTTCTGTTTATTTGTTTTATTTACTCTATTTCTAAACGTGGCCAGTGGCCCTGCTGCAGCGCTGGCACTCCCAGCTTTTCTCAGGCAGGAATCCCTAGGGAAAGGAAATGTGCTTATAGGACTAATGAAATAACTCCTTGCCCTGGGAACTTGAGTGGGGCTGGTCCTGCCTTTATCAAGCCTTCTTCTGCCCTCTTTCTCATGTCCTCCTGTCCCACCTGGGCTTTGTCTGCTGCCTCAAAGTTGCTTCAGAACCTGTTTGTGGATTCACCTGATAGTTTGAGCTTGTTTTTAACTTATTTTTAAGAATTAAGGACTTGTATTTAAAACCAGAGCAGCATTGAGGAGATGAAGAAGGCCAAAGGGAGGCTGTGTTTTGAGGTCTCTCTGGCTGAGCCCCAGGGATTTATTGCACAGGAACTCCCCCCATCAGGAAAAGCTTGGAGCAGGGTTTGTGTTCAAGCAGAGGCTTGGGAAGATCATAGAACCATGGAATGGTTTGGGATGTATCCAGGAGCTGTGGCTGCCCCATTCCTGGAGATGTTCAAGCCAACGTTGGATGAGGCTTGGAGCAACCTGGTTGAGTGGAAAGTGTCCCTGTCCATGGCAGGACGAGCTTAAGAATCCCTCTCAACCCAAACCGTTCTCTGATTCCATGATACAAACTGGTAGCACTGGTTCCCAGTGACTTGGAAAGCAGGTGGGCACAGCTCATGGGGTTCCTTGCACTACCATCTGTCACCAGTTCAGTCTTCATTCCTGAATATCTCTCTGGGAAGGATCTGAACTTCCCATCAACTGGATTGTTTGGGCCTCATGGTCTTTGCCGAGGCAAAGACAGTGGTGGGTTGAGCTTGACCTTGCCGAGTTTGGAACGTGGGATGTGCCCGTAGGAACAACCTGAAGGTGAGGAACACGTGGCCACCACCGCTGCCCTCGCAGCCAAAAATGCAGCCCAGTCTCCTGCTGGTCATTAAAACATCTCTAGGACTGGGATTGCTCCTTCCCAGCTTGTGGGGAGGACAGAAAACCCAGTTGTGCCCGGTGTCTTTGGGGTTGTGTTTGTAGAGCTGTGCCCCCACCCTGACTTGCTGCAAGGTTTGTGCAGAAAGCAGAGACTGTGTTTAATTCTCGCTCTGCAGGGAGTTTGTACAGGTTTTTCCGGTGTCCTGTTCCGCTTCTCCAACCCTTTCCAAGTTCTAGGCACCCAGTTTGTGGAAAACATGAGGAAGTTCTGCTGCAGAGGGCGTTAGTCCACACTCTGCTTATTTATTTAGGGAGATTAAAGTCTACGTTTTTCTTTTGTCATCCCTTTGAAGTGTTTATCTTTTGAAGTCTGAATTTTCATTAACTGGAAGTCTCCAACCCCCGAACTCCACGCTGCCCTACTTTCAAAGGATTCGTGTTTAAAAAAAAAAAAGAAAAAATGAAAAGAAAATTGAGGAACAACAAACAACAGGTCAGACCCAAAGGGGCTCCACGTCAGCCAGATCCTATTTGGGGTGGGACTGTTTGGGTCATGGCTGTGAATCCAAGTGGCTCTGCAGGCTGTCTCCCTAGATTAGGGTGTAATCACGGGGTTTTGGCACCACCAGGCAGGGAGACAGTGATGCTTCTCCTTCAGAGGAGTTCTAGACCTCTCTTTAATTTTTTAAATCCTCCCCCCACCTCCCATTTTCTGACACTGAAACCATTGGCTTTTAGGACAAGGGTGTTGTGACTGTGTGTGTTTTCCTGCCTCAGTTCTCATCCAGAATTCTGTATCCACATGGCAGGGAATACTTTGCTGCAGTTCATCTCATTTATTTCCCAGAGGGGGGAAAAAAAAATGAGATGGAGAGTGGCATTTTAACACATCAATTACTCTTATTTGTGCAGAGACTTCGGTGTTATCAGTGTAAAAAATGGATGTTTAGAGCCTGGAAAAAGTGGGTGGGAGACCTCCAACCCACCCTGATTTCCAGAACGGGGAATAACAATCTGTAGGAAAGAACAACCCCATTGGGTCAACAAAAGGTCTGCAGCAATCAAGGGGGTCATTCCACCCCCAAAACCCATCAGCGCAGCAGTTGAGGCTGTTTATGGCTTTGGGCTGTTCCATTCCTGCCCTGAAATGAAATCTTGACCTTGCAAGTTGAGCTGTTCTGGCTCTGGGCCAACAAAATGTGGAAAATACAGCTCAGTGTGTGTGTGTTCATATGGATTTCCTCCGGTGGGAATGGCCAGAGCAAACATCCCTCTGTGACAGCTGGGTTGGTATTAAACATGGGGGGGGGATCTTGTCCCTCTCCCATTTCCATCTTCCCACTCAGGGAAAGTGGAATTTCGTGACACTGCTTTGGATGAGTCCAGTATATTTTCATATAATATGAAAACCCGTGAAAAGTCCATGAAAATCCCAAGAATTTAGATCAGTTCCTTCTAATTCTTTAAATCATTTTAGCCCTGGATGGGAAATAGAGGAGATTTCTCTTTTTTTTTTTTTTCACGCATAGAACTGGAGGGTTTGCTCTGGAAGAGCTTAACTTGTTTAGAAAATATTAAGGAAAATGGGAATTTTCCAGTATAATTAGGGAAACAATTGCTTACAAGCGTATCAATAGGGATAATTGGTTATCAGGGATGTTCTCACCTAATTGGGATAGGAAATGATTTGCCTAACAAGGTTTTAAGGTAACTGGCTTGACAGAAGTTGTAACAGAGGGAGATATGTTGGAATTATTGCAGAGATTGTTGATAAACAGTGATCCCAGGAGTCACTGAGGAAAGGGAAACCACTGCTTTTAATGTGGAAATCATTTGAATCCATCAAAACTCTTTTTAAAATGGTTTAACTTATAAAAAATAAATCTCGAGGACCCCATGAGTGTCTGTTTTCTGCATTTATTTGCGTTGCAAGTGGGGAGAGTTTCCTGGGGCCTGATTTTTGGGAGGTTGGACCTTGTGCTCCCAGGGCTTGCTTTGGCTTTGAGTGTCCCATTGCTGTGCTGGGCTTTTGGCCTCTCTGGATATGGTGGGAGCACGTGGAGGGATTGCTGTGGTGGGGATTGGTTTATCCCCCTGTTCTCCCAAAAAAATCTGCCCCTTGGAAACCATGGGAGCCTCCTTGGGGAAAGCCAGAGGTTTCCATGGGGTGGATGTTCCCAGCCATGCCCTGAGAGATGGAGATGCTGTAAAAGATCTCAGGTGCCCACATCTTGGTGGGTGGAGCTGCTGGAGAACATCAGAGGTGTCCACCTGTCTCCAGGTTCATGGCTTTGCACACTCCAGCATCTCCTGAGAGGTCAGGATTCCATGGATTAGTGGCAGCCTTGGCGGTGCTGGGTTAATGGCTGGGCTCCATTACCTTGGAGGCTTTTCTGGCCTTAATGGTTCTGCAATTTTATTATTCATGAACATGCATCAGAGCATCTTTGGCTGGGTTTTGATTTTTCCTTGGATGTGCTGATCCAATTTAGGAATCCTTTGCAGGCTCAAGTGAGAAGTTGTGCCTGTCATAGTGAACTAGTCCAAGGAATTTGGGAGAATTTGGGAGGTTGCAGGTCAGGATAAGACAGGCAGGAGACCAGAGCTCTTCTGTGTCCTTCCAGCTCCCCAAATCTGTCCTGACCAACCCATGGGTGTATCCAGGGTGGAGCTGTCAGCAGTTATCCCAGGAAATTGCTTTCTCTGGGCTATTAAAAGGTTTGTCCCAAGATGCTGAATGAGATCAGTGGGACTTCCCTGAAAGTGTTGTTGATAGGAAAAAATAAAACTTCAAGGGAGATTAGAGGGGGAGGGTTTGGAGGGTACCAAGCCTTGGGAAAGGCCATCATCCTGCTATTCCATGGCTTCCTTCCCATTATTTACCCAGTGCACTCCAGGACTCTCCCCTTCACTAAAGGATAGCACTGAGATGGTTTCATGATTGGCCTTGATTGCTCTCTTCCCTCCCCACTCCAGGTTTCTGAGTATTGCTCTGAGAATACAGGGAGTTAGTCAGAGAGACAAAAATCCCAATTTTTAGGCCAGATCTCCCCAGAGAGTTTCCCTTTCCAATTTGCAACTTCAATTCTCCCCCCCCCCCCTTTTTTTTGTTTGTTTGTGTGTTTTCCTTCCCCCCTTAGCTCTGAAGCTGTTTGGAAGGGAATAATGTGTCACAGGCTGTAACAGATACCTCCACTTCAGGACCTCAGGAGCGTGGTGTGTGCTAATTAGGCATCCTGGAGCCTTTGGAAAATATTCCCATTGTACTTGCAGATGGAATCTCCCCTGCTCCCCCTTTTTGGCCAGGCCGGGTGGCAAATTCACTTGTTCAGCTCCAGAAAGTCCATAGCCATTGGTAGATGATGCATCTGTAAATCCAAGGTGGAGAGCTGGTGTGGGCTTGTGGTGGTGTTTGTTTTTTTTTAATTTCATTCCCTTTTTTTCTTCCCTCCCCTCCCTCCTGGTGCGTGTTGCTGGATTTTGAATAATTGATGCCTGTTGTCTTGCTTCCTGTTTTCAGTGCTGTGTGTAACAATAACCAGCAGTGCTGTGAATCATTCATAGCCTGCTTTCTGCACCTCAGGAGCTGGAGATGTCATGGGAACAGTGATTGGGAGGTGGCACAGACTCCGTGCTGCTCCCCCGGAAATCCAGTCCTGGAAGCAGGGAGCAGTAAGTATGGAGTCCACGAGCTTGGATCTCTGGGCAGGTGCTATCAGGAGCAGCATCTTGTGCCTCAGTCTCCTCTTCCATCCTGCTGTTCCCACTCAGGTGTGGTTGGGAGGGGTGGGTGCTGTTCTTGTGCTCTCCTCTCCCTTGTGGGGTTTTGTGCAGCTGATCATGACCCTGACGCAGGAGAGGCAATGACTTTAGGCTTGTTGGTTATTTGGGAACGGCTTTTTAAAAACCCAGGTTGGATTTCTTCTTGTTGTGCTTCTCCTGGCTGTTTCTGTGGGGAGCAGCCTGGAATTTTGGGCTCCATGTGAGTTCAGCTTCACTTGATGGAGCCTTTTCAGCTGGATTTTCCCTTGCTTGCAATTTTTGTCCTCTTGGTTGTTTCCCATGGGTTGTGCTGCTCTCAGACCCTTCCAGCAGTGCCTCCTGGTGATGGTGTTGGTGGACAGCTGTGCTTTTGGGTTGTTCCTTTTGTATGGAAAATGCTTGTGTCCCTCCTGAACTCTGCCAGGAAACCAGGAGGTGCTGAATTAGATGCTGCTGCTTGGTGGTTGGCAGATGCTCTTCAGAATTAGACAAAAAACACAGAACTCTTACATTTGCCCTGGCTGTCAGTGTTCCTGGTAGGATTTAAATTTGGGGAGAAGGGTTGTGTCCTGAACAGGTGGAATCAGGGATCCTGGTGACAGCCCTGAGCTGAGAACTCTTCCAGGTCTAACTCCTCTTGCCATGAACAGGGACACCTCCCAGCTTGCTCCAAACTACCTTCAGCCACTTCCAGGGATGGGGCAGCCACAGCTTCTCTGGGCAACCTGTGCCAGGGCCTCCCCACCTTCACAGGGAAGAATTTCTTCCCAATCTTAAAACTAATGACACTCGTGATTGTTTTTTTTTTTATTATTATTGTTGTTGGTACCACTTGTGTTTGACTTTGTGACCCAGTTCTGGTGAGTGAACAAATAAAATACGTGGCCAAAGCTTTTGCAGATGGAGGTGGTCCGTCTGCCCTGCTGCCTTGCATGGCCAAAGCAGGAAGAGGTGGAAATCAGGAGAGATGCTTTCCTTTGGAGGTGAATTTGTGGAGGATTTCTTGTAGCTGCTGTAGCCTTCGAGGCTCCCAGTGTGGGAATAAGGGGTTTGGCAGGGGAGCTGTTAACAGGATGTGCAGGATTTTTACATCCTGCCCTTATCCCCCAACATCTTGTACATCCCTCAGTGCTGAGTGAGAGAGGGCAGAGACCAAAGCTCTGTCCAGGACCTTCACATGACATCGAACTTTGCACGTTCTCAGTGTTTCTGCCCCGTTCTGTGGGGGGAGATTCATTATGTAGGGATGGTCTTGAAGCAGGAGAAAAAAAAGCTGGAGACAGGAGGCAACTTATGCAGTGACTAACGCTGAGCTTTATAAATAGCAAGAGAAGAAGAGGCAAAAATGCAGGCAGGGAGGTGACCCCAAGCACGAGGCCACCGAGGTGGCACAGCGGGGCTCGGGGGCAGATGAGCTGGGAGAGCACGGGGATGGAGAGGGAGGTGCTGGATGTGTTTGTGCCTGTGTCCTGCATGTCATCCTCGAGGGGATGAGCAGAGCCACGTGGGCATCTGTGATGTGCAAGTCATGCACATCTCGTGTCCTCTGCGGGGTCAGTGCCTGGAGCGCTCCCGGAGCATCCCAGGCGGGTTTTTGCCGGGAGGACAGAGCCACCCTCCCTGTGTCTGTGTGAGGGCACTGATGGGGACAGCGTGGTGACAGTCTGGTGGCCTTTGGAGCCACCACCACCACCTGCCCCCGGGGTGCTGAGTCCTGCTGAGAGGAAGTCAGGACAAGGCTGTCAGCACGGAGCGTAAATGGCCACGGACGCGGGCAGAGGCTGGAATGGGTGAGCTGGCCGTGTCCCTGCTGGCATTTCTGGGCTCCACCACTGTGTCTGCAGCAGCCCCAGTGAAAAATATGCTCAGCCCTGGTGGGATTCTTGGGGTTGTCCTGTGCAGGGCCAGCAGTTGGATTTGGTGATCCTTGTGGGTCCCTTCCAGCTCAGAAAATTCTGTGAATCTGTGGGTTTTGGAGGCTTCTTCCCATAGGATGTGGCTATGAAAGGCTTTTAGGCGGCTGGTTTATGTCCTTAAGCCCAGCCACGCTTTGCTGATGCCAGTGAGGATGCTGCTCCTCAGCTGTCAGAGGTTTTTGCAAGAGCTGAGCTCTGAGAATCCTGTGTGCGAGGAAACAGAAGTGTTTCCCTTCAAGAGGGTGTGATTTACTGCCCACACTCATCTCTGCGTGCTCTGGAAAGGTAGGCAAGCTCTTTGCAAGCTCAGCTGCTGTTGAACATCGTTGCTAGTGCACTGATTTTCCCCCCAGCAGCAGCTTGTGGGGCTGTGGTTGTGCCCCAGGAACCCGTGGAAAACCCCTGGGTGGGAGTTGAGCACAGAGTGACGCCACCAGCCCGGCAAATAATGGCTCTGAGGTTCCCATCCCTGAGCACCAAGCCTGGGAATTAGTAAGAGAATGTGATTGTTCGGTCTGTCCTCGATATCAGTCTCACCAGAGACAAGAGATCGTCTAATTATCTATACAAAGAAAAGCCCTGTGACACAGGGAGCATGTGATGGATGGAGAGGAGAACTTTCTCTCCAAACACTGATGTTCCCGTGAGTCAGTCTGGTCCTTTGAGTGCTGTTTGGTGGGAAGGGGAGCTGAGTGAAGGCTGCATCCACCTCTGCATCCCTAGGAGTGCTTGAGAGGTGCATAAAGGGAGGTGGATATTATATATTTTGTGTATGAGCACACACACTGCTTTCTTGGGGTTGGCCAGGAGCTGGACTTGGAGGATACTTGTTGGGTCCCTTCCAGCTCAGGATAGTCTGTGATTCTGTGATGTGCCTCTGGTAGTGTTTGTTCCTTGTCTGGGGCTGTTTGGAGGCTGTGTAGGATGCTGAAGATAAACTGCTTTATCTTGGCTGGGTTTCAGCTCCGAGGAGGTCTCTGGATCGATTTTTAAGGTTGTTCTTGCAGAGGTGACAGTTCTTTACATTTCAGTCATTCATAAAACCCTCATCACTGGGGCTGCAAACAACCAGCCCACTCCTTTTGTCCTCCTGTGGCTCTTCTTCCTGCAAACTCCTACGAATCCATCGCCTTTCCGTGGCGTGGGAGAAGCTGCTCAAGGAAAGAAAACCTTCAAACTAATTAAACTTCTCAGTCTTGTTAAGTAAGGACCAGGAGATGTTGGCAGGGCTGGGAATAGCTCTGATTCTCATCCCCCCTCTCCGTGGCCAGAGGACATGGTTAATTATTGAATTTCTTGTTAATGCAGTGAGATATCGCTCGGTGGGTTTCACTCCCTTTTTTTTTTTTTTTTTTTAACAGATTTTTTTTTTTTCCTTCTCGCCAAAGGGCTCTCCCAGGACCTGATGGAGTTGTGAGAGCTGGCTCCAGAGGGGCTGGAAGGAGCATGGTCAAACACCAACCCCTGCAGTACTACGAGCCCCAGCTATGTCTGTCCTGTCTGACCGGGATCTACGGCTGCCGCTGGAAACGGTACCAGCGGTCACATGATGACACCACCAAGGTGGGTGCCGGGCCACGTCCCTTCTTCCCACTGATGCTGGCCTTGGAGATCGTCGTTGAAAGTGCTGGATGCTAATTTTTATTGTTTATTTGTTGTCTTGGATAGATGATGGGATTCACTGGCCTCATGGCTGGAGGTCTGTGGTTCTGCCCCGTGGGTGCCATGAGATGGTCCTGGTGCTCAGAGGGGTTGAGTTCTATGGCCAAATCCATCCATATTTCCCGTGTTTACTCCTTGCTCTGTCTCCCTGGTGTGCTTTGCAGCATCCTTGGCTGGACCTGTAGGACTTGTGTTTCTGCATGGTCTCTGCCTTCACATGGTTTAGTGGCACTCGGTCCAAGGGTGGACTTGATGATCTTGGAGGTCTTTTTCAACCTTCATGATTCCCTGAGTCTGTTCTTGCATGGGAAAATAAGTTTGGAGATAGGGGGAACAGGCTGCCCAGAGCAGCTGTGGCTGCCCCATCCCTGGAAGTGTCCAAGGCCAGGTTGGATGGAGCTCTGAGCAACCTGGGCTCGTGGAAGGTGAGGAACAAAACGATCTTTAAAGACCCATCCAACCTAAACCATTGTGGGATTCTCTGAAAGGCAGCAGGAGGGGAGAACTGGCTGGGGGGAAATGTGGGAGTGTTAAAGGTGACTCCTGCCTCGCCTGGGATTGCAGTTTTCAGGAGCTGTGGCAGAGGGAATTCAGGAAGCAGGGCTTCATTGCACTTTCCCTGTTGCTGAGGGCTGTGAGATGAGGCCTTGTGAGACCTGCCGTGTTTTTATGGGATAAGTGTGAAAATGCTGCTGTCAAAGCCACCCTTTTACAGCTTCTGGGAAATGGTTGTGTGTTATAATCCTTCTGGGCTCTCATGTTTTCTAGGTTGTTTTCTTTTTTTAATGTTCTTACTACTTAAAGAAGAGAAAACCCACAAATTTAAATCTTGTTTCTCCTGGCAGTGCTCCCAGGAGATTCCTCTGGTTGCCTTGTGAGTGCTTAAAGTCGCTCTGGTGTCAGTTGGCTCCTCTGTTCTGCTTTTAAGTCTATAACCAGGGATCTTCCCGGCTCTTGGAGTGCTCTCCCTCTGGAAAAGAAGCTGTTAAGGAGAAAACACGTCTGGCTGGCAGATCCCGTGCCAGAAACGCTCCTGGTTGTGAATTACATGGGTTGTTGGTGGAGCAGCTTGGCCAGGAGCTCCCGTGGGAAATGGAGAGTCAGGGCTGCTGTTTGTGCAGCCCTGAACAAATTTCCTTTTGCAGAGTAGGGATGCTGGTGCTGTTTTTTTCCTCTTTCAGCCTGAGGGACCGTTCCTGGGCACGTCCGTGGCAGAGGGTGTAGGTGGCTTTGGAAGACTCTGTCAGGAAAACAGTGGGACACAATGTCTTGGCACCTGGACCTGCACTAGCTTAAATACTAAAAAAATACCTTCTTCCTTCTGCCTGATGAACCAGAACATTCCATTTCTTAGCTAAAAATCCATAGAAAAATTGCTGCTGGATGAATTTTTCAGTGAAATCTGGCTCTGCTTGCTTTATCAAAAAATATCAGTGGCGGCCTTCCAGTTCAACTTGGAATTCCAATTGTTTTTTTTCTCCAGTGCTGGAAAGGAATTAGTTGTGTTTAAAGGCACCTGACCTAGGCTAAAATATGCCCAGTCTCAGAACTGGGCTTTTTAAGGTCTACATGAGGCATCAGCTCCCCCTTTTTTAAGAGAAATGGAGATAACAAGTATTGCAGGAGTAAGAGAAAGAAGTCTAAACTGAGCTGCAGCCTGGGAAAAACCAAAGGATGAAGAATTTGTCCCCATTTGATGCCAATAAAGTGCCCTGCAGATGTTATTTGGAGGGGGGGAAATCGGGAAATTAGGGTATGTCCAAGTTGTGTTTCTACTTTTTTAATGATCAGAATGCAAGTCAGATGTTCAGGGGGGACTTTTTTGGATTGTAAGCTTGAGCTGGAAGTTTTCTGGGACACTGCTTGCTGGAATTGTCATTATCTCCTGATTTTCTCTGACCTTTGAGATGGGAAAGGAGGGGGGGGGGGGGCTGAAGGCACACAACCAGCACACTCGGCCTCCTTTTTAAATTTTGAACATCTGCAAAATTCTTTTTTTCTATTGTGGGCCTTCAGTTTTAAGGGCAAGATCCCCTTTTATAGTTTCTTTTTTTTTTTATTTTTTTTTTTTAATTTTTAATGCTTTTTTAAATGAAAGGCCTATAAAGGAGAAGGAATGGCCTTGCTGAGATTCAGATCATTAGAATCTCCTTGCAGCTGGTGTGAGGAGGGAATTTCTGGTCTAATCACAGCTTGATCCTCACATATTCAACCAAGGAAGATATTTTGAGGTCAGTGCATGGAGGCAGAGAATGGTTTGGGTTGGAAGGAACCTTAAAGATGATCCCATTCCACCCCCTGCCACGGGCAGGGACACCTCCCACCATCCCAGGTTGCTCCAAGCCCCGTCCAACCTGGCCTTGGACACTTCCAGGGATGGGGAATCCATCGCCTTGCCGGGGTTCTGTCACCCTGAACACAAACTGGGGGTAAATGAGCTCTGCCCTCTCAGTTGCCATATGTGCTGTGAAAGGTCTGAAGTTCAGATTCCACCTTCCCAGGCAGCTCCTGGGTGCCACCATCCTGCTGATGGATCGCCAGCAATTAAATTAATTGACATGCCCTTCGTGGTTCACCCCAAACGAACCACTGGCGGTTGTTACGACACCAAAACATCTCTTTCTCCTGGGGTAGAGTCCAGGGCAGCCTCTTAAAAAACCCTGCACACACGTGGCAGGATCAGTGTCCATACAGGAGCTGTCCAGGGGTTGCATTGTGGGCATATCAACGTAAATCTATCAACTGGTTTTGTTCTGGAGTTTTTTTATTGCTTCCAACCCCCTCCTTGTTTGTACCCAGCAAATATCACACCTGGGAAGTCACCCTTGGGGGGGAGAGGGGGAGGAGATATTCTGTGGAAGGAACTGGCATTGGTAATTTTTTTAGCTATCCAGCAAACAGAAGAAGCCACTTTTATTGACTGACTGGGTTTGAGTGGTTTTTTGGGGAGCTCTTCTTGTTTGTCCAGTTGGGTGGGGTTTTTTGTTTGTTTGTTTTGTTTGTGGGTTTTGTTTGGTTGGTTGGTTTTGGTGTGTTTTTTTGGAGGTGGTTGGTTGTTGTTTGCTTTTTGTTTGGTTTTCTTGTTTGTTTGTTTTCCCCAGTTACTGTGTATTGAAATATTGTGTCCTCTTTACCTCACCTATTTCCCTGGCAAATAGGATAAAATATTGTCACCACTTGCAGGGGGCTTTGGCTTCTCTGCTTTGTGGCAGGCACGGATTAAATGGCAAATTAAATTGTACTTCCCACCCCTTAGCCCTTTGGAGATCCAGCAGGGTGGAACTGGGATCTTTCCTGCTCTTCTGGGTGGCATTTTGTGGTGTGTGAAAGGGCACCAGATCCTCTGTGTGTTCGTTTGAGCCTGCTGTGTTTGATACAAAATCCTGGTTTTACATCCCAAATCTCCTAATCCTGTGTTTAACACGAGGGGAAAATTTCTAATGCCTCTCCCTGCCTTCACTGCTGCCCCTATAACTGAGATATCAAACCCTTCCTAATGAATTGGGTGTTAACATTTATTCCCTTACAGCGAGATGTGTGTGATTCCAGACGGTCCAGCTGCTCCAGCACCCCACGTGGCCTCCAGCTGAGGCTTCCCAGGGCTTTTTGGGCTCCTTTTGTGAGGAGACAAAACGAGGAGCTGTGATCCATCAGCATAATGAATTGCAGTGCTGTGGCTGTGATAGCTGTTAATTCACTTTCTAGTGAAACACTCTTGTAATTCCCGCTTGGCCAGAGCTGGGAAATGACCTGAACAGATGATCTGAGCCACAGGCTTTGGGGCTGGGGCTTTGTCAGTGCTAATTCCCAGACGGCCAGGGGTCACTGGGCACGGGGAATCGCTTGCTTTGCTTAAAACCTCGATTAGAGGACAGGTTAATTTGTCTTTTTCCACGTGTTTTTTAATTTGTTGGTGTTCCAGACCGGAGGCCTGAGGGGCACAGGAGCTTTTGGGGGAAAGAGGCTCCTTCAAGGTGGTTTGGTTTGAGTGTGGGCACTGAAGCATTGGATGTGGTCAGGGATTCAGAGCTGAGTCCTCATGAATGGATGTGTCTGATCATGTTGGTGTGATGGGCTAAATGCAGGAGAATCCAATCATGGTGTTAAATTAATTGATATCAGATGGGGTTTTTCCTTATTGTTCCTGAAGGTGTCCCTGCTTATTGAGGGGGTTGGACTAGATGACCTTTACAGGCTCCTTTCAACCCAATCTATTGGGAGTCTGGGGGCTTTTTTCCCTTTAATGCTTGGAACTGAAAGCAAAGCTGCCCCGTTTTCAGGGCTTTACACTTAAGTATCCTTAAAATTCACCCTCGAGCCTTTCACTTCACAGGGAAGCTGGAGATGACACAGGGGTGTGGCTGACTGGCCAGGGAAGCTGTTTGAGATGCTCACAGATCCATGTGCCAGCTGAGCCAGGCAGGAATTGCTGGGCATGGTGCCAGGGAGTGCTGCTGGTTCTAACTGGGAACGGTGTGTTTTGGTCTCCATGAAGGAGCAAGACCCTCCCTTAGGCCGGGCAAGGAAGGTTTGTTAGTCTCAGGAACTGGGCTTAACCTGCTAGGACCTTTCTTACCCTTGATTCCCACTTCCCCAGACAGCTCCTAGAAAGGTTGGGATGAACCTGCTCCAGGGCAAGCTGTTGCTTCCTTAGATGAGGACCAGAAGACCATTGCTGGTCACCTCTAGGTGCTGCCATGGAGGTACAAGCCCAGAAAGCTGCTTGACCAAAATTCCGGGCTTTTGGGCAGCATTATACATTTAATTTGACTCAGTAAATACATTTTTAGCTTTAATGGGTTTGGATTGTACTTTTTTTTTCCTCCAAAGCCGTTCCTCAACATAAATAACCAGCCATGCACTGCAGGTACTGTGATCTCCAGAAATTCCTGCTTGTCCTGTCAAAGATTTCCTTTTTTTTTTTTTTTCCTGGGTTGAAGGATGGGAAACCCCAAGCCCTTGAAACCCCAGGAAAAAGGCATGGTGGCAGAGCCTAATTCTGTGGTGCAGCCCAGTTGTTGTCAGGGTGAGGATGTTTGACTGCAGCTAAATTTGTGGCTGAGCCCTGAGGTAGGCAAAATGCCCGTGGGATGGGAGGGAGTCTGCAAAACCCATTGAGTCTGGGGCCTGGCTTGGGATTATGGGCTCAGACTGGGTGATTAACGTGCTCTGGGATTTATAAAGCTTTGGAGGTGTCAAAGGGTTTTACTGCAGAGCATCTGCAAAATGTGTTTTGGGCCATAAAGAACCAGCTGCATCTGGAGAAAGGGGAGAGGCAGGCAGGAGACAGAGGAAAAAAGGGATTTTTTTGGGCCCTGATCCCTTAGACCAGCCCTATATTTAGCAAACAAGAGCTGGTGGGGCTGTCAGTTGGGTTTTACATGGATTTTCCTGGGACACCTGGGTGCAGCAATGCTGTTCCTGTCTAAAGACAGGGCTGTGCAGCCCTTCCTGTAAAATCTTTTCCTGCTTTGGAAGGTGCTGGGTCTGCCCCAGATGGGATTTGGGTGCTCAGTCAACTCCTGGTCTAACCTGCCAGCCCATATGTGAGTTCCCTGGACTGGTTTTGGCTGGGATATGTTTAATTTTCTGCTCACTTTGGGCTTTGTGACCAAACCAGTGTTGGTAACACAAGCCTTCAGCTATGGCTGAAGTTTGCTTACACAGCCTCGAGGTAGAATATTTTTGGAATTCCTTCTAAAAGGAGGGAAAATTAGGCGGTTTCTCTGCTTGCTTTCCAAAAGCAATGTTTTAAAATTGAATTGTGGAACTCTTTTTTTCCCAAAGAGTCAACGGGAACCTGTAATCCAGCCCGGGCTGATTAATTGTGTCACCGTTTACTCACAGATTTAGTCCCTTCCCCTTGTGTGGAGCTGTGTGTGAATTTTGAAGAGAGCAAATGATAAAAGTGAAGTGGGAATTAACAACGTGGAAGTTTGACTTGTTGGTCTCCTGGTGTCTGAAATCTTCTCTCTAACCTTGACAGAACAGAGAGAAATCGTGGCCTTTTCCCAGCAGAGACTTGGTTTTGCTCCCCCAGAGGGTGGTGAGTGTCACCTCGCTGCCCATCAGTTGGACTCCAGTGATCTGTTTTACCTGGATCCAACAGGTCTGCTTTTCCAGCCTCTTTCTTCAGTTCCCAGGTGTCCTGGAAGAGATCCAAGGACAGCTGTGCTGTGACAGAGCAGGAAATGTTGGTTGCACTGGGGGAGTGCAGTGGCCAGTGGAGAAGGCTTGTTTTCCTTTTGCTTTTATATTCCTGCCTCTGATAAAATGGACTTTGTGGAAGTTGACGGTGGATGCTTGTGGGTCCAAAATAACCACAAAAATGAACTGCTTGCTATTTTGAGTGGTCCCATTTCCTCTGTGGCCCAAGGAAATGCTGCAGGGATGGTTTTAAGTCTGCAGCAACATCATCATTTGCACTGAGGAAATAATTTGGCTCGAACAGGCTCTAACAATTCCCAGAAGTGGATTATTCAGATCTATTTCTTGGTTTCCTGCCAGCAGTGCTGGGGATTCTCAGTCCCCTGGCCCATCAGATGCCTTTTGTGCAAAGTGTGCCCGGGAATCACGTTTGTGTGGCAAATATTCCACCGAGTGGGTGACACTCAGGCTAAATGATTTAATGGGCCCTTTGGTTTTCTCCAATGTGTTTCATTTCTGGATGTAAAAAGCTTCTAAATGGAGGGCAGAGGTGAGCTTGCCAAAGACATGGCAGCTGTTCATCTTCCTTTGGAGGGGGAGGCTGCTGGAAGGCCCAGAATAGGAAGGTTTGGAAGCTGAAATTCTTTTGCATAACATCTCTCTGCCTCTTAATACAGATATTCCCAGTCAATCTTGTGATTCTGGGAGTCTGGCCAAGTTTCTGCATAAAGGAACTGCTGCACACAGTTCCTGGTCCTGTCCTTCACCCCAACATCAGCCCAGAACAGGTACAGCCACAGACTAATTTCCTTGCTGGAGTTTTCAATTGATTTATTAATAAATCAAACTCTGTGCTGCTTCACACACAGAGTTTTTGCATTAAAGGGGGCGACAGAGCACAGTTCCCTGTGGGATAAATGCTCTTGGTAGTTTCCAAGCTCATTCCATTAAAAATGCCACCAAAACCTGAAACTCTGCAGCTTTCAGGGCATGATTGTGGCTGTGCCTTCCTCCGCTCTACCAGGAAAGCTGTTGTTCAGCAGATCTTTGTTTTTGCACCCGTGCTGATGGCAGCATTTTTGGGAAGCAGAGCTCTGCACCAGAGGCATTTATCCCCCACCTGGCTTTAATGCTTCACAGGTTTGTGTGTTTAGTGGGGAAGAGCTTGAGGCCACGTGGAGCTGTGTGTCACGAGGAGTGTCAGTCCCTGCCAGTTTGATGGCTTGGAGATGGCTCAGCTGCCTGCCTGGCAGGGAATCCAAACTGGGCACCCAGACCTGAGTTCTAGAAAGGCTCATGTTTTGATGAACTGGGTCAAGGAGCCTTCTGTGCTGCTGAGGGGTCTTATTAACATCATCGATTCGCAAAGCTGGAGAACCTCATGAGCGTTTTTTGTCGGCAGGGAAGGTGATCTGTGATTTTTCATGTGCCTTTGCTGTCTCCCGAGTTCCTCTTGACAAGTTTTTGGGTGTTTGATTGCAGCCTGAACCTTTTTCTCCAGGCTGTTGCCAGGAGAGCCATTGCTGAGCTCCAAAGTGGGGTTTCGAGGGTGTGTGCAAAGAGAAGCTCTGTGGCTGGAGGTTTGAATTGCTTTGTGCTGGTTGTAGCTCATCTCAACCTTGAAAATTGTCCTTTCTCCTTTGTGCCACGTCCACAATGAGCTGTTACAGAGGAAACCTGATGAACTGGTCTGGACCCGTCATGTGTCGTGTTCTGTTTGACATGTGGTTTTGAGCCGTCATTTGCCACCGGGTTTGTTTGCAGATGATGTCAGTGAGCACCTGGGGATCAATTGACTTCAGGGAAGTCAAATGAGGCCCTTTTTCAGGGACAGTTACAGGGGAAAAGATGAAACAACTAAGGCTTTGTTTGAAGTCTTGCAGGCTCGGGACGCCCTGACCCCTAAAAATTGAATCAACTTCCTTGTGTAAATTAGAAGTTTACTGTTGGGTGACAAAAAGCAGCAGCAGTTACCATCAAGAAAAGCTTGGATGGTTGTTCAAATCACGTTATATGTGCCAAAGACAGGCCCTGCTCTCAGGAGAGCAGCTCTGACCTCCCTACCCATGAGCTGGGGGTGGGAGTTTGCTGGGCAGGACCATGCTGGGATAGCTCTTGACTTGAGGGTGATGTGACCAGCAGGAGTCTGGTGCCTTTAGCCTCACTTTATGCAAAAGTGTCCTTGCTGGGTCAAAATTCCCAAAGGGATTTAAACCTTGACCATTGCAATGGGATCAAATCAGTGGGATGTTTGGCAAAGGGAAAGCTGGCCCAGCTCCTCTTCTCATCCATTCCAGGAGAAACCACCCCTTCTCTTGACTGCGATCAGGGAATCACAGAGTGGCTTGGCTTGGAGGGGACCTTAAAGATCATGTAGTCCAAGCCCTCTGCCATGGGCAGGGACACCTTCCACTATCCCAGGTTGCTCCAGCCTGGCCTTGGACACTTCCAGGGATTGGGGCAGCCACAGCTTCTCTGGGAAATCCATTCCAGGGCCTCCCCACCCTCCCAGGGAAGAATTCCTTCCTGATATCGCATCTGTTGATGCTGGGGGTGATGGTTATTGTTGGTGGTGGTGCTGTGTGGCACTGGTGACGTCAGCCCAGCTGCCAGGACTGCAGGTTAAGGCCAGAGGAAGCGGCTCTGTTGCCTCTTCCTCTCCCCCAGGCTGCTCATTTTCACCCCAGACTGCTTTCGTTTTTGCTCACGGCCGTCTCCTCGTGTTTGATGTTTTTTGATAGAGCTATTCTGGCCTTTCTGGGAAAAAACCCCACCTCCTGGTTCCTCTAACTCAGAGCTGTGCCTTTCTGTAGGCTTTGCCTGGCAAGCCTGGTTTGTAACCACTCAAACCACCCCGCTGAGAGCTGGGCCTTGTTGGCTCAGCGTTTTCCTTCCCCAGTAAGGTCAAGAGCCTGAAGTTCTGTCAGGAGGGGTGGTGTAGCTTTTAGCTGAGTTAAATCTAGAAAGGATATCTCGTTTCACAGCTCTTTTTTTTTTTTTTTTTTTTTTTTTCCCCCCTTGGGGTCGATACAGAATCCCCATGTGTGTGTTTGATGCAGGATCACCACGTGTGTGTTTGCAGGACTCAGGGCTTGTTTGTTCAGGGCTGAGCAGGCTCTTTTTGCTGCACTTTGCAGCCATCAGGGTTCCTGTTCTTCAGCAAGAAGTGAGGGGTAAACAGCATTTGGGTTGGAAAAGACCTCTGAGGTCGAGTCCCCACCTTGTCACCCAGCCCAGAGCACTCAGTGCCACATCCAGACTTTCCTTAAACTCCTCCCTTCCAATGTCTAATCACTCCTTCTTAAAGACATTCTTCCTCATTCCCTGCTGTCTCCTGTCCCATTATAATGTGATTATTCTTAGATAATTTATCCCCTGCTTACCAGCTTTTAGGCCAAAAAACCAGCCCTTTCTCAGCTGTAACAGAAAATTGTTCAGTAAGTTCATGCTATGAGGAGTTAAGCGTTTGAAAAAGAACGTGGGAAAATGATAAATAGATCAAGATGAGAGGATCAAAATGTAAGAAGTAAATTATAGTTTAAAGTGATAATGTATCAGAGAGAGAAAATAGTAGAGGCATTTGTGTCCTGAGTTTGGAAAACTCATTTTAGTGAGCAGAGCCTAAAAGGTGGAGATGTGGGTTGTGGGAGATTGTCCATGGATGATGCTCCAGTGCCTCTCATGTGCTGCAGAAGTGTGGCCCTGCTGTGGATAGAAGGGCTTTGTACATCCAATTTGTTGTGTGATGAGCCAGCTCCAGCACTTAAATTATTCCCCTGATGGCTGATGATGTATTTTCTTTTCCTAACTCTTCACCCTTGAGGTTTAACGAATAAATCGATATAAATCCTGTAGCAAAGCTTCTGCCTTCTCTGCACATGGATGCTGGCATAGGATACTCAACTGCTGCTGGAGCTTGGGGGACCTCATTTGGTTTCCACTGAACCCATTCAGATCCCTTTTAGGGAAAAATAGGTAAATCCCTTCCATATGTCACGAATCAGCAAGAGACGTGATTTCTGTGACTCGCACAAAGCTCCCCCTTGTCTGGCAGACACAGGAACAAGCCCACCCTTGTTCCTGGGAAGCCAAGCTTTAACCTCCTGCTGGTGTAGCTCTGCCATGTCAGTGTGTCAGAGGGTCTCTGGGCATGTGGAGGCTGGGGAAGACCCTCATCTAAACCATTTTTTTTTCCTCCCCTTGAAAGAGAGACATTCCAGCTTTGCCTTGCTCTAATTCTTCTTTATTCCAGCCCTTGGGGTCACTGGGTTGGTGCCAAAGCTGGGGCAGGAGGCATTTGGCACATCAGCCTCTCAGTGGCTTTTGTGAACAGATGGGGCTGTGCCCTCTGGACCCCTCGGGGATGAATTGCTCTGTCTGTTTATGGGGTGGTTCCAGCTGGGTGAGACCCTTTGTCCTGCCCCTTGTGGACATGGGGATGGGGGTTTGGGAGGAGCAAGAGATCATCCTGCTGGGGCTCCCTGCTCCTCCCTTCTCCCTCCTGCCTTCCAGCAAGCATTTATGGAATACAAACCACTGCCTCTGCTGCTGGGGAACAGCCCAAAGCTGCTCTCAGGGCAGCTGGGAGGGGAGGCAAGTTCAGCATCTGTTACTGCCCACTGGTCCCCAGGGGTACACCGAGAGCTGGGGGTGCTGCAATGGATTTTCCAGAGAAGCTGTGGCTGCCCCATCCCTGGAAGTGTCCAAGGCCAGGTTGGAGCAACCTGGGATGAGTGGAGGGAATTGTGAGCAGCCTAAGGGCCAACCTTCAACAAAACTTCTGATTAAAGAACACCTGGAGATCCACTGACATTAAAAAACCCCAGCCAACCAAAAAACAACAACAAAAAAAACCAAAAACAAACTCGAAAAACCAGTAGAGAGCAGGAGAGGGATTGAAGTTTAGGTGTGGTGATGGGAAATTCACTTGGCTAATGTGCATCCTTCAGCAAGAAAATCTTGTGTTTGACACCTACTTGAGCTAATTAATCACGAAATTAAGGCTGCCCATGCCTGTCTGACCATCAGCCTTGCACCAGGGTGTCCTTAATGTGACTTTTGCAATCAAGGCAGTGGGCTGAGGGAATGTGAACTTGGGGGGTGGTTTGTCTGCTAAGGATGTGACATCTCACTCCTCTTTTTCCTTTGTGGAAATCCCACCTTTTGTCACCCCACCCCTTGGCCTTTCTGCTCCTCCATAGCAGTTTTTACCTACCAGGATGATCTGAAATTCCAAATCATTTTTCTCGTGTTTACGAGGTGGAGTTTCTTTTTGTGCTGAGACTTTTAAACCCTCAAGATAAATCCTGGGGATAAAGGGCAAGGGAATAAAACAGGCCAGGAGTTGGATCCAGTCTGATCCAATAGTTGTCTGTGCTTCCTGATTTTAATTATCTGATGTCCATCAACTCACCTTTCCAATTTAACAGGGAGCAGTTGACAAGGAGCTTAATACCTTGGAAAAGTGTTTTCTAGTAAAATTGCTTTTGGGGAGTAAGGGGGACACATGGACTTCTTAGAGTAATAAAATGGCAATACAGTTATTTTTGAGCACGTTCCCTCTGAAAAACTGGAGAACTGGATGATGGTTGGAGATGGGTCCCAGGGACCTCCTTCCATATATTGTATTTTCATAGAATGTAGGATATTGTTCTGCTGCTCTGAGCTTTTCTGTAGGACTCAGGCAGAGCTTACCTGCATCAGAGTAGAAGTAAACTCAGGATCATCCTTCTGGGTTGTATTTTTGCTGGATTTCTGCTGTTGCTGTTTGCTGGTTTATTTTTCTTTGTTTTTTTCCCCCCCCCCTCCCTTCCCCAAGGTAGTTTTTTTGCTCTCCTCGAGGGTATAGATAAAGAGGACAAAATTATGGGTGCTGTAACCTGAAAGCTGGGTGAAATAAACCCCAAAATGTTTATTTCTGGATGAAAATCTCAAGCAGGTGGTTGAGATTTTGAGTCTGGAGCAGTTTTGACCTGTGCTTCCCAGCAGTGAACCCATCTCTGTCCATACCCAAAGCTCTGCTGGACTGGTTTCTCCATGGCAAAGTGCCAGGGCATTTTTGGGGCAGGGGGAGAGGTTGATGCCAGGCCAGAGGCATCAGGAGGCACCATTTTCCATGGAATAGCAACAGCGTGGATCCCACTGGAGAATCTGGGGGGCTGAACGGTTCCCAAGAGGCTGATGGCATAAAAGGAGAGAGATGGGCTGTGTCTTCCACCCTGGATTATATTTGGAATGGAAAAGAGCACAGGGCACCATTTATCCACCCTAAACAGGAGAGGAGGGAGAGCTCTGAGAGCAAAAATTCCTCTTCTGTTTAATCTCTGTGGGTTATTCTGGAATAGAACTCTTAAGTCTCAGCAATATCCCTTTAAACTCTCAGCCAGCCTGGGAAATGGGATTTAGTTTTTCCTTCCCATTTTCCCTGCCTGGCTGGCACATGGGGTTTGAGCTCCTCCCTGCTCTATAATTCACTGGATATTCTTGCTGGGCTTTCTTTCATCACCTCTGGCATCAGTTCCTTGCCAAGAGCCTGTCACTGTTTCCATAATAAACCACGATATTTATGGGCAGCAGATAAATCTGTGAAAGGGTTTTTTGGTTTGGGTTTTTTTCTGCATGTATAGGAGCCAAGGAGGAATTTTATATATACAGTTGTTTAAGTTAAAACCAGAGCATAAAGGTGATGTTTTATATATGGTTGGGTTTTATTCCTATTGCAATAAAAGTAAAAAAAATTGCTTTCCCTGTTTTTCTTTGGGTTGGACGTAGGATTGTGGAATGTGGGAATTCATTTGAGAGAAAGTATTTCTGAAGTTAATTTTCACCAGCACTTGTTGAAAACTGGAGCTGCCAGGACTTCAAACTTTATTACTGGTCCTGTGATGGGAAAATTTAGTTTGCCCTCTGCAAATATATTAAAACAAACAGGGGGTGGTTTGGTGTTTTGTCCAAAAGGGAACTGAGAAAATCAAATAAAAATAATCCTTCTGCCACCCTGGGCTGGAGTGACAGCAAATCCTATTAATCCAACCTATGTTTTTCTGTTGGCATCCTGGTGCCACTTCCACTGGGATGAACCCAGAGGGCTGAACAGTGGGAGAGCTGGAGAATTGATTTCTTCGAGATTGAAGGCAAATTCTGCTCAGAGATGTCTTTTCAGTAGTTCCTCAGTGCAGCTGCTGTGGGACTCTTGCTCTGCTGGAAGGTTTTAATTGTGTTCAGGGGGAATAACCAGTGCGTGGATGGATGTGGAGGTGTGGGGTTTGCTTTAGGTTTGAAACGCTTCTTAATTACAAAGCAGTGCCTAAAGGGGCTCCAGGAGAGCTGGAGAGGGACTTGGCAAAAGGGATGGAGGGACAGGGCACAGGGAATGGCTCCCACTGCCAGAGGGCAGGGACAGATGGGAGATTGGGAAGGAATTCCTCCCTGTGAGGGTGGGGGGGCCCTGGCACAGGTTGCCCAGAGAATCTATGGCTGCCCCATCCCTGGAAGCGCCCAAGGTCAGGGGCTTGGAGCATCCTGGGCTGGTGGAAGATGTCCCTGCCCATGGCAGGAGGTGGAATAGATGATCTTTAGGGCCCCTTCCAACCCAGCCTATTCTGTGACTGTGTGTCACATGTGGAACCCTTGGGAGGCAATTACCTGGTGATTTCTCTCTGCTTTTCCAGCATTTCAGGTAGGATCTGTCCCACTCCATGTTTTCATGCATGAAGATTTGTTAGGATTTGTTGCTGCCTCCTCCTGTGGTGGGTGGCCAAGTAAGTGGGATAAACCTCTTCCTCCTGGCATTTTGTGATCCAAGTGTTTAACACCCTCCTGGCACATCTAAAGTGAATCGAGGTGGGTACAGAGTGGCAAGAAAAGGTGGTGTTTTCTGTCTGTGACCATGACAGCAATGTAGCGATGCTGCCAAGGCTGGTGGAGAGTGGAGTGGCTGCAGGGGATGCTGATGTGTACAGGCACTTAGGTGTGACATCTGGAATTCAGGGAGGCTGGAACAGATGAGCTTTAAAAGGTCCCTTCCGACTCCAGCTATTCAGTGATTCTGTGGTTCTTTTTCCTTTTTCTAGAAAATTCCAGAAAACCCTTTTTTTTTCCTGCTGTGGGAGGCAAAGCTTTCCTGTTTGTTCCTTCAAAGCAGCTCTGGGTGAGAGCATCAGAGCAGTGGCACTCCTGGGGAGGAGTGACAGATGATGGACAAGGGACCCTCTCCCTCCCTTTCCACCTTGCAGATCAGTCAGACCATAAGTTTTTTGGTTGTTTTTTGGGGGGGTTGCCAGGGAAGGAGTTGGATTGGAAGCTCTGCCTGGGGGTGAATGAAGTGCTTGGGCTGCCCCAAGCTCACAGTGGGTATTTTTTTGGGGGGGAGGGGGGCATATGGCATCTTGTGACTCACAGGTCTGCACCTCCAGCCTCGAGTGGATGCTCTAATTACATTTCTTGTCTCGTTGGCCAAACTCGAGCTCTCTGCTCAAAATCAGAGTCCCTGATTACAGGAGCTTGTCCTCATTAACATCTCATTTGCAGGTCGGGGCAGCTCTGGCTGAGGCTTCCTGTCACTTTTACCGAGTGTTTTTAGCCAGTTCTGCATCCACATCACGTTTCCTTTCTGGTTGTTCTCCCAGTTTGCGTCCCGCTGGCGTTTCAGGAGTTTCGGTGTGAAACAAGTTGGGAGGATGTTCTTTTTTCCTGAGCTTGGACCGTGAAAGGGAGCTGTGAGTTGGAGCAGGGCAAGAGGCTGATGCTGAACACGTTTTGGACCTTGGCTCTGCATCCTGTCGGGACGTTTTAAGGTATTAAATCAACTGACAAGTGGTGCTAAACAATTATATATTGTGACAGGGTGAAGCTTCAGCAGTTCCTCACCCTCTCTGGGTGATTCATGGGATAATACGCTGCCTGTGCTCCCAAAATGCTGTTCCTTATCAATTATCCTTCGTTCTCCAGCCTGTCATTTCCAGGTTGGAAGCAGGACGCACTGGCATCCCAGGGGGATGTGTTTGCCCTCTGAGGCTGCCGGCAGCGATGGATGGATGGGTGGGTTCACCTCGAGGCAAGTGCTGCTGGAAACGCTCCTGCCTCTCCCTTCCAAACGCTGCTGGGACAGCAAATCAAACCTGATGGATGGGGGCAGTCTGTCCCTGCAGGTGTGGGGGTTTGCAGCAGCTCCTCATGGATGCTGGAGGAAATTCCTGGTGGCTACTCCATGCCATTTCTCTGCTGGACCCGTTTTGTTCTCAGGGGGTCTTGCACCCCTTCTACTTACTCTCCTTTAAATCACAGGACGGGTTTGGAGATGAAAACCTGTCCTCCTCTCCTCCCTGTGCTGCCCTGGACTCATCTAAAAATGGGAATAATCAACCTACTCTTAAGATGCTGCTCTACCTTTGCTTTGTAAATGACTCCCATCCCCAACCTGGATATCACACCCGAGGGAGAATTTTGGCAACATCTGCTGCAGTTGGCAAATTAACTGGTTTATGAGCACTGAAACAGCTTTATGAGAAGCCAGCACTCGGCTTCTTATTAGTCCAGTGCCTCTGTGGCTTGAAAACAAATTAAATTGGAGCTTTTCAACACTTGCAAGCAATGTTTAAAGCTGTTAGAGGGGGAGAAGAGGCCGAAATTGCTGCTAAAGCCTGCATTGTGATCTTAGCTCTGATGGAGGTGCTTTTCAGAGGTGGTGCCTCCTAACGCCCAATGTAGGAGCTTAATAAAGCAATGAAGTTCTGTAATGGCTTTTTAAAGCAACTTTCTGGCCTTGCCTTCTCCAGAGGGCTGTTGGGAGGGTGGGATGTGATCGAGGGAGAAAGTTCTCCCAGCCCTGGTGATGCTTCGTGGAATCCTCTGGAGGGATTTCTGTGGATGAGGGGACAATCCCTCTGAAACCTCCAGAGAACGTGGCAGTAAAACGACACGTTGCTGTGTGGTTTTTATTTAATTAGCACACACTTCTTCCCCTCCCTTTTTTTTTTTTTCCCTGCTCTGTTTTTCTCCCTCTTTCTGTGATCTTTTTTTTTTATTATTATTTTTTTTTTTCTGCTTGAGAGGAGAGAAACAACCAAAATCTCTTTGCTAAGAGCTGCAGTGCCAGAAACCCCGGACTGCTCAAATGCAACCCCCCTTTTAACTCGGATGCCCCTTTTTTGCAGCAGAGCTGCCTGAGGACAATCAGTTCCTGTCCTCGTGTTCCTGATGCTGCTGATTTAAAGACAACACCAGACTGAGGAAGAGATTGTTTTTCCCCTGCTTTGAGATCTGTAAAGAGAAGAACTGGGTGACATCCGTGGTGCTTCTCAGTAACAGGCAGAGTGTGTTCCTTCTGCTGGGCACTGCTAGTCATGGTTTTCTATTTTTTTTCCTAGGTTTTTCCCCCTCTGCCCTGTTTATTTATTTTTTTTTCCCTCTTCCGTTTTTCGTGATTTTTTCTGTGTTTTTTTTTTCTTTTTTTTATTTTTGTCCTATTATTTTCCTGGGTTTTTTTTTGTTTGTTTGTTTGTTTGTTTTTTGTTGGTTGCTTTTTTCTGTGTTTTTTTCCTGTTCCCCCCCCCCGGTTTCTTTTTTTCTATTTGTTTCTGTTTCTTTTTTTTTTTCCTGTTCCTTTTTTTTTCGTGTTTCTTTGTATTTTTCTGTGTCTGTTTTTTTCTATTTCTTTTGTTTGTTTGTTTGTCTCTTCTTTATATTTTTGTGTGTGTATTTTTCCGTGTGGTTTTTTTTTTTTGTGTGTGGTTTTTTTGTTTGTTTCTTTCTTTATTTTCTGGTTGTTTTTGTTGTTGTTGGTGGTGGTTTCTTCTGTGGTTTTTTCCCTGTTTTTTTTTTCCAGTTTCTTTCTTTTCTCCGTTTCTTTTTTTTTCCCCTGCTTTTTTCCTCCCCCTTTTCCCCCCTACTTGACTTTTTCAGGACTGACTTGCTCAGGGGTGTTTAAAATTGGGTGGAAACTCCTGGAGAGGAAAAAAAAAACCCAAACCAACCAAACCAAGGCATCATTGCTCCTTCTGTGTATGTCTGTGTCTTGGAGCAGAACTGCATAAAGAAGTGCCCGTTTCATTACGTAAAAAATTTTTAAAATTTCAAATATAAAATACAAATAAGTGGAATAGGTCAAGTCCAGAAATGGCTTGAAAGCCTCTTAACTTGGGAGAAATCTTTTCAAAGTGCTGGGATCTTCGAATGGCAAAGGAATTCTTGCAGAACATCCTGTGGGTGTCCACCTTCCAGCCAGGGCCAGGTTACAGTGGGAAAAGGTAGCTGAAAACCTCAAAAGGTTTTGATTCTGAGAGCTGGGGGAGAGAAATGTTGGATGTTTAGGTTAGAATTCACCAGAAAGAAAAACTCCCTCTCCATCTAAGAACGTGTAGTGACAGGACAAGGGGGGATGGTTTCAAACTGAAAGGAGAATGGGTTTAGGTTGGATATTGGGAAGAAATTGTTCCCTGTAAGGGTGGGCAGGCCCTGGCACAGGTTGCCCAGAGAAGCTGTGGCTGCCCCTGGATCCCTGGGAGTGTCTAAGGCCAGGTTGGAGCATCCTGGGATAGTGGAAGGTGTCCCTGTCTTGCTTGTGGGGTTGTGTTAAAAGTGCTTCTTGTGTGTCTTCTGAACTGGTGAAAAAGAGGCTTTGAGCCCAATAATTGATGTATCAACATCTTAAGCTTTGTTTAAACACTTTTGTCTGTCATCACAGCGCTGCCTTGAAACAGGATTATGGTTTGTTTTCCTTGGCTTCCCAAAATTTTGCTTAAGGAGGACTTTCGCTCTATTAGTAAGCCATGTTTACAGTGTGAGGACACTGAGGGTGTTGATGAAAGCTTGTGAAATAATTCATGTGCTTCCTCTGTGTCTGGCTACTGCTTTCTATTTGTTAGAATGTTCCACAGTAGATTTCCTTTCATATAATTTGGTGGGAGGAGGGTTTTATGCATATAAATCCAATTATTTCCAGTAGGAAAGGAGTCCTCCATAGCTGTGTGTGCTGTCACTGCTGTCTGCAAAATTGCAGCTATTTATCCTCCCCAGGGTCCTGGTGCAGTCAAATTCCAGATGTCAGAGTTTGCTGGGCTTTAAAAATGATTTTAATTTTCTCAGAGGTCTGGAGAGGGTGTCAGGAGTGATTTGCTGTCAGTGAATAGAGACTTTTAGTTTTGTGGGCTCTGAGCATGAAAGACAAATTCAGGGTCACTGTTTGGTTTTGTAGGGTTTCTGAATATTAAAAAAGCAAATTATCCAGCTCAGCCTCTTCCTGGAAATGCTGGTGGGGAAAATGAAATAGTTTGGGTTATCTTCCAACTGCTTGTGCCCATTAAATGTACCCATTTCTGTCACCTCAGAGCCAAACAAGTGCAGGGGACCCCGTGATTGGCTCAACACGAGCAACAAATAACTGTAATTGTTTTCAGGGCTCACAAACAGTGTGTTTGCCTTTTACAGGCAAAGAAATGTCCCAGCTGTGGACTCCTGAAAAATTCCAGACCTCCCCTCTTTTCTCCCTGCTTCTGAGCTGCAGGACAGGGGGCCCAAATGAGCTCTGGATGCAGCAGAGCTCTGCTGGAGGAGGTCACTGCTCAGGGTTTTCCTGGTTTTCCCTCGGTGCACAGGGCTGTTCAACACTTTTCAAGATGCCCTTATTACTTACTGGCCTCTATTTGACACTGGATACGGATCTGTGGGTTCCTGTGGCCCCCCTGTGACTTTCCCTCTGGAAAAGGGAACCAGGGGATGGTTCATCCTTGGAAAAGGCTCAGTTGTTTCCTTTGAATGTGCTACACTAAAAAAAAAAAAACAACAAAAAAAAAACAACTGTGATTTAAGAGGAAGAAAAAAGTGGGCTGGAAGAGCAGGTAGCCAGGGAGGTGGAAGAGGAGAGAAACAGAATTCCCAGGTGGGAAAGGCCCTGGGGGTGCTGGTCTTTGGCCAGCAGAGAAGGACTATTTGGTTGAAAAGGTGCTGTTGGAGAGAGATGCAAATGCTGCAGGATTCTTGCTGTGAAATTGCAGCCAAGCCCAAGTGTAATAAAGAACAAAAGAAGGGAGGTTCAGTGTGTCACTGTTTATGGCATTATGATAATTAGGCTTCCAAAGCAGAGTTTTAATTTGTGCCCTGCTAGATTTGTTGACTCCAATTTATAATCCAATAAACCTATAGATTGTTGCTCAAGGCAGGCAGGGATATTACAGCAGGCCAGACCTAATAATTTAGCAGCAGTTTATTAAGCTCAATAGCATCAACAGTGCAATTGCTTTTATGGGCTGGTTTATCCCATCTGGCACCACCTTGGGTTTGCAGTCACCCAGCCCAGCTCTCCTGTCACTTGAGGGTCTTGTGGATGCTTGGATTCACTATCCAGGGCACTGGATATTTATGTCTGAGGAATAAACCCTTGGATGAGTTGAAAATCCAGAGGATGGGACTGGTTTGGCTGAGCTTTGATGAATGAAGGCGTGAATTTTGCTCTGAAGTCACGTCCTGTCTCTTTAGTGCTCTCTGGGGACGTTTAAACCCTCACAAACAAGTTTTCTGCAGGTGTCTGTGTGAGCCCTGCTGCCCCCGAGTCTGTAGCTGGTGCAGGATGGTGGAGTTTTATTGTTATTTGTTTAGTTTTGTTTTGTGGGGATTTGAGGTTTGGTTTGTTTGGGGGTTTCATTTATTTGGGTGGGCTTTTATTTATTAATTTATTTATTTGTTATTTTAGAGGCTACTTTGCCCCACATCAAAGATCTGGCTCCCATTTTTCAGCAAGTGTTTAGTGACTCTGACCCAGGAAAGCTCCCAAGCGATGGTGGGTTGAGGTTGTACATGATAATAATCACATCTGTGAAAGGGGGAGACTGAAATACTTGGAATAAAGCTGAGCTCAACACGCTGAGCCCTTTCTCATCCACCTCAGGGATGCTCCATCTAAGCTGGAAGGTTTGGATTTGTCTGCGTGCCTTGACCTCCCCCTGCACGTGCTGGTGGAACAGTGGGATGTTCAGCTGCTTCGCCAGGGCAAGCAACAGGTTAAGAAGAAATCCCCTTGATTTTTGCTGTCTCCCTGTGCCAAAGCAGAGCTGGGATTTTGTTCAGTACTCACTTCTCTTTCCATTCATTACCTGGGCGTAGCACAGAGCATTTTTTGTGTACCACAGGCCATGGTTTTGATACAGTAGAGTTGGTTTATTTGTTGGGTTTTTTTTTTTGTTTGCTTGTGTTTTGTTTGCTTGTTTGTTTTTTTAAATACCAGCAGAAAACTGACTTCAGCCTTCTCCGAGCTACTGTTTGATTCTGACACCCTTATCTTAAAGCTTTCACGACCCCAGGCAGTTGCCACATCTGTCTGGTGGTTTCCTACACACACCTGCTGTGTGAAACGGGAGCACTGCCTGCTGGTAACTCATGAAATGGTCCAGAAAGGTTTTGGTTTTTCAGAGGAGGGAAACATTAAGCTATTGTAAAATTCTTTTTTTTTTCTTTGCGGACATTAAGAGTAGAAGAAAAAGATTTGGCTGCAAGAATAAATCTGGCAGTTCCTCTGAAGTCCAGATTGCCCACTGGAAACCTTTCTAAGCTGCAGAGAGTGAGAAGGCTCCCTCTGAGCCTCCTTTTCTCCAGGCTGAGTCCCCCCAGCTCCCTCAGCTGCTCCTGCTGCTCCAGCCCCTTCCCAGCTCCGTTCCCTTCCCCGCACACGCTCCAAAGTGTGGTGTGATGTGATGTGAACCCTGGCAGGGACCTGAGAGCTCCCTCTTGTTTAAATGGTCCAGATCTGTTATACTGGAGACTTGGCTAAACTGGATTTTTCAGTGCCTGTCTCTGGAATCAGTTCTCTTGCTGGAAATCCCAACATCCATAAGCAGTTTTTCCCCGTGGCTTCCTAATTTGAGGCTGGGGGTGGGGTGGGGTGGTGTCATATTCCACCTTTTTCCTGTCTCTCCCCTCCTGCAGGCTCAGCTGTAAATGAGGTTGGGTTGTGGTCACAGCCTGCTTCCAGACTGCTGCTGTGGGAGATTTATTGACACTGCTTTTATTATTTTAATTTATTTATTTTTTTCACTCTGGCATAGTGCAATCACGGCATTAGGGCAGGACTTTAGGAAAGGGGTGGTCCTAGGATAGAGAAAAAACAGTCTTGACTTTGTCTCCTTAATGGCTTAACAATGGGTAGAAAAGCTTTGCTCATCAAAGATTCATGTGGTGGAAAAATAGTGTTTCTGATGTCAGGCCTCCCTCTTTTTGTCCTCTCAGTCCTTTCTGTGGCTCCCAAAGTTACTGGCCACAGGCAGGAAGTGCTGTGGGGAATTCCCCCTGGGATAAGGCAGGGAATTGAAAAATCAGCCGTGTTTTGGTGGGTGTTGATGGTGCTTGGACTCTCAGCACCTAATGGAGATCATCTGGAGCCTGGATGTCCAGGGAGATGATGGAAGAGCCTCTGCCTGAATAATTCAGGCAGGGTCTGGATGAAGACCAGTGGGGGGGTTATCCCTGTTACTGGAAATCAGATTCCATGTGACTGCTGGACAAGCTGTGCCCATCCAGGGGATGGGCTGTGGGCCCAGCCTGGCTCAGGGACCAAAGCTCAACCCATCTCTGTCTGTTCTTTGTCACGAGTGAAACACAACCAGGTTGGTATTAAATGCAACAAGAGCATTTTAAAAGCTCACATCCCTCAGGGACTCTGCTCCTGCTCGGCTTCAGAGCTGTTGCTTTTGCCTCTTTTCCTTTTTTTGCTGGTTCTTCTGATAACTGCAGCATGTTTGGTGCTGGAATAAGTCCAAGGCAAGTCTCCTCTGGAGTTTATAGACTTAAACAGCAGATGCACTTCCTGCCTCTGAGCTTCCTTGGCTGTCTTTGGGTAGGAAGGAACAGAGAGTCCTTCTGCATCCCTGCAAACACCCCTGATATTCTCTTGGCGTGTTTGAGGCGTTAATAACCTGATGCTCAACAGGGATTTTTATCAGGGCTATAAAAAACTCAGAAATATGGCTTTGCACCTGCTGTGTCTGGAGGTTCCATCAGTCCCACTGAAATGGGAGCTGCAGTGCCATGATAATGATAATTCAGATATTTCCTGTGACAAGGCTTGGATTTTTTTGGGAAGAATGTTTTAATGCCTGCCCTGGGAAGGGTTGCTGGTTGCAAAGGCTTGAGCTGGTCTCTGGGACACTCCAGACACTGAGTCCTACTATCCCTTGCCTTCCTGTGGGTTAATTGGGATGCAAAGGGAGCAGTGCCCTCTGATGGATGTGGCAGCCCACTGTTCACATCGTGGCCCCGTCTCTCCTGGAGCCCAGGAATACATGAGGATAAATTAATGCCATATGGGAAAAAAGCTTTCTTCCCATTAATCATCCTGGGGAGCCCTAATGGAAGCCCAGGCAGAGGAATTGCTGGCACAGCTTTCCAAAAAGATCAGAGTGAAGATGATGCACCAGGATCTGAGCTCCAGGGTGGTTTGTGGCTGTGAGCTCTCTCTCCTCTGCCCCATCTCTCCTCTTATGGAGCTGTTTGTCATTCTCTGGTGCTCGGGACCCTTTTGTCTTCTCTGGGGAAGAGGCTGTTTTTATGCCAATAAAAGCAACTTTGTGGGCAATTAATTGCTATTTTTAAAACTTATGGAGAGTTGAGGAAACAAGTAATGAAAAAAAAAATATATATATATATAGGTCCTCTGGCCATGTTAATCCATGGCAGTGTGGGGAGAGCTCAAGCTCTGCTGTTCCTCATCACAGGGGGTGGATTGGGACTTGACCCGTGCCAAAGACAGGAATTCCTTTGCTCCACGAGGAAATTGGTGAAGGATCATCAAGTGCAGGTGTTGTACCTGGGTACAGTGCAGGTTGTGCCCAACTGTGGGCCGTGGTCTCTCCCATGACCAGGAGAGAGGCTGTGTGTGTGGCTTGGGATTTTGGGATGGCATTGCTGACGCTGTGGGCAGTGCCCATGTTGTGATCTACTGCTGTGGAAATAACTTTAATTAGCCTGCATCCTGGATGTGAAGCCAAAAGCCATGCTGTTGATGGTCTGTAAAATCCCTGGCTGCAAAACAGTGATGCCTTGGGAATTCTTTCCCTGCACACTTTTCCCAACTGTCTGGTCCATCCATCTCCAGGCCACAACAGCAGCTTTATCTCTGAATATTTTCCTGAGTGTTGATGTTGGGTTGTGCAGAGAGATGGTGTGAAAGCAGGCTGCTCATCCAAAAAGTCCAGAGCTGCAGGATTAGCACTTTTTTTCCTGGCATGTTTTACAGCCAGGGAGTGGTGAACCAGGAAAAATGTTGAACTTTGGGTTATTTTCAGCACAGGCTTTTTTGAACTTGCAGAAAATGTCCTCTGACACTTTGCCTTCTGAAAGGAGAGTGGAAAGTCAGGCTGGCTTTGGAAAGTTCTCAAGTACAGCGAGGTACAGAGCAGTGGCATGGCAGACTTGCTATTTCTGTACCACCTTCCATGGCAGGAATGGAAGTGCTTTAATCAATGTGCAGCTCTTGATGAGAGGGATAATTATTCCCACTTTCACCGAGTTGAGAATATGAGTCAGATTAAAATGCCTTTCCTGAAATTGTGAACAGTTTTATGGCAAGGAAGTGAACTGAGCTTTCTCTCCAAGGAGCTTCCTTCCAGAGGGCTGCATGGCCTCCAAGGGCACACTCAGCCTGGGAGAGCTGGGGGTGTTCACCTGCAGAAGAGAAGTCTCCTGGAGCCCCTTCCAGTGCTTAAAGGGGCTCCAGGAGAGCTGGAGAGGGAGTGGGGACAAGGGATGGAGGGACAGGACACAGGGAATGGCTTCAAATTGCCAGAGGTCAGGGTTAGATGGGATATTGGGAAAGAATGATATCCCAGTATTCTGTTAGAAATTCTTGGCTGTGAGGGTGCTCAGGGAAGCTGTGGCTGCCCTATCCCTAGAAGTGGCCAAGGCCAGGTTGGAGCAACCTGGGCTAGTGGAAGATGTCCCTGCCCATGGCAGGGGGTGAGACGGTGAATTTTAAGGTCCCTTCCCACCCAAAGCAGTCTGTGATTCTGTGGTTCAATCAAACATTAAATTTGCTCTGATTCTGGAAAGGTGGCTCGGGAATGTTCCTCTTCTGGGAGCTCTGTACCTCACCCCCCTTGCCATGTCCTTTGCTCAGAGCATGTCCTTGTGCTTTGCTGCAGATGATTCCCTGGTGAATGAAGGGAAATAAAATAGATTTAATTGGGCATGGCCACTATTTTGGGATGGGAACAGCTCATGTGTTGCTGCTGCCATTGGAAAGCACCAGGGGAGGGGAAGCAGTTGCAAAGCCTTTTCCAACACATGCAGGGAGCAGTGAGGCTCCTGCTTAAAACAGGGTGGGAACAACTCACTTCTCCTGTCTGCAGGTTGGCTGCCTGCCTTTTAGTGCTGGTGATGGGCACTGAGGGGAAATAGCTGCAGGGGAACCTCACGGCTCCCGTCTAGACACGCACAGAGTTGTTGTTATATAATTCAGCTTTGCTGTGCCAGAGCCATAAACATCCCAGAAAATGCCCCCTTGCAGCAACGGGGATGTGTGATGTGTCAGAGCTGCTGGGAAGTGGGAAGGGGGGACCTCGTGTAAGTCACATCTTCAGCTTCTTTGCTGCAGCTTTTATTAGGCAATAATTTTTGCTTGGTTTTGTCCTTGTTTCTGGGCCTTGCAGACAGTGATTTCTGAATAACACAAGCATTTAGACCCCTGCTGCTGCTGTATCATTTCCTTTGCTGCTGTCCCAGCTGGAGCCCAGCTGGCCCTTCAGGCAGAAGAGCTGGATCATCACCCCTGGCAAATGCTTTTGGAAGATGTCACTGCCCGTCACTTGTGCCACTGATGGGAGGCAGAAGGAACCTCTGTGGATTTCCACATGGTGGGATTTGCCTTTTGGCACCGCTTTTGTGGGTGTTCCTGCTTTAGCTCTGTCCTTCTGCACCTGCTGATACACCCAGGGAAGGTGGAAGAGCTCATACTGATACCAGGAACATCACCCATTGCCGCTCTTGCTGTCAGGACTTTGTCTTCCAGCCCTGACTGGTGATGCTCTCACCCTTCCAACCAGCAAAGAAAACCCTTGGTTTGTTTTTGCTTTGATTTTTTTTTTGTTTTGTTTTGTGCCAAGCATCGTGACAAAATAGTATTTTTAGAACTTGCTTTGCAGACATTTGCTGCCAAGAGTAATGTAGGGGAAAGAATTGTCTGAGGAATCAACTTCACTGTCTGTTCCTTTTCCCAGCCCAACCCTTTGCCCTTGAATCTATTTGACATCTGTAGCAGATTGTTTGTGAGATTGTACAGAGCCCTTTACAACAGGATTCCTGTAAACACTCCTGGAATACAGTAATTCTGTTTAAATAGGGATAAACCTTCAGGATTTCTCTTAGTTACCGTTCTTCCCAGTGAAAGCTGTGCTTATGAAACTTGTGAGCACCCAAGAGGGAAGGGCTGGAAGCTCATCCCAGCCTGGGCTGAGGCTGAGCTGGACAAATGGCCCTGGGGCCAGGCCAGGAATAGGCTCAGCAAACATGGAGCTGCTTCCCCTGGCACTGAGTGATCATTGAAACACAGGGAGGTTGGGTCACAGCTTTGCTCAGGGTGTCTGGGGTTTTTAATGACTGCAATCTTGTCTAGGCCTGGTGTAGGGCCAAATGTCCTGTTTCCAACTGGGACCAGGAGCTGACCACCAGGGAAACACCTTCCCAAACCCCCCAGCATATGCACCAAATGATCCTTCTGCTGGGAATTTTTTTTTCCTCCCTGAGATTTCATGAGTCAAGTGCAGCACTGAGGCCATTACATCTGATAGCCTTCCTTGGCTCTGTTCTTAGTGAACCTACATAGTCCTTTTTTGATCAAACCTGCTTTTAGCGTGGCTGTTTTTAATCCTAGACCCCCACTGTCCTGGAATGTCGGGGCCTTAATTAAAGTGAACCATCAGCTATAAATGCGAGTCGACAACATCCCGTGCCTTTGGGAAGGACTGTCATGAGACTGGGAAGAGGCAGCAGGAATGACATCCTCAGGAGGCATTGGGGATGCTGCTTGGTGCTGCTGAGAGCTCAGCAGGGATGCTGTGCCCAGCAAGGTGCTCCACTTCAGGCAAGGCTTGGACCTCCTCCAGTTGGTCTGGGCGGGAGCCACAGGCTGTGTTATTTTTTCCTTGATGAGGTTGAAAAATCCAGACCTCTTTAGTCAAGAAAAGGTATCTATCTCCTCTTGGCCTCCACAGATGCGAAGTGTTTGGTAAAAAAGAGGTTATAGTGCATTGTTAGCATCAGAAGTAGCTTTGGAATACTTGGATCCTTTCATTGATACAGTGAGAAAAACTGGGTATGGCTGGTTGTGTTGTTTGGGCAAAATCCAGCTGATTAAAAATGGTGAGGAGCTCTGAAAGCAGAGTAAGTCGTGCTGTGGGGATGGATTGGGGAATCCCAGTGTCTCTGTCCTGTTTTCTCCTGAATCAGAGGCTCCCCGAGGGACTTTTGTTTATCTCTGTGCTGAATGAAAGAGGGAGGATGTAATTGCAGGAGGCAGAGCTGGTGCAGGACGTTATTAGTGCTGCTCAGAGTCCCCTGGGGCCGCTAATAGGCACAAAGAGCCCTGGCTCCGGCTGTGCACTGTCTCTGGAACAGCTCAGGAATTCCCGTGGCAGGGGAGAGGTGTGGGTTAGCCCTTGTTCTGGATACCTTTATCCTAACTCTGCTTCCTATTTAGGCAAGAAAACCTGCCCAGTTGCTCCTCAGCCGGAGGGAACTGGCCCCTCCTTCCCTGGAGAGGATCAGCCATCCTGCGTGACTCTCCCCTGCTGGCTGGGTGTTGGAGGTGTTATAATGGTATTTTTAGGGGTTTGGCTCTGGTTTTGTTGCATCTGTTGCTCTGCAGTTCAGCTGTGGCAGCCCCAGCAGGAACAGGCATTGCAGGAATATGTTCCGTGCCACTTCCTCTGACCTGCTGAATTGAATTGTAAATGGAGCGTGTCACAGCTCAGAAATCTCATTCATGGCCCTCTCTAACAAGGTGTGCAGAGAGCCATTAGCCCAGGCCTTACAATAATCAAATCAGATGTGCCTGAGATGTGCTAGGACTTTACTTTAGGAAGCATTTGCTTAGTTATTGAAGCCTCAGCAGCCAGAATGGCAGGAATGCTTTTTTCCCCCCTGCTTTACTTCAGACCCATTGTCTGTTAGACCAAAATCCTTCCCCTTTATGTAATTATTGGCAGATGCCTCTTATGCAAGAGCAGAGTGTGTTACCTGGGAGTGGTGGCTCAGCCTGGAGCTCAGCAGTGTGTCTGAAGTGACAGACTGGCCCAGATTGGTGGTGCTGACAGTTTTATCCTTCCAGTCAGTCCATGCCCTGCCTGGAGAGGGCTGGAGCACACGGAGGCAGTCCCATCCCTTAGGAAATGTGAAGTACCAAGCAAAGAAAGAGGAAGGACAGAAAGCTGAGTGTGTTCAAGGGGAGCTTTGCACCAGCAGGTCCCGGTCTCGGTTGTTGGATGGAGATTTGGGACAGCTTACAAAGTACTGCCTGATGCACTGATGGGTCCTGCAGACTCCACCTGCCCTCCTGGGTTCAGGAGTCCTCAATCCAGCAGAGAGATGAAGCCTGATCCCTCTGCAGCCTCCTAAAGGCGAGGGAATTGCAGCCCAGGCACCTTGCTTTGTCCGTGCGGTCTGTCAGGCCAACATCTGCTGGTCAATATATTGATTGGCTCACTTAAATGCTTCCAATCCTTGGAGTGCAAGGCACTTTCTCTTTGTTATATCCCTCTGCAGCCTGGGATTCAGCTGTTGGATGTGCTTGTGGCAGTGCAGGCTGATCCCATGCCGGGCTGGGATGGTGACAGCACAGCCAGACCAGGAGGGTGTTCCTCTCGAAGGGCAGGGGAAGGGACATCTTCCACTAGACCAGGTTGCTCCAACCTGGCTTCAAGACTTGAGCCAAGATGGCCCTTGGCAAGAGGCAATGGGCACAGCCTGCATCAGGGGAAATTCCAGGTGGGCAGTAGGAAAGATCCCTCCCCGTAAGGGCAGTCCAACCCTGGAGCAGAATCCAGAGGAGAGTGGGGATTCCATCCCTGGGGACATTGAGATCTTGCTGGGACACTGCCCTGGGGAAGCTGAGCTGGCTTTGCTTTGGGGGGAGTTCAGAGCAGAGCCATCCAGTGCCCCTTTCTACCACACTTATTTTAGCTTAAATATTTATTGGGGTCTGCATTTGGTCCTTGACACTGCTCAGACATAACGAGCTCCAGAGCAAGTGGGGTGGAAAACTGTTCATCCCCATTTCTTGTACAAGCAGTGGCTGTTTTAAGGATGGTGCATTCACATCCTGAGAGTTAGTAATGGAAGTCTGGAACTTCTCCACAGGACCTCAAGTGTTGGTCACTTGACAAAAATGCTCCAGTTCTCGTTAATCCTCAGTTTCTGATTCTCTCAGGCACAGGTAGGAGAAGGAGCCATCTTCCATCCTCAGGGATGATTTAATAACTTGCTTGAAGAAGATGTTCTTGTGTTTGTTTGAATGAGGTGCAGTTGGGTAATCCAGAAATGAAGGGTTTTTCCTTTGTGTTCACTGGATAAATGTTAGCTCTCGTCCTTTCCTCTCCGAGCTAATCCTGATAAATGCCTGCAGGGAATCGATTCCTGAAAATGTCAGAAAATAGTGCAGTGCAGACTCCTCAGTAAGCTCTTTGTTGTGTCCAGGAGTGAATTAACACCTCCTGAAAACGCTTGAGTGATGATGGTGCTCCAGCTCAAGTCCAGCCTTGGATTTGCTCTTGAGGTGCAGAGCAGTTGTTTTAGGACTACCTGGTCTTGATCCTTCAGCAGAGGTCACATCACTCCTCCCTACCTGGAGGCTTTTCCCTTGGACCTTTCCACATTGCCCAGGTTGCAGCTGCAGTTGCTGCAGTAGCATGACTGGGTGGGTGAAGCTGGAGAAAGATGCCCACATCGGGTTTTGTTATTTTGTTGTCTGTTTGTGTGGTCAGATCCATGCCCTGTTGTTCTCCCTCTGCTTGGCCATGCCCTGCCCACTGTGCTGCCAGGTTTTGGGAGGGCTCAGTCTCCCTCCAGTTTCCTCTGAGCAGAAATTCCAAACTCAGGCTGAGATGCCCTTCAGCAAGAAATTGCTTTAAAATATTATGTTTCCTATAAAAGGCTTCTGTTTTTCACAGCTGGAATTTTTCTGACAAAAAAAAAAAAAAAAAAAAAAAAGGCGGTTTGGGGGAGGAAGGAGGGGGAAGACATTGTTAAAAAGCTTCTTCCTGCTCTAGTTTGATTCTTGTTTAGTTATGTAATTATTTTTCATGAATGAACAGGAGGTTCTCTGTGTTCAGGAGACAGAGAATGGGTGGAGACTGAAAGCCATGAATTCCCAAGGGGCACTTGGACTGAATAAGAGCCTTCTTTGCGTTGGATGAGTGGCAGATCCAGAAACAAGTCTGTCCCCCCCATGGCTCCTTGATTTCTAGCTGGGGAGCACAGGCTGCTGTGAAAAACCCTCTCCGGTCCTGGGGGCTGGAGGTGGAACTTCTTTCTATTAATGCTGGCTTGGAGGCTGGGAGATATTCACACTGCCTGGGTGTGGGTGTTGAAAGGGAGAAGCTGCTTCTGGAGGGGCTTTATATAGATAACAAAGAGCAAATTCAGGTCATTTAATGGAAACCTTTGTTTGGAGCAAAACTCTGGTTCCATGTGGGAAAACCTCTTGTCTGAGAAAGCCTCACATGTGTTGGATCATAATTTTTAGCCAGAGTAGACACAGGTAAACACACTTGGTGTTTTTTCAACCTTCTTCCACGTTTTTTTCAGTAGATGGTGATATTCCTATGTGTTTTGCAAGGGTATATAGTCACAGGACAAAGGGGAAGGGCTTCAAATGGAAAGAGGGGAAATTTAGGTGAGCTGTTGGGAAGGAATTCTTGGCTATGAGGATGGGGAGGCCTTGGCACAGGGTGCCCAGAGAAGCTGTGGCTGCCCCTGCATCCCTGGAAGTGTCCAAGGCCAGGTTGGAGCAACCTGGGATAGTGGGAGGTGTCCCTGCCCATGGCTGGGGGGTGGGACTGGATGAGCTTTAAAAATCCCAACCCAAACCATTCTATGATATCAGAAACAGGCTTAAAGATCACAGAAAGCTCTGCCCATAACACAGATCCTGTCAGCAGCTGAAGCGGAAAAATCAGCTGAACTTGTTAAGTTGGATAACTCTGCCTGGTGTTTGTTACAACTCAGTGAGAATGCGGAGAAGTGACTCAGATGTTTTTATGGCTCTGGTTTTCCCAGCCTTTTTCCAAACAGAGCACTCAGGTTTTGGATTTGGAAAGCCAACTATTTTCAGATGAAGGTTGAAAAAAACCCACCTATTTAAAAGGAGGACAGGGACATCCGAGGAGTTTTGGCAGAATGAGCCTGGGTTTTGCTCTCAGTAGCCATGAGACAAGGAGGGAGCTCTCCCAGGAACCCAGTGATTTCCTGGTGCAGCCTGAACACGAATTATCAGCCAAAGGAATGCAGAACTGAAAGGGAGCATGATTTATCCACTCCTGAAATAACCAGTCTGGCAAGAAAGGGTTTTTGGCTCAAAGCCCCAGAGCACAGGGAAGTGAGTTGGAGTTTTTCCAGTGATTTTTTCGTGGGCTCCTCTAAACCTTTTGCTGCCCTTCAGCCTCCTCTCTGTGGCTCTTCCCAGTCAGTGGCAAACACGACCCGTGGTTGCTGACTTTGCTCTTCACCCCAGGGCTGGCTCCTCACGTGGGGCTCTCTGCTGGAGGGCTTTGGCTTCCAACTTCTTGTAGGAGTTTGGCTTTGGAGACGTCAGGGACCTCTCTGGGTATGAGGCCCTCCAGCCTGAGGGAGTGGAAGGCTGAGGGGAATTGATAACAACCAATCCCCTCTTCTTTTCCCCTCGTCCCTTCTGTCCCCCCTCATCCCACGGCCCTCCCAGTGGGATGTGAGCCCCAAGGGGACTGGAAGGACCATCTGTTCCCGTGCTGCCACCATCAGCTGGACGAGGATGAAGTGGGGCCCATTCTCAGCCCTGGCATTTGACTCCTCCACAGGAAACTTCTGTGGGCGCACATGTTGGACAGGACCCAGCTTTGCCCACGCTGGCTGATGGCTGGAGTGTTTGCTGGGAGCTGATCCATGCAGGAATAGAGCCCTAATCCCCCTGGATGCACTGGCATTTCCTCAGCCCCACTCCCAGTTCAAAGCAGGCTTCTCCCTTCCCAGTTCTTTTGGAAACTTTCCCTTCCCTCTGGGTGCCAGAGATGATGCTGGAGGGGGTGGCTTTGCCTTAGAGGAACTCCTGAAGGTTTATCCCGAGGCTGGTGGATCTTGGGGATTGGGCAGCGTTTCAGTGACCTTTGGGAATACGTGTGGTGGTAAAGGAGCCAATTTAATCTGCTCCCACATGTTGGGCCTGACAGGTTTGCCCATCCCAGACAGGGTTTGGGACATACTTCTGATAGACCCAGCTTAATTATGTTATTATAATTACTATTAATTATAAAGATATGGATATTATGTGTTATGTGGCTACAAAACATCAATTTTAATTATATATTATATCTGTATGGAATATAAAATTATATACTATTATATAATATAATATATTGTTATATTCTTATACTTTTTATATTATATATAAATATTGGTCTTTTAATTTTAATCTACAATACAGTAATATATAATATGAAGAATTTAATTTATATGGTTGGGCTTGATGATCTGAAGAGGTCTTTTCCAACCTCTGTAATTCTGTGATTAGTGATTCCATTAAAATATTTAAAGCTCAGGAAGAGGGGCACATGCAAGTGCAGTGAGAACCCACTTCAGATCAGTGGAATCTCACTCTGGGCAATCTTGATTTTTAAGACCTTAAACGTCCCTTCTGTGTTCTAAACTCTCTTTAGATGCTGGTGCTGATCTGCTTTATGGGAAGACATTGGGTTATGTGGTGATTTAAAGGCTTGATCCCTAAATGGGGAAGACTCTTCTGTCCTCTGTGATAGGAATTTCAGGGCTGTTTTAAACAACTGAACATTAAATCTTGCAGCAGGAGAAAAGGGAAAATGTGTGAGCCAGCTTGACAGTGGAATCAAACATTAGCTCTTCTGTGGCAAACTCCTTAAATTTTTGGGGTTTTCTCCATCATCCCTTACTTTAGGGTTGGTTTCGCTCCCACCTGGCATAGGGTGGGGATTGGGAATGTGCAAAAGGGATGGAGAAATGTGTATGAAATACTGTTTTTTTTAATTTTTTTTTTTTTTTTTAAATTAAGGATTCTGTGATTTTAACAAAACTGAAAAAATCTGACAGACTGCAGCTTGGTAAAATATCTCTTCTCCATTCGTTTCCTCTGGGGGCTCTTCTGATGATATCTGCAGATACTCTTGGAATAAGAAATCTCCCAGAGCTAAAATGTGGCTGCTTTCTCAAGCCCCTTCCAAACCTCCTCGTGGTTCTACCTCAGTTTCTATAGGTGAAGTGGCACTTTTGCCCCCACCTACATTTGGCTGTTGAGGGGATTGATCAGGCTGACTGATTTGAAGGCTTTATTTTTGGCAGGAGCTCGAAGCTGTTGCAGGTTTCAAAAGTCCCCGTGGAACCTTGCAGAAGTGGGGCTGGGAAAACTCCTCTGATGAGAGACTGTTGGAGGGAGGTTGGACAGGACCCAGCTGAAATCCAGAATACTGAGCACTGAGGGAGGTTCAGATTCCAGTTCAGTTTGTGTTGCGTCATGGAATGGTTGGAAGGGACCTCAAAAATCAAAGTGTTCCATGTTCTTCTGAAAGCCCACCCAGAACTGGGCTTGAACCCACTGAAGGATGCCCATGGAAGAATTTTGACTGGGTTTTCACAAAATCTGTGTTTTATCTGGCAAGTGCACCCGCAAGGACAGAGCAAAAATAGCTTCTGGAGAGCTTGGCACAAGCTGTGCTGCTTGCATGTAAATAAGGGAGGGGAAAAAAAAAAAAATATATATATATATGTACGGGGGGGAAAAAAGCTCAAACATACTGTGAAATGTTTCCCTTGGCTTGTTTATCAAATCAGCATCATCCAGTGCGTGAAGGCTGGCAAAGCTTAGCCCACAGTGACCTTTAAAGAGCTTCAAGGAGTTATATTTTTTTTTTTCTAGTAATGTTGGTCCTCAGCACTTGAGATACATCAAACCTCCCTTGCCTTGCAAAAACATGCCCTGAAGCTGGTTAACAAACTTGAGCTGAGTTTAAAAAAAAAAATAACCCCATAACCCCAGCCAAGAATTGGGAATTTCTAGCAGAAAACATCATTTTTGGCACAGCACAAATTAAATAATTCCAAGCCATTTTTTTTTTCTTGCTTTCCTTTTCTTTTGGCTCTTTTGATGTGGTGGAGAATACAAGGAGGAGCTGCATCACAAGGTTGGTATCCAGGATGATGCAAGATGAAAAATAATCAACACACAGTTAAATAAATAACTTCAGCCTTTAGGATGGAAAGGGAAGGCAAAAAGTAGTAGGTTTTCTTATTTCACCAAACCAGTGTTGACACAGGTTATGTTGCTTTGCATAATTAAAAAGCCATGAGACAGTTCACCAGAGAAAAGGGCATTTCCAGAAGAGATGACAGTGTTGTGCCCAGGGTCCCAGAAGGGAATTAGAGTGGTAGAGTTGCCCATGGACGTTTTCAGCTTTCAGCTTTTCTTGCTTGTTCTGGGAAGACAAGATCCATTTGAATGTTTTCCATGAAGAGTTTATTTCAGTGTTTGAAAGGTTTCAGCTGAAATAAAAACTCATGTGGACTGTTTAAACACCTCAGAGGAAAACCAAACCTATGGGCCTCATGGGGTCCATGGGCCCTGGAGGTTCCCAGAACATGGAGATGGTTCTGGTTAGGGCCAGTTGTCTCATAACACTGTTGTCTTCGTGGATATCCTTGTGGTTTAGGATTTTACCCACAGCACTGGAGCATTTCAGGGGTTTATTTTGTGCATGTTGAGCAGAATTTGAAAGACTCATCCAACCTGAATGTTGGTGCAAATCATCTTCATCTGCTGCTGGTGTGGTCTCTGTCCTGCTGTATTGTTTGAAAACACGTGTGGTGGTGGAGGGGGATAAATGTGGATGGGTGGTTTGGCCCTGCAGGAAGAACCTGAGTGCCCTGGGAGAAGGAATAAGGAGTAGGAACTCCCCAACCAGCTGTGTGATCCTCACTGGGTCATTTAGACTGAACCCCTGGGAAAGGAACATGGCATGCTGCATCACTCTTGGAAATGGAAAAGTTAATTAAGCCATTGCCTCAAAAAACCCCACCTAAACTGCCAACAACAAAAGAACCCCTTGCCAAACAAAAAAAACAGCTCTGTAGGCAGAAAGGCTGCCTCGTTCCTCATGCCTTGACAACTGGAGAAATGCCCTTCGGAAATGACCCCTCTGCTCAGAGCTGGCCACAGGGTTGTATCTCCCACCTCCCCAAAAGGGAACAAAGGCCTGAAATTTGCCACTGGAAATGTGTGTTCACTCCATCCAATCTCAACAGCTTCTGGATGGGCTGTGGGATAGGATGGGGCACTGAGATGGAGTGATATTAATGCTGACTTCTCTTTCCATCCACAGTGGGAGCGCCTCTGGTTCCTCATCCTCACCTCGTCCTTCTTCCTCACCCTGGTCTGGTTTTACTTCTGGTGGGAAGTTCACAATGACTACAATGAAATCAACTGGTGAGTGGAGTTTTCCTTAAGAGATCCGATTGCCTTCATGTGCCTCTCGGAGCTGTTGGGTGCATGTGGATCCTTCAGGTGGGCTTGCTGGTGATGATAAAGGGAAAGCAAAGTGGGAAGTGAGGCTGAAGAAGAGCTGCTTCTGCCTCATTCATGTGTGGATGTGATGGGTTTTGTTGGTTGGTTGGTTGGGTTTTTGTTTGGTTTTGTTTGTTTGGTTGTTTTTTTTATTCGTTTCTTTTTTTGTTCGTTTAGGTGTGTGGGCTTTTTGTTTGCTTGCTTTGTTTGTTCAGTGGGTTTTTGGTTTTTTTTGTTTGGTGGCTTTGTTTTGTTTATTCCTATGGTTGGCTGGTTTTGGAAGCGGCTGAGCAATTTGACTGCAACTTCCCACAAAAAAACAAATGGCAAAAGTTCAGCCTGAAGCACAGGGGGGGTGCAAAATATTGCAAAGCTGGAAGGAGCTGCAAACGAGCTTCCCAGGGCGTCGCTATCTCCCTCCAGTGCTGGAAGTTACTCTCCCTTTTACTATCTGGGCAGCATCTTAAAATGTTTTGACCCAACTGCTTTGACATCATCTGCTTGTCAAACACAAGCTGTATTTTAAAGCACTGTGGGCCCTTAGATCCCTTAAATAAACCCTGTGCTTCAATTGCTGGAGCTGTGAGGGAGTGTTCAGTGATGCAGGGACGTGAGGTGTCTCCGCCCAGGATGGGGGTTTTTCCTCTCTGCTCCCACCCACACTGTGAGAGATGAAACCATCACCATTGCTCTCGATTATTTATACCAGGAGCATGATAAAAAAAAAAATGTCTTGTTTGAAGTGGTATTTTGGAACTCCTCTGTTTTTCAGTGAAGGATGGGAGCGCTCCCAGTCCACCCCAGTGAAAAGCCAAACCTGTTTCAGCTCCAAGCTGTGGAAGGGCTAAAAAAAGTCGTGCAGAAAGGCAGGAAAACCCTGGGAATGCTGTGAATGGGCATTGCAGCTGCAGTGCTGCCAAGTTTGGGTTCCCAAGTATTCCTGCAGGACTGGGAGGAGATGTGCAGGTCTTCTTCCCTGGATGCAACAGGCAGTTGGGATTTAACAAAGCCTGAGCCCAGCATGTATTGCTTCAGGCTTTTAACCTTTTTTTTTGTTTCCTTCAGGCTGAATATCATCAGGTCCTTGTTAGTGAAAGTACTTTGGAATTATTAGTTTTTAATGTATTGCTTCAGGCTTTTCCCCCTTTGGTGTCTCCACTGAATTGCATTAAACCTCAGCTCTCCAGTGTGTAAGGTCTGTACTGGCACAGAAAGCTTAACTCTGGCTCAGGAAGGCTGGGGAGATGCTGCAGTTTGGGAACCTGGCTGTGTTCCCTCTGGAGCAGGACTGTAAATGCAGGTCTGGGTAGGGTATTTTTTTTTTCTTCCTTAGTTCTGGAGAAAGCTCATCTGGTTCATAGCTGCCATGGAAACAGCATTTTAAACCAGTCATTTGCACATCAAGTGAAGACCTGGTGCTATCAGAGGGCCACTTGAAGGGACATCAGAGCAAAAACTTAAATGGACTGAAGCTGAGCTTAAGGAGCCTTTGGTGGTGGCCTGAGCAAAGGCTTCAGAGGAGCCCTCTTTGCTTTCTTCCCTCTGTTTTGCTAACAGCATGTCTGCATCCCTACAGATCCCTGCTTTTGTGGCTCTCTGAATCCCTAGGCAGAACCTGGACACGGGCCATGGTTGTTGAGCCTCAGGATTTGCTTCCCAGACTCTGCGAGAGAGCTCCTGGCCAGAATTAGAATCACAGAGTTGGGAGGGACCCACGAGGACCGTGGAGCCCTGTACAGGACAGCCCCAAAAATCACACAGATGGGTGTTGTCCAGCTGGGGCAGTTGCTGGACCAGAGTTCTTGCCTGGTGAACGGTGCTGGGTTTGAGTGGTGGGAGGAGGTTGAGTCTCTGACCCGCATTTCTGCAATGCAGCATTTCTGTCTGTTGTAACCTAAAAAAAATAGGAGGCAACAGAAGAACCTGCCAGTTCATTGAATGAGCTGATGAGGAGGGCTGAGGAAGGCTGGTGGGACCATTCAACCTGAGCTCCACTGCTGCACCACCCACCCCACAAGCATCTTGTTGTACCAAGGGCTTTTTCACATGGAGTTAACCTGAACCTTAATCCAGATCAATTTGGGGAGGTTTGGGGTTTTTTCCCCTAATAATTCACTGGAAAAAGTTTGAAGGCAGGTCAGGTTTGAAGTTACAAGCAGGTTCTGGGATGTGTCTGCCTCTCTCCTTGTGTGGTGGGGTTGGGTGCCCCTCATTTCTGCCCAGGGTTTGACCAGGTCTGTCTTGTGTCTTGCTGTGGCTTCGCTGTAAATACACTTTAATGGCTCTCTAATCCAACTCCAGGATGGTTTTACTGGGAAGTACATTGCTATTTGAATGCAGATTTGACATCTGAGACCCCAAAGAACAAGGGGCTGTGAATAATGGTCTGCCCTGCCTGATGCTCCTCTTCAGAAAGTTTTTGCTACCCATTGGCTTCATGAAAGTGCTGAGGAGAGGCAGGATGTTTGTAGGGAATATTTTTCAGAAAACTCAAGCTCTGGTCTTGGATGATTTTTTCTTTTTTTCCTCCGAAGCAAAGTGGTTGCTGTGTTTGAGATAATTGTCCAATTCCTCTTTGCAGAGTTAATTTCCCGTGAGGAACCAAAGCACAAACACTGGGTTTTGTTTTGGAGTGACTTGTGCTTTTTGCTGCCTCTCTCTCACCTGGAGAGAGAGAATGGAAAGCCCTGTTTTTTACAGCCTTATCTCATCCTGGTGAAGCTGTTCTGGTGCTGAATCCCTTCTTCATCTGCACTTCACGCTTTCTCTTCCAGGTTTTTATACAACCGAATGGGATATTGGAGTGACTGGTCCATTCCAATCCTTGTCACAACTGCTGCTGGCTTCACCTACATCACAGTGTTATTGGTGAGTGAAAAAAGGCCAATTCTTAGAGGTTTGGGTGTTTGCTTTGAAAAGGGCACGAACTTCTCAGTCCACCTACGACTTTCAGAAGTGATTTCTCTCTCAGTCTCTTTTTCTCAGACTTAAGTTGCCTAAAATAAGTGGAAAGTGAAAAATTTATGGGCTTTGACCTCAGATGATTGAAAGCAAGACAGATACCTTGATAGCCCTGGTGCAGTTGGCCTGAGGAGGAATATAGCTTTTTTTCCCCTTAGTATATGTCCCAGTTTCCACTTTGGTGTATCTGCCAGGCACAAGTCCAAGTTGTTCCCCTCATCCCAAGGTGTTGGGGCCTTCAAGGTGGTGTCCATGGACCAGACTCTCAACTCCCTGCACCTTGGAGGTCAAAAGTCTCTTCTTCCACATCTTTGGCTTTGGAGAGGATGTGTTTGTTTGTACAGCTGAGCTGGGTGGTATCTGCTGGACCCATCCCCACTCCAGCCCAGCTGGCTGCCCTGGCTATTTTTTGGTTGTCCTCCTGGATGGATGGTGATGTGTTCCTGGATGGATGGTGATGTGTTCCTGCACGTTCCAACACTCAGAGGTTGGGATGTACCTCATGCCTGGCTCTTGGTTTCTCCCTCCCAGATCCTCGCCCTGTGTCACATAGCTGTGGGACAGCAGATGAACCTGCACTGGCTGCACAAGGTGAGTGGCTCTTCCCAGCTCCAGAGGGAGCAGGGTCTCTGAGGAGCAGGTGGGGTGTGTGACACTCACTTGGCAAGGGGGATGGGAAGAGCGTAAAACATCTGTGGTGAATGTGCCCTCCCGTCGGAGGACTGAGCAAACTGCTCAGGAGGGGCCCTGGGCACGAAGAATGTGCTGGAATGCTTTGGGGGCCCTGCTGGCAGAGGGACCATCCTGAGGAGAGGGAGAAACAACCTGACTTCAGTCTCAGCCCAGCCTGGTACTCCCTGAACCTCCCTGGGGCTCCTTTCTGTGCTGAGCCCAGCCCTGAAGGAGGGGCTGAGCAGATGTGAAGCTGTTCAGGATGTGCTGGGAGGAACTGACTGGAAAAAACCTCGGCAGAAGGTGTAGGTGTTGAAACTGGGGGGTGTGCAACGTGCAGGGTGGGCTTTGTGGGACCTGAGTTGATCCTGATCTGTGTGTAAAGCAGTTTGAAACAGTGCTGGGAAATGCCAGGGACGATGCAGGTCTGGGGTGTGGAGCACAGAAGGGGATGGAGGGACAGGCAGTGCCAAAGGAAATGGGTTGGCAGGATTTAATTGTAGCTGGCAGCCTGCTAATTGCTAATGAAGGGCCCTGTCCCAAATCTGCTGATACACAGCTCCTCCTGAAACTGCTTGTTCTGCTCCTGACAAGGTCCTGCAGGATCAGAGGCCTCCCAGCACAGGGAGAGCAAAGCCCTGCCAACCTTCCCTTTTTTTCTTAGGAATTATAGAAATTCTGCTTCCTCTGGAGAAGGGGATGCAATCAGGGAGGGGGCAGGGACTGTCTGGCTGCTGCTGCAAAATAAACTGTTGATTCTGGAGTCAAACATATGTTTCTTCATCAGGGAAAATGGCATTTTTCAGACACGCTCCAGGTAGCTGGTGGGTTTAGATGAGTAAGTCCAGAAGAGGAATGTGTTGGTGGAGATCAGTTAATTCTACCCTGCAGGACCCCAGCCTTCCTTCCTTCCTTCCAAAGAAGCCCATCTTTCGTCACAGCTCAGATGTGTTGCTCTATCCCTTCCCTTGCCCACACCTCCCTCAGCTTTCTGAGGAGGTCGAGATACAAGACTGGAACAAGTTAATATTTTTCTGTGCAGCTCTGCTGAATTATCTTCAAATATAGATTGGAGGGATGGGAAAGGAATGGTGTGTGTGAACCACACAGCTCCTTCCAATTTTCTCCTGCAATTTCCTGAAGAGAGCTGAGCGTTGCAAGCCAAGTTGAAGATGGATGGGGGAGGGTAAGAAGCAGTAAATGGGAGGTGATGGGAGGAGAGGTTTCCTGACACCTCTGTGCCCCAGGCTGTTTGAGTGAAGCCTCTTGGCTCAGGGATCCCCTTCACCCTGGGGCAGCTGGATCTCTTGGCCCCTTGTGGTGCCCCATGTGGTTTGTTCCTATTCCCTGGAGACACCTCTTGGGTGAGGAGCAGCAGGTGGGAACTGAGGCTAAAGCAGAAAGAGCAATCCTGTCTAGATACAGGAGTGATTTCTGTAAGCATTGGGGGGTTTATTTGCTTGTCTGAGGGATTAATTAAACCTGAAATGGGTGTGGAGGTGTCCTGTGCATCCAGGATGACCAATCCATTGCTGGGGCCTTTTCTGCCCAAATCTCCAGACAGATTTCAGGTCTGACAGTGCATGAGACTGATCCACAGAGCAGCAGCAGCATCCTCTGAATCCTGCAGATGTGCAGATCAGCAGAGACTGCTCTAGAGACACTAGACAGGGGCGGGGAACACTGAATTATTTTTAGACAGACAGCCCAGATTTTGGGTCTTTACAGCTGCAGCCATTCCTGTGGCACTTTCTGATGGGGCTGAACTTTTTACCTTCAAAATGCAGGTCGTGGTTTCATTTTGACTGCTTTGCTCGGACTCTTCTGAGTGCTTCCACAGGCTGGGAATGGATTGGGTCTCTGCCATCTCAGTTCAGCCGCTGGCTCCTCCAGAGTCCCTTCTCAAGCTGCAATATCTGTTATAACTGCTCTGCCAAAATGACTTGGATGCTGTTGCAGCAGGCCCAGGAGAGTCTGGGATCACCTCCTGAAGTTCCTGGCAGAATCCAGCCTCCATTTAAGCTGGTTTCAATCCAGTTTGTTGGCAAAGCAAATCACCTGATCTTCCCTTACCTTTGTGTGAGGAAAATGAGGGCTTGCCCCTGAGATGTGCCCTCCTGGGACTGTTTAGCCTAGAGTTCTGTGGTGGAGAAGGGGAGGTTGTGGTGGCACAGCACACAAGCCCAGCTTCTTTCCCTGGGGATCTTAACGCTGGTTGGTTCAAGGCCTTTTATTACCTGCAAAGGTTTCCTCTCTCTCCATTTGCCAATCTGTGATATTTTTTATGATAACACAGGCTCCAGGCTGTAAACACTCTCTTGATTTGTTGCAGATTGGCCTGGTGACAACGCTGATAACCACGGTGGTGACCATGTCATCCATAGCACAGCTCTGGGACGACGAGTGGGACATGGTGTTCATTTCACTGCAGGTGAGTTGACTGCCATGCTGCTCCTCTGGGTGGGAGAAGGCTCCAGTGCAGCTGAATGCCAGGGATTTGGTAGCTTTTTTCCACATTGCACATGTATTTTTATTTTTGATGGATATATATAAATATAAATTTCTGTGCTCTGGTGCTGTTTTAAGAAAGACTTTTGTGGCATCCTGCAGGGCTATAGAAATATTAGTGGAAAATACTTACGAAGTGATAATTTCTTGATAGACCTGCTCTTCGTTCCTTATTTTCATCTTCCTCAAAAAAGAGTCCAAAAATATTTTGCCCATGAAAGGCTAAGAAGATTTTACTGGGAGTCAGTGCTGTATATTTGGGATTATGCAAATATATGCAAATAATGAGGGTGGAAATGGCATACATACAAGTGACTAACATTTCTCAGAAGTGCTTCATTTTATTGGGGGTTTTTTTAAGATTCAGGCAGCAGTTGGAGGGCAGAAGGATGACTCAGATGAGACATCTCCAGCCTTGTGTCATGGTGATGCACAGTCTGGTGTGTTCAGAGAATCAGAGCAGAATTTGGGTTGGAAGAAACCTTAAAACACATCCAGTGCCACCCCCTGCCATGGGCAGGGACACCTTCTTCTAGCCCAGGTTGCTCCAAGCCTTGGACACTTCCAGGGATCCAGGAGCAGCCACAGTTTCTCTGAGCAACCTGTGCCAGGGCCTGCCCACCCTCACAGGGCAGAATTCCTTCCCAATATCCCATCTAACCCTGCCCTCTGGCAATGGGAAGCCATTCCCCCTTGTCTATGTTATTACCTGAGCTGTTCCTCCCAAAATGGCGTTGAAGTTTTCCTTCTCCACCTTCACAGTGACCCAAATGCCCAAAGGCAGTGGCAGGATTTGGAAGAAGCCACGGCCAAAGCAGGTGCAGGATCCAGCTGGGAAACTTAGTGCTCTGATGCCCCACAGAGCAAGGCCAATGAACTTTCGAGGTGCTGGGGTGGTTTTAATCCTGTTTTAACCCTGTTTTTCTCTCGTGTTGTCGTGTCCTGCAGGCCACAGCCCCTTTCCTGCACATAGGAGCCCTGGCAGCGGTCACAGCACTGTCCTGGTTGGTGGCGGGGCAGTTTGCACGGACAGAGAAAGCCAGTGAGTACCTCCCGTGGCCTTGGGGGCTCAGGGGCTGCTCAGGGGCTGTTGGGGCACTGGGTCCTCTTGTTGGCAACCAGCTGGCAGTGCTGGTTCCTTCCCAGGGTTCAGTCTCCATCCCAGCCACACTGGGGGGTGTGGATGCACCCAGATCCCGTGGCTCAATTTGTGCACACCGGGGCTGGAGCTGCAAAGGTTGTTTTCGATGGTGGAATGAGTAAAAGCATCCAGATTTCCATCAGCCTGCTTTAGGAAACATAAAGAGGCAGCCCATGTGAAATGTTCTCCCCTGTAGCTCAGAAGTCTCTCCCTTGCTCTCCTTGGCTCTCATTCTCCTGGGTTTCCAGAAAGCCTTCGTGGAATTGTTGGTTGTGGTGCAGCAGCACCCAAAGGGCTCAGCAGGGATTTGGTTCCCCAATCACAAAGTCACTGAGGTTGGAAAAGCCCTCAAAGATCGAGTCCAACCATTCCCCCAGCACTGCCAAGGCCACACTGACCCATGTCCCCAAGTGCCACATCCACAGGGCTGTTAAACCCCTCCAGGGATGGGGACTCCCCCACTGCCCTGGGCAGCTGTGCCAGGGCTGGACAACCCTTTTGGGGAAGAAATCTTCCCTAATATCCCACCTAAACTTCCCCTGGCTGTTTGGGAGGTTGAGGGTTCTGCTTTAAATCCATATTGAGGCGTGGTCAGAGGTCTCAGGAGGCAGAGTGGTGAAGGACATGCTGAGCCAAGCTGTTCCTCCAGGTTTTCCTGTGAAATAATTTGATCCTTCTGTGCCCTCAGAAGTGTTTTTTCTCCAGGGCAGCCAGGGATGTTCTCAGACATTGGTGCCAGCTCCAGAAAAATATTGGTTTAATTGGTATTTAACCTGCAGTAAAATACAAGCCCTGGAAGGATTTGGCAGCACTTGCAAAAGACTTCCAAGAAGTGGGAGTTGAGAATGAGGAAATGTCTGAAGATGGAAAGATTTTGCTACCCAGAGAGCCCTTTCAGGAGAGAATTGTGCCTTAATTTATAAATGTGCCAATGAGGCTGTACCTGGTTCTTCTTAACTGTGTCCCAGCATGTCATGAGGGTGCCAGTTGAGGAGGATTTGTGGTTCTGCCTGGAGCAGAGCCTGCATGGGCTCCTTCTGAATTCCTCCTCCTTTTTCTTTTCCTGCTGACTTCCCTGAAAATGGCTTTTGATTACTTTTTATTTTCCACCATTTTTAATCTTTGCCTCCTTCTTTCGTTTATTTTTTTTCTTGTTTCTCTTTTTTCTCATTTCTTTTTCTCTTTTCTATTGTTTCTTTTTTTCTTGTTTCTCTTTTCTTCTCTTTTTGTTTCTTTCTTGTCTCTCTTGTTTCTCTTTTTCTTTCTTGTCTCATTTCTCTTTCCTTGTCTCGTTTCTCTTTTTTTTCTTGACTCTTTTTATCTTTTTTTGTCTCCTTTTTTTTCTTTGTTTCTTTGTCTTTTTTTCTTGTTTCTCTTTGTTTCTCTTTCTATTCTTGTTTCTCTTTTTGTTTCTCTTTTTATTCCTTGTTTCTCTTTTTTCTTTCTCTTTCCTTTTTTTTCCTTCCCCCTCTCTTTTTTCCTTCCCCTCTCTTTTCTTTTAGAAGCCAGGAAAGTGTTTTCCTTCTCTCTTTCTGCTCCTGGGTTCCTTTTTTCATTTGTTTGTTTTTAAGAACACACATATCCTATCTCTTGATCCTAAAGTTATTTCAGGGTCATTTTACTTGTGAAAGGGTAATTTACCTGGAAGAGGAACCTTCTCCATCTTGCACCCAATTTGTTTTTAAAGAGGTTTTTCAAATTTATTTATTTTGGAGGTCATCCCTTGAGTCCCAAAGCCTTTGCAAAATATTGCTGGTGAGCCACCAGTACCCACACACAGAGTGGTGGTAAATGCACCAGCGTGGTGCCATGGCCTGTGCTGAGCTCTGTGTAAGTGGCCATCTGTTTTCTGCTGCGAGGCAGGGCAGAATTTTGGTGCTGTCCCACCCAAAGGGTGGAAAATCGGCTGTGTTGCTGGGGTTTGGATAACTGACGGTGTTTTCACCAGCTGTCTCCCCTCTCTCCCCGTGCCAGCCTCCCAGATGCTGATGTTCACTGCATACCTTGCAGTTGTAGTTGCACTTTACCTCGTCCCCCTCACCATCTCCTCCCCCTGCATCATGGAGAAGAAGGCCCTGGGACCAAAGCCAGCCATCCTAGGGCACCGGGGAGCACCCATGGTGAGTAGCCCCACGTGGGGAGGGTCTGATTGCAGAGAGCATGCACATCAGCTGTGAGGCTGAGAACCCTCCTGACTGGAATTGCTCTGGTAGGGAAGCTGTCCATGAACCTGCAGTCAGGTCGCTGTCCCCAGATGTTTAAACTGCCTAACAAACACAAGGGCAATCCTTGCCTTCCTGAGGCTGGTTTGGGCGTTGTTTTGGCTGCTGGTTTTCATGGAATCAGAGGATATTAAGGGGTTGAGATGGATCTTAAAGATTATCCAGTCCCAAACCCCCCTGCCATGGCAAGGACACTTCCCACTAGAGCAGGTTGCTCAAGGTTGTGTCCAGCCTGGCTTTGAACACCACCAGGGATGGGGCAGCCTCAGCCCCCCAGGGCAGCCTGTGCCAGGACCTTCCCACCCTCACAGTAAAATATTCTCCTCCTAACAAACATCTAACCTAAATATTTCTTTTTGCTGGATTTTGCTCTCAAGGCTTGACCCATGAGGCATGAGCTGGAGCAGTAGAAGTTTCTGATATTATTGTTATTATTATTATTATTATTTTAGAGCTTGGGGCTCAGTGTCCATGTTCTTTGCAGGACCTCAGCAGCAGTGGTTGCACTCAGCTCGCAGCAAAATGCCCTCCAGGATGTGGCAATCTGCAAAAAAAAAAAAAAAAAGAGCTGTGCTGAGCCTGCAGGAGTGCCCTGTGCTCTTGCATTGCAGATCAGCATGAGAATGGGTGAGCTGATGAAACACTCCTGCCTCTGGGTAGACCTTGAAATTATAATCACACAGCCCTTTCTTCTCCAAGGCTTCTGGACCTGTCCAGGCAAAAGACAGAGCACGTTGGCTTGGGCAGGGCCATGGAGTCATGGAATAGTTTGAGTTGGAAGGGTCATCTAGTCCAGAGCTGTCCTAGGGTGGCTCATCTCTAGTCTGGGGGCTTCTGTGCCCAGGTCTGTGGAGTGGTCACATCCCCCAGCTCTCTGTGCTGGCTGACTGACTTCGAGGATTTCAGTATAGTCACAGCCCTTGGGGGTGAATTTAATTTTTTTAAGGCATCCAACTAACATTTTTCTGGCATTCAGTGCAGAAAGAAATATCTGTATAGGCTGTTGGAAGCTATTTTGCAGGCTGGAGTGTGCTGGAGCTCCTCTCCAAGCTCAGGGCTGTGCACCAGGAGTTTGCTGGGTGAGATAAAGACCTGTCGTGACACAAGTATTTTATTTTAGTTCTCTTTATTTTTCGTGTTTTCTTTCTCTTAAGCAGTCCCTTGAAATGCCAGCTTCATTTGCATCACTCCATTTAACTATATTTCCCCTGTGGGTGGTGGGAGGAAGTTCTGGGCACGAGAAATGCTTTCTCCTGTCCTGCTGAGTTTGTTCCAACCACGAAGGCCAGAAGGAGCCAAGTGAGAGGCCCCGGGCTCTGTGTGCTTTCTGCGAGCCAGGAAATCCCACACCCCGTGGGGGAGATTCTCTTCCTGTGGGGTTTGCAGCCCTGTGTGCCCTCCACAGCCTTTCCTAAAGGAGCTGAACAGCAAACAAATCCCTTCTGTCTTTGAGGGGTTTACATAAACCTTATCTGGAGCAGGAATTCCAGCTGAGAGCTGGTCCTTTGCTTCTTGTTCTTCCTTGGAGCCAGCAAACAATTGTTGCAGTAAGGAATAAACCCTTCTGGGAAGTGCTGGTTGCGTGTTAGGGGTTGATGAAGAGCAGCAGTGGAGCTGTGCCAGGTGTTTAGCAGGGCACATCCCTCCTCTTCCCATTCCATGGCACCCAGAGCTGGTTGTCTGTGAGCAGCAGGTGGTTCGCTCTGAATCCCGGGAGAATCAAGGTCAGGGAGCAGCAAGCCTTGTTCCACCTCCCCAAGCCACAGTCTGCACATCCCATGAGGAGCTGGCAGCAGCTTCATCCAACTGCTCTGCCTTTGCTGCACGTGAAGTGAGCGCCCTAGAACGGCAGAGCTGAGGTGGGATGGGAAAGGTGAGGACCAGAGTGGCCAAAATGTCCTCCTGTACTTCTGTCTGTGCCCAGCTTTTCGCTGTGTCAGGTGTCACCTTGAGTTTGAAGAGCTGCAGTGCAAGCCCTCAGGTCATTCCTGCTTCGATTTTTTTTTGGAATTAATGAGTTTAAGCCCTGCCAAAGGCACTGCTGCCAGTGGGGTCGTGTTTCACAGGGCTGCTCGTGATGCTTTTGCTGCAGAGCCCAAGTGTGTGTAGATGGAGTTGGGAGCAGTGGCCAGGTGGAGCTGGGGAGCATGGAACAGCCCAGGGAAGTGTGGAGACCGGGCTGTAGGACACAGCCAGCCTCCTTTGGGTAATGCCATGGAATCACAGGATGGTTTGGGTTGGAAGGGACCTTAAAAACATTGGTGGGTCTCTTCCCACTCAGCATGTTCTGTGATCGACCACCGCCCAGTTCCAGCGCCTGCCACGGGCAGGGAACCTTCCCCTAGGGATCAAAGATGTCGGGAGCAAAACCCTGCTCAGCCTGAGAATTTGGGGCCTGAGGTGGAACCAGACCTGGTGCTGCTAAAAAGTGATGCAATATTTGCCTTCAGGTCTCCTGAAGCAAGGCTGATGTGCCTTGCTGTGCAGACAGACACACTCTGGGGTGCAGCCTGAAGCTTCTCCTGCCTGGCAGGACCGAGCCCCTCGTGTTGCATTTACACATCCAGCATCTTCTCCCAAAAAGGCACAGATACACCTGAGTGCTCTTCTGGCAACAGCCAGCAAAGGAGATCCATGGGATGGCTGAAGAAAGACACTTGTTGTCCTGAAGAAAAGGATTTGTTGGGGGTAACAACCTGACCCTCCCCTGGCACAGCTCGAGGCCATTTCCCCTTGTCCTGTTGTTCTCTGGGAGCAGGGAAAGCCCCTCCTGGCTCCCCCCTCCTGTCAGGGAGTTGCAGAGAGCAAGAAGGGTCCCCCTTGAGCCTCCTTTTCTCCAGGCTGAGCCCCCCCCCTCCAGCTCCTTTCTTTACATTAAGAAGGCTTTAGGCTGAAGAAAAACTGGTGGTTTCTTAGATGGTTTGGGGGGGCTTTGTTTCATGGTGGTTTTGAGGGCCTTACTTTCATTTTTATCTTGTGTACCAAAACATTGCCACCGTCTATTTGGGGTGGCTTTGGGTTTGTTTGTTTTTTTGCTTTGGTTGGTTGTCCAGCTTATGCTGACATTAAAAATGAGGGCAGTGGACCCATGTGCTGCCCAGCCAGTGGCAGCAAACAATCCCAACTGGCATCTCCTGCCAGACCTGGAGAAAGGCTCATGCTCACGGAGATAAATCCCTGTCAGCTCAGGGAGTCTTTCATTAAATCAGCCTTCAGCTTTTTCTGTGTGTGTGCAGGGCAATAATGAGCTCTTGTCTCCTGCATGGAGTTATTAAATCCCTATTGGCTTCTGCTTATGAGTTTATCTTGTTGTCCAAAGCAGTTTTGGGGATTTTTTTTTTCTCTGTTTGTTTTGTGCTTTTCCCCTTGCTTTTAGCCTAGTTGAGCTATTTCCTTAAAAGTTGGATCATAAAATCCCAGAATGGCTTGGGTTGGGAGGGACCTTCAAGACCTTCCAGTTCCAACCCCCCAGGGTTAGTTATGGATGTTCTCTAAAATATGAATTCCTGGGGAGTAAAGTTACATTTTATTTATTTTATGTTTTAGACAGAATTGTTGTTGCCCTGTAGGAACCTGGGCCACCAATGCTGAAATCCAATGTACTGGCAGATCCCACGCTAAGCCCCATTCAGGAAACTTCCAAAGGGCATAATTTTACACAAAAATAAAAAATTTTTAAAAAAGAAGTTTTTTTAGGTGTTGCCCTAACCATGCCTTGTGGGTTTTTTTGTCCAGTTCCAGATTAATATTGGAAAGGAGAGATAAGAGAGAGAAAATAATAATAATAGTAATAATTTTATTATTATTATTTTTAAAAGCCCAGATTTCCAAAAGGACAAGAAAATATCCTTAAAACCTGTTAATGAAACAAAAATCAGATCCTTTAGTGCAGCTCAGTGCACAATCCCAGGATGGTTTGGGTTGGGTTGGAAGGGACCTTAAAGACCATCCCGTTCCACCTTCACTAGACCAGCCAGAGGTGCTGCTGTTAGTTTGGAATAAAATACTCTGTCCAAGCTCCTTCCTTAACCTCCCCAGTGCACAAATGATGTCATGTTTGTTTGTTTTTTTTTTTTAAGCCCTGCCTAATTAGTGGAAAAATACAACGTGGTGATGTCCAGAGCAAGGTTATGCTGCTCTAACTAACACGGTTTCATAATCTTCATTAAGGAGGGTCCAGAGCTCTTGACTCTGTTTGAATGCATTTGCAATGGATTTCGGAGCACAAAAATAGTCCAAGTGAGTTCATTCACGGGTAATTTTGTAGAAATGACTTGCTGTGTGTCTGCAGCAGGGAGGAAAGAACAGTAGCCTGATTTTAAGGGGTGAGCCTTTCAAACCAAGCACAGAGAGGGGGAGCAGCTCCTCCAAACACTGTCTGGCTTCCAGTGATGTAGGATTGTATAGGAGAGGGGATTTGGGCTGAAACTGTTGCTTTGTATCCCAGGTTTCTTTAAGAAATTGGTTGAGTCCATTGCTGCAATTTAGGACATAAGGCATAACGTGCCTGAATATATATTGTATATGAATATTGTTTCAAGGAGGAAGCCCCTACAGAACCCTGGAGGGAGACAGAAATACAAGCAGAAAGACTGTGCATTTATTTAGTTACTGCAGTTTTCCTGTGAAACTTAAAAAAAAAAAAATCACACTAATTTCAGTAGTTTAATTCCTGTAACAGCAACTGCCCCACCTGGATGCATTTCTGCCTTAAATATGCTGAACTAGGGGATTCAGCTCCCTCTTTCTTGGAGGAACAGAGACAGGCTGGGATGATGGAAATACCTGTATCTCAGGTTCTCCCTTCTCACAAAAAAACCTCCCACTGCAGAGGGTATAAACTCCTGGTATGGGGAAATCTGCCTCCAGAGTGGGGCCAGGGGAACCCCTGGGAATAGCTGGATTTTAGGGGCCAAGGTTGAATTTGCTTTCCTGGCTTTCTGGTTGATCTTCACCGGGTTACCCCCTTGGGGTGAGCGGCTGGTTCAGCTCCTTGCAGTGGAAGGGCTGCAGTGAGGTCTCTTGGGGGGCCCCTTCAGGCACTGGAAGGTTCTCTGGGATTTCCCCAGAGCTGGACACCCCCAGCTCTCCCAGCCTGGCTCCACGGGAGAGGTGTTTGTAGGGCTGTGGGTGCAGCTCATGCTTGTCCTGGTGTCACATCATGAGCTGGGGCTTGTGTTGCAGGTGCCCAGCAGCCCTCCCAGCCCAGCTGGCTCTCTCTAGCTCAGCCCTCTCTCCTTTGAGGGCTCCTCACTGCCTTTCCTTCCCGAAAATCCAGTACTGGGCATTGTGCTGGAGAGAGATGATCACCTTGCAAGGAAACCGGAGCCGCTCGGGAAGGGAAACCCGAGACGCTGAAAGCAACCCAAGGAGACAGCAGCGAGTCCGGATGGGATCTCCAGGTCCTTGTGGCTGCTGCTCTCTGCTGGGCATCGGGCACACGGCAAAAACCTCCCTCAGCTCGACCTTGGGTGACCCAGCGCTGGGAGACCGTGGCGTGGGGGAAAGGTTGCCTCTGTCTTCGCCTAAACAAGTCTGGCGTTGATTGGGAGCTTTTTTTAGGAAGATAACGTGCCTCTGTGCTGCCTTTGTTGAGCAAACATCCCGGTGAACTGGTCCTGATGCGCGGCTGGAGCCAGAGGAATTCAGGGAGATAGCTGGGCTGTGAGAAGGTGGTTGCTGACATTTGTTCTGATTGTTTTACCCCCCAGAGCCTGTAACGTGATCAGCTTTGTAAGGAAACAAATGACACCTTAGATGCTTGAGTGGGTTTTTATCTGTATTTATTTTTGTGTGCATCTTGCTCACGTGGTGCAATTAGGCCTTTGCTCCTAATTATTCCTCTTTCCAACCCCTGGGTGATCCTTAAAAACCATGGGTTGTGAAAGCTTGTACCTTGATGGAAACTTAGTCCTGTCCATAGGGATCAATTTTCTAGGCTTAAGGCTGCTTTTTAATTATTGTTAAAACTCACTCTGAGATGTATTATTAGAGAAACCATCTGATGTTTAGTCTAATAGATGACTTTATTGAATGACTAGATGGGGAAATAAAATGGCTGGTACACAATGTGTGGCCTTGTTTTCTTCCTGGTGTGGATAACACCCTGCTTCATGGTCTATAAATATGCATTTCTTTCTATAATGGCATTTGAAACACTGTTTGCATAGAAAAGTAGGAGAATGAAAGTGTAAGGTGTAACCTGCAAAACAAGGTTGTTTTGGCTCCCCAGTATCTCCAAACCTTCCTCCCAGCATCCTTGCTGACAGTGCTGTGTAAACTTTCCATGTACTACTGACCTCTCATTGCCTTTGGAATGTTTTTTCCCCGTAGTTGGCACCAGAAAACACTCTGATGTCCTTCCAGAAGGCGGTGGAGCAGAAGGTGTCTGGAGTCCAAGCTGATGTTGTACTGAGGTGAGTCAGGGGGCTGGTTAGTCTGAAACTGCCTGGGGATGGTCCAAACCCCTGGTGGGTCTTTCTTATCTGTTGTGTCTGGTGGTTTCTGCTTTTTCCCATTGGAAAGGGCTGTGGTGAACACATCCAGCAACTCCTGCATGTCTCCCACATCCAATAACTCCCACGTGTCTCCATTTGTAATGCACAGATGCTCCTAATTGTTTCCCTCAGATGGTGGTGAACGGTGAAGTTGTCCAGATGGGGGAACCTGGATCCCTTTGTCCCAAAACTAATCTCCATCTGCAGGAAGGCTGGAGTTTATCCTTGTTTTATTCCAGTAAAATACAGCACCTGCTTCCTAACCTGGCTCTTGGTGATCCCTCACTTTGTCTCAGTTCCAGTTATAAATACAAGAAAGACTCAAAGCAGATATTTTATTTTTTTTCCCTGACTTGCTTTGGAGGTTTGTGTTGATGGCAAGATGTTTTTGCCTGGTGGGGGGAACTTTACTGTTAATTCCTTTCTTTTTACTTTGCATAATTTTTTTGAGAGCAAATGCTTAAAAAAAACAAAGGACTTTCTTCCCACCAGGGAGTGGAAGGTCACTGTGGAGGGATGAAGTCTGAATTGGGATGTACGTTATACAAGTCTTGTTCTTTCCAAAATTAGTTCAGTAGCTGCTGGGAAGGGAGAAGTACTCGAGTACCCAGCTCACAGATGAGCACTTGGCTCATGTGGCTGAACCAGTTACTTTCATTAACCCTGGCCAAGGAGAAAGGAGGACTTTTGGGAGGAGGTGAGCTGGGAAAGCTCCAAGAGCTCTGCCTCTCCTCAGCCATCCCAGAGGAGCACTCCAAGCATCCTTTACTTGAACAATGCTCTTGATGGCCCAGTTACCTGAGCCCTCTCTAGGAGCACAAGTGTCTTTAGGAGAAGAGGATTCCATTGAAAATGTGAGCTGGCAGCGCTTCTGGGAGAGGTTTGTGGCACCACACCCAGTGCTGCCCTTGGACCTCTGAAAGATGCTCTCTGTGCCTGTGGCCGGAGGGGTCCCCCCAGCCAGGGGGAAACCATTCCTCCTTGGAATGTTTCCATGCTCTTGTAGGCACATATCAGCCATGAGTGGGCAGCTTGGACATACACTTAGAGCCATCCCATCCTGCTCCCTGCCCATCACGCATCCCAAAGCAGTGGCCCTGGTTATAAAGCCGACTTTGCTCCAGACAGCAGGAGCATGGAATCGTGGCTGTTCCTCTCTCTCTCCTCCCCCCTCCCACAACTCTTCTTCTAAAGCTCCAGTTCCTGTCTCTGAATTATTGTTTCAAACCTGTGCCTGCCAATACCTTGTGGTTAACCTTGAGTGGTGCTGAGTGACTCCGTGGTGGGAAGGAGTGGAAAGGAAGGAGCAAATGTTAATTGCCCCGTAGGTTGCCACACTGTGGTCAAGGCTTAGTGGTATCTGATGAGGAGATGTTTAGACTCGAGCTCCTGTGACCCTTAAACACCCCACACTCTTCACTCTGCACTTGTTTAGCACCTTTTCTTTTTTTTTTTTTTTTTTTTTTAACTGTATGTATTAAAATCCCTCCTGACTGCAGGAGCATGGTGTGCTGAGCATGGGGTTGCTGTGTCAGCGTGTTGCTGTGGGCTGGGGAGAGTGTTGGCCCAGCACATGCTGGAAACAGCAAATAAAGGTATCAGTGACCTCTGTGATAAGGGACTTCTGCAGGCACTGGTAAAGCTGAGGCAACATTTGCTCCATCATCTAAAACCGGGTTTCATTTTCCCTATAGCTCTTGGGGGTGAGTGCTCTGGGTCGTCTCCTAATTCAAGTGGGATTTGTATTTTCATCCCACCCCTTTTCCAAGCCTTGTCTGAGCCTCCTGTTCTCAAGATGGGCTCATTGCTTTGGAAGATGTCATTGTTATCAGGCTGGCTTTGTCCTGATTTCTGAGTGCAGACAACTGTCCCTTTTCCCCTGATAGAAACCAGCCCTGCCCTGCGTGGGGTCACCACTGACCTGGGCACAGAAAATTGGGGGGAGGAAAGTTTAAAGCATTTTTTGTGTTTCCCAGAACCTTTTTTCTGTAATATCCAGGTGACTTTAAAAACCCAGGGCATGCATTTGGCTGCTTGGTTTCATCTGAGAGTTGGTTTTCCTTCAAGATGCACAAACTTAACAACTCACGTGGGTGTGGCTGTTTCCTGAAACCAGTTTTCAGTTGGAAAAGGCATTTTCAGAGCATTTTTGGTAGTTTGGAACCCTGGCTTCTTGCTGAAAGCCTTAATGTTCACTTCTAGTCTGGGAGCCTTTGAAAATCTCACTCATCATCTTCTCTGAACAGTTTGAGGATGATTTGTGTGTGTATTTGTCTGTGCATCCAGGAAAACCTTGGGTGTTTTGGGGAGCTGCAGGTGCTGAGAAAGCTTTGGCTCACATGAGCACTCAGGGTGGGTGGTCCTGTCCAGGCTGCCTGAGTTTGACAGCCTGGAAGTTTTGGGGGGGATAGTGGGGAGGTGGGAGGGAAGGATGGGTGAGGGGGTGGACAGGGTTGTGCCATGTATGAATGACTGCCAACATCCAGCAGGTATCTAAGAGACGTTTTCCTCAGGGTGCACCTCAGCTGCTCTTGAGGATGCTGGGGGAGGTGTCGAGCCGGTTGAGACCTTCCCAGTGGTTTTGATGTGAAGCCACGAGAGGGGCTGGAGTGGGAAGGGGCATTTCTCTCCTGCTGTGAGCACGGCTGGTGCACCTCCCCCTGTAACAGGGCCCCTTTGCCTTTGCAGCCACGATGGAGTCCCTTTCCTGATGCACGACAAGACACTCAGGAGAACCACGAACGTGGAGGAGGTGTTCCCGGAGCGGGCCCACGAGCACTCCTCCATGTTCAACTGGACTGACCTGGAAAAGCTCAATGCTGGGGAGTGGTTCCTTCAGGTGTGTACCACGGAGCCATGGCAGGACAGCTCATGCCCTAAGTCCCCTTGGAGGTGGAGATGACACATCTCCTTGGTGGCGTGGGCTGAAGTGTCCACAAACCACATTTGGTTTGTCTCTACTAAGCTTGATCTAAAAGACATGTTTATCTTTCTCCTGGAAGAAGGGGCCTTACTTAATGCCTAGTTGACACCAGAAAGAACTTCAAGACCCTCAAGAGGGTACAGGTGATTATAAAGAGGGCAAAAAAGTGTTATAAGCTGTTCCTTTTTCTTGAATTTCCTTTTGGAGACAGTCGTCTTCACAGAGACAAAGTAAGGAATTCAGCCTGGGGGAGTCTGGGCTTTGTGGCAGTGATGCTGGGATGTGCTTTGATTTCAGAATGATCCTTTCTGGACAGTGGGGTCTCTCTCAAGGTCTGACTACTTGGAAGCTGCCAACCAGTCAGTCTGCAAGCTTCAGGACATGCTGGAGGTGATCAAGGACAACACATCACTCATCCTGAACTTCCAGGACCTGCCATCAGCTCACCCCTACTACAGCACTTACATCAACATCACCCTGGAAACCATCCTGGCGTCGGGAATTCGGCAGCAAGCTGTGAGTTCTGGGGCGTTGGTGGTGTTTCCAAAACCGCCTTCCTTGTGGTTTCCCTGAGTCCTTGAGTGCCTCCATCAGGGCATCGATCCTTGAGGGATTCGCTTTGGGCAGATGATTGGAAATGCCACCCTGTGCCGGGATGTCATGCTGGGAAGGACTGGGATGGGCCTCTGGAAGGCTGCCAGAGTGGTGGCTGAGGCAGCAGGGAGGGGGCTTGATAGCACCTGGGGGTGTGCTAATGGTGGTGTGGCTAAGAGATGGAGGGGTGTGATAATTCCCAGCAATCACAGCATCCCAGACTGGTTTAGGTTGGAAGGGGCCTTAAAGATTATGTTGTTCCATCCCCTGCCATGGGCAGGGACACCTTCCACTAGCCCAGGCTATTCCAAGCCCTGTCCCACCTGGCCTGGGACACTTCCAGGAGTGGGACAGCCACAGCTTCTCTGGGCAACCTGTGCCAGGCCCTCCCCACCCTCACAGGGAAGAATCCTTTCCCAATATCCCATCTAACCATCCAGAGGTGGGAGAGGCTGTGTTTCCCAGGCAGTGTGTGTGACAGACGAGGCAGTCCCTCGTGTCCCAGCTTTGGGGACCCCTTGCCCATGGCCTGTTCTCTGTCCTGCTCTCTGCCAGGTGATGTGGCTGCCGGACACGGAGAGGCAGCTGGTCAGGCAGGTGGCCCCGGGGTTCCAGCAGACCTCTGGCCTCAAGCTGGACACGGAGCGCCTGAGGGAGAAGGGCATCGTGAAGCTCAACCTGCGCTACACCAAGGTGACGAGCGAGGATGTCAGGTACAGCCCTGCTGGGCCACTGCCCACGTGCATCCCCATGCCCTGAGTGCATCCTTTCCCCATCATCCCCATCATCCCAGGCTGTCCTGTCTGCCCAGAGCTTTCTTTCCAGATGGACTTGCCTCTAGAAAGCTCGAGCTGTGCAAGCTTTTCCCTACCCATGATCCAGAACCCACCCAGGCTGTTCCTGGGGGTGCCCAGCTGCCTGTGACACCTCTGCATGCTAATTCAGTGTATGTTGGTCCTCATGGAAATACAAATGTATGAACTGGCTGATTCTTGTTACACTCTCAGCTCTGGGAGGAAGTGGAGGCTTTTCAGACCTAGTCCCTCAGAGTGCTCTTCCATTCTCATTAGCAGCTGCCCTTTGCTTCCACTGCTCCAGAGCTGCTCCCACAGAATTCTGATTAGCCCAAAGTCTGGAAACGTTTTTCTCTGCAGAGAATTCACCCATTTCATTCCTGTGCTGTATCGGCTCTTCAGACTGATCAGCTCATCTCTTTAATGAGACTGGCACAGGGTGGGGTCCTCTGCTGTATTTTCACCCTATGATGTTTTGGCTCCAGCTTTGCCCCCTTTCTCAGAGAGGGCAGATTTGTTTCTAATAGGGCTTTTCTGTTTTTTAAAGTTTAAATGCTTGAAAACTAAACAAGCTTGCAGAAGGGAAATATCTCCAAAAAGAGCTACCTTGCCTTGTGCGTTTGAGCTGGAAGTAGGGAAGAGCTGAGCCAGTGGCTGTTTGGGAGCATGGCCCTATTTAACATAATCCATGGTGTTTTTCCTTGGCTGCTGCAGCTTTACCTGCAGGATAATTGCTGCCTGGTTTTCCCCGTGTATTTGCTCTATCCCATGGAGAGAACCCTATGCCAACCTCCCATCAATCCCACCTGAGCTGCCTCCCAGATCAGACCCTGAGTGCATCCTGAACCCTGAAAGTCCAACATTGCTGCAGTCCTGGTTGAACACAGTGCTCTCAATCCCGCTCCCCCCCCCCTCCCAAAATCAGCACCTGCAACCACCTCTGCCCTTGAGCATCCCTCCAGAGCAGCTCTGAGCTGTGTCCACATCCTGTCCCGTGGCCTTCCACCTCCAAATGCTTTGCCAGTATTAAACGGCAGGGATTAATCTGTGCTGCCCGGGTGAGGGGGATTAGTGATGCTTCTTCCTCACAGATAAGGATACAGGAGCAATTTATGCAAATCTGGGGCCCAGGGAGTCACTGCCAGTGCCTGTTTAGCTGCTGGCAGCTCCTGGACCTCCAGCCTGTAGCTGTAGCTTCTTGGAAAATGCCCTCGGGAACCTGGAAGCTGTGACTGCAACTGTCCCCAAAACAAGGGCATGGAAGGCATAGGAATGAATTAATGGTGGAGACAGGTCTGTCAGTGTTTAATTAAGCAAATTGCCTGTGAATTGTCACGGGCCTCTGAGCCAGACGCTGATTTTACATCAATCTGACGAGGTGGTTGTTACAAATACACTCCATGTCTGATGGTCATGGGGAAGCTTTTGAGATGGTCTGTGGGCTCGGTCAGACAGCAGCCAAGAGGGGAAGAAAGCTCTGCAGTTCAAACCTTTGGGCTGCAGCGCCCTTGGGTTGCTTAGGAGGTGTTAAAAAACCTCCAGAACTCTGTTAAAAAAAAAAAAAAAAACAAACCCAAACATTTCCTACAGTTCCAAGCGACTCGCTCTGCGATCACAGCTGTGGGGATGGCAGGAGCTCTCCTCCGGGAGCCCAGGCTCTGAGGTTTGGGGAGGGTCTTGCATGTCACCCTGTGTGTGTCTCCTGGCAGGGACTACGCCATGGCCAACCTGAGTGTGAACCTGTACACGGTGAACGAGCCCTGGCTGTTCTCCATCCTCTGGTGTGCCGGGGTCCCCTCGGTCACCTCCGACAGCTCCCACGTCCTCCGCAAGGTGCCTTTCCCCATCTGGCTCATGGTAAGGCTGGGAAGGGACCCCTGGAAGGGGGGGAAATGCAGTGGACAGGTGTTGCCCACCATTTGCCACACTCGGGGGGTGTTTTCCAGGAGGGTTTGGTTGGGTTTAAGGTGCTGTTGGGCACGGCTGAGATGGGAGACTCGGAGCCCACGGAGTTCTGAGGCAATGTCGGCGCACGAAAGGAGGGAGGGTTTAACGCTGTTCCTGTTGGCAGTTTTTCCTGATAACATCGTTTTGGATGACATCCTGGCCTTGGGAAGGTCATAAACGCTGGGATTTACACACCACCCCTGCAGCTCCGTGCTTTTCTTGCTCCCTGGTGGTAACTTCAGCCACGTGTGGCCTCTCTGTGGTTGCACAAAGCAGAAGGTTTAAGGTCTGCTTCTGTTTCTTGTCTTCCAGCCTCCAGACGAGTACCACCTAATCTGGATCACGTCTGATCTCATTTCATTTATCATAATTGTAGGAGTTTTTATATTCCAGAAGTAAGTAGCCTTGTTACAGCTCATCTCCTGTGCATTTGTGACGTGTGTTTTTGTCCAGAGCCTGGGGTGGAGATGGGAGAGAGGCTCTGCTCCTCAACACTTGGACTGTAATAGCAGGGAAAGGTTTATTTAAAAATCCATGTGGAGATAGAAACAATAATTCCACTCCCAAGATGTTGATACAGAATTGGAGGCAGTTGCTACCTTTTAGAAAGAATGAGAGATCACAAAATAGCAGCAATAGACGCCTTGCTTTGCTCTTAAACACATGTGGGAGAGAAACTGTAAATGCTTCAGGGAAATGGATGTTGAGAAGGACATTAGGATGCTTTAAAGGAAAAAAAAGTAGAGAGGTTTTGAGATTCCACCATGATAGTCTTCAAAAAGAACGTGTTATATTTTTCTTAAATCAATTTAAAAAAAGAGAGAGCAAGGATTTGGTGAGGGCGTGGCACAACCTTTCCCCCAGAAGGGCATTGGGGCCGTGATGTCTGGAAGTGTCTTCCACTCCCTCAAATCCATCAGGTGGCTTTATGGGGATATCCTGATCTTTAGACCTTACATTTCTCTGTTGCATACCCAAATGCACAGAGTCTGGAAGCAGGGACTGACCTCTCTGAGGAGCAGAATTTGAAGGCCAAGTTGATGAGATATTTGTGGTCTTTGGCCTCATCTCTCAGAGTCAGTTTTAGAAGGTTTTCCTGATTCACAACCCGGATTCACAACAGAGGTGGAGAAGTTAAACTGATTCAACCTGCTGGGTGGGAACTAGAGGTACCAGGGCAGAGTGAGGTGATGCTTGGAGAGGGAGAAGTCACAACTATGTGGACTTTGCCATAGCTGGACTCTTCCTCTCTGCATGGATGGAAGCTATTTCAGCTTGGAAAAGGTTTGATGGAGTAGGGGAAGAGGAAACAGGGTAAGGAAGGAAAGCATTATGGCAGGATTTCTCTTCCACCCTCAGTGTGATACTGGGGGGAAGAGCTGGAAATGGCACCAGCTCTCCCAGGATCCATCACCCTGGAGCAATGAGCTCTGGACCTGGCACCGGAGGGCAGTTGCTCAGAGAGGTCTGGCCATATGGGGTTCATCATAGCAGGGCCAAGTGTCTTCTTTTGGATCTCTCCCTTGGCACAACTCAACCCCAAGTCGGTGGAAGGAAGAAAGAGAGACTACTACCAGAAGTTGGACTTGCTCTTCCAAGAGCCTTGTGCAGAACAGACCCATCTCCCTGATGCTCCAGTTTCTCTACCACGTGAAAGAATTTGTAGCAGGGCTGGGGATAAATCAACACAGAATTGCAGCTCGGGGAAACGGGGTTTGGCATTTGGCCTTCAGGGTCATGGTTGTTAGTGGGGGGTGTTTTTTGTTGGTCTGGTTTGGTTTTGTTGTGGGTTTTTTTTTTTCCCCAAGTCCTTTTTTGGGGCAAACCAGAGCTGCTCCCTTGCTGGCAGGGATGAGGGGGTGGGTGGGAGCAGAGCCACCGCTTCGATGTGCTCGTCCTGTCTCCTCCGCATGGCTTCTCTCCTCCGTAGGGTAGGGATTGCTCCTGCTCCTCTGCTCCGGTGACAGGACTGTGGCAGCCTCTCCAGAGGGGGAATACCAACTGGGATGACTTCTAACTAACCTTTTTTTTGCCTCTTTGCCTTGTTTATTTTCTTACTGCTCTGACTGTTGTGCATGTTCCTCCTCTTTCTCTCTCTGCTGCATTCTGGCATCTCACAGCTATCACATGATCAGGTAATTCTGGTGCTTTCCTCCTCTTTCTCTTTTTCATTCAACCTTCCTTTCTCTCTTTCTTTCTCCCTCTCTGCTATGGCTTCACTGCAGATGGACAGGGTAGGATGCAGCTTTTCCCGATGCTTTCAAACATCTGGCTTTGTGGGGGGGCACCATGAGGGTTCAAACACTGGGTACTCCACAGCCACGAGCACCACAGGCATCTGATGCTGAAGCCAGAGGATGTTTTGAAGGCAATCTGGCCTTCTATGACAATGGTCTAAGTCACTGCCTTTTAAAACAGCCCTGTTCTGAGGCCCTGTGGCACAGCTGTAACTGGGAAATTCCCAGCGGATATAATGCTTTCTCCATGGAAATAATGCCATGCAAAATAGCCCCTTCCTTCCTGTATTTGCCTGAGGTTTTTGAGACCAACCTCTGCTAAATTGGTCAATTCTCAAGAAAATCGTGTAACCTGTTCAGTGATACAGACTAGTCCTTCTCTGGCCCTGGGAATGATTTAAAAGGGCTGAGGGCTGGAAAGGTTTGGCTGCACTCAGAGCTTGGGACCTTTCAGGAGTCTCTTCCCAGTTACACCGCTGTGGAACTGGAAAGGCAGTGTGAAAATAAAGAGCATTGCCCTTGGGAAGGGAATAATGAGCCTGGGATGCTGGATTTGAAGTGCCATCACTTGGGAGCCCAGCTTTCTCCTTTCCCCTCCCCAGTCCTTCCCACCCCCTCGGAGGGAAGCGCTGTCGCTTTTCTGCAGTAAAGCCTTCCCTGTGTCCCTCCTCGGACCAACCTCTCCCCGTGTTCCCTCCCCCATTCCTCCTGCTGTGTGCCCTGGGGCCGGATTCCTGAGGACTTGGTTGCTCCCTGTCTGTGCTTTCCAGCCCCCCTCCCTGTTGGCCACCAGCAAGTGGTGCCTGGGGTGTGGCATCACCCCAAAACAGGGCCTGGCTGCAGGGTGTTGGGTGTTCTCCCCTTCTTCAGCTCCCCCTCACTCCCTGGCTCATGGATCAGGAGAAGGAAGGCATGGAGGAGCTGGGCAGGCTTCAGGCACAGCGGTGGCAGGATGGGACTCTGGTTGTGGCTGGCTTGGCTTTGTGCTCGCTCCATCTTCTCACCTCAGTACTAGTGACCTGCCTGCCCCTCTCCCACCCTTTTCCCTGCCATTTTAGCATCTCCCCTCCCACCCAGGGCTCCAGCTGTGGCCCTAACACAGTGTGTGCTGTCTCTGTGTTGTTGTCCCAGTATTTTTTAGTCTGTTCCCACCCCGTGTCCGTCTGGTCTGCTCTGCCGCCAACCTCCCAGAACAGGACCTTCCTGCTGCCTCTCTGGCCCTTTTGCACGCTGCTGTCCCAAACCTGGCCGAGCACAACACAGCCCAAGGGGGTAGGAGAGGTGCTATTTTCTATTAAACCAGCTTTTTTTGGAGACCCAGAGGCTGCTGAGCACAGCACAGAGCGTTTGGTATGGTGTTGGTTGGAGTGGCATCGTGGTTAAATGTGCTGGTGGCTCTTCTAAGAGGATGTTTCAAAGTACCCCTGAAAAATGGGGTTACCCTCTCCTGGCTTGTTCACCCAGAGCAAGGCACCCCTGTGAGAGGAGGCATCACCTCCTCGTGCATGTTTTCCCACCCTGGGTGTGACCACAGCCACCATGGAAGATGGAGAGCAGAGAGCAGTGCTTGTTCCTCCTGGTGGGAGGAAAAACGCCCTTGGTCCCTGGAATCCTTTGAGTCTGGGCCCTCTGTGCCTCAGAATGAGCCATGCTCTCCATGGGGTGTCTGGGATGGGTATGAGATCCCCCTGCCTTTTGGCCACACAGCCCAGCCTGATGCTGGAAACCCTGGTGTGTGGGCAGAGAAAAGACTCACTATTTTAGTGGCTTTTGGTCCTGATTTATAGTTTAAGGAGGGTTTTATCCTGTGAGGTCTTGCAACCACATTGACCCTAGTGTCCCATGCAGGCAGATCCCACTGAGGCCCAGTTTAGATGATGATGATGGAAGAAAAATTTAATTTTTTAAATATTTTTTTTATATACTTTAATGTCATTGCCTCTTTGTGTTTCCTCTGTGTTGCTTCTGTCTGTGGGTCTGTGAGTTGTGTTGTGTTGCCATCCCACCTGTCCTTTTCTCTGTAGCATCCTCCTTTATCCATACCCTGGTCAAAGCCTGCTGGTGCAGTGTCACCCGCTGGGATTTGGGAAGGGGGTGGAAACGCTGGGGAATTGTCACCAGCTAGATTTTCCTGGAAAACAAAACAAAAAAATTGCAGAAGCTCCTTTGTCATTGTGGCTTTGTCAGGCTGGTGCTGCAGACCCAGGCTGGAGATTTGTGAGCTCCTCAAATCCTCTGCTCCTGGGGCTGGGTTAGAAATGTAAGAGAAGGTGGTTGGCACCTAGAAATAAGTAAATTAATCGCCTTCTCCTGTGTGGGTGAGCCACTAGATGGTGCCAGAAGATCAGAAAGCCCCTAAGCCACCCTAAATCCCTGCTGTTTCCTGATCAAATAGCTTTATGGGATGCCTGGCTCTGGCAGGGAGAATGGGATTTACCTGAAAGCCTCCCTCTGTGCTCAGGAGGCAGGAGGAATGGGTTTGTGGGGGGGGTGGGCTATGAAAGCCTGGCCTAAGCAACAGCCTGTGCCAGGGCTGGACAACGCTTTAGGGGAGCAAATATTTCCTAATATCCAATCTAAACCTCCCCTGACACAATTTGAGACCATTTCCTTGCTGTGTCTCAGTTTTGAGACTTTAAATTGCCTTAGAGCAATTTGAGTCCCTTCTCCCCCAAGCCTGAGCGTGAGGAAAAAGTTCTGGATTCCTTACTTGGTTTGGTGTCTCGTTGTGTTCCCTCTTTCCAGCCCTATGAGTTAAACTGCCCCTACATCCTTTGGGCAGCTGGAGAGAGGGCTGTGGGGCAGCTGCAGCCCTTGGTGACATCAGTCCCTGGGTTCTAATTCCTAGGTGGAATTGGGATGCCGAGGGTGGTTAGTACGACCTGCCCATGTGCCTCTCCCCTGAGATAACCACGTTCATCTCCCAACATCCTCCTGCCGCGTGGGGTTGTGTGGGTGCCAGGGAGGAAAGCCCTTGGGGTCTCTGGGACTCGGTGGTGGCCACTTGCATTAAAATGTTCCCACACTTGTGGGAGGGGATGGATACCAGCCCCTGACCTCCTGCTCCCGCCTTGCAGGTGGCGCCTGGGGAGCATCAGGACCTACAACCCGGAGCAGATCATGCTGAGCGCCGCCGTGCGCCGCTCCAGCCGCGACGTCAAGATCATGAAGGAGAAGCTGATCTTCTCAGGTAGGGCTGGGGCCCTGTGCCCCACCCCTCAGCTGATGGACGAGCTGCCAGTGCTTCAGGGGGGCAGGGGGGCCGGACTGACCCGGCTGACTGCACTGGTGGGACGTGGTCGTGGCTCATCCGTGGCAGGGGGTTGGGACAAGATGACCTTTAAGGTCCTTTCCAACCCAAACCGTTCTGTGATTCATCCCAAGTCGGTTCAGGGATGATATCCCTGCTTTCTCTGCCCTTCCCAGAGATCAACAATGGCGTGGAGCCCACGGATGAGTTGTCCTTCTGCTCTGAGAACGGCTTTGCCAACGAGATCCTCACCCCCATGGACCCCCGGGACTCCAAGCTGCGGATGAACTGAGGGGCTCTGGGCCAGCCCCGCGTGCTCCCTGGCAGTGAGAGCCGTGCTCTTCTGCTCCCTGTGGGATGGGAACCCTGGAGGAACTGCTGGTCGGGCAGAGACCCCTTCCCACACCCCACCACTAACTGCTCCACCTCCCCTGGTTGTGAGGTTGGGGGGCTTATTTTTGTAAATATGTAGAAAATTTGAAATTTTTTGTCTCCTTTTTTTTTTTTTTTGAGTGTAATTTTTCCAGGGCATGAGTGGAAATACCGTGTTCATTAAACCCTCAACCTTATGGCTTGAAGGTATTGGAATCTTGATGTGAGAGCCTGAGTCCCCTTGGGGGGTTCTGGGAACATGTTGGACGTGTGTCCCTGTTCTCCCCCTTGCCCTTCCCCAGCCCTTCCCTTGGTGCAGCGACTGTGTAGCTGAATGTTGTGATGTTCTTGTGAAGTGTTGATTTTGTTATGGGGTTTTTTTTTTTCTGTTTCCCCCCTCGTTCCCCTTTTCCTGGGCAATTAAATGGTAGCTCTGATGCACCAGGAGGCTGTTTGGAGGAGAGAAGCTTTCCTGGGAGAGGAATCTTCCCTGCTGAAGCTCAGAGCCAGGGAAGGGGTTGCACTGGCTCAGTCACTTGGGCACCTTCTCCTTGTCCCATCCTCCTTCCCCAAAGCCTGGATGCTCCATGGGGAATGGCCTTTTTGAAAAGTCCTGCTGCAGTTTTGAAGGCAAATCCTGAGCATTTGGCCTCTGCTGGCAGCTGGTTGGATTTTTTTTTTTTCCTCTTCTTTCTTTTTTTCCATCTTCTCCCTGAGTTGGGCTCTGCTGGGAGCCCGGGTGGCTTGTGACAAGCAATGCCAGGGGCACCATCACTGCTTGCATCTGGTTGAAGTGCCTGCCACTCCCAAGTGGCATTTGCAGTCGCTCCCTGCTTCCCATTCCTTACACCCTCATCACAGGGGGAGAGGTGGTGCAGTGTGAGCTTCCCCTTCTCTGGGCCAGGGAGTTGCCCACGGGTGAAGGAGCTGTAAATAGTTTGGAAGGTGAAGCAGCCCCAAGGTATAATTGTTCCTGCAAGGAGACCTTTCCTCCTTGCTTTGAAGGCAGGATCCTTAAAGCTGCACGTCCGTGTCCTCCGAAGGAGTGATGGTCTTGCAGCAGATGCTGAGGGGCTCGTGAAGGCAGGAGCTCCCCCTCAGCGTGTTTCCAATGCAAAAGGCTTTAAACCAAAATCTTAGACCAGAGGTTAAAAGTTTAAAAAAAAAAAAAAAAAGAAAGAAAAGCTCAGAAACCAAGTCGGTGACAGTTGAATTTTATCCCCTCCCCGAGGCGGTCTCAGCTCTCTGCTGGGACCTTCAAGGCCTCGAGGAGAGGAGCCTGTTTTTGGGTCACTTGGCCGTTCCCAAGGAGCTGAAGCCAGCTGGAAGGCTGCTGGAGCTGGGAATGGCTCTTGGCTCAGTGTTGGGTCGTTCCCTTCCTCGCCGGATCTCGGTCGGCACCGCGTGAGAAACCCCCGGAGCGCGAGCTCCCTTCGGAGCTGCTGTGCTGATGGGGTCTCGCTGTTCCCATGGATCTGAAAACGTGGGAGCTGACTCCTCTGGGTGCTGGCCAAGCTGGGCTGTGCAGCACACGAGGAGCTGGTCACCTTGCAGAGGAGGAGGAGTAAGTTTGGGGGTGCTGATGTGCATCACATCCCACACACCCAAAGCCAGGATGACACCAGCCCTGAGCAGTTGGTCCTTGTTTTGGCAGCATGGAACTGCTCTGTCCTTGTGGTTTTTTTAAAGCTGTACTCCGGTAGCGTTTTGAAACACTAAAGTTTTGGGCTTAGTGTGGAAGAATTGCAGGGCAGATGTGGCCAACTTTTCTGTGTAAAGGAAAAATGCTGATAGTGAAAATGTGAATGTTGATGCTCTAACAAGCACGGCCTAAAATTAAGACTTTAATTCCTTTGCATCTGCCCTGGGTTTTATGAATGTAATAAGACCCTGGTCCATGCTCCCTCTTACCTCCCCCAAATACAGTCCTTCTCTATGGTACTCTCAAGTCTGTGAAATACAGTGTGGGGGTTTTTTTTCTGCAGAACTGCAAGCTTTTGGTGGGTTTGAAAGTATTTTGAGAACTAAGTTGCTTCTCCCTTTGATGTGGTGCTGTATTGAAACATTCCTGGTGGGTTGTCATTGCCAAGTGAGAGATGTTGTTAAATCTCAGCATCTGTTGATAATCACCTGCATGTTCTGTTTTTATCCTTGGAGATGACTTTATTGAGAGGTGAAGTGCTTAAAAGCTTGGAAGTGTTAAAAGCAATCCAACTAAGAGTTGTTTTCACAATTAGCTTCTTTCTTTCTTGTTTTGTTTTTTTTTTTTTACATCAAGACCCAAACTTCCCGTGTAATGCACTGACTGTTACCGTTATTGTCCCGAATATTTGCTACCTTTTTTTTTTTTTAAAAAAAAGAAAAAAAAAAAGGATGAAATTTTTTGATGAAAATAGAGCTAGACCAAAATAAACTCTGCAACGCTCTGTGAAATAAACTGTCAGTATTCCCCTGCCAGTCTGACGTGGTTTTGTGTTCTGGCATCGCTTGCAGTTGATCCTTCTTGATCTTCACGTGCTTTCTGAGGGAGCTGAAGGTGTGAGCAGAGGGAGGTTTGGAGCTCTGTCCTGAAACCAGTGTGCTTGTGCTGCATCTCCTCTTGGAGAGAGGAGCCATCCAAGCTGTGTGGCGTGGTTTACGTGCCCGAAGGGTGGCATCCCATCCAGAGGGAGGGACCTGGGCAAGTTCAAGGAGTTGGGCTCAGGGGAACCTCAGGAGAGCAAGGTCTCATACCAGGGTCAGTTCAACCCCTGCTATCCATAAAGGCTGGTGGATGAAGGGATGGGGAGCAGCCCTGAGGAGGACTTGGGAGTGCTGGTGGATGAGAAGCTGGACATGACTCAGCCCTGAAACCCCCCGTGCCCTGGGCTGATCCCACAGCAGGGCAGGGGGGGATTCTGCCCCTCTGCCCCTCAGGTGAGACCCCCCTGCAGAGCTGCTCCAGCCCTGGAACAACAGTACAGGGACCTGGAGCTGCTGGAGAGAGTCCAGAGGAGGCCCCGGAGCTGCTCCCAGGGCTAGAGCCCCTCTGCTCTGGAGCCAGGCTGGGAGAGCTGGGGGAGTTCCCCTGGAGAAGAGAAGGCTCCAGGGAGACCTGAGAGCCCCTGGCAGGGCCTAAAGGGGCTCCAGGAGAGCTGGAGAAGGACTGGGGACAAGGGATGGAGGGACAGGACACAGGGAATGGCTTCCCACTGCCCGAGGGCAGGGATAGATGGGATATTGGGAAGGAATTCCTGGCTGTGAGGGTGGGGAGGCCCTGGCACAGGTTGCCCAGAGAAGCTGTGGCTGCCCCATCCCTGGAGGTGTCCAAGGCCAGGTTGGAGCAACCTGGGCTAGTGAAAGGTGTCTCTGCCCGTGCCAGGGGATGGAACAAGATGATCTTTAAATGTCCCTTCCAACCCAAACCATGCTGTGATTCTCTGGCTCTGTCCCTCCAGGTTTGGGAAGACAGAAGCTGAGGAGCAGTGGTGTGGAGAGGAGGTGACCATGCAAACCCAAGGCTGGAGCAGTAACTGTGGAATAATTTTTTTTGTGGCCCCAAGGGGACGATGATGCACCCCCAGAAGTGATCAGACAGCAGTTTTAAACCGCAGGGATGGAGAGCAATTTATTTTTAACACCCGTTATGCAAGTCATTGCCCCAGGGTGCTTGGAGGCCAAAACCCATAAGCAAGTTCAAAGAGGGATAAATGGCTCCTCCCTGTGTTAGCACGTATTAAACACAGGAGTCCCGGCGGCAAGACCCAGCTCGGGAAGTCCCCGGGCAGTTCTTTGCTAAATGTGTGATGTAAATGGGAAGGCTTGCTCGGTGCTTGCTCCGTTTTGGGGGGTTTTTACCCCAGGATCTTCTCCCAGAGGGTGCTTTGGGTGAGGAGGGATCTTGTTCTTTGTTCAGTCTGCTGTTTTCTCCAGCCCCTGAATGGCTGCACTTAAGAGATAGTCAAAGGGATTAAAGTAAACACAGCACTGTCTCCCTGGTTGGTGCTGGGTAGTCAGTCCTGTGCCATGAATTTAAGTGGCTTTGGGGATATAATTGAGCGTTCCATGTAAAAACTGCCCTAGGGAAAGGGGTAGAGCTCCTGATATCCACAGTGTTGAATAATCCCCGACTGGGATTGGGGGCTGTCCCTGCTGTACCCTAGGGAAAGATAGGGGAAAGTAGAAAGGGAAGAAATGAGAGTCCTGTCTCATTTGTGTGTGTGTCACTCAAATAAAGGAGCTGAGGGTTGGTTGCTGGCCCAAAGCCCAAAGGCCTTCGGACAGCCAACATTGTACTATTTAACTTTTTTTTTTTTTTTTCCCTCTCTAAAACTGCCCTGAAAAATAGGAGCTTAGTGGTTCAGCTGGGGTGGTTCTTGTGGTGTCTGGGAACCTTTCCAGTCCTTTAAATTTGCCAGACCTGGGGTCTGGGAGGGAGTGCTGATGTGGCTGGGGCCAGAGTTTACCCAGCTGCCACAAGAAGGATCTCCACAGCCTTCGCGTGCTGGGGTGGTTGGGAGCTGTCCAATGGGAGCAGGAAAAGCCCAGCCATGGTGGGAGTAGCAGCAGCAGCACGAGGCTGAAGGCTGGTGCCTCTTCTCCTGGACTCTTGGTGCAACAACCTCGTCCTGACTGAATCTCAAGTTCCATGTGAGTATTGACCATATGTGAAATAGGAAACCAAGATAGTTTTTTTCCCTCCTCTTAAGCCTCTTGATTTTCTCCCTCTCTTCCTTCTGGACCCCGTTTCTGTTCTAGTTATGTCTCTGCCCTTCCTCCTTTTCTTGTCTCTCGTGCTTTGTCTCTTCTCCTGGAGGTTGGTGACTCCCCATCTGCTGAGGGGGAGAAAGGAGGATGTCCTGACTCTCTCCATGACCAGATGGACTCCATGATCTTAGAGGGCTTTTCCCTTTGTTCCCAGTGACCTGCTCCTGGTCATCTCCAGCTTCCATCCACGTGCTCCATCCAGCCTGGTAGGGCCAACTCCATCGGGGTGGGAGCTCCTGAGAGCAAATCGCACAACCCTCAGAGCCCTCTGTGCTGGCTGGGAAACCACAGTCCCTTCCCGGTTGCCAGGGATTCATATGCAAATGCTGGGAGCAAGCAGGATGCCAGCTTGTGCCCTGCATCCCAGCGGTGGGAGAGGGGCAGGAAGGATCCAGCCGGGAAACACGGAAAGGCAGTTTCACTGCGATGACAACACGCAGGGGATGGGTTTATTAATATTTCTCTTTCGTCTAGTGTAGAATAATACAGGTTGTTCAAAGAGATGCTGGGCAGGGCTGTGCCACCTTGGGGGTGTGACAATCTTCGGCACAAGGGGGACTCTGTGGAGCTTTTGTGATCCCTGCTATGAGCATTTAAAAATCCACCCAACTGGGATCGAGTTCGAGGGGAGGGTGCGAAAGCCACGCGGGGCAAAGCCCCCCTTCTGTCCTCACCATCCTCGGGGCCATAATTACCTAATTATGCCCCGTTAATGAGGGGGATGCAGCTCCTCCCTGACCCAGCCCGGTCCCGCTCCACGAGTCTTTCTGCTCTTCCTTTCAGCCGTATTTTATTTATGGGCTCTAGTGGCGTTTCCAGCAAGACGGAATCTCCATGAAATGAATCGTTCCACCTGGACCCTCAATTTGCTCTCCAGATGGCTCGGCCCTCCTAAGCTGCCCTGCGTGCCGTATTTTCCCTGAGCTGGGCTGGCTTTTCCCCGCGTCCCGGCTCCTCCCTGGCTGTCGCTGACAGCTGCACGGCTCATGCCCTGTAGCTCCCTGGCATGTCATTCAGGAGGAACAAAAGCGGATTTCTCCCCCACCTCTCCGCCAGGGAGGATAAAGGGGATGCTTTTGTGCTTCCCCCCCTCCCAGCGTTTCTGCAGAAGGGCTGAGCTTTGCCGAGGGGACCCGTCTCCCTGCAGGGCTCCAACGTGGATGGGAGATCTCCGGGAGGGAAGTTGAGTCTGCACTGGGTCCCGCCTGGAGAGCACAACTTGTGTCAGGTAACGTTGGACGCTGGGCTTTTTTTATTTTATTTTTTTTATTTTGTTTTTTGGCTTGCTAAAAGACTCCCCAAAGCAGCATTTGCTGCTGTGTGGGAATGGGATGGAGACCGTGACCCAGGGAAGAACGTGACGGGGGAGGGCAGCGGGGCAGACACACACACTCCTCTTTGGAGTTGGCAGCGATTGTGTCATGGAGACAGGGAGGATGTGGGCTGAGGAGGGGCATTGGATTAACTGCGAGGGGAGAGCGGAGTCTCTCCGTACGGAGCTCAGCCTGAGCTGCCCCTTCCCCGTGCATGCCCCTGATGGCTTGGAAACGTGTGTGGATCAGGGAGAAAAGCAGGGACATATGTTGGTTTTTGTTTCTCGGCTGGGACCGCGTGTCTTTGCAAAGGCACCTCCGGGGAGCCGCCTTTGGTGGAACTTCTTTAAATCCCTTTGAACTGACTAAATTGCGGTCCCGAGCACCCGTCAGGGTGTTTGGAGCCTTCACCCAGTCCCGGGGAGGTGGAGGTTCTGAGGTGTTTAGGTGGGGCTCGTCGTGCTGCTTCGCTGCTCTTCAGGTCCCTGCAGCAACCTGGGGGCACCGGCAAAGGTTTTTTGCCACTGCCGGGGGGTTCTGAAGGGATACAGTGATGCTTTCTCGGGGTGGTGGGGTGAAGATCCTCAGGGCTAGGTTTGGTCGTCCCACGGTGCAGGTGCAGGATGGGGTCCTCTGGATGGGGGGACCTGAGCCCTTTGGGGTCCGTGGTCAGCTGTGGCTGCCCAGGAGATGCAGGTGTAGGAGCACAGCAAGGACTAGGGCTAAGAGAGGGGGTTGACTCAAAATAAATTCAAGGTAATCCCCCTCCGGGAGATGTGCTCCCTGCCCTCCTGCAGGGAGGGTGTGGACACCACAAAGCCACTGATTTTCTGGTAACTTGTCGCCCCAGTGGGTACTTGTGCTCCTGCCAGAGGCTTGTGGTGTGATCCTCCAGAGCCTGACTCGGGGAGGGGGGAGGAACGACTTAGAGCAGAGCCTGAGCCCCCCTAAACGGGCTCTTTGCTGTCACAGAGCCTCAGAAAAGCAGTGTAACACGTGCCTGGGTGTGAACAGGAGCTCCACTCTGGCTCAGGGCTGGGTCCTGCTGCTTGTGCCATCGGTGTGAGCTGTGAACTGCTGGAGCTTCAATGAGAAGAGTCTGCTGTGCTTCATTGCAATCACTTCACAAAGTCCTTTAGGAAATGTTAAAAATCGTCTGGAGCCCACATCAAGCAGAAAGGGACGTCAGATTTAGCATCTCCTCGTGGGTTTTGGGCAGGTCTTGTCATAGCTACCCTTTGGCAAATCTCAGAGTCACAGCCTTACCTCTGGAGTTTTGCCTGCAATCTGGGGAAACAGGATGGGTCTGAAAAGTCAGAATCCAGCATTGCTCTTGGCTCTGCTGTGCTGTGGAGCACCTGAGAGGATGGGGAAATCAGTGAGATGTGGGAGACATCAGAAAGAAAGGAAAGGGTGCTGAGGTGGTAGCACAGCACAGGCTGGGCAAGGCGACAGCCTTAGAAGGAACTTCTCCTAAAAGCAGCAGTTTGCCTACAAGGATGGGGCTGGATTGGGAATATCCCAGTGCCCATTGCGGTGCTGTGGTTTGGAGGAAGTGTTGATTACTGAGAAGGAGTTGTGTGTGGGTGAGGGGGCAGGCTCTGACGAGATTTTGGCTGGATTCTGTAAGGAAGGTGCAGAACCATGATGTTGTTGAGCGTTGCAGGCAGATATTTGAACACTGTGCTGATCTCCTGTCCCTGCCCTGCTTCCCAAACAGGATGCACCGAGCGATGAAGGAAGAATCCAGTTTCGGGACAGGCAGCCTGGAAAACGTGCCCCGGGACCCAGGCAAGGACAAACTGCACACGAAGCTGTGCAGCGGGTCCTGCCACGCCGAGCAAATCCTGCAGACCCTCAACTCCTACCGGCACAGCGGCACCTTCACCGACGTGGTGCTGCTGATCGACGGGCAGGAATTCCCCTGCCACCGGGCCACCCTGTCAGCCAACAGCACCTACTTCAGGGCCATGTTTGGTGGCGACCTCAAGGAAGGCCACCAGGACATCATTAACATCCAGAAGATCTCTGCCTCCACCATGTCCCTCCTTCTGGATTACATGTACGGGGGGAACATCGTCATCCAGGAGGACAACGTTGAGAGCATCCTGGAGCTGTCTGACCTGCTGCAGATCTCCAAGCTCAGGGATGCCTGTGTCACCTTCCTGGAGGGCCAGCTGCACCCATGCAACTGCCTGGGCATCATGAAGTTTGCCGACTCCTTCTCCATCGCGTCCCTGACGGAGAAGAGCAGGAGGTTCATGCTGGAGTGTTTCGTGGAGGTGTCGTGCCACGAGGAGTTCCTGGAGATGGGGGCGAAGGAGCTGGTTGGGTACCTGTGTGACGAGCAGCTGGTGGTGCCCAAGGAGGAGGTGGTGTTCGAGGCCGTGATGCGCTGGGTGCGGCACGACGTGCCCACCAGGAAGGGGGCCCTGAGGGAGCTCCTGGAGCACGTGCGTCTGCCCCTGCTCAGCCCCACCTACTTCCTGGAGAAGGTGGAGATGGATGGGCTCATCCAGGACTCCAAGGAGTGCATCCCCCTCCTGCACGAGGCCCGCAAGTGCTACATCCTGGGGAACGAGGTCAGCTCCCTGCGCTCCAGGCCCCGGAGGTAAAACAGCCCCGGCATCCATGACCAGCATGGACCGAGCTGATGGATCTCATAGATTGATGGTTCTTGTACTTTATGGTTCTTGGGTTTGTTTTTGGTTCCCCCCCCCCCCCCCCCCCCGTTGCCTCACTTTTGGCCTCCTTGCTCCTGAAATGAAGCGTTGGAGTTGTTTGCCTGCCTTAAAGGATTCCTGTAGAATTTAATGCATAGGATGCTTCTTGTTTTCACTGTGCTCTAATCACAGCAGTGTCCAATGATCCCATCCACGCAGGTGTCCAATGATCCCATCCAGGGAGGTATCCAGACTAAGGGCAGGAAGGGGTGTTTTAGCTCTTTATTTCCATCTGCTTCCCCCAAAGGGTAGAGCACTCAAAGGTATATGGCTGCAGGGTCAGGAGTTGGCATCCAGGGGGGAAAAAAGCAATTAGTGCCCTGGTCCCCACCTTAGGCATGCCCAAAATATTATGTTTTTTCTTTCCATTGATTTACTGATGAACAACCAGAAGGTAAAGAGATGCTGGCCCAGGCAGCTTTGGTCTGTAGGGAATTGTCTCAGCCTGCACAAAGCATGGAGGAGCTGAGGACTGGACCAAGCCTTTCAGATCCTCTTTCATCCTCCTCCTTCCTGTCCCCTCCCTTCTCACAGAGAGGTTCTTTTCTCACCACCTCCTACTTGGCAGGATTTGCCTTCCCCTGCCGTCTGTCTCGTCTGCTCGCTGCTATTAGGGCTGGAAAGGGAGAGAGGTTTCCTGGAAGCACTTTTCTCTCCAGGCAGAAAGCTCACCCCAGGCAGGCTGCCAGGAGTGGCTTTCCACACTCCTGAGGATTATTGGGTTTGGCTGTGCTGGAAGGGGGAGGGTGAGTGGCAGGAGCCAATGTCACTATGGGCTTGTAGAGGTCATTCCCATTTCCTTTCCCTGTGCACTTTGGAGCTTTTCCCACCCGAGCTGGGAGGTTCCTTTGATCTGATGGTGCAGGAGTGAAATGATTTGTCCAGAAAATCAGTAGCTGAAGCAGGAGAGGACTCTGCCTTACCTAGGATGTCCTGAATAGGATGGGAGGGATGCTGGAAAGGAGCGGCCTGGCCCGGGACTCACCCGTGCCCTTCCTGGTGCAGGTTCATGGAGCTGGCAGAGGTCATCGTTGTCATTGGGGGCTGTGATAAGAAGGGCCTCCTGAAGCTGCCCTTCACAGACCTGTACCACCCCAAGAGCAGACAGTGGACAGCCCTGTCCAGTGTGCCCGGATACACCAAGTCAGAGTTTGCTGCCTGCACGCTGAAGAACGACGTGTACATCTCAGGTGAGAGAGCCTGGAGCAGGTGGTCCCTTCCTGGGGACAAAGAACAGCACAAACTCTGCTTGGACAGTCATTCCTTAGGTCTGTTCACCAGGAATCCTTCACGTGTATCCCAGCTTTGGAGCAAAATCACTCCTCGGTGAGGGTTGTCCTTGGGTGGTTTGGATTTTTCTGTCCCAAGGAATAGTTTCACCTTTGAGGGGGAGGATAGCAGTGTTAAAAACCCTCTCCCTTCTGATGGGCATCTGTCAAGAGTGTCCAGCTGTGGAATGAGCTGCTTTTGGTGGGTGCTGTCAGAAGGGGTTTCCTAAAACATCAGAGTCCCTGCCTGTCCCTCGGTTGAAATACAATGACTGTCAGATGAGTGCTATAAGAGGGATGAAACAGTGTAACAGGGCCTTGAATTCCAGGCAGGATCTCCCTTGGGAAGCTGAGTTTACATGGCCACAGCCCCATAACCATGTTCTGGCCTAAGCTGCTCCATTGCTTGGAGGAGCTGTGCAGTCCTGTGGTGCAGTGAGGTGAGGGGGCTGTCCTTGGGATCACACCAGCCCTCCATCCCTCTTGTTTTCCAGGAGGACACATCAGCAGCAGTGATGTTTGGGTGCTGAGCTCCCAGCTGAACGTCTGGATCAAGGTGGCCTGTCTGCAGAAAGGCCGGTGGAGGCACAGGATGGCAACGCTCCAGGGCAAGGTGAGCCACTGCCTGCATTTTGGAAGAGCCACGTGGAGCACTGGCCCCACTTCTCCTGCTGCCCTGGACAGTGAGGAACTGTCAGTGTTTGTATTCAGGGTCATCATGAGAGTGGGGAGGCCCTGGCACAAGTTGCCCAGAGAAGCTGTGGCTGCCCCATCCCTGGAAGTGTCCAAGGCCAGTTTGGAGCAACCTGGGATAGTGGAAGGTGTCCCTGTCCATGGCAGGGGGTGGGACTGGATGGTCTTTATTATCCCTTGGAACCCAAGCCCTTCTGGCATTCTGTGACTCATTTAGAGATGGTTTTGATGGGAGGACAACTGGGACATAACCAAGGTGCCATTGTTTCAGAAATAGCCCCAGATGATGTTGTATCAGTAAGATCCACCATGGGATGGTGCCAGACCTCTGCAGGCAGCTGTGTTAATCATCTTTGGGTGAAAGCTGTGCGGTGTGGGGTGTTTTGTGGAACGGTTTGTGGTGGGAGGCACCTTTAGAGGTGTTCCTGTGGCTCTGTGTCATTCTGGCCAAGTCCTCCCCTCACACCCCCCCTTGACAGTGTAACCTGTTCGGGGGACTCCAGGAGTTTCTAATCCCCTCGCTGTGCTCCTTTTGTGGCAGATCTACGCCGTGGGGGGCTTTGATGGCTTCTACCGCCTCTCCAGCGTGGAGTGCTACGACACCTTCTCCAACAGCTGGTCCACCCTGGCCCCGCTGCCCCAGGCCGTGAGCTCAGCTGCCGTGGTCTCCTGCCTCAACAGGCTCTACGTGCTGGGAGGGGCTGTGGACGACACCTCCAACACTGACAAGGTATTGCTGGGCCATCGAGGATGGACAGACACCTGAAAAACGAGGTTTGACAGGGAAATGGGGCAAGGATGCTCTTTATAATAAGGTGAGAAGTCATGCATTGAAATAAGAAGCCGGTGAGACTTGGGGACCAGAGAGGGAAGGTGTCAGGAGATGACAGTGTAGTAGATGGGCTTTCTGTTGGAGCCTGATCAGCCCTGAGACGTCACTGGAGCAAACCTTCCAAACCAGATCAGCAGCAACACGCTCCTCATGCCTGGCTGTGCATCTGCAAGGCAGACACGATGCTTCTGGTCTCCTGAGCTGCAGGAAGAGCTGTCAGTGCTTCTTAACTCCATCTCCAAATGCTGTCTGGGTCAAGCACAGCCACCCTGGGGCTTGTGGTTTGTCTGGGACACTTGAGTGCAAGAGGGAAAGCCAGAACCCCTCATGCCTTTGCTCGCCTCTCTGGGGGTTGGAGCTCTCCCACCCGTGTTTCTGTCCCCATGCACTTTTATTTCTTGTGAAGAGCAGCTCCCCTCAAGCAGGGAGATGTGGGGAATTCGTGTTCCCACAGCTGTGTTTCTCCTCCCAGGTCCAGTGTTACGATCCAGAGGATGACAAGTGGACGCTCTTGTCTCCCACCCCATTTTACCAGAGGTGCATCAGCGCTGTCTGCCTGGACAACATCATTTATGTTGTGGGTGGACTCCTCAGCAAAATCTTCAGCTATGATCCCAGGAAGGACAGCTGGAGAGAAGTAGCTGCCCTCCCTGGGCCTCTGGTAAGGAAGAGCTTTAGGAAAAAAGCTCTGGGTCTTCTCTCTCTCTCTCTCTTGAATCGTGGCCATCTGTGCTTTGCTGGGGTTGAAGGCAAGGAAAACACATTGTGGGTTTGGCTGTGAGCACGTGGATGTGACCTGTGTCCTTACCATCAGTGTCCACACTGCTTGGGGGATCTCTCCCACAGCAAACCCAAGTTTTCTTGGGAAACTGGGTCTGCACCATCTGTTAATGCCAGAGGAGTGGATCTCCAGGGAGAAACCACTGGTGTTGAGGACTGTTCTGCACATTATCTGTTTCAGTGGGAGGGTTATACTGGTCTGCTCTGGCCTGTGGGGTATCTTGCCTTATTGCCATCGCAGTTTTGCACTCACAGCCATGCTGCAGTGCGAGCTGTGGCACAGGGAAGAGGAATGGTGGGACTCAGCTTGTGATCTGAACTAAAATGCCAAGAAAGCACCTTTACAAGTGGCTTTCCCAGGGAGGCACGGCCTGGATCCCTGTGCCCTTGGCGTTCCTGAGGGACTGCCAGAGACAGCAACAGCCCCATCACTGGCTTGAGGCATTTCCAGTGCCTAAACCCTTATTATAGAAACAGTGAGACTGCAGCACCTCAAGAGCCACACATCTGTTATCCTTTCTGCCAAGGCAGATCAGAGTTGGGCCCATGGCAGCAGCTCAACACCCTGCTCAGCTGTCTGAAGCTGGAGGCCTGATTCTCAGCTTTCCTTCTGCTTTCCAGGAGAGCTGTGGCCTGACAGTGTGTGGAGGGAAGATCTACATCCTGGGTGGCCGGGACGAGAGCGGGGAGGGCACGGACAAGGCGTTCACGTTCGACCCGGTAACGGGGCTGGTGGAGCCGCAGCCGCCGCTGCAGCGCTGCACCAGCTACCACGGCTGTGTGACCATCCTGCAGCGCAGGGACAGGTGACCACGGGGCTCCCCTGCACCCAGAGCCTCCCCTGGAGCCACCCAGCACGTGGGAACACTGCAGAGCAGGTGCTCCACCAGCCCCTGAGCGGCCTCGGGTTTGTTTTTCCCGGCCTCGCGATGGTGCCGATGGATTTGACGCTGATCCAGGTGAGAGGATGGAAGGGTCCTGGGCTGTGTGGAGCTGCATCACAGACCTTGCCACTGCAGCCCCTGGGACTGCTGAATTTGACCTTTGCTTAGGTTTTCCTGGCTGTAGATGAAAGTCTTCTGCTGTGCTTGCAACAGAGGTTTGCTGTCCTGGAAGGATGTGTGTTTGCTGCTTTCTGATGCCCAGAACTTTTGCTGTAACAGCTGCAGCTCCAGGATCCAATCCTTTGGCTAAAAGCTGTCAGGTATTTGTGCATTTATTATAGAACCCTGTGCCAAACCCCAGTGGGGACCTAAATGCTCATTAGCATCCACGAACAGAGAGCTGAGATCGGGAGTTCAAAGTTGATAATCCCAAGAAAATCACTCCACTAAATCCCAAATAGTTCCAGCTCTGACTCTGCACAGGCTGTGTGAGGGTCTATGCCCCCAAAGCACAGAGTGCTCTCTCTTTCCATACATGTTTTGTGGTTGGACTGCTGTGTCTCTGTCACTGAGTGGACAAGTGAATCCTGCAGCCAAGAGTTCCTTCAGAGAGGAAAAGGAGGAGGAATATTAAGGTGTAGGAATTAAGCATGAAGACCTGAAGCATGGTAGCCACAGAACTGTCTCATTTTGGCTGTGGAATATGTAGCAAACATTAAAATAAACTCCATATTTAACAGACTGGGGTCCCTGGGAGCCTGAATGTGCAGCTCATTTGGAGGATGTTTGATTACACAGGCCTGCATTGCTCCAAGCTGCCCTCAGGTCTAGAAATGACCCTGAGCACGTTTGATTTGGTAGGATAACCATAGTTTTTGGTGTTGGTGTCTTTAGTCCGTGCCTGGAACTGGTAATTTCTGGTGTCTCCACGTGAATGCTCACATTGTTCAATTAGGGGCTGAATTGCTGCCAGATGTAGAGTGAGGGCTCTTAAAAACTCCCGTACCTTGGACACTGTGGGGTGCACCCCTCCACAGCAGGCTGCTGGCTGGCTGCTGTGCTCTCTGCACCTTCCTTTCCTCACCCTAATTCTTCCTGAAGCAGAGGAAATGTCTGTGTCCACTGGTCCAGCTATTCCCCTTTGCCTGTCCCAAACCTGCTGGCTCTGCCTGCTTCCCTCTGTGTTCACCACTAAACCAAGTCCTCAAGGGCCACACCCACGTTTTTTGACTCCACTACTTCCCTGGGGACCCCTCACAATGCTTCAAAACCCTTTCCATGACACTTTTTTTCCCTAAAATCTAATCTAAACCTCCCCTGGCACAACCTGAGGCTACTTCCTCGAGGATTTCCTCGGAGGAGATTCCATGCTGGTATAGGTTATTCCCACGAGGAGAGAAAAGGAAATTCTTGCTGGTAAAAGACAATTTTATTTGCAATCAAATTGCATCCACATTTGGGTCTTCAATGGGAACGGAGATTCCAAGAGGATGAGCCTGCCCAGAGCAGGCACTGAGCAAAGTCTGATCTGCTGAGGAGGTTGAGCGTTGTGGGGAATCCCTTAGAAAAAAGGGATGGTCCTCATGCCAAAGGTAAGCCTGAGGAGTGTGGAACAAGGCTGGGAACAGAGATGATCTTGCTTGGCTGCTGGTGGCTCTTTGTGCTCTTGCTCTTGAGCACAGTAATACATTTGGGCAGAGCAAAAGCCTTGAACGTAAAGAGTTTTCCAGTTGCATTTCCAACTTCTCTCTCCACAGTCTTCCCTGATTTTCCTAATGCCTCCTGGGAGTGTCCTGCTGTGCTTTCCCCCTTATTCCTGGAGGAGTGAGCACACTCCAAAGCGTGGCAGATGTCCCTGTCAGCTTTCCCACGTGCTTTTGCCACGTGTGGTGTGCTGCAATAGGTGGGACACGGCGCTGGAAGTTGTGGCACAGACACTGCAGCGTTTACCTCGCTCTTGGTCCTGCTATTTATTGTACCCCTGAATTGTGCTTGTGTTTTGTGGGGGCTGTGGGTGTGCAGGGGAGGGGGAGGGAAGGAATTCAACTTGCTTTTATTTAGAAATAAATATTCACCTTGGCTCCCAGCTGCTTTTTGCTGCAGGGATTTCATTTTTGTGCCTATGGCATTCCAGAAATATACTGTTGATGGAGCATCACAGGAGCTTTGGGAACATCGTCCTTGAGGGGTGTCCCAGCCTTTGTCTGGGATACCTAAATCCTCCCTGTGAGCAAGTAGAAAGTTCAAGGTACTGCTGTTTGTCTGCAGGGACTGCTATCTGTAACTGTTACACGGACTCATGGCCAAGTCAGTGTAGGGGAGGTGTTTGGATAATTCAAACTCTGCTCGGGATGGGGAAAATCTGACTTGTGTTTTGGCATGATGGAAAGAGAAATTGAAAAACTGCTTGCCTTGGCTGTTTCTTGCTCTGCCTTGTTGTGGCAGAAGGACACAGAGCACGAAACTGCCCGTCACCACAACGTGCTTCACATCCCGAGAGGGCTTCCCTCGGCCCTCATGTGAAGCACCTCCTGGCTGTGTTCCCAGTGATGCCCAGACCTGCTGTGGGAGCTCTGCATGGCAAAAGATGTAGAAGGAAGTAGTGATCACCTGCAAAGCATGTGCAGTAGGTTCAGCTTTAGGTGTTTAAGCTTTGAGGAGCAAAATAAATTACTTTTTTCTTTGCACTCCGAACCAGCGACTGTCGATCACTTCCAGTGGTACCCAAACCATCCCTTCCTCCCCCAGCCCTGTGGTTTTCCTGCTGCCTGTCTCAGCAGCTGGGTTATTTTGGGCATGTTTGTGTTATGGATGGGAGCCAGGGGGAAGAAGAAAAAGCTTTTTGTGAACAAATCACACGGGTGGTGTAGGCAGCAAGATCTGCAGGGCCTGATAACGTTTGTCCATGACACAAAACCCAGAAGAATTATAAGTAACCTGGCAGACAGGGCTGCTGCGGGAAGCAAGTGGATCTGCTTGTAGTAAACAAGGGAAAAATGGCCTTTTTCATCCTTTCCCATGAAAGCTTTCTCCCCTCAGAAAGTCCACAGTACCCCTCAAAGATAGAAACTGGGGCCTCCTCCACAGTCAGTAGGGAAAAGGGACCCCACTAAAGAGTGAGCCATGGAATCCCAAAACGGCTTGGGTTGGGAAAGGACCTTAAAAACCATCCAGTGCCACCCCCTGCCATGGGCAGGGACACCTTCCACTAGCCCAGATTTCTCCAGCCTGGCCTTGAACACTTCCAGGGATCCAGGGGCAGCCACAGCTTCTCTGGGCAACCTGTGCCAGGGCCTGCCCACCCTTACAGCCAAGGATTCCTTCCCAATATCCCATCCAACCCTGCCCTCCGGCAGTGGGAAGCCATTCCCCCTTGTCCTATCACTCTGTGCCTGTGTAAACATCCCCATGCTCCATCCCCTGGAGATGTGGGAGCTCCATTGCCCTGGGCTGCCCAGCTGGCAGGAGATGATATCACCGTGGGGCAGGAGGGCAGGGCTGCAAGTCCCAGCTGAAAGGATGAGCTAGAGCTGATTAATTCAGATTAAGGGCCATAATAGCCAGCTGGGAACTGGTGGGCAGAGATAAAAGCAGTTTCACTGGCTGTCCCTCTAGGTTTAAATATTCCCAGGAGAAAGAAGGGGAGGGAGGGAACTGTGTCAGATTTATTGCGAGGTTGATGTTTGCAAGATTTATTTCCTATTAAATTCAAATCGTGGTAGGGCCAGCAGGGACCTTGAGACCCAGTCCTTGGCTTGAATATTGGTCACAGACAGTCTAAGCAGGGTCTAACACTGGTTACTGATGGTCTGAGGGGGGTCTAACAGTGGTCATTGACAATCTGAGGGGGTCCAACACTGGTCACTGACAGTCTGAGGGGGTCTCCCATTAATGTCAACAGAAAGGGGACCCGGAGGCAGGGCTGGGCCGTGGCCAGCAGCCTTTGTGCTCCCTGCTCTGGGGACTGAGCCTGTTTTCAGTGTTTCCAGTGCTCCTCCGAGCCCCCCCAAGGAGACTGACAGCCCCTGTGTGCAGGACCCACAGCAGCAGCACAGAACAGGGGATCCTGCCCACCCAAACTGCTCGGGCAGCTCCGTCCTCCACGTGGAAAAGGGATGATCAAAGAGCAAAAAAAAAGCCCAGAGCGGATGCCAAAAGCAAGAGGTGGATGCAAAGGCTGAAGAGGAGGGGAAAATCCAGGATGTGGAGCTAAGCAGAGGTGATTCTTTGTGGTAAAGTACAATAAAGTTATATAAAAGCTAAACTGTGGTCGCCTCAGTGTTTAATTAAGGTCTCCCTATCTCAGCACATGCTGGAATATGCTTTGCTCCTTTTAGTACTCCTAAAAGTGGGACAGGGGAACGGCCCAGGCAGAGAAGGCACTGGAAGCACGAGAGGTACACGAAGACCCAGCTCTGCAAAGTGTTTCTCCAGTCACTGTGGCCAGAGAAAGGCCGTGGTGACTTCTCCAAGCACTCAGGTGGGAGCAGAGGTGGAGACAAGTCTCCCTATCTGACTTAAAGTACTTTACAGAGCTACTGGTGGTCAAACTCTGTGGTCAGTAAGGAGCTCTGGTTCACCTGCTGGTGATTGACACTTTTCTCTCCCTTCACTGAATGTAGAAGTGTGAATAACCTCTTCTTGGTATCTTTTTTTATCCATTAAAAATGTACCTTTAGAGTCAAACGTAACCAAAAACAACAGCAAAAAAAATTTCCATTTTCTTCTTGCCCTTATCATCAATGACCAAAAGAAAAAAAAAAAAAGCATATATTTTTAACAAATATTTCTTAAATCTCTCCACAGTTTTTAAAATGTCCTAGCTATGTTTGTCCCCCTTGATGGCTGAACTCAGTTGAGGTGACTTATAGAATGGTTTAGGTTGGAAAAGCCCTGTAAGACCATCCAGTCCAACCATTCCCCAGCACTGCCAAGGCCACAGTGACCCCTGTCCCCAAGTGCCACATCCACAGGGCTGTTAAACCCTTCCAGGGATGGGGACTCCCCCACTCCCTGGCAGCTGTGGCAGGGCTGGACAGCCCTTTCCACTGCCCCTGTAACACCTTTAACCTCTTGGTGCTCCCTTTTTGGTGGGCTTTGCTCAGCTTTCATGCCACGAGGGTGTTATGACCCCTCCAAAGCAGGAAACCTCCCTCTCCCACTGACCCTGAGGGGCATGTGGGTGCCCAGAGCCCCAAGGAGCTGCTGTTCTGCTTTGTTGGCTCCAGGTTGCCCAGCAAGCCGGTGGCAGAACGTGGATTTCAATGTACATCTCCCATAGTCTGTGCCAGGGCTTTTCAACCTCGATTCCTTCACTTCCTGCAGTCTGCTCCCGGCATGCAAACATCCCTGCGTACAATTCCCTGCTTTGTCTGCAGTGCCTTGGCCAAAGGGAATGGAAATGGGCTTTGCATGACTCCAATGCACAAGCACCCACTGGCTGGGGGAGCTGGAAAGGCACCACTGGGCAGGCAAAGACATTTTAGGCTTACGAAGAGAAGTAGGACAGTGGTGTGAATGTGAGAGTAAATGTAGTCGTTTCCACAGTGCACAAACTAGAGGTCATTTAACTCCAAAACAGGGGGGAGTTGCAAACATGCTGAAGTGGATGTTCATTCCCCTTCATGTCATTAAGGAATGTCAAAAATTTTCATGGGCTCAGGAAAGCCAAAGATACAAACCTCCTGTGCCCAAAGGGGCTCCAGGAGAGCTGGAGAGGGACTTGAGACAAGGGATGGAGGGACAGGACACAGGGAATGGCTTCTCACTGCCAGAGGGCAGGGTTGGATGGGATATTGAGAAGGAATTCTTCCCTGTGAGGGTGAGGAGGCCCTGGCACAGGTTGCTCAAAGAAGCTGTGGAAGTGTCCAAGTGTCCTGGAAGTGTCCAAGGCCAGGTTGGAGAAACCTGGGCTAGTGGAAGGTGTCCCTGTCTGCAGCAGGGGGTGGAACTGGATGGTTTTTAAGGTCCCTTCCAACTCAAACCATCCCGTGATTCTATAACTTACTTGCACCTTTTGTTGGTCCCAAAATACTGGATTGGAAAGGAGTTTAACCCGAGCCCAAGTAGCTGGTTTTGGGGTCTAAAAGGCAAGATTTGCCAAGGGATCATGAAACACCTGCTCCAACCTGGAGGACCCGAGAGCAGGCTCTGTTTCAGCTGCTGAGCAGCACCAGCCTTCACGTGAACCCCTGTAATGTCCCTGTTGGGCTGAGCTCAGTTTGCCTCCCAGAGATGCTTTGGCCTGGAGCAGCTTCTCTGGCAGAGATGAAGGGATGTGGGGGCTGCACAGAGATCCAAACCAGCTGTCCCCACTGCACCCCCTGCCAAGATTAAGTGAGTGGAGTGATCCTGATTATGGACCTTTTATTTGAAGGCAGGGTAAACAACAGAGATTTATTCAGGTCAGGGGAATACTGAGCAGCTGATCACATGCTAAATATTTATGTCCAGCTGGGGGATTCCTCAGAATGATATTTCCCCCCCCCCCATCTGTAACAAATCTGGCAGCAGACGCTCTCCAGAGCTCATTAATGGAGTGGGAACTGTGTCCATAAATCCAGGCATTGGGCAGAGCACGGGGCTGGATTTGCTTTGGCTGCAGAGATTTTTGACAATGACTCAAAAGCTTTTCCAGCTCTCATCTGCTGAGACTTTGTCCCTTGTTTCCCTGGCTGCTGACAATTTGCTTTCTAACCATGGTCCAGAGGGGAGAGCTGCTGCTTTTGATTGCAGAGTCAATACAACAGATGATAAAAAGGCTCATAGCACTCCTCTCTTTCCCTGTTCCCTGCTCCTGATGCAGTATTCCTGTTTCCCCCAGGAATGTGCCCTCCTCCAGCCTGGGGTGGTGGTGGTGGTTTCCTAGAGGAACCCTGGTGGTGCCTTGTCACCCTTGTCAGGCACAGATGGGAATGTGGTAAGCACAAAGAGGACTCAGCCCATCTGCTGGGGCACTGGCAGAGGCCAGAGGATGCTTTTGCCTCAGCAGAGGTGAGTTTGGAAGAGAACTGGCGGAAGGCTTTGCCCACAGAGGTTGTGCAAGCTCTATCCTTGCAGGTGTCCAATCCACAACTGGGTAAATCCCTGAGCTGACGCTGAACGGCCCCTGCTGTGAGCAGGAGGTTGCACCCAGAGCCCTCCTGAGGGCCCTTCCAGCCTGCATTCACTGGGATCCTATGGGACAGCCCTTGGAATTTGTCAGGATAGGCTGATAAACAACAGAGAGAGCATTTTTCCCTGCTCCAGGTGAGGTAAATCTCCTGAAGGCTGAAATACCCCCAAACCCACATGGATCCTCATGCTGGCATTCTGATTTTTCAGCCTTTATGCTGCCCTTATCAGTCCCTCTGGCTCAACACCTTCCACACCAAGGCAGAGGCAGTTTTTTTCTCATTTGAAAGGGATTTCTTCTCTCAGAGGGTCAACCCCATCCCCCCCAGCAGCCATCCTGTACCTCCCCCTATAATTGCCGAGATATTACGGGGAAATGTTGCCTCCATAAAGGCCAGCGGGGTCAGAATGGAAATGGGGGAATCTCAGCATGAAATTTGTTTGTCCTCCAGCTAACACACATGGAAAGTGTCAGAGCTGGTGACGGATGGGCTGAGCTTTGCCCAGCCTTGTACAGCCAGAGAGGACAGCCCTTTGTGTGCAGAGCAGCCCCCAAAACCCAGCCCTACAAAAACACACCTGCAGGTAAAATGAGGATTTCCCACATGTGCAGAAGAGAAGGAAGAAGAAACATTAACTTTCTGCACTGTTGTTAAATAAATTTAACCAATTTATTCCAGGAAAAATGAGGGGGAAAAAATGTGAGTAATGAGATGGGAATGGAGTTGCCCCACCACGGGAATTCGTGTGAACAGACCCAGTTTGCCTTCTTCTCCCCCCATAAAGGAAACATCCTTCTTATGCCCAAATCATCCTGGGAAAAACCCAGCAGAGAGCACTGGTTTGTTTGTGTTCCCCTCTCTCCGAGCAATTATTGTCAGTCGGGTAAGTCAAGTAACGAGCTTTCCATCTGAGGGGTTCTCAGTGCATTATTCCACTCGGGAATCAGTGCTGGGCGTGTCCATGCCTAGAAATACATGGAGATTTTGCTGTTGTTTGATGATTTGACCTATGTTTTTATTGGTCAAGGCAAAAAAAAGGACATTAAAAATTGTGACTTTTCACGAGAGAGTTTTTCAGGAAGACGGGAATATTTGGCTGCGTTGCCCATGTAATAATAACGATAATATTAATAATTCAATCCAAACTAATTTTGGTTAAAATTCTGCAAACACTACTTCTTAAACCACTACTACTATGCCTAAAGGTGTGCAATTCCCTCAGTGCTTTTCTTCCCTGGCAAACAACCACCATAAATGCGTGTAAAGAGCAACCCAGGGCTTGGTTTGCTTGTGGTGGTGGCTGCAGATATTCCTTGGTGGGGGTGAACGACGTGTTTCTCGGTGGGAGATGCCCGAGGATGAGGAGGACCTTCTGCAGGCAGCGAAGCAAGGCCAGCAGGCCAGAATTTGGGGTATTTGCAAGGCACACGTGCCCTCTCCGGTGGTCGATGCTCTGGAGCCGCTGCGCTGCTCCAGTCGCTGCTCGTGGGACCAAGGATCTCATTCCCAGCCCTATTTCCTGGGCAGAAGCGCCATCTGCTGCAAGACCAACACTTCTCCACCCCCAAAACTCCATAAACTCCAAGTAATTTGGAAAAACAGGAGAAAGAGCAGGTGTTTCCCATCTGCTGGAGGAGATGAGGGCTCAGCCCACAGATAGGAGACACCTGTGCAAAATAACTTTTGCTGGTAGGGCAGGTTGTGTTCCTGTCCCTCTCGGGGTGCTCAGACCCCCTTTCCAGTGCACACAGAGCTCCCAGGATGGTGGCACCTGCTTGCTTTAGGATGAGCAAGACAACAGGTCTGTCAAAGTGGCTGTGAATGCTAAACTTTCACTTTTGTCAAATAACAGTGGGCGGTTTTTTGGTGACGAAAAAACCCACGTGGTTGGAAATTGCCTGTCTGGCTGGGGTGGGAGCACAGGAATGGATTCCTGAGAATGCAGGTGAAATCCAGCAGTGCAGCTCAAAGATTGGTCCCATCTCTGGCTTGCAGGAGGTCTGGAATTTCTCTGTGAGAAAGGAAAAGTGGGGAAAAAGTTCTAATTCCCGCTCCTGCTCAGAGGGGAAACTGAGGCACAAAGGCATGGGAAAATTTTGTCTAATTCTCCAAAGTCATCAAAAGCACCCACTTTTCTCATCACCCTCATCTGCCACACAAATGCTGAAAGCCTCTGTTTGCTCCAGGATGTGTTTGTGCACAGCACAGGGGGCTGTGTGATCAAGCTGTTTGCCAAGAGCACCCCATAGAAGGCCCCAGACAGACTCAAAAGTGTAACCTTAAGGGTTTAACCTGTGCTTGGGTCCCCCTGAGCCTCAGTCCAGCTTGTTCCATAATCTGGAAAACCATCTTTGAATGCTGATGTTCCCAAGCAAGTAAAAATCCTCCTTGGCCTCACATATTCCAGCTGCTCCTGCTGGAATTACTTACAGAGTCACATAATGGTTTGGGTGGGAAGAGACCTTAAAGACCATCCCATTCCAACCCTCTGCCATGGGCAGGGACACCTTCCACCACACCAGGTTGCCCAAACATTGTCCCTGTTGATGATTTCAGTGGTTTAGCCTTTCCCCCTGATTTGTTTCTAAATCTTGTGCAGTTACTTGTTCTCTCTTTGCTTTCTGGGGCAGGAGCCCCTTCTTTGCACTTCGAGGGGGTGTTATGTGACCACCCGTCCCCAGTGGGCAGTCCCAGGACCCTTGTCCATGCCTAGGAATTTAAATGCCCTGCTTATGCAGGAAATTATCACCACAAACCCACCATGGGCACACCTGAAGCTGCGAGGGACAGGCAGTCCCAGACCAGCCTAAGCTGCAGCTGAACGTGCCTTCACTTTTTGGGGTGTTTTTTGGTGCTCTACTGAAATCTGGTCTCTTTTAAGGGCAATTTGCAAACCGAAGACCCACCCCACGGTTGTTCCGAGGCAGTGTGGCCAGGGCACTGCTTGCAGTCTTGCTCCTCACCATTGGGTGTCAGCTCAAAACCGCCAGTCCTGCACTCCGTGGCTCCGTTTTTCAGCCCACTCCCGCTCTGCTTTCCAGTAGGAATTTCTCAGCCTGGAAAGGGTGTTGTCCCCTCCTCCCTGGCCATCCTTAAAGCTGCAAGTGCAGGCAGAGCTCAGACAGCACAGACGAGGGGGGCTCTTAACAAATATGGGCACAGACCCTTTATTAGTGACAGGATAAGGGGGAACAGTTTTAAACCAAAAGAGGGGACATCCCTGGGCCTGTCACCAGGATGTGGGGGAGCTGGCAAGGAAAGCAAGCACATCTTGGTCCCTTGCAGCCAGGAGCTCATTCCTGGACCAAATGGAGGACCCAAACTTGCAGCAGGGTGGATTTTTTGTCACTTGGTGCTGTGCCAGCCTGGCTCTCCCCAAGCCCTGGAGATGCAGATGGGGGTTTTTGGTGTCCTGAAAATCCTCCCCAGGCCATCAGGAAGGGAGGGAGTTGCTCCATCCCTGCATTATTCCCCTGTGAGGCAGCAAAGGCTCCTGCATGAGGTCTCTCCATCAGTCCCCGACTCACTGACTGACTCCTCCCCCCTCTCCTTTCCAAAAAAGCCCATCGTCAGTGGCTGAGAGGCCAAGTGCACTTCACCCAAATTCAGCCGGCTGGGCCAGAGAGGGGAAGGAACGTGTTCCTGAGTGGGTTTACTCCCCTGAGAGACCCCTCTCCCCCTGCCCCTGCCATCTGCTCACACAAGTGCTCTGGGCTCTCCTCTCACCCACGCTCACCCATCCCTCTCCACAGCACGATGAGATCTCTGCTCCCTAATTAGCCCTGGGCACGCTGATTTCCTAGCCATGGAAAAAACAGGGGAAAAGGGCTGCAGGGCGGGGAGTGGGAAGAGAACTTGCCCTCAAATACCTGTTTGTATCCGCAGGGGTTGCTACAGAGCAGCTTGGGAATCGGGAGAAGATTGTTTGGGGCTTTTTTTTTTTTTTCCCCCTTCACTTTTCTGAGTTTTGAGGTTTTTGTGAGAGGATTTGTTTGCATTGAACCCTCACACCCAAAAGGAGATTTCTGGTATAAATACAGGCCCCACACATGATAGTGTTTGCACTGCACGGATGGAAGGGGTGGGGTGACATGGGGTTGTCCAGGGGGGTGAGCAGTGAGTGGGGACCAAAGGCACATGCAGGGATCTGGGACACAAAGTTGTGATGGCTGCATTTCTCCTTCCCTGGTTACAAGGGGATTCTGTGGACCTGAAGAAGAAACTCTTTCCAACCCTGGTCTTTGGGGGTCTCAGTTACTTCAAAGAGAAGAAGCCTACCCACTACTAATTTTTTTTTCCTTCCCTCTCCCACCCCCTTTTCTTTCTTTCTTTTTTTTTTTTTTTTTTTTTTGAGAGCTGTGAAGGGAATTAAATTTCTTCAACAGCAGGATCTTTTGGTGCCTGTGGGTTTTATCCCTACATTTATACAGTTGTTCTCTGGTTCCTGCCAGCTCCCCACCTTCCCCTGTGTATGCATTTCTGAAAGCAGAGGAAAGAGCCCGAAGGGGAGGCTGGGGTAGGTGGCTCCAGGATGACCAAGGATGCAAGGAGAACATATTGCCTCCTCCTCCTCACAGGATGGGCATGAGGGCAATTTTGGGACCATCTCTTCAGAGGATTTTTTCAGCCACCACACCCCTGCATTACACCTTTTTTTAATATATTTTGGAGCTTGCACAGGCTGTTGGAATTAGAGCAGGGCACAAGCACAGGTATCTGACCCGGGAATACGAGTTTAGAGAGCAAACAGGGGACAGGCCATGGCCTCCAATGTGATTTAACCCACAAGTTCATCAATGTTTAAGCCCCATCCCAGGTACTGAGAGTAAAACTGCTCTCAGTTTTGCTGAGATGGGGCAGATGAATGGCACTGGTCTCAAATGCACCCAGGAATCCTGCAACACCTACCGGGGTGGGGGGAATCCCACTGAGGAAGAGAGAGATGTTTGTGAGCATCTGTTTGGTGGCAGGGGTGTGTTGAGGAATGACAGATGGATTGACAGATGGGAGAAGAGACTGCTGATGGCATGTTTTCAAAGCTGCTTGTTTTCCTTTGTCTGCCATAGTTTTCGTTGCTCCTGTGTTTATTCTGGAGAAGCAAAGGACCTCTCCCTGGATATGGGGTTAGTTTGCTCTCTGCCTGCAAAATGGAACTAAAAGCAAGGGAAGTTTGGCTGCTCGTGCCTGTAGTTGGTCTTCAGATGCTGCCAAGAGCAACCTGAGGAGCCATTTTCTGGGGACACTGGGAAGGGGGACTGGGGAGGGACTAAATTCCAGCCTAGAAGCCAGCTCCTCCAGTGCAGGGATCCCCAGAGCATCACCCTCTTGGAATCACAGAGTAACCCAGGCTGGAAGGGTCTGGACCAGGTGGTCTTTAAGGTGCCTTCCAACCCAAACCATTCTGTGATTCACGTGCCTGTGCCTGCAGCCAGTGTTTCTTGCAGGGCTGGTTTCCAGAGAAATATTATAATTTAAATTAACTTGTAAGGAAAATTGTAGGAAAGAAGTGTCTTGCTGAGAGAGGTTGTGCAGGTGATAAAAAGAAAGCATGGCACAGTTAAGAAACAGGATCATTCCTTGTTTTAAAAAAAAAAAAACCCACATAAAACCTTATAAAAAGAACACATAAAATTTAAGCTTAAACTGCTAAATCCAGCAAGGTAATTGGTGTGACAGGGCACGGCAGGGTTTATTAGAGGCCAGGTCCTTCTCTTTGCCTGCCCAGACGGAGCTGGGGGGCTGGAATGGGAATGAATTACGGCTGGGTTTTGCAGCCAGCCACGGGTTCAGGGATGGAGAACATCTGTCCAGTCCCCATCTCCCCTCACCTCCCTCAGCCCTGGCAGCTGCTCTGGTTTATAAATTCACTCAGTGCTGCTGACCAGACCCAACCCCGTCCACAGAGCCGCCACAAAGGACGACAATGAGGGACTTCTGCCAGCACAGATGCCCAAACCCTGCAGCAGCTGAGGCAGTCTGACCACATTTGTGAGAGGGGATGGGGCATGGAGAGCCCCATATGGTCCCCAACCATAACACAGAGGACTCCTTGCATGGATTCCCGCTTGGAATGGGCAGGGATTCTCGTGGCTGGGTCTGTAAGGAGACCAATCTTGTAAATATGGGCTCTTTGGGGAAGCTCACACGGCACAATCCAGCTTCACCCTGATTTTCCAGCCATCAGGTATTTGCAGGGCTTTCCCTTTTCATTTGCTCCATGTTTACAAAGTGTTGGATGCTTCCAACCTGGGGTTGCCCAGAGGGCCAAGCTCCCTCCTGGGTAAATCCTGCAGTGCTTTGTCATTTTTCCTCTGAGAAAAAAAAAAGGGAATTAGAGTCGTGGTTTCCACTAAGCCTCTGCTGGGTCAAGGCTTCCTCCCTGCCTTCTGCTGCGGTGGCAGAAGCAATTCACAAACTCTCCCTCAGAGGGAGGGGGAAATCCCAGCTATAAAATCCTCACAGTCATTAAAGCTGCGGGTGATCAGCCTGCAAAAGGTGTTGTGAGAGTGTCAGCTGTGTTTAACAGCATCTGCAGGTGATTGATGGCTCTGCCCTGAGCCATCACCAGTGAAATTACCCCTCGAAATAAGCAGGTCTGAGCAGAAGGGGCTCGTGTGGTGAAGCACAGGCTCTGCTGCCCTGACCCGGTGTTAACCTGTGGTTCCTGCACTGCCAGTGAGCTGGAAAGCCAAGAGAGAGGGTTTCACAGAGCAGAAACCAAGTGTGTTGTGCATTAATCCAGCGCTGGAGTCTGGAGGCATCATCAAGGGCTGGTCCTGACAACCAGCAGTACCCCAAAGCTAATGTAGAATTGTAGCAATTATCTTTATTTTTTTTTAATTAATTTTTACAGTCATCACTTCTAGAGCAATAAACTTATTTCTGGCAGGGGAGAATATTCTGCTTTTTTCCCCCAAATTCATCCAGACTATTGCATCGATTGTAGCATCCTGGGCTAGGGGAAGGTGCCCCTGCCCATGGCAGGAGGGGGTGGAATAAAATGAGATTTAAGGTCCCTTCCCACCCAAACTGTTCTATGACTCCATGATTCCTTTAGAGATGGCATCTTGGGGAGAATTCAGCAGCCAGGATTCCCCACTGAGCAAAACATCTGAAGTAGATCTTGCTAATGGAAATATTCAATAACCACAACCTGAGCTTGGCTTTCTTGTAGGCTCAGAGCAATTTCCCCAGAATATCAGGAAAATATATGGCCTTTCTTGAGGCAGCAGAAGCCCCCCTTATAAATCCAGGTTTTAATTGACTTGCAAACGTTTGCCAGCATTTCAGATTCGATTTTCCTGGCGAGCTGTGGTCACATTGCTAACAGTGATGCAGGGAAAGGAAAAGGAAATCAAGATACAGACCCAGGCAGATATTAGGCCACTAATATTCATTAGTGAATCAGAACAATGACAAGGAAATGAGTCACAACCCTAATGCCCTGAGGAGCAGCCAGAACACAGCTTGATCAGAATCTTCAAGGACCAAATCTTTGACTTATAGATGAGGTTTTTTTCCCCAAAAGTGTTTGTATTAATAAATGGGTAAAATATGAGCAACTCTGAGCTTGTTGTTATAACTGGGTTGAGAAATGCACAGGAGCCAGGCACGTGGTCAGACAACAGCCTTTCCATCCCTGGGAGCTGGTCCTAAAGCACCTTTGGAGTGTCCTGGCAAAGGGTTTTTCGAGCTGAAACAACAGAAAATGTTTCTGAGAGGGACTCCTCAAAAGCCCATTCCACACATGGGGAAACTGAGGCAGGCAGTAGGTGACTTTCCCAAAATTCCAACCTGAGCCAGCCCCCTCCCAGACTCATAAAACTGCAGCTGAGCTGCAATTGTTCAGTTGACTGTGGTTGAACTGATGGTTCCTGAGTGGCAGCTCCTGCTGGGTGGCACAGGATGGTTGTCAGAGCCACTGCTAGAGAGACAGACTGAGAAAGGGGGGATGGATGACTCTTCCCAGGGTGTGTTTTATTCCCTGCTGCTGCCTGTTCCTGGACAATTCACTGCTGCTGCCTTTCAGTGTAAAACATGGGGGGGGTTAAATCACGGGAAGGGGGTTAAATTGACTGGCCCTGCTTTGTTTTCAGCAGAATAGATCAGATTTATTTTTAATTCACCTGTCTCTCTGCAATCATTATCTGCTTCCCAGCTGAGCTGCTAATGAGTGTCAGGACCATCATTTTACTGATGGAGAAACTGAGGTTTGGGCAGTGACTGTGACATTCCCCAGGGCACAGGGAGGGAATATTGCTGGGATCTGAAATCCCTGGAGCTGGTTCCTGTGCTGCTGCCCCAAGCCAGGCACAGGGAAATTGCACTCCATAGGTACAGACTGACTGATTGCTCTTGCACTCTTCCCTGGGAATGGCTTTTCTGAAGGCTAATTAGCATGGAAAACCAATCCCAGAAGCGAGGGAGAGAGGTAATGATCCATGTGGCAAAGCAGCACGAGCAGGGGACCCCCAGGCTGAGCGGTCAGGCAGAAACTCAGCACGTTTTGGACTGGTTTAGTGAGGGGCCAGGCTAAAAACATCAACCAGCAGTTATGGATGCAGAAAACAGGAGGGTTTTTTCAGCGAAAATTGCAGTAAAATATATTTCCCCAGGTTGGAAACTGGAATCAGGGGTGCTTCAACAAGGGTGGCCAGTTTTGCACGGACTGGGTTGTATCCCTGGAGCTCTTTAGCCTAAGGAAGCTGACAGGAAAGAGGGAGACTATTTACAGGGGCCTGGAGGCACAGGACAAGGGGGAATGGGTTCCCCCTGCCAAAGGGCAGGGATAGATGGGATATGGGGATGGAATCCTTCTCTGGGAGGGTGGGGAGGCCCTGGCACACCTTGCCCAGAGAAGCTGTGGTGCCCCACCTGGGCTAGAGGAAAGTGTCCTTGCCCATGGCAGGGGTGGAACTGGATGGTTTTTAAGATCCCTTCCAACCCAAACCATTCTACAATTCTGCATCTTACTTGTTTTGCTGGTGATGCTCATGGGATCATCCTAAAGAGAGCCGAGGGGTTTTTTTTCTCTTTCAAAAAAGAAAAGGAGCTTGGAAATTGCAGAGTGGCACGTTGCATTTACGAGATGCTCCTTTAGGTCGTAAATGCAGGTATCTGAAAGCCAGAAATCTAGATGTGAGAGCTGCTTATGCAACTGCAATTGTGCCAGGGGTGTGTCAGCCATCATTTCGGTCACAACCTGCCATCCCCACAATGCTTCCACCTCACTTCATGCCCAGAGACGACTGGGGACAAACCAAGCCTCGGGAGAAGCACACAGTCTGCATCATCCCACATCTCCATGCTTGGCTGCAACCATAAAACATTGATTTAGCACCATGCTCTCACTGCCAGAGCTAGAGAGGCAGCCAGTGTGTGCCAGGACAGGGGTGCAAGGTGCTGCACTGGTACCTCAGCACCATTCCCAGGCAGCAGAGCGTGGGCTGGGCTGGGGAGCTGCTGCTCTGCTGACATATTTAAACCCGATCTGGAGTAGAAAAACACAACCAGATGTTGGGTGCTATTGCGTGACAGGACACCCGATACTGCAGGACCCACTGTTCCCTCTGCTCTGGGGACTGACATTTACCCCGTGACACCCCCACATCTCCACCCTGGGGGTTCTTGGAACAGCCCACGCTCTCCCAGAATGCTTATTAATTTATTAACCAGCTCTCCACCCCCTGCTCCAGCTGCCCGGGGGGTGATGCTGCCTCTTGGAAACTGTATCCACACCTGGAGACACGGCAAACCCAGGGACTGGGGATGCCAATTCACCACCCAACCAGGGACAGACACTGGACCCCAGATAAAAGATCAAAACAATGTGGTTTGGGGCAGTAAAAGGGGAGTAAAAGGTATTTGGACCTCTCTGGAGCTGCCCACCTGAGGTTCTGCTCAAAAGCATGGCTGTTGTTGTTGTGACCTTTGCTCTTCAAGGCCAGCCTGGATGGGGCTTGGAGAAACCTGGTCCAATGGAAGGTGTCCCTGCCCATGGCAGGGGGGTTGGAACTAAATGGTCTTTGAGCTTCCAACCCAAATCATTCCCTGATTCTCTTCCCCATCTTCTCTTCCCCATCTCTTCTGTCTCCTTTCAACACCAGCCCTCTGCTTAATCTGCTTCAGAGGAGGAAGATGTCCACTCATATTTGACATTTTGGTAGAAAATTAAAGAAATAGGATGAATCTGACAACGTCCATCCAGCTCCATCCCCACTGATACAGGGGAGAACACCACAGAAGCACAGAATTGGTTAGGTTGGAAAAGCCCTCTGAGATCATGAGTCCAACCATTCCAACGCCACCCAAGTCCCCAAGTGCCACATCCACAGGGCTGTTAAATCCCTCCAGGGTTCAGACTCCCCCACTGCCCTGGGCAGCTGTGCCAGGGCTGGACAACCCTTTTGGCTAAGAAATTTTCCCTCATATCCAGTCTAAACCTCCCCTGGCCTAAGTTGTCATTTGCTTCAAGTCAGGAATCTCCCAAACTGGCCAGTGAAGCCTGTGAACTATGGGCCAAGGCAGGAAAATCAGGTGGACAAAGCACTGATGTGACTAGGGATGGGTCTTCCAGTGGTCAGGAAACTTTTATTTACAATAAACAGCAGGATATGGCGAAATCCCAGAGCCCTGATTTCACGCTGAGGCAAACAACGTACCCAGGTTGCGCATCTGTGTATGGATGACCAGGGTGAGGTGGCACCATTGTGAACACTTGTGCATTTATGCACAGAGAAGGTGCAGAGCTGTTGCTGTGATCCATTGGACGGGCAGATCCATTTTAAACAGACCCCCTGCTATATAAAGGGGGGCTCAGCAGTTCCCCTTGCCTCGTGGAAGGGAGAAATATTCACTGTCGAGCAACACCTGAGCAACTCACCAGGCAGAAAATGGCCCCAGGTACTTTTCATTTCGGTTTTCAGGGATTTGCCAGCGCTGCCATGTGTGTGGGGTGAAGGGAGATGATGATGGGGTGGTACTGTGGTGGGACACACTCTGGGACAGCCCTAACTTAAAGTATGGCAACTTATAAACCAGGGACAAAGAATACCTTTCCCTGCAGTGTGACTTTAATCCATAAACTAATCTTTAGCCTCAACAGGGCAAGGAGAACGTGGAGAACAAGGCCAAGCCACAGTTACAATCGTTGGTATTAACATAAATGTTGTCAGGGATATTAAAATTTGTACCCCAAGCTTAAGACAAGGATCAGCATGATGCCTGAATTTTGGGGAGGGCTGAGCTCGCCCTTGCTGCCAGCAAGGCACCGAGGAAGAGGACCCCTCAGCCATGGACAGAAGAGACTGGGAATGAACTCCCAGGTGCTCCCCCATCCTCAGCACGGTCCCCCACGGCCTGCTAACCCTTTCTGCTTTGCTGCAGGGTCCTGGTTCTCTCCTCTGGCCATCGCTGTGATCGCTGTGGGGCTGCAGTGGGCACAGCCAGCTGCCACCTTCCCGGCCATGCCCCTGTCCAGCCTGTTTGCCAACGCTGTGCTGAGGGCTCAGCACCTTCACCTCCTGGCTGCTGAGACCTACAAGGAGTTCGTAAGTGCTGTGGCCTCCCCTGCCTTAGCTTGATGGCTTCAGGATGTGTGACAGGGACCTCTCAGCCATTGGTGTACCCTCTCCCTGCTTCTCAAGAGGCTGAAGGGCATCAGCAGGATAGGACTGGACCCTGTTTCCCCCTCTCAGCTCTCTGCCCCTGCTCTGATCCTGCACACCCCCCTTTCCAGGGCCGTGGCTGCATATGGCAGATATTTTGCCAGACTTTCCTGTGCCAGTCACCTTTTTTCCCTGGAGAATTTGAGTGCTTAAACCCCTCCTGTTTCTGCTGTGGCCAGGACCTGCCATGAGCTTCCACTTTGGCAAGAGCTATCCTTAGGGGTCCTTTCCTCCTTGGGAGAACCCGGTCCAGGTGGTTTGAGTTCACCTCAGCACCTTGGCTTAGTGAGAGGAAGACCTTTAGGCCCAGGAGCTATTGTGCCAACACAATATTCCTGCTTCCCACCAGCCAACCCTGTCCAGAGGCACCTCATGTCTCACATTTACTTCTTGCCAGGAGCAACCATTCAGGTCAGATTGGGAAGGTCTTTCAGAGGACGTGGCCAACACGTGTGGGTGTATTTGGGCTGTCTCCACAGGAACGCACCTACATTCCAGAGGACCAAAGGCACACAACCAAGAATTCCCAGATAGCATTTTGTTACTCGGAAATGATCCCTGCGCCCATGAAGAAGGATGATGCCCAGCAGAAATCTGTAAGTCCTCAGGGCAAGCACAGCCCATCTGAAGGAGCCCAGCTGTGCTTCAGGGCAGGAACAGGGGGTTTCCACCTGTGCACACTTGGGTGCTTCATCCCTTCCCTCCCAAGAAAGATATAACCTGGGTTACACTATAAATCATTATCCCTTCCCAAGGATGAGAACAGCTGTTGTCTGCACGGGACACAGGTCTGGGTGGTGCTCCCCAGCCTGAAAACTTGGTGTCTGCTGAAGCTGCAGGAGCGGTGGCACATCCCTGGGTCACCTCCTGGCTGTTCCAGAGGCAGCAGGACACTCCACCAAATACCTCCTCCCACAGCTTTGAGCCTCTCGTGTCTTATTTTCAGGACATGGAGCTTCTCCGTTTCTCCCTGGTTCTCATCCAGTCCTGGCTGACCCCGGTGCAGTACCTGAGCAAGGTGTTCACCAACAACCTGGTTTTTGGCACCTCAGACAGAGTGTATGAAAAGCTAAAGGACCTGGAAGAAGGGATCCAAGCCCTGATGAGGGTAAGTCACAGCATGTAGTGTGATTCTAGGATAACAGAGATCTATCTCCCAGACACGGGGCACTCAGCTCTCGGGGATCCAAGGACCATGAGAAATCTCCCTACCTTCCACTCTGAAGGCCAGTGGTGTCCTGTGGACTTTGTTCACCTGTAGATAATAAGATCATGACATCCCACTGCACAGGATAAAAGAACACAGAACAGAACTGATCAGGAATCACAACAGCCGACACCCGAAGTCCACCCAAACCCAGCAACAAAAAAAATATTCAGTTGCTTAAATCCACTTACTAACAGCAACATAATGTTTGCTACATCTCCATGCAAAATAGTCAGAAATGGGGCAAATTTCCTCTCTCCCTGCAGCCTGTGCCCAGCTCAGTTCTCGCTGTAGCACCCCTCCTTGCATCACTGCCCTTCCTGCAAACACATTCACTCAAAAATACATTTGAAATACGCTTTAAGAGTGAGGGGAGAAACCCCTGAGCTCATCTGAAGCTCAGGAGGAGCCTTTGGCACTGGCCTGTGGAGGAGAATCAGAGAATCCCAGAATCACTGAGGTTGGAAAAGCCCTCCAAGACCACTGAGTCTCCCCTGTGCCCGATGCCCACCTTGTCCCCCAGCCCAGAGCCCTGAGAGCCATGACCAAGCCTTTCCTGGACACCTCCAGGGGTGGGGACTCCAAACCTCCCGGGCAGCCCCTTCCACTGTTTTTCTGTGAAGAAATTCTTCCTGCTGTCCAACCTTAAACACCTCTGGCACAGCTTGAGGCTGTGTCCTGTCCCTTGTTCCCTGGGAGCAGAGCCTGACCCCCCCTCAGCTCCCCCCTCCTGTCAGGGAGTTGCAGAGCCAGAAGGTCCCCCCTGAGCCTCCTTCTCTCCAGGCTGAGCCCCCCCAGCTCCCTCAGCCCCTCCTGCTGCTCCAGCCCCTTCCCCAGCTCCATTCCCTTCTCTGAGCACACTCCAGCCCTTGCCATGAGCACATGGGACAGGCACTGCCCCGGCCCTGCTGCCCCACCGTGGGTCACACCGGAGCCATTGGCCTCTTGGCCACCAGGGCCTTTCCCAGCTTCCCACCCGCTCTGCCCCCAGCCTGGAGCGTGGGGTTGTGGTGCCCCAGCGGCTCCCCCAGCCCCTGTCCATCCTCCCACAGGAGCTGGAGGACCGGAGCCCGCGGGGCCCGCAGCTCCTCAGACCCACCTACGAGAAGTTCGACCTGCACGTGCGCAGCGAGGACGCGCTGCTGCTCAACTACGGCCTCCTGGGCTGCTTCAAGAAGGACCTGCACAGGGTGGAGACCTACCTGAAGGTCATGAAGTGCCGGCGCTACGGGGACGGGAGCTGCACCGTTTGACACCGGGGACGGCTCCGAGCCCGCTCCGGCCCCTCAGCGACCATGGCTGCCCCGCTCCTTGGAAAGAGACCTGAAGAATAAACCTGCTACCGCCAACGTGTCTCTGGGTTTTGGGGGGCACAGCCCGTTGTGGGGGGCCGGGAGGGATGAGCAGCCAATGGGGCAGGGTGGATTTGGGGCTTGGGGTGTGGATTTGGGGCTAAGGGAACATATCTGGGGCTTGGGGAGATGGAGAGCAGATTTAGTGGTAGATATGGGCTGGGGAGTAGGTTGGGACTGCGGGAAGATTTGAAGCTGGCAGGCAGATTTGGGAGTAGATTTGGGGATGAGGGGTGGATTAAGGTCTGAAGGGGGAAGATTTGAGGCTAGGGGATGGTGATTTGGGCAAGGAGAGTGAATTTGGGTCTGAGGGGAGTGGATTTGAGGCTAGGGGGTGCAGATTTGGGGCTGGGATGTGAACTTGGTGCTGGCGGTAAATTTGGCAGTAGATTGGGTAGAGATTTGGGACTGGGGGGTGGATTTCAGGTTTGAAGGGACGAGGTTGGAGCTAAGCATGTGGATTTGGGACTCGGGGGTAGACTTTGGCCGGAAAGAGCAGAGTGCAATAAAGAATAAAGTGCAAGAATGAGGATGGGCTTGTGCCAGCAATGTCAGGACAAGACTTTCCAAAGACATCTCTTGTACGGAAAAGGTGCTGGTGTTACCATGAATCAGCAAATAAGAAACTCCTCAGACTCAAGTTGTGAGCGTTAGTGGGCAGGGATTCTTTTATTGTGAGTACTGGACACATGGAAGGATCCTCCTCTAATCAAATCCCTGCCCAGAGTATTTGAGATCTCATTGTTAAAAAAGGGTGATTGAGAATGGAGAGAGCTCAGGAACCCATCCCTGGAAGTGTTTCCAGCCAGGCTGGCTTTGCAGCCCCGTGGGACAGTGGAAGGTGTCCCGAGCCGTGGCAGGGAATGGGATGGGATGGGATGGGATGGGATGGGATGGGATGGGATGGGATGGGATGGGATGGGCGGATCCTTCAGGCCTCTTCCAAGGCAGTCCAGTGTGGGGTTCCGTGCTGTGGGCCTGTGGCTATGACACAGTCTGTTGGTGGCCCTGGCAACGCCCCGGCCGTGTGTGCCCAGTGCCCGGTGCCCCCAGGCAGTCGTGGGGTTCCATAAGCCCCATAGACACCCATAGGCCCCCACAGGCTCCATACCCCCTAGCCCCTGCTCGGCCTGGCCCAGTCCCTCCCCTACATCCCAGAGCCCAGCACAGCCCCCATAGGCCCCACCGACCCCCATAGACTCCCATAGGCCCATAGATCCCCATAGGCCCCATAGACCCCTATAGGCTCCATACCCCGAAAGGTCTCTTAAGCCCCATAGACCCCCATAGGCCCAATACCCCAGAGGTCCCATAGACCCCTTCAGGCCCTATACCCCATAGCCCCCTATAGGCCCCATGGGCTCTATAGGCTCCATAGACCCCCATCGGCCCCATTGACACCCATTGGCCCCATAGGCTCCCACATGCCCCATAGACACCCATAGGCCCCCACAGGCTCCATACCCCATAGGCTACATAGACCCTCATAGGCCTTATGCGCTCCAGAGGCCCTATAGACCCTCTTAAGCCCCATACCCTGATAGGCCCCATGGACTCCATAGACCCCAGAGACCCCCATAGGCCCCATAATCCCATAGGCCCCATACACTCCCATAGGTCCCACAGGCTCCATAGACCCCAGAGACCCTAATAGGCCTCATAGACCCCCTTAAGCCCCATAGACCCCTTTAAGCCCCATAGACCGCCATAGGCCCAAGAGACCCCCATACCCTCATAGGTTCCATAGGCCCCCTTAAGCCCCATAGAACCCCATAGGCCCCATGGACCCCCCTAGGCCCTCTAGGTCCCCATATAGGCTCTGTAGAGTCCCACAGGATCTACAGACCTCCCTAGGCTTCATGGATCCCCATGGTATCCATAGACTCCCCTATGCCTCCATAGGACCCACAGACCCCCACAGATCCCCCTAGGCCAAATAGACCCCCATAGGTCCATTAGGCCCCCTAGACCCCTATAGGCCCAATACCCCAGAGGTCCCATAGACCCCTTCAGGCCCCATACCCCATAGACCCCCATCAGCCCCATTGACACCCCTCATCCCCATAGGCTCCCACATGCCCCATTGATCCCCACATGCCCCACAGACCCCCATGGGCCCAACAGCCCTAAAGGTTCCATAAGCCCCATAGACACCCATAGGCCCTTGCAGGCTCCATACCCTATGGGCCACATAGACCCCCATAGCCCTCATCACTCCATAGACCCCAGAGACCCTCTTTAAGCCCCATACCCGGATAGGGCCCATGGCCTCTATAGGCTCCATAGACCCCATAGGCCCCACAATTCCATAGGCCCCATATACTCCCATAGGTCCCATGGACTCCATATGCCCCAGAGACTCAAATAGGCCCCATAGGCTCCCACATGCCCCATAGACCCCCTTAAGCCCCATAGATCCCCATAGGCCCAATACAACCCCATACCCTCATAGACCCCATAGACCCCCTTAAGCCCCATAGAACCCCATAGGCCCCATAGACCACCCTAGGGCCCAATAAAGGCTCCACAGAGCCCCACAGGCCCCATAGAGCTCCCTAGGCTTTAAGGACCCCCATGGTCTCCATAGACCTGCTCTGGGCCCCATTGGCTTCATAGGCCCCATAGACCCCCACCTGCCCCATAGATCCCCACAGGCTCAGTAGACCTCTATAAGCCCATAGGCCCCATAGACCCCTATAGGCCCAATACCCCACAAGCCCCATATAGACCCCTCATCGGCCCCATACCCCATAGGCCCCATATCCCCATAGGCCCTAGGGGCTCCATGCCCCATAGACCCCCATGGGTCCACAAGCCCCAAAGACCCCCATAGGACCCAGAGACCCCCATAGGTCCCAGAGACCCCGCACTGGCTGCGTTCCCCCAGCATCTCTGGAGCAGCAGGAGCCAAAGCATCAGGGTTCACATTCCCGAGGCAGATTCCATCTACACTGACAGGGGCACACGACAGGGTTTGGGGTCCCTCCCAAGGCCTGGGGACCCCTGTAAGTTGGGCAGGGGCTTGGGGTCTGTCCCAGGGCGTGAAGGGGGCTGGGGTCCCCCTTAAGGTGTGCGGGGCTTTGGGGTCCCTCGTTAGGTGTGCAGGGATCACAGCCAGGACAGGTCTCCAAGGGGAACAGCCCATCTGCTGCCGTTGCTTTGGGAACATTTCAGGGGGATTTGAGGCCTGAACTGAACCTGGCAGAGAGAGGAAAGATTGACTGCACAGTTGCTCAAGTCTTTGAAAAGATCAAGTGGGAAACCCCCACACAAGGACTTGGTCACTCTGGCTGCTGCTCTGAGCACATGGAGTCACTTCCAGAAGGGGGATCCAGCAGAGCTGCATGGACAGGCACACTCGTCCTCCAGCTGTGGGATGTTTGCAGCTCTTGGAATGGGTTGTTGTGGTGTAAACTTGAAGCACCATACCAAGAGCAGCTTCTCCACAAGGGCTATGTCACTGAAACACTGCTTTGCTTTTTGCAGCCTCCTTGGAAGCAGCCATGACCTCCATTCAAATCCTAGGAAAGGACTGCATCTTGAAATGGTGCAGCAGGCTAAGGTTTTTAAACTCCTATGGTTTTGGCTCTCTTTGTGCAGAAAGGCACATGAGATGCAGATGGGACAGGAAAACAAGGAGCACAGGGCTGTGACAACAAAAGTCTGAGAGATCTGACATGTGACAGTGTCCAGGGCTGCTCTTCATGGAGTCTGGGGGAGTAAAAATCCCAGGAAAACCCTAGATGGTGTGGAAGAGCAAGTATGTTCTAGAGAAAGAATTTTACTCTTGGTTTGCCTTCCCAGGTCAGTGAATTGTCCTTGGAACAGTTTGAGCTGAAAGAAGTAGTTTTGTCTCATCTAAGTTTGGATGAGGAGCCATGAAACGCCCTGTTTGCTTTTCCTCCAAATGCCCAACAGGGAAGGAAATGGGCAATAAACCCTGTGTTACTCAAAGTAAGCCCCCAAATACATGCTGGGTTTGGAGAGGAAGTGTTTTGCTGTCGCCCACTCAGGTCAGCTCTGTGTGGAAGCCAGCTCAGCTACAGACTGTTGTTTCGACAGGACAGCAGATGTGAGCAGCTGTAGCGAGCCGGGAATAAAGACTCGAGACCAGCGGGGTTCCAACCAGACACTCTCCCTGCGGCGGCCAAGAACAAGGAGCGAGAGGAGTTCAGAAGATGGCGAGAGGTGTTCGGGCAGTGCTGAGAGAACCTCAGAAAACACAGACACCTCATGACTTTACAGTTCCAACAACACTGGAAATGGACTTTATTAACATATAATTCATAAATTGTTAAAGCAGGGTTAAAAAGACTCTGTACCCCAGTTTTTGTGAATTCTAACACACCTGGACATGTTTGCTCCCTCACAATTACCCCTTTTTCCTGACTGGCTGGGATTTGCCGCAGTGCAGCAGGTAGCCCTGTGGTTCGTGTCTGTTGATGTCATGTTCCCCCTTGTTTTCCCCCTTTGATTACACCCCCTGTCAATCCCATGCTCCTCCTTTTTTCCAGTACCCTCCATACGCAGCCCTATATAAACCGGGGTGATAGCATTGAGGCTGCTACTTTGCTCGAACCCCTGGGTCCTGTCGCGTTCCTTTCATCCAAGGGGAAGCGCTGCATCTTCCCACTTGGATTTCTCTCAGGTCATCATCCAGCTACTGCACTTTGCTTCACCTTCCTGCTTAATAAGCTCAGCCAGTAGCAGGTGATTTCTCTTGCAGCAAATTGCCCCATTCTTCTCTTCTTACTTAAAGAGGCAGCATTCTTACTTCAAGAGGGATTTCACATCAGTGCTGTGGCTCTTCCCTGAGCTCTCTCAGTTTTCAATCCCCCTTGTTTAACAAAGAGAGCTCAAAAAATCTGGGCAGGAGTTTGTTATCAAATAAGCAGGGATGTAGATAGGGACAGGATAGTCCTCCTGTAATCAAGGAGGAAAGAGTCAGTGACCTGCTGAGCCACTTGGATCCTCACAAGTCTATGGGACCAGATGGGATCCATCCTGGGGTGATCAGGGAGCTGGCCGAAGAGCTCGCCAAGCTGCTCTCCCTCAATTCCCAACAGTCCTGGCTCTCTGGGAAGGTCCCAGATGATTGGAATTTGGCGAATGTCACACCGATCCACAAAAAAGGCCGGGAGGAGGACCCGGAAAAGTCCAGGCCTGTCAGCCTGACCTCAGTGCCTGGCAAGGGTTTGGAGCAGATCATCCTGAGTGCAATCACACAGCACCTACAGGATGGACAAGGGATCAGAGCCAGCCAGCACAGGTTTAGGAAGGGCAGGTCATGTCTGACCAACCTGATCTTTTATGATCAAGTGACCCGCCCGGTGGATGAGGGGCAGGCTGTGGATGTGTCTGTCTGGACTCCAGCACAGCCCTGGACACCATCTCCCACAACACACTCCTGGAAAAGCTGCAGCCCAGGGCTTGGAGACAGGGCACTCTGTGCTGGGTTAGGAACTGGCTGGAGGGCTGGGCCCAGAGAGTGCTGGTGAACGGGGCTGCATCCAGCTGAGATCCAGTCACCAGTGGATCTTCAGGTTCAGAGAAGAGCAACCAGGCTGGTGAAGAGACTGGAGCACAAGTCCTATGAGGAGAGGCTGAGGGAGCTGGGGTTGTTTAGCATGGGGAAGAGAAGGCTCAGGGGAGATCTCATCACTCTCTACAACTCCCTGAAAGGAGGTTGTAGCCAGGTGGGAGTTGGTCTCTTCTCAAGGCAACTTTCAGTAAGACAAGAGGGCATGGTCTCAAGGTCTGCCAGGGGAGGGTTAGGTTAGATATTAGGAAGAAATTGTTTACAGAGAGGGTAATTAGGCATTGGAATGGACTGCCCAGGGAGGGGGTGGATTCTCCATCCCTGGAGGTATTTGAGACTGGATGTGGCACTTGGTGCCATAGTCTAGTAACTGTGGTGGTCGTGGATCAAGGGTTGGACTTGGTGATCTCAGAGGTCCTTTCCGACCCCGCTGATTCTATGATTCTAAGCATCCACCACCCCTGCCCCCAACCTCACCACTTGGTGTGCTTGATGCCCCTTCCCATTGCCTGTGCTGCCTCCAAGGTTCACTCCCCACACCACACTGCAAAATTTGACTTCATTTAATGAAAAACCTGTTTGAAATGACAGTCTTTGTTCTACAGAATGACAATGCCCCAACGGCTTCTAGTTGGGGTCCAACACGTGACAACACATTCTTACAGGACTTTGGCTCATTTCAAACAATGTGCACTCAGGGAAATGCTTTCTCCTGTGCCTGTGCAAAGCCGGGTGAGCCCCACAGCTCCTCCTGCTGCTGAGACATCTTCCCTCTCAGACTGTCTCCTGTGAGTCAGAGTGACCCGGGGCTGGACGTGGCTCTTGCAGGGAGGGCTCCTTCCTCTGCCTGTCCTGGGAGTGCTGCTCACATCTGCTGTCCTGTCGAAACAACAGTCTGCAGCTGAGCTGGCTTCCAGACAGAGATGACCTGAGTAGCCCGACAGCAAAACACTTCCTCTCCAAAACCAGAAGATATTTGGGGGCTTACTTTGAGTAACACAGGGTTTATTGCCCGTTTCTTTCCCTTGTGGGCATGTGGAGGAAAAGCAAAAAAGGCGTTTCATGGCTCATCATTCAAATTGAGATCAGACAAAACTACTTCTTCTTCAAGCTCAAACTGTTCCGAGGACAATTCACCGACCTGGGAAGGGAAAACAAGAGTAAATTTCTTTCTCTAGAACATACTTGCTCTTCCACACCATCTAGGGCTTTCCTTGGATTTTCACTCCCCCAGACTCCATGAAGAGCAGCCCTGGACACTGTCACATGTCAGATCTCTCAGACTTTGTTGTCACAGCCCTGTGCTCCTTGTTTTCCTGTCCCATCTGCATCCCATGTGCCTTTCTGCACAAAGAGAGCCAAAACCATAGGAGTTTAAAAAACCTTAGCCTGCTGCACAATTCCAAGATGCAGTCCCTTCCTAGGATTTAGGTGGAGGTCATGGCTGCTTCCAAGGAGGCTGCTGGAGGCTGTCACAGCTAACGAGTGGAACACACAGGTCCTGTGGGAAAGCTCAACATCCACTGCTTTTACCTGAACAAGCCCCTTCAGTTCCTCTTCTGTTAAGGGGTCTGTGGGCTCCTCCTGGCAGGGATTGTACTCCACGGCCACTTTCCCATTTTCTGAAACACAGTGAACAGCCAGAGCCGTGGTTAGTCACTGCTGTGTGGAACGACAGTGAACCGACCCTGAACTTCAGAAATGGGACAATTCTGCCTCACTCACGGCCAGGACAGCAACATGCAAAGGGCTGCAGTTCAGCTCCTGTTCCCCCTGCCTCACAGCCCCATTCAGCATGCATGTGCAGAGTCAAAAAGCTCTCTCTCACACCATTTAGACTCTTGGAATGTGCTCTTTCAATGGCTTATTTATCATAAAAATATCTGTCCTCCTCTCGCATTTCCCCTTCACTCCCACAGCTCACAGGGAGGAACCTCTCTGTCAAACCACTACAGACCACAGTACGAGTTTCATTTTGCTCCCTCCAGTCCCAAGAAAGGCTTAGAGCAAAAAGAATCCCTACCAACGGTCACAGAAGTTCTAATTCCAGCCCAAATATTTCACACAAGCCCGGGCCTTACCCAAGACTACGAGGAGGATCTTCTGGAAGGCCCCAGACAGAGCTTTGCCCACCGCCAGCTTCTGAGCCCTTCTCGTGGCTGTGATGAGCTCGAGGGGATCTGAACACAAAGAGCAGCCCGTGACTGACCTCGGCAGGGCACAGCACACCAAGCAGGCACTGCAGCTGTGCCCAGGACACGCTCATGAGGCAGCTCCACAGCACCCTGGGCAAGAGGGACACAGCAGGGGGGAGGAAAGGTGGGAAGCAGGGAGGGGAGAGGTTCAGGATCCCATCAGCTGTGCAACACCAGAACTGGCCAGTGCCTGCAACAGCTGCCAGGAGAGACTGCATTGCCCTCAGAGCCCACCTAAGCTCACCTTGCCCATCTCCTATGGCTGCCTGGCCCAGAGCAACTCCCCTGCTGCGCACCCCGTGCTGCGGCAGCATCACCTCCAGAGCACACAGGAACTTCACCCATCCCTGCTGGCAGCTCTGCCCCAGCTCCTCATTCTCACCAGCCAGGCCACACACCTTCTGCAGCTGTTGGGAAGAGCACAGAGAATTACTTCTGATTAGAGACAGAATGGATAGGAAGGCTTTGCCCACTTAGGTGTGTGGCCTGTGAGCCACACACCTTCTCTGCACAGTCTGTGACTGGGGGTGGAGACAGAGCAGGGGGATTTGCTGGTTTGATCCTAGTTTAGAAATACCTCAGAGGCCTCATCCTCTGGGAGTCTCAGCCACCTCTCTGTTGGCACACAAAGAGCACTGTCAGGCCCTGTGCTGATTTCATCACAACCTCCCCCATTTTTACTGACAGAAGCCAAGCCAGTGCCCTCACCCATCACAATCTGCTCCCCCCAAGCTCTCAAACCCCCCATCCATGGCCCAAAACACAGCTCTCATAGCTGACTATGATTTGCTGAGTGGAGGACAACTTTTCATTCCACCAACCCCGCCAAGGAAGAGGAGGACGAGGGGAAGGACGATGGATGAACACAAAGGGCCCCTCACCGTGATGATGCGACTGGACCAGCCGTTAAAGCCCAGGTAGTGGTTGGCCAACTCCTGGCACTTGTTGCTGCTGAGGGCAGGGGCTTGGTGCTGAACCCCCTTCTGCTTGGGGCAAACACAAACCTGCCCAGGAGAGAAGAACCCTGCTTAGCCAGGCCCTGCTTGTGAGGCTCCCACTCCAGCCACACCACTGACAGCTCTGGCAGAGTCACCCTCAGATAACCTCAGCTAACACAGGGACACATCCAGGTGGGTTTGGAATGTCTCCAGACAGGGAGACTCCACACCCCCCTGGGCAGGTGTTCCTGTGCTCTGCCACCCTCCTGGAAAGATTTTCCTTATGGTGAGAGGGAACTTGTTGTGTTTCAGTTTATGGCCACTGCTCCTTGTCCTGTCCCTGGTACCACTGAACAGGATCTGGCACCATCCTCTGACACCCACCTTGGTGACATTCGTGTGGATTGAGGAGATCCCTTCTCAGTCCTCTCCTCTCCAGACTAACCAAGCCCAGCTGCCCCAGTGTCTCCTCCTCAGAGAGATGCTCCAGTCCCTGAATCATCTTTGTGGCCTGTGCTGGCCTCCCTCCCTGTGCTGATGTGATTCCATCCTGCTGGGGAGGCCACGGGGCTGAGTCCTGCACGTTTGCCACCCGGGGCTGTTCTCTTACCTTCAAGGGGCATTTCTGAAACAGCCTTTGCCCATTGCAGGCACGCTGGGCCCTGCTGGCATCCCTGCCTGAGTAGAACTTGATGACTCCGCAGTATCCCGGCCCTGCCAAGGCGGCGTTGCCGCGCGCCCGCACCGAGTACAGCGGCCCAAACCTGGAGAACGTGGAGAACAGCGAGTGCTGAGGGAAAACAGAGGGCAAAAAGGGGGGATGATACACCTGAAAGAGGCTGAACAACTGCCACAGACAAAGGACCGCTCCCAGGACCTATTTCCCTCGAAAACGAGGGAAGGTGTTAGCAACTCTGGATGGCAGCAAGAAGCTCTGCATTAAGCAGCAGCCTGAAGGGGAGGGTATCAACCTCCAACTGAGCTCGCCCTGGCCCCACCTCTGACCAGGACGACCTCTCCTCTCCTTTATCATCCAGCTTCTGTGCTGGGGGAGGGCCAGGCCATAGTGGGATTTCATGCTCAGCCCAGCCTGCCCCCTGCTCTCTGCCCTCCCTCGTGTGCTTTCAGCCTCCAGGAAAACGCGGGCGCATGAACCGGCTTTGGTCCCGGCTCTCCCACCCTGCGCTGGACAACTCGGGGCTGCTGCGCTGCTCAGACCCAAAAAGCAAATTATGAGCTCGTTTGGGGCACGTCGGGAAAGCCACCAGAGCAGATGGGGCACAGCTCCGGGGGTAAAGAGGGACCCGGGTAGGGAAGGGGGACCCCGGGGGCGCCCGAGCCCCGGCCCCCCAGCCCCGGGAAGGGATCCCGGGGAAGGATCTCGCCTCACCTCCAGCCCCGCCTGCGGCTCCAGCCCCCAGACCAGCAGCGTGTGGGCACTGCCCGCGGGCACCCGGAATTCCAACACCTCCGCCATGGCCGGGCCGGGACCAGCCCCTTCCTGCGCCCCGCCCCGCCCCGGCCCTGCCCGGCTCGGCACGGCCCCGACCCGCCCGACCCGCCCCGAGTGCTCTGCCCGCGCCCAAATCCGCCCCTGAGAGCCCCAAATCCGCCCCTGAGAGCCCCAAATCCGCCCCTTGCCTCTGGAATGCCCTGAATTCCCAGAGCTCTCCTATTATTGCTGCAGTTCCCTGCTCAGACAGGACTCTGCACGTTGTCCTCCTGGAAGCAAATGGAACAGTACGCCTCGAGTTCACATAAAAAACACTCTCTGGAAAAGAGAAAAAGTTTTCCTGCTTATATGACTCTGCCAGTAAAACAGGCCACAGGTGATGCCCTCCTTTTATGAACAGAACGGGGCAAATCTTTGGGAACAACCACAAGAGTTCCTCTTACTGTGGGGGAAGTCTTCCAAATTCTATTGCTGTGTTTACCATCCTCTTAGCCAGTATAAATGGATGTGTAGAAAAACCTGCTTTCATAAGTCTTGATTTTAGAAAGAGACCCAGAATTACCAAATCTTGATTTTAGACATAGAGTTCCCACCATTACAGACCAGTGCTGGTCCCCAGGAAGCTCACGCACATGCAAAAAGCAAAGCAGTGTTTCAGTGACATAGCCCTTGTGGAGAAGCTGCTCTTGGTATGGTGCTTCAAGTTTACACCACAACAACCCATTCCAAGAGCTGCAAACATCCCACAGCTGGAGGACGAGTGTGCCTGTCCATGCAGCTCTGCTGGATCCCCCTTCTGGAAGTGACTCCATGTGCTCAGAGCAGCAGCCAGAGTGACCAAGTCCTTGTGTGGGGGTTTCCCACTTGATCTTTTCAAAGACTTGAGCAACTGTGCGGTCAATCTTTCCTCTCTCTGCCAGGTTCAGTTCAGGCCTCAAATCCCCCTGAAATGTTCCCAAAGCAATGGCAGCAGATGGGCTGTTCCCCTTGGAGACCTGTCCTGGCTGTGATCCCTGCACACCTAACGAGGGACCCCAAAGCCCCGCACACCTTAAGGGGGACCCCAGCCCCCTTCACGCCCTGGGACAGACCCCAAGCCCCTGCCCAACTTACAGGGGTCCCCAGGCCTTGGGAGGGACCCCAAACCCTGTCGTGTGCCCCTGTCAGTGTAGATGGAATCTGCCTCGGGAATGTGAACCCTGATGCTTTGGCTCCTGCTGCTCCAGAGATGCTGGGGGAACGGAGCCAGTGCAGGGTGTGTGGAGAAGGGAGGCTCCCAAGGGAGTGGCCCAGGGTCCCCTATGGGTGCCCCAAATGTTGAGGGCACTGCCCTGGGCGGCCCCAGGAGCCCCTCTGGCAGCCACACTGGCCCCAACGAGGCTGGGCCCGAGGCCCCTGGGCGGCCCCACACACAGTCCGAGCAGGGTCCCTCCCCAGCCCCAGCCCAGGGTTCCCCAGCACAGGCTCAGAGCTCGGCATCCTCCAGACAATTTTATTGCCTTGCAACAACAAAGCAGGCGCTCCCGGGCTGGCAGGGATGCGGAGGCTTCTGAGGGCGATCGGGGCTGCGACGGCTCTGGCGTCTTGGAGGCTCTGAAGGCTCTGAGGGCTTCTGAGGGCTGTGGGGCCTAGGGGGGTCTGTGGAGCCTCTGGGGGTCTATGGGGCCTAGGGGGGTCTGTGGGGCCTAGGGGGTTCTATGGGGCTTATGGGGGTCTCTGGGGCCTATGGGGTTCTAGGGGGCTTATGGGGTTCTATAGGGCCTATGTGGCCTTTGGAGGTATGGGGCATATAGGGGTCTCTGGGGCCTATGGGGGTCTCTGGGGCCGATGAGGGTCTATGGGACATGGAGCCCATGGGGCCTATGGGGGTATAGGGCCTGTGGGGTATTAGGGTATTGGGCCTATGGGGGTCTATGGGGCCTATGAAGCCTATGGGGCCTAGAAGGGGGTCTGTGGAGACCATGGGGGTCCATAAAGCCTAGGGAGGTCTATGGGGCCTGTGGGGCTCTGTGGAGCCTATATGGGGGCCTAGAGGCCTAGAGGGTTCTATGGAGTCAATGGGGTTCTATGGGGCTTAAGGGGTCTATGGGGCCTATGAGGGTATGGGGTTGTATTGGGCCTATGGGGCTTAAGGGGGTCTATGGGGCCTATGGGGGTCTCTGGGGCTTATGGAGCCCATGGGACCTATGGGGGTGTATGGGACCTATGGGGGTGTATGAGGCCTATGGGGGTCTATGTGGTCTATGGGGTATGGAGCCTGTGGGGGCCTATGGGTGTCTATGGGGCCTACGGAACCTTTAAGGCTATTGGGTCTGTGGGAGTCTGTGGGGCATGTGGGGTTCTATGGGGCATGTGGGAGCCTATGGGGCCAATGGGTGTCAATGGGGTCGATGGGGGTCTATGGGGTATGGGGCCTGAAGGGGTCTATGGGACCTATGAAGTATTGGGCCTATGGGGGTCTATGGAGCTTAAGGGACCTTTGGGGGTGTAATAGGTGACAAAGAGCAGAAAGTATAATTTGCTCCTCAAATTAAGTTTAATTAAATAAGCAATTAAGTTTAATTACACTTGTTACAATAGGCCTGGCAAAGGCTTCGTTCAAGTTATGAAATGGGCAGTCACAAACAGGAGAACCACAAGGTTGTGATGGTTAAGTGATTAACTATACAATTGTTATGAATTTGTATGTCTTGTTATTCTGCAAATGTTCGCTCTAAGCATACTCATAGGGAAGGAAAATAGAAACGACAAGAACCATAGGAGAGGACTTACCCCCCCCATCTGGAAACTTCTATAAGGCAGCCTCTGAGGACTGTGGTTTAACCAGATCATTGGCTGAACACAGGTGGCGAGATGGAGCCCGCGAAAACAAGGACTGATATCGGGGAAGCCCACGAAACAAGGACCAATATTGGGGAAGCCCGTGAAATGGAATCCAATAAAATAATCGAAAGAGACTTGAGGGGTGGAGAAAAAGAGGGGGGTATAAAAGATGGACCATTGGTTTGTCACGCTGCAGACCGGTGAGGAAAAGGGTTTCCTCCGGTTGCCCAGCGCGCTGTTTTGCTTACCTGCCTTCAATAAATATCCTTTATAATTTAAAAAATTATTTCTGGTCATTTTTTGACTATAACAAGTGTATGGGGCCTATGGGCGTCTATTTGGTCTATGGGGGTCTATTTGGCCTAGGGGGATCTATTGGGCTCTGTAGTGTCACGGTTTTCACACCTATCCTCCACTAGAACACGACGAAAGAATTCTTAAGTTCTAAGAAAAGGGCGGAATGAAGGAACACAAGGCTTTAGAAGGGTTAATTGAAGCATCTTACTGCAAAAACCCACTCTTCTCTCCCCCCCTTTTTCTACCTTGCTCTAAGGAGATTTTGTTCTGTACAAATTCTGTAGACATAACCCACAGGTACATTGTACAAAGAACTCAGAGGTAATAAATCTTAGCCAAAGAAGCCAAGGATAGACATTTGAATAGGTAAAATAGGCCTAGAGCCAAGGCTTTCTTGAAGCCTCAGTGAACAGAACACGAAACAATGGAAAGAACGAAAGGTCACGAAGGTCACCCGACGATGAGGCATAAATTCGAGATCCCATGATGAAGGCAAGATCTACCACCATAATGTTCCTCAAAACAGAGACCACGCCTCCAACTTCGCTCTGACTCCACCTGCTATGAATATTATAATCTAATGATGCAATAATATGAATATGCATGTGATTATGTTGTAATCATGATTAGAAACTGTATAAATTGATTGCTTTCGCTTGACCACTTCAGAACTCTTATTGCCCAGCCCGAGCTGGAGAGCTACCCCGATGTCGCAATAAATACCTTAATATTTATAGGCTTAAAATTCTGCCTCTAAGCAGTTTTCTTTTACCTGCCTGCCTTTTGGGCATCACTGGAAAGGAACAGACCAGCTAGGGGTTCGTGACTGGCCTGTAGGTATTAGATAGAAGGCAATAGTCACTGGCTATCTCAAGCCCACACGCGCCCCGCACCCCAAAATAAGGAGACACTGGACAGCGAAGTGAACTCTTGAACAGCCAAGGCTGATTTAACTTTATTAACAAAATGGTGGGATTTTAAAGGGTAGGAGAGAGAAGGTGCTGGAAGGTAGGTGGAGCATGGGAGGAGCATGCAAATCCTCTACATGGGATAGGTGAAGGGTAAATGCATAAACATAAAGGGGTGTGAACAGTCAATGAAGTAACTGGGAATAAACTTGATTGGATGGTTCCTTTCGGTAAACCAACCAATGGGGTACTGTTGTTGTGCCATGATACAAAGTCTTTTAAAACAAGATGAACACAAAATGGAGGGCATAAGCCCAATATTAGCTTAGCACCTCACAGGAAAACATAAAAACCATTATGCAGCTGGCTGAGGGTCAGCAAGCACTTCTCCTCCAGTAACAAAACGATCCTTCCATTCACTGCATGTTGTCTCATCTTCTAAATCATCCTCAACACTGTGGCACCTATGGGGACATGGGGTCTATGGGGCCTTTAGGGGTTTGGGGCATGGAGGAGTCTCTGGGGCCTATGGGGGTCTTTGGGGTATGTGTAGCCCATGGGGGTCTATGGGATATGGAGCCCATGGGGCCTATGGGGTCTATGGGGCCTGAGGGGTTTTGGGGTATTAGGCCTATGGGGGTCTGTAGGGCATGTGAGGGTCTATGGGGCCCAGGGGGAGTCTATGGGCACCATGGGGGTCCATGAAGTCTAGGGAGGTCTGTGGGGCCTGTGGGACTCTATGGAGCCTGTATAGGGGCCTAGAGAGTCTAGGGGGGTCCTTGGGGCCTATGGGGGTCTATGGGGGTTAAAGGGGTCTATGTGACATGTGAGAGCCTATAGGGCCTATTAGGGTCTCTGGGGTCTATGGAGCCCGTGGGACTTATGGGAGTGTATGGGGCCTATGGGGGTCTATGGCGTCTATGGAGCCCATGGGGCCTATCAGGGTATGGGGCTTAAGAGGGTCTATGGGGTGTATGGAGCCCACGAGGCCTATGGGGGTCTATGTGGCCTGCGGGGTATGGAGCCTGTGGGGGCCTATGGGTGTCTATGGGGCTTATGGGACCTTTAGGGCTATTAAGCCTTTGGGGGTCTATGGAGCATATGGGGATCTATGAGGCATGTGGGAGCCTATGGGGCCGATGGGTGTCAACAGGGCCGATGGGTGTCTATGGGGCCTATAGGGCCCATTGGGCCTATGGGGGTCTATGAGGCTTCAGAGACCTTTGCAGGTATGGAGCCTATAGGGGTCTATGGGGCCTGTGGGGGTGTCTTGGGCCTAGGGGGTATATGGGGGTCTGTGGGGTATATGGGGGTCTGTGGGGCCTATGGGGGCTGTGCCGGGCTCTTGGATGCAGGGGAGGGACTGGGCTGAGGGATCTCGTCTTCAGCTGGTGACATTCCCTCACTCATCCTGCTGTCCTGGGTTGCTGCAAAAGAACAGCAAGGAAATACCAGTTAAGGAAACAGCATCCAAGGAAAGGCTGGCACAACCGGTTCAGAACAAGGGTAGGTCTCTCTGCCACCCCACTCACTTCTCAGCTGCCAGATATTCCTGTTTCTGCCTGTGCCAGTTGTAGAGCCGGAGCACCCGAGCGTCCTCCTCCATGAGGAGTATGGTCTGTGCCTCAAACCACCGGAATTCACCGGCGTGCTGTGCCAGAGCACCAGCGTAGGAAAGGTTCTCGCCAGCTGAAGCACAGACGGGAGAGGGGCAGGCCTGGCACACGTTCCTTGCCCACTCTCCACCCTCTCCACCAAATGCACAGCTCAGCATGGTCCTGATCTCTCCCCAGCGCAGCTTCTCCAAGAGTCTGACAAAAAATAGAAAAGGAGAATAAGCAGGTGTGGCCTCAGGGAGTGCTGCACAGGTGTCCCAGAGGGAAGGGAAGGCACTGGCTGGTGTGGCTGGCAGGGAGCCCTCCATGGGAAAGGCATGTGCAGAGGACAGGCAGAAATAGGGCAGAGCCATCACCAAAGGAGAGCTTTGCTGGGAACTGGAGCCCAGAGCTATTTCCTCATGCTCACAGGCACGTGGGACCACCCTAGAAGCCCAAGACCTGCCCCCCAGCACAGGGCTGGAGCAGGGCTGGGTTGGGATGGGATCCTATGGCCATGCCCATCGCTCCCGCTCCGGGGTCCCTTTCCTGGGTCTCTCCCAAAGCAAAGTGTGGTAAAGCCAGACCGGTGAGTGTCTGGCCCCAGGGCAGCTGGGGGGCTCGGGGAGGAGCTGCTGTTCAGAGTGGAGTTGGTTCTTGGCCCAGCAGGGGCACGGGGCAGGGAGCAGGTACCTTCTCAGAGAGGGTTTCACCGTGTCCTGCCAAACCTCCTCCGGCCATACCCAGCAGTGCGCCTGGGGAAGGACAGACACTTGGAACATCCCACTTGGCTTGTGTTGCTCTGCAGAGCAAGGGAGGCCAAAAGGGTCTTCCTCCCACCCAGCATGCTCTGTACATAGGCAAGTGTGTGAAAACAGCCACCTTTTTAGAGAGCCCTCCCCTCCCCGTTTCCTGCTTTTCCCTGCCTCTGGAATGACCTAGGCTGCCAGGGCTCTCCTGCTAGCACTGCTGCAAGGCTGAAGGCAGGAGAGCAAAGCAGAGCTGTGCACAGTGGGCACAGAGGGCAGGACAAGCCCCCTCCCAGCGGGCGGAACCCTGCTGAGCTGGGGCATGTGGAGCTGCCACAAGCTCCAGGGGTGCACAAACATCTCCAGGGCTGCCCCACAGAGCACAGGCATCCCCGTCCACCCGGGGCTCAGCTGGACACTGCAGCCACAAGGTCTGACTGACAGCTGACAAAGGAGGTTCTGGCTCACCTGCATTAGATATAACACCATCACGATGAGCACGAAGACGATGGAAAAGATCATGATGAAAATAAACACCAAGAGCCTGGTGACGGCGGGGTGGTTGAGCCCTGCATTCTTCTGGGAGAACAGGAGAGCAAATGAGGAGGGGAGAGAGGCTTGCTCCTCTCACTACCCCTTGCCCAGGGGGGCACAGGCAGCAGTGCTCAGGAGCTCTCCTACCTTTCTTGCGGGTTCCTTGCCCGTCTGCAAGGCCAGGGGCAGACACTGCTCTGTGAGAGCAGGGGCTCCCTGTCTGTCCTGCCTCGGGTTGAGCCTCTTTGCCAGCAGCCCAGTCTTGGAGAGCATCCTTGCACAGGGCAGCTGCAGGCCGGGCCGGCTGCACTCCGCTCTCAGGGCTCCTGTCACGTGCGTGATGAACGTCTGCAGGGCCTCGTTTGGCACCCGCGAGCGCAGGTGATGCTCAGCCCTGGGCTCTGTCAGCTCTGCTGGAGCTGAAACATGGCCTGGGCTCTGGGAGCCTCCTCCCTCCTGGGGAAGCCTGGCCCTTGCCTCTGCTGGCTTCCAGTACTGCCCCACAGAGGAGCCCTCTTCTTCAGCACTGTCCTCAGGGTGGCTCTTGAGCCACAGGTCAAAGAAATTCTCCGGCTCTCTGTCCAGACCTTGGCTTTCTCTTGGCCTGGGCTCTTCCTCGCCCCTCACATTGCCAGGCCCCTGGTAGGAAATGGGGTTGTGTCGCAGCTGAGAGCTGGTGTCCCTCTGCCTGCGCTGGTACACGCGGACAGAGCTCCTTTGGGGACCTGCTGCCTCCTTTGCCCCTTGATGGCCAAAGGCAGCGCTGTTATTGGGGCCGTTTGAGACACCAGCTACATCCCAGAGGTTTAAGATGGGCCAGTTCAAGCCTGACTCGAGCTGCTTTTCCTCCAGGTGCTTTGAGCCACCATCGACATCCCAGAGGCTGAAGACTGGCAAGTTCAAGCCTGATTCGAGCTGCTTCTGCTCCCAGCCCGTGGTTTTCTTTTCCTCCACTGCTGGGAACTTCTGCACGTTGCGCCTGGCGGGCAGTGGCTGCTGTGGGACGACCTTTGCCACGGCCAGGGGGCTTTGAGCATCAGGCTGCTGGCTCTGGAGCTCAGCCACCAGTCGCTCTGCCAGGACAGAGGGGTTGCTCCCCATGGCTCCAGTCCCGCCCGTCTTCTGAGCGTCCTGCAGCATCACCAGCAGCTCGTCGATGGCTTTGCTGTCCTGGCTGGAGAGGTGTGGAGAGGAATGCCAGTCTGCTCGGGGATCTCCCTGGCTGCTGAGATCCCCCTCGGTGCTGTCCTGCTTCCCAGACACTGCAAACGTTACAGATCCGTGGTGTGCCGGGGAAACCTCCTTGGCTGTGAGGTACAACACCGAGCTGCTTCTGAGCTGTCCAGACTGGGCTGCTGCCATTAGTTCTGCCCGTGTCTGGCTCAGAGAACCTGTGGCACAACATCAGGAGAGCAGATCAGCCACTCGGCATCCCCAGCAGCATTCTGCCCAAACACAGGGGCACAGGTTCCCCCAGGCAGCAGGCACACAGGTGGAGCACAGTCCCAGGCCTGCCAGGCCTCACCTGAGCTGCCTGCACGGGCCTTTGGGCTCACTGAAAGGCCTCCCAGGGCTGAAGTTCCTCAAGAGAGGCCCCCCAGCTTTAGTGTCCCTGGGACTGGCCAGGAGCCCGCCAGGCTGGACCCATGCCATGGAGGTGGCCAATGCTGCCTGGGAACCCCCCAAAATTTTGGGGTGAGGGTTGAGGTGCAGTCCCCATGGTCAGGACACCTACCACACTGGGCAGTGCTGGTGCTGCACAGGTTCTCACAGAGGAACTGGATGGTCCTGCACGGGGTCTCGATGGCGCCACGTTCCTTGCAGAGGCAGCAGGACAGGGCACGGGGCACTTTGCTAAAGATAAGAGGTTCTTGCTGGAAAACCTGCCATCCCCATCCAGGACTGCCAGTCCCAGCCGGGACTCAGCACCACCGACTCACAGTGTCTCCAGGTGGGATGCTGTCTGCAGGAACAGGAGCAGCGTCTCTGCAGACACTTGCGTTGCACTCAGGTCCCTGCAAGGATGGGAAGGACTACCTTAAATTCTCAGGAGATATGGCCAGAACTCTGCTCCCAGAACAAGCCCGGGTCCCTGATGATGCTGGTGGTGTTGGCAGAGGGATCCACTTCTTCCCAATCCAACAGAAATGCTTCCAAATCCCACCATGTCCCTGCTTAACCTGCTCCTCCCAATGGGCTCAGAATCAGGAGGGGACCCCCTGCAGGTCTCCTGGGACCCCGCTGGCCATTCCAAGGCTCGAGACCTGCTCAGCCTCTGGTCCTTTCAAGCTTGTATCCCAACTCCTTGGGTCTTTGCAGCTGGGGACACAGCAGAACTGCTTGGCCTTTGCCTTGCAGTTCTGCTGCTGCTGGGGATGTTTTGGCCTCCAGCAGAAAGGGGCAGGGAGAAGAGGGAGATTTGCTCCTGGATCTTTGCTCTGCTAAGAACAGGGCACTCAGAGAGACAGAGTGCTGGGCCAGTCTGGTCCAAGCAAGTCAGTGCTTACAGATAGTTGACTGAAGGCAGCTTGAAGAATGCTGTGTCAGCAATCACAGTCAGGGGGTTCTGGCTCAGGATCCTGCAAAAACCACAGAGGGCTGTGAGAGGGGCTGGGAAGGACGTGAGCTGGGTGGGGCCAAGCTGCTCTGCCCCACTGCCCCTGCTCCCATCTTCCTTTCCAACTTGTGCCACTTACAGCTCCCGCAGAAACTGCATCCCATGCCAGGCCTCGAAAGCGCCACTGGGGATCTGGGTGAGCCGATTCCCAGACAGGTTTCTGGGGACAGACAAGATCACAGAAATGAAGCCTTTCCCTTTGTCTCGCAGCAGGGGAAAGTGTCACTGTTTGAGAAAAGGCTCCTGTTCTTTTGAACACAGAACGGGTCATCAGTGCAAGAAGCCTCCTTCCAAACACCAGGAGGAAACTGTTCCAACTCACAGATGTTCCAGAAAAGGCAGTGGCTCAAAGGCACGTTCCTCAATGGACTTGATGGCATTGCCAGACAAATCCCTGTTGCAATTGGAACACAAAATGTCACTTGCATCGGCACTGTGGTCTTTGCTTCCCTTTGGCACCGGCAGCATCCGTGTTCCCCAGCTCTGATGTGGCCTGAGCTTGCAGGGCTGTGGAAAGCGGGATGAGCCCCCTGCCCCAGGAGGGATAAAGCCCCTTGGCTGAGCAGCAGCGTGGGGCCCACAGGAGGGGGAGGCAGCAGCCCCCTGCGCTTACAGGTGCTTCAGCAGGAACAGCCCTTCCAGGGAATGGCTCTTCACTGCCCGCAGCTTGTTGTCCTTGAGGATTCTGGAATGACACAAACAGGCTTGGTTCCACCAGCTGCTGGCCAGGGGCAACTGGAGTGCTCGTGGACAGGTATCCCACAGCAGCTGTGCTGGAACATCTCTTTGGGGCACTGCAGGGACTGTCCCCACTCATGGCTGCAGCAGGCACCTGCTCCTGGCCTGGGGAAGCTGAGCAGCCCAGCTCGGAATTGCCCTGGAAACTGGTCTTGTGGGTACTCAAACAACGGACAAAAGGATGGGAAAGAGCAGCATTCCTGACTCTGGAAAGGCTGGATAGTACTCACAGAGTCTCAGTCCACTGGTATCCCTTCCACGTTTGCGGTCCCAGGGTCGAAAGAGCGTTGTCAGTGAAATCCCTGCAAAGAAACCATTGACCCTGTCAGCCCTGGGGAAAAGCCTTTTCCCTGGCAGTTCAGCTGCTGAGGTACAAGTGGGCTTTGCCTGGAAAGGCCACGGCGTGGCCAAGCGGGGGGGCTTCCCCCTGGTGCTGCAGCAGGAGCCCCCCAGGAGCAGCCAGTCTGTGGTGCCGTGTCCCTGCCAGGCTGTCAGGGAGGGCTGCCAGCCATGCCAGGCCGAGCAGGGGCTCGGGAGGGCTCTGTGCTCAGGGGGCACTCACAGCATGTCCAGGGGCCGTGCACTGGTGGCTGGGGGCACGGTGGCCAGCCCGGCGTGGCGACAGTCCAGCAGCCCCCGCCATGGGGAGCTGCAGGGGGATCCAAAGGGCTCTCCGGCCTGAGCCGGGCACGCAGCCACTGCCAGCAGCAATGCCAGCAGCAGCAGGGAACACACGGAGCGTGTGAGCGGCTCCATGGCCAACCACGACTGCCTGGGGGCACCGGGCACCGGGCACACACGGCCGGGGCGCTGCCAGGGCCCTGTGGTGTCACAGAGGGCTGTGTCACAGCTCTGCTCCCGGTGCCACAGCCACCCAGAGACTGTGTCATAGCCACGGGCCCACAGCACGGAACCCCACACTGGACTGCCTTGGAAGGGGCCTGAAGGATCCGCCCATCCCATCCCATCCCATCCCATCCCATCCCATCCCATCCCATCCCATCCCCTCCCTCCCATCCCATCCCCTGCCACGGCCCAGGACACCTTCCACTGTCCCACAGGGCTGCAAAGCCAGCCTGGCCGGGAAGACTTCCAGGGATGGGGCAGCAACAGCTTCTCTGGAAAACCTGTGCCAGGGCCTCTCCACCCTCCCAGGGAAGAATCTCTTCCCAGCACGCCATCTAACCCTGCCCTCTGGCAGTGGGAAGCCACTGCCCCTTGTCCTGGCCTTCCAAAGCCCTTTTCCAGCTCTCAGGGAGCCCCTGGACTCACTCCAGCAGCTCCATGTCCTTCCTCTCTTGGGACCCCAGAGCTGGAGGCAGCTGGGGGCTCACCAGAGCAGAGCAGAAGGGGAGAATCCCCTCCCTCAACTTGCTCCCCACACTGCTGGACAAGTGTGAGAATAAAATATTTCCAGACATTTCTAAGACAATTTCCTACAAAAATACCATCTCCACCTGTGAATCTGCCCCAAGAGGGGATTTACTGCATCCAATGGAGGCCAGTCCTTGGAACAGTTTGAGCTGAAAGAAGTAGTTTTGTCTGATCTAAGTTTGGATGATGAGCCATGAAACGCCCTGTTTGCTTTTCCTCCAAATGCCCAACAGGGAAGGAAATGGGCAATAAACCCTGTGTTACTCAAAGTAAGCCCCCAAATACATGCTGGGTTTGGAGAGGAAGTGTTTTGCTGTTGCCCACTCAGGTCAGCTCTGTGTGGAAGCCAGCTCAGCTGCATGACTGTTGTTTCGACAGGACAGCAGATGTGAGCAGCTGTAGCGAACCGGGAATAAAGACTCGAGACCAGCGGGGTTCTTGAACAGGACTGCAGATCTCTCCTGGCGGTGTTCGAGGCTGATCTGCTTTATTAAACAAAATGGTAGGGGTTTATAGGGAAGGCAGAGGAGGATTCTAGAAACTGGGAGGGATATGCAAAACCTGGACATGAGATAGGTAGAGGGGACATGAATAAACATTAAGGGGAAGGGTAGTAACAATGAGGTAACAGTGAAGCAATAGGATTGGTTGGGGCAGACGCATCTGTGTAAGCTGCCCAATGGGGGAACAGCATGCAGCTCTTGAGAGCAGAAACCACAGCAACAGGCAATGTAACTTCAGGTGGTGGCATTAACCTAGCAATAGGTTTAGCCTACAAGTCCCAGTGAGAAAGTCCCTTACATGACGGTAGGTCCAATGTCTTTTTCGTTAAGGAAGTTTTCCTACCACCGTAGATATTCCTCATCTTCAGGGTGGCCACCTCCAACAAGCAGCACTCCCAGGACAGGCAGAGGAAGGAGCCCTCCCTGCAAGAGCCACGTCCAGCCCCGGGTCACTCTGACTCACAGGAGACAGTCTGAGAGGGAAGATGTCTCAGCAGCAGGAGGAGCTGTGGGGCTCACCCGGCTTTGCACAGGCACAGGAGAAAGCATTTCCCTGAGTGCACATTGTTTGAAATGAGCCAAAGTCCTGTAAGAATGTGTTGTCACGTGTTGGACCCCAACTAGAAGCCGTTGGGGCATTGTCATTCTGTAGAACAAAGACTGTCATTTCAAACAGGTTTTTCATTAAATGAAGTCAAATTTTGCAGTGTGGTGTGGGGAGTGAACCTTGGAGGCAGCACAGGCAATGGGAAGGGGCATCAAGCACACCAAGTGGTGAGGTTGGGGGCAGGGGTGGTGGATGCTTAGAATCATAGAATCAGCGGGGTCGGAAAGGACCTCTGAGATCACCAAGTCCAACCCTTGATCCACGACCACCACAGTTACTAGACTATGGCACCAAGTGCCACATCCAGTCTCAAATACCTCCAGGGATGGAGAATCCACCCCCTCCCTGGGCAGTCCATTCCAATGCCTAATTACCCTCTCTGTAAACAATTTCTTCCTAATATCTAACCTAACCCTCCCCTGGCAGACCTTGAGACCATGCCCTCTTGTCTTACTGAAAGTTGCCTTGAGAAGAGACCAACTCCCACCTGGCTACAACCTCCTTTCAGGGAGTTGTAGAGAGTGATGAGATCTCCCCTGAGCCTTCTCTTCCCCATGCTAAACAACCCCAGCTCCCTCAGCCTCTCCTCATAGGACTTGTGCTCCAGTCTCTTCACCAGCCTGGTTGCTCTTCTCTGAACCTGAAGATCCACTGGTGACTGGATCTCAGCTGGATGCAGCCCCGTTCACCAGCACTCTCTGGGCCCAGCCCTCCAGCCAGTTCCTAACCCAGCACAGAGTGCCCTGTCTCCAAGCCCTGGGCTGCAGCTTTTCCAGGAGTGTGTTGTGGGAGATGGTGTCCAGGGCTGTGCTGGAGTCCAGACAGACACATCCACAGCCTGCCCCTCATCCACCGGGCGGGTCACTTGATCATAAAAGATCAGGTTGGTCAGACATGACCTGCCCTTCCTAAACCTGTGCTGGCTGGCTCTGATCCCTTGTCCATCCTGTAGGTGCTGTGTGATTGCACTCAGGATGATCTGCTCCAAACCCTTGCCAGGCACTGAGGTCAGGCTGACAGGCCTGGACTTTTCCGGGTCCTCCTCCCGGCCTTTTTTGTGGATCGGTGTGACATTCGCCAAATTCCAATCATCTGGGACCTTCCCAGAGAGCCAGGACTGTTGGGAATTGAGGGAGAGCAGCTTGGCGAGCTCTTCGGCCAGCTCCCTGATCACCCCAGGATGGATCCCATCTGGTCCCATAGACTTGTGAGGATCCAAGTGGCTCAGTAGGTCACTGAGTGTTTGTTTTATTTGATAACAAACCCCTGCCCAGAGTTTTTGAGCTCTCTTTGTTAAAAAAGGAGGATTGAAAACTGAGAGAGCTCAGGGAAGAGCCACAGCACTGATGTGAAATCCCTCTTGAAGTAAGAATGTTGCCTCTTTAAGTAAGAAGAGAAGAATGGGCAATTTTCTGCAAGAGAAATCACCTGCTACTGGCTGAGCTTATTAAGCAGGAAGGTGAAGCAAAGTTCAGTGGCTGGATGATGACTTGAGAGAAATCCAAGTGGGAAGATGCAGCGTTTCCCCTTGGATGAAAGGAACACGACAGGACCCAGGGGTTCGAGCAAAGTAGCAGCCTCAATGCTATCACCCCGGTTTATATAGGGCTGAGTATGGAGGGTACTGGGAAAAAAGGAGGAGCATGGGATTGACAGGGGGTGTAATCAAAGGGGGAAAACAAGGGGGAACATGACATCAACAGACACGAACCACAGGGCTACCTGCTGCACTGCGGCAAATCCCAGCCAGTCAGGAAAAAGGGGTAATTGTGAGGGAGCAAACATGTCCAGGTGTGTTAGAATTCAATAAAATTGGGGTACAGAGTCTTTTTAACCCTGCTTTAACAATTTATGAATTATATGTTAATAAAGTCCATTTCCAGTGTTGTTGGAACTGTAAAGTCGTGAGGTGTCTGTGTTTTCTGGGGTTCTCTCAGCACCACCCGGACACCTCTCGCCATCTTCTGAACTCCTCTCGCTTCTTATTCTCAGCAGGGAGAGTGTCTGGTTGGACTGGTCCCCATGGGATGCAGTAAATCCCCTCTTGGGGCAGATTCACAGGTGGAGATGGTATTTTTGTAGGAAATTGTCTTAGAAATGTCTGGAAATATTTTATTCTCACACTTGCCCAGCAGTGTGGGGAGCAAGTTGAGGGAGGGGACTCTCCTCTTCTGCTCTGCTCTGGTGAGCCCCCAGCTGCCTCCAGCTCTGGGGTCCCAAGAGAGGAAGGACATGGAGCTGCTGGAGTGAGTCCAGGGGCTCCCTGAGAGCTGGAAAAGGGCTTTGGAAGGCCAGGACAAGGGGCAGTGGCTTCCCACTGCCAGAGGGCAGGGTTAGATGGCGTGCTGGGAAGAGATTCTTCCCTGGGAGGGTGGAGAGGCCCTGGCACAGGTTTTCCAGAGAAGCTGTTGCTGCCCCATCCCTGGAAGTCTTCCCGGCCAGGCTGGCTTTGCAGCCCTGTGGGACAGTGGAAGGTGTCCTGGGCCGTGGCAGGGGATGGGATGGGAGGGAGGGGATGGGATGGGATGGGATGGGATGGGATGGGATGGGATGGGATGGGATGGGATGGGATGGGCGGATCCTTCAGGCCCCTTCCAAGGCAGTCCAGTGTGGGGTTCCGTGCTGTGGGCCCGTGGCTATGACACAGTCTCTGGGTGGCTGTGGCACCGGGAGCAGAGCTGTGACACAGCCCTCTGTGACACCACAGGGCCCTGGCAGCGCCCCGGCCGTGTGTGCCCGGTGCCCGGTGCCCCCAGGCAGTCGTGGTTGGCCATGGAGCCGCTCACACGCTCCGTGTGTTCCCTGCTGCTGCTGGCATTGCTGCTGGCAGTGGCTGCGTGCCCGGCTCAGGCCGGAGAGCCCTTTGGATCCCCCTGCAGCTCCCCATGGCGGGGGCTGCTGGACTGTCGCCACGCCGGGCTGGCCACCGTGCCCCCAGCCACCAGTGCACGGCCCCTGGACATGCTGTGAGTGCCCCCTGAGCACAGAGCCCTCCCGAGCCCCTGCTCGGCCTGGCATGGCTGGCAGCCCTCCCTGACAGCCTGGCAGGGACACGGCACCACAGACTGGCTGCTCCTGGGGGGCTCCTGCTGCAGCACCAGGGGGAAGCCCCCCCGCTTGGCCACGCCGTGGCCTTTCCAGGCAAAGCCCACTTGTACCTCAGCAGCTGAACTGCCAGGGAAAAGGCTTTTCCCCAGGGCTGACAGGGTCAATGGTTTCTTTGCAGGGATTTCACTGACAACGCTCTTTCGACCCTGGGACCGCAAACGTGGAAGGGATACCAGTGGACTGAGACTCTGTGAGTACTATCCAGCCTTTCCAGAGTCAGGAATGCTGCTCTTTCCCATCCTTTTGTCCGTTGTTTGAGTACCCACAAGACCAGTTTCCAGGGCAATTCCGAGCTGGGCTGCTCAGCTTCCCCAGGCCAGGAGCAGGTGCCTGCTGCAGCCATGAGTGGGGACAGTCCCTGCAGTGCCCCAAAGAGATGTTCCAGCACAGCTGCTGTGGGATACCTGTCCACGAGCACTCCAGTTGCCCCTGGCCAGCAGCTGGTGGAACCAAGCCTGTTTGTGTCATTCCAGAATCCTCAAGGACAACAAGCTGCGGGCAGTGAAGAGCCATTCCCTGGAAGGGCTGTTCCTGCTGAAGCACCTGTAAGCGCAGGGGGCTGCTGCCTCCCCCTCCTGTGGGCCCCACGCTGCTGCTCAGCCAAGGGGCTTTATCCCTCCTGGGGCAGGGGGCTCATCCCGCTTTCCACAGCCCTGCAAGCTCAGGCCACATCAGAGCTGGGGAACACGGATGCTGCCGGTGCCAAAGGGAAGCAAAGACCACAGTGCCGATGCAAGTGACATTTTGTGTTCCAATTGCAACAGGGATTTGTCTGGCAATGCCATCAAGTCCATTGAGGAACGTGCCTTTGAGCCACTGCCTTTTCTGGAACATCTGTGAGTTGGAACAGTTTCCTCCTGGTGTTTGGAAGGAGGCTTCTTGCACTGATGACCCGTTCTGTGTTCAAAAGAACAGGAGCCTTTTCTCAAACAGTGACACTTTCCCCTGCTGCGAGACAAAGGGAAAGGCTTCATTTCTGTGATCTTGTCTGTCCCCAGAAACCTGTCTGGGAATCGGCTCACCCAGATCCCCAGTGGCGCTTTCGAGGCCTGGCATGGGATGCAGTTTCTGCGGGAGCTGTAAGTGGCACAAGTTGGAAAGGAAGATGGGAGCAGGGGCAGTGGGGCAGAGCAGCTTGGCCCCACCCAGCTCACGTCCTTCCCAGCCCCTCTCACAGCCCTCTGTGGTTTTTGCAGGATCCTGAGCCAGAACCCCCTGACTGTGATTGCTGACACAGCATTCTTCAAGCTGCCTTCAGTCAACTATCTGTAAGCACTGACTTGCTTGGACCAGACTGGCCCAGCACTCTGTCTCTCTGAGTGCCCTGTTCTTAGCAGAGCAAAGATCCAGGAGCAAATCTCCCTCTTCTCCCTGCCCCTTTCTGCTGGAGGCCAAAACATCCCCAGCAGCAGCAGAACTGCAAGGCAAAGGCCAAGCAGTTCTGCTGTGTCCCCAGCTGCAAAGACCCAAGGAGTTGGGATACAAGCTTGAAAGGACCAGAGGCTGAGCAGGTCTCGAGCCTTGGAATGGCCAGCGGGGTCCCAGGAGACCTGCAGGGGGTCCCCTCCTGATTCTGAGCCCATTGGGAGGAGCAGGTTAAGCAGGGACATGGTGGGATTTGGAAGCATTTCTGTTGGATTGGGAAGAAGTGGATCCCTCTGCCAACACCACCAGCATCATCAGGGACCCGGGCTTGTTCTGGGAGCAGAGTTCTGGCCATATCTCCTGAGAATTTAAGGTAGTCCTTCCCATCCTTGCAGGGACCTGAGTGCAACGCAAGTGTCTGCAGAGACGCTGCTCCTGTTCCTGCAGACAGCATCCCACCTGGAGACACTGTGAGTCGGTGGTGCTGAGTCCCGGCTGGGACTGGCAGTCCTGGATGGGGATGGCAGGTTTTCCAGCAAGAACCTCTTATCTTTAGCAAAGTGCCCCGTGCCCTGTCCTGCTGCCTCTGCAAGGAACGTGGCGCCATCGAGACCCCGTGCAGGACCATCCAGTTCCTCTGTGAGAACCTGTGCAGCACCAGCACTGCCCAGTGTGGTAGGTGTCCTGACCATGGGGACTGCACCTCAACCCTCACCCCAAAATTTTGGGGGGTTCCCAGGCAGCATTGGCCACCTCCATGGCATGGGTCCAGCCTGGCGGGCTCCTGGCCAGTCCCAGGGACACTAAAGCTGGGGGGCCTCTCTTGAGGAACTTCAGCCCTGGGAGGCCTTTCAGTGAGCCCAAAGGCCCGTGCAGGCAGCTCAGGTGAGGCCTGGCAGGCCTGGGACTGTGCTCCACCTGTGTGCCTGCTGCCTGGGGGAACCTGTGCCCCTGTGTTTGGGCAGAATGCTGCTGGGGATGCCGAGTGGCTGATCTGCTCTCCTGATGTTGTGCCACAGGTTCTCTGAGCCAGACACGGGCAGAACTAATGGCAGCAGCCCAGTCTGGACAGCTCAGAAGCAGCTCGGTGTTGTACCTCACAGCCAAGGAGGTTTCCCCGGCACACCACGGATCTGTAACGTTTGCAGTGTCTGGGAAGCAGGACAGCACCGAGGGGGATCTCAGCAGCCAGGGAGATCCCCGAGCAGACTGGCATTCCTCTCCACACCTCTCCAGCCAGGACAGCAAAGCCATTGACGAGCTGCTGGTGATGCTGCAGGACGCTCAGAAGACGGGCGGGACTGGAGCCATGGGGAGCAACCCCTCTGTCCTGGCAGAGCGACTGGTGGCCGAGCTCCAGAGCCAGCAGCCTGATGCTCAAAGCCCCCTGGCCGTGGCAAAGGTCGTCCCACAGCAGCCACCGCCCGCCAGGCGCAACGTGCAGAAGTTCCCAGCAGTGGAGGAAAAGAAAACCACGGGCTGGGAGCAGAAGCAGCTCGAATCAGGCTTGAACTTGCCAGTCTTCAGCCTCTGGGATGTCGATGGTGGCTCAAAGCACCTGGAGGAAAAGCAGCTCGAGTCAGGCTTGAACTGGCCCATCTTAAACCTCTGGGATGTAGCTGGTGTCTCAAACGGCCCCAATAACAGCGCTGCCTTTGGCCATCAAGGGGCAAAGGAGGCAGCAGGTCCCCAAAGGAGCTCTGTCCGCGTGTACCAGCGCAGGCAGAGGGACACCAGCTCTCAGCTGCGACACAACCCCATTTCCTACCAGGGGCCTGGCAATGTGAGGGGCGAGGAAGAGCCCAGGCCAAGAGAAAGCCAAGGTCTGGACAGAGAGCCGGAGAATTTCTTTGACCTGTGGCTCAAGAGCCACCCTGAGGACAGTGCTGAAGAAGAGGGCTCCTTTGTGGGGCAGTACTGGAAGCCAGCAGAGGCAAGGGTCAGGCTTTCCCAGGAGGGAGGAGGCTCCCAGAGCCCAGGTCGTGTTTCAGCTCCAGCAGAGCTGACGGAGCCCAAGGCTGAGCATCACCTGCGCTCGCGGGCGCCGAACGAGGCCCTGCAGACGTTCATCACCCACGTGACAGGAGCCCTGAGAGCGGAGTGCAGCCAGCCCGGCCTGCAGCTGCCCTGTGCAAGGATGCTCTCCAAGACTGGGCTGCTGGCAAAGAGGCTCAACCTGAGGCAGGACAGACAGGGAGCCCCTGCTCTCACAGAGCAGTGTCTGCCCCTGGCCTTGCAGACGGGCAAGGAGCCTGCAGGAAAGGTAGGAGAGCTCCTGAGCACTGCTGCCTGTGCCCCCCTGGGCAAGGGGTAGTGAGAGGAGCAAGCCTCTCTCCCCTCCTCATTTGCTCTCCTGTTCTCCCAGAAGAATGCAGGGCTCAACCACCCCCGAGTCACCGGAATATTGGTGTTTGTCTTCATCATGATCTTTTCCATCGTCTTCGTGCTCATCGTGATGGTGTTATATCTAATGCAGGTGAGCCAGAACCTCCTTTGTCAGCTGTCAGTCAGACCTTGTGGCTGCAGTGTCCAGCTGAGCCCCGGGTGGACGGGGATGCCTGTGCTCTGTGGGGCAGCCCTGGAGATGTTTGTGCACCCCTGGAGCTTGTGGCAGCTCCACATGCCCCAGCTCAGCAGGGTTCCGCCCGCTGGGAGGGGGCTTGTCCTGCCCTCTGTGCCCACTGTGCACAGCTCTGCTTTGCTCTCCTGCCTTCAGCCTTGCAGCAGTGCTAGCAGGAGAGCCCTGGCAGCCTAGGTCATTCCAGAGACAGGAAAAAGCAGGAAACGGGGAGGGGAGGGCTCTCTAAAAAGGTGGCTGTTTTCACACACTTGCCCATGTACAGAGCATGCTGGGTGGGAGGAAGACCCTTTTGGCCTCCCTTGCTCTGCAGAGCAACACAAGCCAAGTGGGATGTTCCAAGTGTCTGTCCTTCCCCAGGCGCACTGCTGGGTATGGCCGGAGGAGGTTTGGCAGGACACGGTGAAACCCTCTCTGAGAAGGTACCTGCTCCCTGCCCCGTGCCCCTGCTGGGCCAAGAACCAACTCCACTCTGAACAGCAGCTCCTCCCCGAGCCCCCCAGCTGCCCTGGGGCCAGACATCCACCGGTCTGGCTTTACCACACTTTGCTTTGGGAGAGACCCAGGAAAGGGACCCCGGAGCGGGAGCGATGGGCATGGCCATAGGATCCCATCCCAACCCAGCCCTGCTCCAGCCCTGTGCTGGGGGGCAGGTCTTGGGCTTCTAGGGTGGTCCCACGTGCCTGTGAGCATGAGGAAATAGCTCTGGGCTCCAGTTCCCAGCAAAGCTCTCCTTTGGTGATGGCTCTGCCCTATTTCTGCCTGTCCTCTGCACATGCCTTTCCCATGGAGGGCTCCCTGCCAGCCACACCAGCCAGTGCCTTCCCTTCCCTCTGGGACACCTGTGCAGCGCTCCCTGAGGCCACACCTGCTTATTCTCCTTTTCTATTTTTTGTCAGACTCTTGGAGAAGCTGCGCTGGGGAGAGATCAGGACCATGCTGAGCTGTGCATTTGGTGGAGAGGGTGGAGAGTGGGCAAGGAACGTGTGCCAGGCCTGCCCCTCTCCCGTCTGTGCTTCAGCTGGCGAGAACCTTTCCTACGCTGGTGCTCTGGCACAGCACGCCGGTGAATTCCGGTGGTTTGAGGCACAGACCATACTCCTCATGGAGGAGGACGCTCGGGTGCTCCGGCTCTACAACTGGCACAGGCAGAGACGGGAATATCTGGCAGCTGCGGAGGCGAAGGACAAGTGAGTGAGATGGCAGAGAGACCTGCCCTTGTTCTGAACCGGCTGTGCCGGCCTTTCCTTGGATGCTGTTTCCTTAACTGGTATTTCCTTGCTGTTCTTTTGCAGCAACGCAGGACAGCAGGATGAGTGAGGGAATGTCACCAGCTGAAGATGAGATCCCTCAACCCAGTCCCTCCCCTGCATCCCAGAGCCCAGCATAGCCCCCGTAGGCCCCACAGACCCCCTCAGACCCCCCTAGGCCCAAGACACCCCCACAGGCCCCATAGACCCCCATAGGCCCCATACCTGCAAAAGTCCCTTAAGCCCTATAGACTCCTATAGGCCCAATATCCCTTAGGTTCCATAGACCCCTTCAGGCCTCATACCCCATAGCCCCCCATCGACCCCATTGACACCATCGGCCCCATAGGCTCTCACATGCCCCATAGAACCCCACATGCCCCACAGACTCCCACAGGCCCAGTAGTCTTAAAGGTTCCATAAGCCCCATAGACACCCATAGGCCCCCACAGGCTCCATACCCCCTGGGCCACATAGACCCCCATAGGCCTCATACACCCCCATAGGTCCCATGGGCTCCATAAGCCCCATAGACCCCCATAGGCCAAATAGATTCCAATACCCTCATAGGCCCCATAGACCCTCTTAAGCCCCATAGAACCCCATTGGCCCCATAGAACCCCCTAGGCCTCTAGGCCCCCATATAGACCCTCCACAGAGCCCCACAGGCCCCATAGACCTCCCTAGGCTTTATGGACCCCCATGGCCTCCATAGATTCCCCCTAGGCCCCATTGGCTTCATAGGCCCCAGAGACCTCCACATGCCCCATAGACCCCCATAGGCCCAACAGACCCCCATAAGCCCATAGGCCCCAGAGACCCCCACAGGCCCCATACCCCCAAAAGTCCCATAGAACCTCATAGGCCCCATAGACACCCCTAGGCCCCACAGACCCCCCTAGGCCCCACAGACCCCCCTGGGCCCCACAGCCCTCAGAAGCCCTCAGAGCCTTCAGAGCCTCCAAGACGCCAGAGCCGTCACAGCCCCGATCACCCTCAGAAGCCTCCGCATCCCTGCCAGCCCTGGAGCACCTGCTTTGTTGTTGCAAGGCAATAAAATTGTCTGGAGGATGCCGAGCTCTGAGCCTGTGCTGGGGAACCCTGGGCTGGGGCTGGGGAGGGACCCTGCTCGGACTGTGTGTGGGGCTGCCCAGGGGCCTCGGGCCCAGCCCCGTTGGGGCCAGTGTGGCTGCCAGAGGGGCTCCTGGGGCCACCCAGGGCAGTGCCCTCAACATTTGGGGCACCCATAGGGGACCCTGGGCCACTCCCTTGGGAGCCTCCCTTCTCCACACACCCCGCAGTGGCTGCGTTCCCCCAGCATCTCTGGAGCAGCAGGAGCCAAAGCGTCAGGGTTCACATTCCCGGGGCAGATTCCATCTACACTGACAGGGGCACACGACAGGCCTGGGGACCCCCGTAAGTTGGGCAGGGGCTTGGGGTCTGTCCCAGGGCGTGCAGGGGGCTGGGGTCCCCCTTAAGGTGTGCGGGGCTTTGGGGTCCCTCGTTAGGTGTGCAGGGATCACAGCCAGGACAGGTCTCCAAGGGGAACAGCCCATCTGCTGCCATTGCTTTGGGAACATTTCAGGGGGATTTGAGGCCTGAACTGAACCTGGCAGAGAGAGGAAAGATTGACCGCACAGTTGCTCAAGTCTTTGAAAAGATCAAGTGAGAAACCCCCACACAAGGACTTGGTCACTCTGGCTGCTGCTCTGAGCACATGGAGTCACTTCCAGAAGGGGGATCCAGCAGAGCTGCATGGACAGGCACACTCATCCTCCAGCGGTGGGATGTTTGCAACTCTTGGAATGGGTTGTTGTGGTGTAAACTTGAAGCACCACACCAAGAGCAGCTTCTCCACAAGGGCTATGCCACTGAAACACTGCTTTGCTTTTTGCATGTGCGTGAGCTTCCTGGGGACCAGCACTGGCCTGTAATGGTGGGAGTTCTATTTCTAAAATCAACATTTATAAAAGCAGGTTTTTCTACACGTACATTTGAATTGGGTGAGAGGAATTTAAACACACAAATAGTATTTTGAAGACTTTCTCCAGGATAAGAACTGTTGTGGTTGTTCCTTACTATTTGTAAATATTCCATTCTATTTGTATATAGAGGTGTCATTTTCCAGTGAATATAACTGATTATCTGTAGAAGTCTTTCCCAGCTGTACTGGGAACTTCTATCCCAGCTGAGTCCAGCCTGTTGTATCAATGAATGATATGTTCACAAGTAGTGAATGATCAACCAATTGATCAATCAGTAACTTCTTGAGAATCCTTTGTGATTTTATATTGATAATCATTTCCACCCTATGGCAATTCTGTTAGCCTGAATTCTGTTGTGTTTTGGACTTGAAATTAAGCTGTGTGGTTAAATAAATGGCTTTAAATTTCTCATTTTCCCTTTCAGTACATTGGCAGGAATGCTCAATTAAAACAAAAGTAGGGCTGTTGAGGAATACCTTCAGAGTCTTATAATAACCATTTCTCATTTCCAAATGGATACATAATTTGTGGCATGAGCAGGGCCTGTTTAAAATTCTGCCTCAGGCAAAGGTTCATTTGCAAGTGCACTGTTTACAGAGCTCCTTGTAAGCACTGGAGATGGCACCACCTGGTCCCCCCCTCAGCCTGTTTGCTTGTCATGATTAGATGTGCCAGGATGGTTTTTCCAACAAGATCAGTCACTTGGTGTTTCTGAAACATCCCCCTTTGCTGCCCAGATCTCCCTGCTGAAAACAGTTCAGGAGCTGATCAGCTCTTCCAAAAGGGAAAGTTCCTCCTGCACAGATGAACTCTCAGCTTGCTCCACATCAGCACTAAAATCAAATCCAAACCACGTCTTACTGGGTAACCGGCGGCTCAGAGTTAGAAACTGCAACTCATATATTTTTAAGCACATTAATAACACTACATTTAGCCTTCTGGATTCAGACAAGTTGCCTTTTTTCCTCCCTGGCTTGGCAATGAACTGTTCAAAATGTGTCTTTTCTCCACACGGGGGAACAACGTAGATAAGATGAACCAGGAGGGAAAATTCAGCCTAAAAAAATGTGAATGATATCTAGGATCTGTTCAGCAAGAGCCAGTGAGATACCCTAAATATCTTGGTTTGTAGCACAAAGAGGGCTGCCTACAACCCAAACCTTTTCTGTTTGGTGTCCACAGTTAGAGACACTAAAACAAAGACAAAAATGACACTAAAACCCACTAAAACAAGAGTGAAAAGGAAATCCTGTATCCTCTATTAAGCCCAGTGGCAAAGGAGGAGAGAAAATGGATGAGAGAAGCTGGATGCTGCAAAGAAAAATGCATCATGACTGGGGAGAAGATAAGGAAGAAGGTACCGAATAGGCTTCGGGGAACACTGAGAGCAGGCAATAAGTGCCATCTTCTGGGGAAGAGAGGTTAGTGAAATCCTTCAGAAGAGGAAACTACTGCCATCAAGAGAAGCTCCTAAAGGTCTAGTGGGGCTGTTTATTACCAGACATAATAAAGCAATGAATATTTAAGTGCCAAGGGAAAAAAGCTTTGTGAGGGAAGGGGTGAATTCCCCATGTCCTGGGATATTAGATCGAGATGATGCCCTGTTGGACGAGGAGGATTAACTCTGAGCTCTGTTCAGGGGAGAAGTGGGAAGGGTGGAAAAGCCTTGGCTCCAGAGCCTGCTCAGACAGGAATCACCTGACCACACATCACCGTGGGTGGGATTGCAGGATCTCCCAATTTCTGCAAACCCACTGACCTGGTTTGGTTTCTGTGTGACTGGAAAGCTGAACCACGAGCCCACACATCACATCGTCCTCCTTAAGCAACTGTTCCAAAAACACAAAGGAGACACAGACACCCCTCATAGTACAGACTGGGCAGGATGGGAGAGCTTTGTTTTTTCTTTTTAGGCACTTGACTTTTTCCACTGCAGGGCAAAGTAAATGTGGGTCCATTCCTTTCCCTTCTAATCTAGACCCCAAACTGCAGCATCTTCTCAGCAGCAGCTTTCTCCTTCCCCTGAAACTTGTGGCTTGCTTTGCACCAAAATACCATATGGGAATTACACCTTCCAGCCCATCCCTGTTCCATTACCTCAACACAGAAAAGCCATTTCAGGACGGTGATTTCATGATACATCTTTGATGGGAGATAAATTATTAAGGCAGAGTCATAAAAAATGAAAGACATTTTACACAGGGAAGGAGTCCTGACAGTAACCCAGATATGTCACAAAAACTGACTGCTACCAAATAGGAAAACCTGCCCCTTTGCCAGAGCAAAGGGGGGTAAACTATGAAAGATGCATGAGGGTAGAGGGAGAAATGAAGTGACTGAAATGACAGACTGGGAGATAAACACACCGAGGCAAGGGGAACAAAAGAGAAAAGACAATGGAGGAAAGGGGGAGTGAATGGGGGTTAAATAATTCAGGGCAGGATTTATAACAGCCTTGAGGAAACAAGGGAACACAAGTCATCTAGGAATCACTGCTGGGGGGGGGGGGTCAACCAAGCACAGTGTTAAAAAGAGCTGTGGGATATTCTGTGCCATTTGGACAGACCCTGGCTGATGTAAATCAGCAAGGAGTCTGTCCAGTTGTGGGCATTTGCACCTTCTGAGGATGGAACCCACAAACAGAAGGGCAGATTCAACAATTCCAGCAGTTTGGGCCACTTTACACTACAGATGGGCCTCAAATCCTAATGAATCCTCCCTGGGTCCTGCCCTGCTCTTGGATGGATGTGTCTGGGAGCTCTCCCCACCCACTGAGCTCCTCCAGCCACTGCCTCATTAAATGGAAATGTCCCATCAGATAAGGAGCTTTGCAGCATTAATCTCTGCTGTGCTCCCAGTGCTGCTGGGGGGCAAAGCATCTCCTGTGAACTTTCTCCATCTCCTCACCCCTGGGCAAGGCTTCTCCCTGAAAAATCAGCACATGTCCTCGGAGCTGTAAAACCTGGGGCCTGCAAAAGCTGAGATCCAGCCTGAAACACTCTGCTGAGCACTTTATTCTTCTTTTCCAGCCCTGTGCTCCTCCTCTCCAGGGAATATATCCTCCCTGGACCAGTGTTATCACCCAGCTCCTGGAGGGGGGAACAGAAAACTTCGCCTCCTGCCTTTATTTCCCTCCATTGCATTAATTTCTAATTTCCTTGCTCTAAATTTCTGGTCCCTTCTGTTGCTCCTGTTTCAGCCTTGTTTTTTCTTGCTTGGGGGATTCCCTCCTCTCCCTCAGCCTTGCACATTTGCACCACTGACACAAAGCACTGCTGAGGCTGGAAGGATGTGCCACATACACCCCAGATAAAAGCAGGCATGCAAAATTCAGCAGCATGGAATTAAGCATGCTGGTGGGAGGATAATTCCTATTAATCACGTCTATTACAGTAATACCTCATGATAAGACCAAGATTTTTGAGCAGGGCACAAAATGAGGGAAAGACCCAGCTGCAGAGACTTTGCAATCTTAAAAAGAAAAGCGTGGCAGGAAATTATCTGGGCAGTGCACTGAGTAACTTGATTAATTCTGAGAGTAGGAGGACCCTGAGTAGGACAGATTATGTAGGGAAAGAAAAGCTAAATGGAACAAGAAATGGAAGGAAGCAGGAGCCTGAGGAGAGCAGTTAAACCAGGAGGAAGGGGAGAGAAATATTAGCAATGGAAACAGAATCTGCCAGGACACAGAAATTGTTGGGTTTTCGTAATAAACAGTAAATATTCCAGCTTGTTGCAAAATGAATTTTTCTTTTTGGCTTATCTGAAATATTGTGCCCAGTCTGGTGGGAAAACACACGTGGCTATTTATGGGTTACACAAATGTTTTCTTCTGCCTTGATCTGGGCCACCATTTAAATCAGCTCTGCTGCTTCAAAACCTACCTCTGTGAAATTTCCCCTTCCCACTTCAGACACATTTCCCTACACTGTCCACTGGTGAAATGAAAGCTGGTGGCCCCTTGCTCCTGCTCCCACCTTCAGGGACCTGAAGAGGCAGAAAAAATGTCTGTATTCTAGTGAATGTTTGGGTTGGCTTTTGAGCTGCCTCCCTGAAAATCAGATACTGATGGAAAAATGATCCCTTTTTCCCTAAATTTTCCACCGTGGATGTCTGGGTTACTACAAATAATTGTGCACAGATAAGATCCTTGGTGGATGGATCTATGGTGGGCACCTCTGATTCAGAGACAAGTGATGGGCCCTGAGACATCAGAGAGCAACAGCCAGGCATCTGCCAGGTCCTGCTTTCCTGGGACACCCGCAGCTCCGGGGAACTGGAGCAAAACCTCCTGCAGGCAACCAACTGGCACTGGAGCTTTGGACCGGTCTCCTCTCTAATAATTGTGCAATCACTGTAATTATAGACCAAAAAAAAAAAGTTAATTACTTAATCACGTGTAACAAGGACCCTTCAGCTACCGAGCCAAGCAATTATTCACAGGCATGTAATCTCCAGCCTTTGCACTGAGCAGTTCATTAGTTACTATTCACATCTTCTCAGAGGTGCTTTGCAATGGTTCAGTGATTGGATTCACTCCAATTTCCTCTTGCCTTGTACAAGCCACATATCCTGACAAATGTTCCTCTGTGTTTTATCCCTTCAGCAAGGAGGTTCTTTCCAACCTTCCTGTTATCAGAGGGGATTCACCACGATGTGAACATCAGGAGCGGGAGGCAATTTTAGGTTCCTGATTTTCCTTCAAGATCCTTCCGCGTGGGTGTCTTTGTCCCATGTCTGTACAGCTCTTGGGATTTTGGCCATCAGGGGTTGCCTTGTCAGGGGTACAGGATTAACAGAAATAACCACTACAGGTGAAGGAGATTGGATCTCCTAAGTCATCCACTCCTTCTAAAGGTGGTCCTGCCATCTGGACTAACTCCTGCACAGAACAGGGGGCTGTGTGGGAGGAGTACTTTGGAGGAGGAAGTGTATTATGGACTGGCATTTTCACTTTGAAATACTTGAATGACTTCTACCACCCCAAGGCAGTTTTCTTATGAACTAGACCCAGCAAAGCAGACCCTCATGGACACAGGGAGCCTCATCCAGAAAAGATGGGCATACAGAACAACCATGAGCCAGCTAAATTCTTCCTACAGCAATTCCAGTTGGTACTTCACAATTTTTCAGTTAAACTTTTTTTTTTTTTTTTTGAAAATACGCTGATAAGAAATACAGATTTGCCAGCAAGTTTTGGTGTCTTGTCCAGCATTTAGTAAGGAGACTGGGGCACCTCCCCTATGGAGACAGGCTGAGAAAGTTGGGACTGTTCACCCTGGAGGGGAGGGAAGGTTGTGTGGAGACCTCACAGCACCCTCCAGGTTCTGAAGGGGCTACAGGGAAACCAGAGGGGGGCTGCCCAACAGGAACTGGAGTGACAGGACAAGGGGGAGTGAGTACAGACTGAGAGAGAGTTGATTTAGATTAGATATCGATAAGAGACCCAAGTGCTGTTCCACAGCTACAAATAAAGGGAGAACCGGACCCATTTTTCTTTCTCTGACTTTACTGTACTTACATCCAGGCACAGACATGCTAAACTTCATCACATAGGTCCCAGTGACGGAACTCCACGTGCTTAAGAGCCAAGGGGAGGTGTCACCGAGCTCTGCTCGCGCGCTTTATTGGAGGCCACCAGACCGTACACGTTTCATGCAGACTATACGTGTGCTCCAGCGGCTGCTCAGACGAGTTCCCGACTTCACGAGGGTTGCTCCTGCACTAAGGTACTCGGCTCTTGCTCTGTAGCACCAGGGTTTTTCTCAGGGGTCCTGGAAGCAGAGAAAGAGCATCATTGCAAAGCTGTCAGAGCAGCCAGCCGGTGCATGAGGACACGCTGCCACCCCGGGGCTGGGCTTTGCCCCGTGCCCAGGGGGCCCTGCAGTGCTCCCCAAGCACGTGTTTGGTGTGTCCTCAGGCTGCCTGGTGAGTCTAGTCCTGGGCCCTGCAAGGAGCTGCTCCAAAACCCATGGATGTGCACAAAAATGGGAGGGCTGGGGCTCTGGACCCTTTGAGCAGCCCTTGGTTGAGCTGTGAGCAGGACCGCGCCCACCATCAGCTACAAAAAGTTGCTCGCCAATTGATTATAACCTGCACGGAACTCGCTGTGCAAGTGCCTCCCAAAGCAGCAGCTTGTTCCCCTCAAGGTGAGTGGTGGGAACCCTGTCCCAGGGGAGCCAAGTTCTTGTGCTGCTCAGGAAGGACCTGGCTCCTCTCAAAACAACCAGCAGGAAAACTAGCCCAGCACCCCTCCTCTTCCATGCCCCCAGGAGACACCAGGGGGTGAGGATGGATCCATCCAGGCGTTGGATGCCTGATGGGATCAGCTCTGGAGCCAGCCCTGTATCCGAGGTGCTGGAGGAAAGGTTGGGTCTTGCAGAAGCACAGAGGGAGGGAGGGGGAAGGAAAGAGCTGCAGGGAACGAGGGAATCCATCTTCATTAGGAAGGAGGAGGAGGATCTGCAGGGATGAGGAGAGGTGTGATGGATGGGGAGGGATCTGTGAGGCTGCAGGAAGGCAGAAAGCAGATGGAGAGGCAGGAGAAACCTGCTTGTCTTTAAAATAGGCAGCTTTACACAGTGGTTGCATCAAGGGGCTGTGGAGATGCCCATTCACCCCCCAGCCTGACGCTATCTTTGTGCAGGGCATGGTTCCAGGTCAGAGGAGCGAAGGAGGTGCTGACACCACGGCAGGAGGGCAGTGCCTGGTAACCACCTCCTCGGCCCATGAAACCAGCCCAGCCCAGACACAGGAGCCCAACCATCCCTGCAGGAGAGGCTCGTGGGGCAGGACCATGTGGAGAACCCTGGCAGGACAGCTCTCCCTCAAATACTCACCCCCACCCTGCCCTGTGTGCTGACCACGAGGAGCCCTTTGCTGCCAGAAGCTTTTTGGCAGAGGTTGGCAGGAAATGTGCTGAGTTCTTTCAGCTCTCCAGTTCCTGTGGGACTGAGGGGAACCCAGCACTTTAAATCAGAGGATTAGGGGAAGATGCTCAAGCTGCCCTGAGCCAGTGTGTATGTGATGATCCAGGCTCAACAGGATCCAGGGGAGCCAGCACCTCTCCCTCAGTGTCCAACCCTGCTCTTGCATTTCAGAACAGAGCTTTGAAAGCAAAAAATCCACTCTGAAGCATTGAATACAGACAAATTGTGTGAGTGTCTGTGCCAGTAAAACTCATTCCAAACTGGAAGGAGTGTGAGGGGGAGGTGATTCCACGATTTTCTCCATGGCCACCAGAGGATGCAGAGCAGGAGCAGCCCTGGCTGCTCTCTGCAGGGCTGCACAGAGAGGTCTGGCCCCAGGTACAGCCTTGGGAAGAGTGAGCTGGGAGGGTGCAAGGCAGCATTCCAGCCTTGCTCTGCACTTCAGCAGCCAGAAAGGGGTGCTGTCATTGCACAGCTTGGGTGAGACCTGGAAACCTGCACCAGTTTGGGGCCAGCAAGGTCTGAAGGAGGAGAAGGTGCCTGGTTGTGAGCTCTGAGCTGATATAGGTGTGAGGTGAGCAACGAGGAGCTTGGCCCTTCAGAGTTCAAACCAAGGTCTGCCTGCAGAGCAGCAGATAGAGAAGCTCTTCCAGAGCTCTGCTGGCACAAATCTAGATGTCAGAAGACTCCAGGGGACCCCCAAGGTCAGCTGGGGACCTCGGTGGCACATCCAGTCCTGGCCTGGGATGGAGGAAGCAAATGTTCAGGGCACCTTCTGAGCCACAAGAAAACTCCTGGGCATCCATCTCTGGAACATGGCAAGCCAGCTTCTGCTGCTTGTCCTGCTCGGGCTTGCACTGACACACTTGTGCCCACTCTTTTCTGTCCCAGAGCAATGACGTTCCTTCACCATCAGCTGCTTCTGCTCTGGGCTACCAGATTCCTCCTTCACTCTCCTGGCCTGCTGCATTTGTTGAGCCACCTGGCAGCACAGGACACCTCTGCAGGGAGCTGGAGGGAGGCCAGCCTCTTTATCAGATGCACCAGGATGGCAAGGGACAGCAGGTGCTGCAGCTCTGAGTGTGGGGGGCTCCTGCACTGCCAGCAGAGCTCGTCCCTGGGGCTGTAAAAGAGAGAAACAAAGGCACCAGAGGACAAGAGCACGAGCAGAGTCACCCCAGAGGACTGTGGGGAGAGAGGCAGCAGTGAGAACAACTGCTCCAGTGACCACAGGGACAGGCACACGATGCACTTGCAGACACAGCCAGTGAAGCCACACCAAGAAAAGAGAGAGAGAAGGGGCGGTTGGTGAGTGAGGTATCGTTTATTCCAGGCAGTGAGGGAGATCACACAGTACAGGCAGAGAGAAAGACTCTCAGTCCAGGAGACAGCACACGAGACACTCACTGGGGGGAATGGGAAGGACAAGGTCCCTGGTGGAGCTGGGAATTCAGGATGGTGTGGAGGAGAAAGCAGCTTGAGGGAGAAAGCAAAGGGTCAAAGAAGCAGTCGTGGGACAGACAGGCAGGGAAGAGGGAGGGGAAATGATTTTGAAGGGAAGAAGGAACAGCACCGTGGTCTGCACATGGGATGTGACAGGGGTGAGGGCAGGGGCAGGAGCCAACAGGGACACAGGTGTGTGATGAGCAGTGGAACTTGGGCAGAGGGGCGGGAGCAGGGGCAAGGGAGGCAGGGACATTCAGTGTCCTGTGGCTCCAAAGTATGACCTGTGGCACGAAATCAAAGGTGCCTTGCTCGTGTCCCTGCTGATAAATCACAGAACACAATGGTCTGGAAGGATTTCAAGATCATCCAACCCCCCAGCCATGGGCAGGGACACTTCTCGCTATCCCAACTTGCTCCAAGCCCCGTCCATCCTGGACTTGGACACTTCCAGGGATCCAGGGGCAGCCACAGCTGCTCTGGGAAAATCCCTTGGCTCCAAACAAGGTGGCCCCAGCTGAGCTTGTCTCAGTTGGGCCCTAAATCCTGAACCAGCCCAAGGAGCAGCTCAGTCCAAAGGCCAGGGGCTACTCTGAGGATTTCTCTATGCTGACCATTTGCTCCTGGCACCACCAAGTTCTCCTGGGTGCTGTTTAACTGATAAAGACAGACCCATCAGCCACCCACTGTGTGGTGGGATCCCCTCCACCCTGTGCCACACTTGGTGCTCCTCACCCTCTGCTGTGACCCAGCTCCCCAGACCTCTCCCAGAGCCAGGCAGGACATGCAGGTCTCCCCAGGAAGACACAGAAGACCCAGCTTTGCTCAGGGGTTTGGGGCTGCTGCATGCCACAGGCTGGGTTAGGGTGGGCAGGGGACAAGAGGGAGGGGTCAGAAATGCTTCCCCCTTCCATCTCTCACACCACTGAACACACTGAAGGCACAGTTATCATTCCTCAGGGCTCTCACACGTCACTAAGGTCTGTCACTGCTCCTCATCCAGCATTTTCCCAGTGGCTGGTCCTTGGCTTCCCTGGAGCAGACTGCCTTCAGGAAGAGCTGGCCTTTTAGGAAGCAGAAAGATGCCTTCAACCCATTAGCTGGATTTTCTTTTATCCTTTGCTCACATCTTCTCCAGAGGACAGTCAGGACTAGGGAGCTCTTCCCAAGGCACCCTGCAACAGAAATGAAGTGTTCACGAGCAGCTCAGAGTTCCTGACGCACCACCAGTCCTGAGGTGCTCAGAGCTCTGTCACCCCCCATCCCACACCCCCCAGTGGCTTTGGTGGGATTGCTGCCCACCCAGAAAGCTCATGTGTAGCAGGACAATTCCCTGACTGGATCAAACTTACCGTGGCACTGCTGGAACCAGGCAGAGCTGAAGCCCATGTCTGAACATCACAGTATTTCCCAGCTGTGGAAAAGATACTGTTCTTAGAGCTGAGCACATCCATATCCTCCTGTTCATACTAGAGAATTTCTTCTTCCTGCATGGCTCTTCTTCTGGAGCTGATGCCACTCTTGGGGATGGCAGTTATTCCTTGGTTGTTGGGAGATGCAACTTATGACAGAGGCATCTTCTTAAAAAGTCCCTTTCTCTCCTGCACTGGCACATCTTCAAATAAACCCTAAATCCAAAGAATATTATGACACACAAAGAGGCTGCATTCGTACAAGGGCTGACATGTCAGCTGATGGAACATCTGCACTCATCTTTTTACCAGCCAGGGATGTAATAAATGATCCCTGAGGTTTTCAGAGGAAGCTCAGAGATTTGGAAGTGTCAGCATTGATAAATCTCAGTCCTGTGCCCAGGCTGGAATGGAAGGATGGGGAGTATCAAGGGGGAAGTTCCTCATGCACCCATGCACAAGGATCCCAGGTGTGCACACGAGGTGTTTAAAAGCAGCTCATTAATGCTGGAAGGATGGAGGCCACTCCTGGCGGGGCTGCTCAGGGCAGGCAGGGTGACACCTCTGCAAAGCCACGCTCAGAGCACAGCATTACTTAGGCTGGAAAACACCTCTAAGAGTTCAAGAAGAAGACTTTTGGCTCTTTAAATTCCAGTTATTCTCCCCCCCCCCCAGACCTCAGCAGTGACCATTAGGGTGGGAGCAGGTGGGGTCCCCATCTGTGCTGCAGCATGGAAAAAGCCCCTGGGCCTTTGTGTCAGGGGAGAAACATTTTGTTGGCCATCGTGGATTGTCACAGATAATGGCAAATCTTTTAAAAATGAACATTTTCTCCAGGACCAGCAGCGGAGGGTGAAATGATGAATCCCCTGAGCCTCAGCCCTGCTGAAACACTGCAGAGATCAGGTGTGTGTGGCTGATGGATGGATGGAGGGAGCTGGTGGGGAAGGGACAGGGAAGGCAGGATGGTACAGCAGGACATCAGAAAGCAGCACTGGTATCAGCAGGTGGTCACAGATGGAATAAATTCAGGCAGTGATCTGTAAACCAGGCAGGGATGTGAAATAGCCCCCAGCAGCAGTAAGGCAGAAAAGGGTTGGTGCTCCATGGAGGTAACAGAGCTGTGGTGGAGGAGAGGATTTCAGAGTCATAGACCTTTAAGACCATCTAGTTGCAAACTCCCTACCGTGGGACACCTTCCACTAGACCAGGTTGCTCAAAAATGCAATAGTTTTCTTCAGGTCGGTGGGGATTTTATTGGAGCATCCATTAAAAGAGAAAACATGATTAAAAATCAAAATTGCAGGCTTATTAAAAGAAAAAAATATTAGGGTCACCATTTAATATAAAATTGTGCCCCCAACCCTGCTTTTTCACAACCACCATTTTCTCCAGATATCCAACACTTTGATTAATATAAAATCAGAGCTTTGCATTTCCACGGGCTCTCAGTGCTCAGCCCAAGAAGTTGCCACCTCCTTTCAGTGAGGATTTACAGCCCCTTGACCCTTCAGGGGCTTTTCAGGTGGTTTCCACAGAGTCCCAGAATGGTTTGGATTGGAAGGGACCTTAAACCTCATCTCATTCCAACCCCCTGCCACAGGCAGTGCCACCTCCCACTAGACCAGGTTGCTCAGCCTTGGTTTTGGGAGCAAAGCAAAGCTGGAGGCAGTTGGAACAACGTTATTAACATTGGGAAAGGGTTTGTAATCGAGTCACCTCATCCACATCACCTCCCCTCCCTCCAGCTCTCCATGGGCTTTGGTTTCTGCTCCCTGAGCCAGTGAAGGTGGGCACAGGAGGGCTCAGCAGGGCTTTCACTGCACAGATCCTCTGCTCACGGACATCTCATATGGAAAATAAAGGCAAACCTGCTCCAGCCACACGGCTTCACTGCCCTCAGAGTGCTACAGGCTAGTCTGGGGTTAGCAGCCACCTAAAGGGAGTCAGGCTGTGCCTAGGGCAGGCGTGGAAGGGGCAGTTCTAACAACACAAGCCTGATTTCAGTTGGAAGGGTGTTTCTTTCACTAAACTGTGCTTCTTGTCGAGAAAACAAGCTCCAGGAGGTGGTATATTCGTCTTCAGCATTTATTTATCATTGGAAAAAGAACCCTTTGAGCAAGCAAAGATCACAAGCACGTCACAATCAATTGGCTATACATTAATTTGTGTGTGTGTGTGTTGTGTGTGTGTGTGTGACTCTCATCAGAACAGCAACAAGGAGAAAGCACCACGAGGAGGTGTGCTCAACATGTTTACAAGAGACAATCCGTGATATGCAACCGAACCCAGGCCACAAAATATTAATTAGACACTTCCTATCTGCCTCCAAGAGGCGAGAGTTTTGTGGAATTCACGGGTGCCAGGTCTGGGCACCGGGCAAATGGAGAAGCAGGTGATTGGTGTGCGAAGCGTCAGAGAAACAGGAGCTCAGTCAGCAATTAGCACCATTTTGCAGAAAGGAGTAACAGTACAATACAGTGAAAATGCAAAAGCAAGCAACAGACAGCACAGGAACTCTCACAGGGTAAAAAGCAAAACAGTTTTTTTTCTTTTCTTTTTACAAAGGAAAGCAGAACATAATTACAGATCAGCATCGTGGGAGCTGCAAACACACAACAGCAGAGCGAATTCCCAGTGGGATCGACAAGCTCAGAGCCCAGAGTGAACTTGGAACGGCAGAGATTTGGTCTCCTTTCTGATAAACCTGAGTGGGTTGGATGGGCACAGAGTCTGGGGAGGGCAGACTATGCAGGATTTCCCCCTGAGGCTCGACTCTGCTGCATTTCCTGGCGTTCAGTGCAGTGCTAACTGTGTGCTGGGGGGAGTGTTGGATGCATGCTGAGACCTGCTGCACATGGAGCACAGCCTAAGGATGTCTATACCAGTATTGTTGCTGTTGAAAGGGGGGGGGGAGGGGGGATGTCTCTAGGCCATACCAGTCTCCCAGAAAAAAAAACTTCCAAGGACCATTCATCCCACCCAAAAGAGAGGTGGCCAAAATAGGTGGCTTGACAGCCCTTGGGAAGTTCCTTCCTAGAGTGGGAATTTGGCCCCCTGGCTAATACTTCATACCTGGCTTTGTACTGAGCTCATGGAATGGTTTGGCTTAGAAGGACCTTAAAAGACCACCTAGATCCCCTGCCACCAAAATACTTCACGTATTGTGGAACACAAAGCCATACTGTGACCACTCACTGTGCACGTTTCACTCAGCCACTGAGATGGATGCTCTTCACTGAGAAGGAGCAATCCTGGAGCGCTGATGCATGTTCAACAGTTGATCCAGGGTCATGGAGATGCTTTGATTAGGTGGTCTGAGCATCTTAGTGACGTTCCTTGGGCAAAATGTAGTTAACCTTGAAGTCAAGGGGCCACATTCCCCCTGAATTCAAGGTGAAACGGTGGCAAGCATCAGTGTGTCTCTATCAACATGAAACTCGGGGCCAAAAAATAACGGGGACAATTGTTTGGTGTGGTCTGTCCCTCTGTCAGACTGGTGTGTTTGTTGGGCTACTGGGAACTGTCTAGTGCCTCCCTGACGTGCCCTGCCTGCTGTGACACACCATCTGCAGGGCTGGTGACACATCCTGCCACAGCAGAGGACCCTGCTGAGGAGCGGGGAAGATGCATGAAGCACCTTAAAATCACACCAAGCCTTGGGAAGCTCATCTTCTCTGGCCAGTTGTCCCTTGTGGGTGGGAAGAGCTGTGAGCAGCCCCCTCTCCCCCCAGCTCAGTGCTGGAGACAGAGCTGAGCTGCTGCAGGGGCTTCTGAGCACTCAGAAAAGCAATGGGCAGTATGCAACAGGTCAGCATCTCCATGAGGGCATGCACATCAAAATTAAAAAAATTAAAAAAAAAAAAAAAAAAGCACTACATTCACAAAGACTTCCACAGTTTTACTTCCTGGAGGATTTTCCCTGGTTTCCTCCCAAACAGCAGAGGTTTAAATATATATATATATATTTCTATATATGAATATATATATTCCACAGACACGACCTGACTAGCTCATAGCACACAGTTCTAACACAGCTAAAGCTTGGAAATACACCACTGGGTTCAGAACACTACACTCACTGCTACTCGAAGGTTTAGGCTGTCAGCAAGGCAAACAGGACACGTCACACAACACACTGAACGTGGCAGTTACTCAGCACTAAGGCCAGCAAACCTCACTATCTCTACGTCACAGAGCTTCCCTCCCTTTTGGAAACTCCCCCTCAGCCTTGTAGCCCACCACTCATTTACGTTTCCAAAAAAACTCCCAGTCCTAACGGGGTGAGAGCCCAAAAGTGGGACTCCTCATCCTCCCCACACGTCCCTTTTCTCTGTTCTGTTTCACGTCCCTAAAACACCCTCAGCAGTGAGACTTCCCTCACCCCAACACCTCCACAGCAACACACCGCCTCCCTACCCTACCTCCCACCTCTCTCTTCGTCCTTCCCAATTGTTCTCTGAAAGTTTCACCCTGGACTTCACGTTAGGGGAGAAATTTTGGGGCTGCCAAAATAAATAATGAGAACCCTGCACCTTGACTTGAGGCCTCTCTGCTACGGGAGACTTAAACAGCTCAGTTTGGTGGGGTCAAGATAAATCCTTGTGTATTTAGGACCCAATCCAGGAGCTGGGCACAGTAAATTTGGATGGGGACCACAACTCTCCCAGCTGCCACTGATGCAGTGACCCAGATTCTGGAGGGTGCAGTGCCAGCCTTTTGGGCCAGGTCACACTGCTGACAAAGGGTCCTGCAGTGTTTAGAGCTTCCAAACCGGGCCTGGGGATTTCCCAGGGTAAGGGCACAGTAAAAATAGGATTGGAACCCTGAGATCTTGCCTGGAGGGAGTCTAGGGATCCCAGCATCTTTTCTGTGGCCCTCTTGGGATGCTTATGAGCCAACATGAACCCCAGCAGCTGGAAGGATCAGCACAGCAGGGGCTGACAGCTCCAGCCGACCTTGCCGACACGTTTCTTTCTACCTCTTGGAAGGTCATACCTGCAAACCAGACCTCTTTCTGAAACCCAGCTCTGCCTACTGGCACCCCAAAAGTGAAGAAAGCAGATCAAGATTCAAACCAAACCGGGAATAACTGAAAAGATTCATAACCTGGGGGAAACAATAGGGAAGAACAACCTGCTGATAACCCCGTCTAACCTGCCACGTGCTTGGAAAGTCTTCACTGCTCTCTACGCCCTCCCTCACTCAGTTTTTTATTTAAAATCAAGGACTTCAAGTGGTGTTGAGGGTGAAGCTGCCTTGATGCAGCTGGACCTACCCCCAGCTACCCTGGGGGAGGATCTGGCCCTTAATTTCCACGGGATCTCCTTTCCCGTTGCTTCTTGGAGCAGAAATCCCACCAGTGTCACCAGGGGGAATCACTGTTGGCCACACCACTGATTCTGGTGGATTCCCAGCAGATGCACAGCACCATGAATGAACCTGATCCTCTCTGCCTCCAAAACCCTTCACTTGCTGGCACCAGTGGGAGATGACCCAACAAGGGCCAACCCAAAAGGGCCTCCTGGGGTGAGAGCACAGCCCTTCCATGGCTCCACGGGCACTTCCATGCTGGCAAAGCCCTGAAGGACCAGCCCAAGAAAGGGCCAGGCTGTTGGACGTGACCATGATCCATCACCTTCACCTCCTACGCCCCCGCTCGTGCATTCCCACGTCCCTCACTCTGTGCAGAGCCGTGTTGTGCAGGCAAAGCAGAACAACCTGACCTCAGAAACAAGGATTCCCTAATCCTCCTTGGAAATAAAACAGAAAAGCTTCTAATACAGTCAGAACAAAAAGCAGATTAGAAGCCTCTAATTAATTTTGTGGCCTTTATTTAATCAAGAGTGGGGGGGAAAAAAGAAGGAAAAAAAGAAAGAAAATGAAAAAAAATGAGTAAGAAAGGAAAGTGCAGTGACATTTACTCTTTTGCCTCAGCCAGTTTATTGTTCATCTCTTTACTTTTCTCCTTGTCCTCTGGCTTTGCTGTGTTGGAGGTCTCGGCGCTCTTTTTCTTGGCAGCCCGGCCAGATGCAATCTGCTTGTCTTTGGCCTTTTTCAGGGGTTTATGGCTTGTTGTGGTCTTTTTTGGTTTGGAAGGCTTTATGCTAGGCTTTTCCACCTGCATGGAGGACAGGCAAAACGACAACAGACAAGGGGAGACAGAGACAGAGACAGAGAGAGACACAAGGACAGGTGGAAAACAGGATTTAGATCAGAAACAGCACAAATGTTCCTTATCTGCTCAGCTCTGCCCTGCCATGAAGGAGGGGAGCAGCTGGGCTCATGCTGGGTTGCAAATGGCCAGCTCCTTTGCTGATGCCCTGAAGTCACAGTGCCCCTGGAGCCAGCAGAGCCTGCTGTATCCAGATCAGGACACAGCAGGATGAACCGGAGAGGGAATATTATCAGGCATTTTAGCAATTCCTCCATCTTTCTCTGACTTCAGGAGGGGCTTTGCAAGCCCACAGGGGATTGTCTCTCTCCCTCTGGATTGGAAGCAGAGAAATGATGCTCAGGACAAAGAGGCTGCTACAAACCCCCACCCGTCCTCTCTCTGTTTGTTCTTAACATTCCCACAACAGAGGAAAGTTTCTTGGGGATACCTGAGGTACAGGACACTGATTGGCACCTGGAGAAAAGTGCACAACAGTGTCTTGTTTCTACAGCCCCCAAAATAGGAAGAACAGCTACAAAATGAAAGAGAAACAGAAGCGTTTAGCTGCTCCATGCCTGCCCTGCCATCCCTCAGAGTCCTTGCAGATCCAAGCGCTCCTGAACTCTGGGAAGGACTAATGGTCCTGGGTTTAAAACTGCACAGGCTCCTTTCAAATGCAGATCTACCACTGCTCCTGGAAACCAAGGCTGGAAGACATTTCAGCTCAGGCCCTTCCCCACACATGCCCTGGATCTGATCAAAGCCAGAAGTGGGCACTGTCACAACCAGAGCAGCGCTCTGAATTAACTGCAGATGAAGATCTGGCTCTTACCATGCTGTTCCCAGGAAAAACAGCAACGTGGAGTTCCTATAGTTTTAGGGGGGAGAAACAGAAAGCTGCCTAGGTAATCATGTGGGAAATGACAACACAAACCCCTCTTCATTTGGGCCCTGCCCTCACTCCTCAGTTTGACACAGGGCACTACTGTCTCCAAAGTGCACCAAGCTGTTCTAGAGACCTTAAAATTATAGGATTGTTTGGGTTAAAAGAGTCCCTAAAGACCATCTATTTGCAACTCCCTGCCATAGGCAGGGACACCTTCCACTATCCCTAATTGCTCCAAGCCCCCTCCAACCTGCTCTTGGACACTTCCAAGGATCCAGGGGCAGCCACAGCTTCTCTGGGCAACCTGTGCCAGGGCCTCCCCACCCTCAGTCAGGAATTCCTTCCCAATATCCCATCTATCCCTGCCCTCTGGCAGTAGAAAGCCATTCCCCCTTGTTCCAAGTCCCACTCCAGCTCTCCTGGAGTCCCTTTATGCACTGGAAGGGGCTCTCAGGTCTCCCTGGAGCCTTCTCTTCTCCAGGTGAACAACTCCAGCTCTCCCAGCCTGGCTCCAGCCGTAGGAGCAGCTCTGGGGCCTCCTCTGGACTCTCTCCAGCAGCTCCAGGTCCTTGTGCTCTTGTTCCCTAGGGCTGGAAGCAGCTCTGCCCCAACTGAAGGGGCCAGAGGGGCAAATCCCCCTTTCCCTGCTGCCCACACTGTGGGACCAGCCCAGGGCACTGGGCAGGGGGGGTTTCTGGGCTGCCAGAGCACACGGACAGGACACGTTTAGTTTTCCCTTCACCACCAGCTCCAAGGTGGCTCCCCAGCTGGTCAGAAGGAAGGTGCCCCAGCAGGGGACTGTGGCAGGGCAGCAGAGTCCAGCCCTGCCCTGTGGGTTGGACGTTTTTTTCCCCCCCAGGGTCCCTCCCCCAGGGTCCCTCACCTTGGGAGGTTCTTTGTAGGGCTCGCTGTAGAGGGTGCGTATCCTCCTGCGCTCCAGGTATTTGTTGTCAGCTGGAGAAGGCTTGCTGGTTTCCCCCTTGAACTGGGCGCTGTAACTGGTTTCGTGGATCATTTTCTCCTCTGGTGGTTTGTACTGGGGCTTGGCTCGTATCGCTTTCACGGGCTTCACGTCTATCCAGGGCCGGAACTCGTTCCTGAGGATCCAGAGCAAACAGGTTCAGGGACCCAACAGGACAGCAATGAATGAAATCCCACAGTGCTCAACGAGCTCTGTGAGGAAGGGATTTTTGCCTCTGGCCAGCCAGGTTTACTGAGAAACAGGCTCATTTTTTTACCTCATCCAAACCCCCCTTTGACAAATAATTCACATGAAACGTGATCTATTAATATCAGCCAGCCCTGGGCACCCCTCAGCCTCTAAGGAGACAACTGTGTGATTCCACACCAAACAGTGCACAACAGCTCAGTTCATTCCAGACTAACAGATAAATCATTGGGGTAAACAGGTCAATAATCAAGATAAAGCTGTCTTAGATGTAAACTCAAGCAGAGCAGGAAATGCACAGTCTATCAGGTGAAGCTATGGCTTCTCTTTATTAGCTCATAGTGAATTCCTGAGTTACAGGGAAAAAATAACCCCATCTTTCACTTGTTTTGGACAGAGCCACAACCTTTTAGAGGAAGAAAACCCAAACACGCCTGAAAGATTTTTAACATCTCTTGGACATGTTCCACAGCCTCCTTCTCTTCTTTTTTTCTTGTTCTTCCCAGCACAGCACCAACATCTGCTCAGTTTTGAAGCAAACCCTTTTTATTTTCTCTCTAAAAATCAATATTCATCTGAGAATGGGCATGGAGAGACCCACATGTGTTGGTACCTTCCTGGGGTTGTGCTCAGACAAAGTCCAAGGCAGTGTTTAGATCCTTAAAACTCCATTGCAAGCCAGGAGTTATCCCAACAGTGGTGATACAAGCCCTCTGCAGAGGGGGGAGTTGTCCTGGGAAGGCACACAGTTATGGAATGGTTTGGGTCGAGAAGGACCTTAAAGGTCATTTCATTCCAACCCCTTTTCATTTTCTTGGCTTAATTTCAGGGCTTCTGAGGCAATGGGATCTCTGAGCTGCAGACCCTGCCCCTCTTGCCCTGTTCCACATTTTTGGGCTGTGTTACTCATTTTCAGCCTGGATTATGAGGGAAATGAACTCTGTGTGAGGGTACTGCCAGTCAATCCCTTCCTATAATAGCTCTGAACATCTTAATCAGCTTCAACCAAATTTGACAAATGGGCATGGAGTTATTCAGCTTTCCCTTTTACGAAGATAAAGCAGCTGGACCGAGTCCAGGGGCTCAGGAAAGCTTCAGTTTGGGCATGCACACATCACCAGAGGATGCTTAGACAGGCCTGCAGGGCTGCAGAAGGTCATCTAGTGCCCTCAGGGACTGGGAATACACGATCCCTTCATGTGCAGGACCTGGGCAGCTCCCTGCCTGCTCAGTCCTACATTTCTCATTCACACAATCCCTCTGTAAAACGGAAAAACCCTTTTCTCTTCCAAGGTATCTGCTGCCTGCAGGATGAGCTCAGTGCCCCTTTGGGCTCTGTTCATGGACTAGATCTCTGCTGACGGGAATGCTAACATGGAGCACATGTGAGACACTCACAAACACAGCCCTGAAAGTGGGTATTGTCATTTCTGAGCCACATCTCAGCTCCAACTCTCCATCCTTAGTGTTGCTTCTACCTACATCTACTTTTTAGTGTGCCTGTGTTTCTGAATTTCCCTCCCTCTTTACTCTTCAGCCCTTCCTGGGCCTGGATAACACTGATAATGCCAAAGGCCCGGGGATAATTCCTTTTTCTGAGGGATGCTGTTCCACTGCACTGAATGAGGAACACATGAATTGAAAGCTTTTCCATTTGAAAAAAAAACCATTCAGTTCCCATTTGAAGACATTCCCAATTGAAGACTTTCCCATTCAGTGAATATCATCCATTTGTCCACAGGTATTTCTCTGCAGTCCGTTGTTAAAATATCCCTCCTGCATGACGAGTTTTGAGAAAAAAGAGGAAGAAACATGTTTAAAGAGCTGGATTAAAGACATGAATATATGACTGACAAACTGCTCTCCAGAGCTTGCAGAGGAGCAGGAGGAGGACATAGTCTCAAACCATTTACTACAGCTACACCAGGATATTTATGTCACTCAGAGGTGCTGTGTTATAAATTTAAACACTCCTTATATGCAGCAAAGAAGTGAGGGGGAAATTAGCAGCTTAAAAAGTTAATGATTTTATTTTTTTTCTGTATTCTGGGAATAGTAAAATAACTGCTCTCTAAGGTACAGTTGCTCATGTAACACTAAAACTAACTGGTTTGGAGAGAGATCCTGAAGTTGAGAGAATTCTCTCATTCCTGCTTAACATCCCAAGGCCAATTTGTGGGGAAGGTGCCCAGAGGTTACAAATTCCTTCTTCAACCTGAAACAATCCCTGAAAACATTATTTTCCCCCTGTTTTCAGAACAACAGGTCACAGTGTTGCCTGGAGCACTGCAGAATTCTGCACACACACCAAATTAGCTTTCAGAGTGTCCCCAGGAGTGTGGCCAGACCCCATCCTAACAGAGCTCAGCTCCCAGCTCACCTAACCCAGCAGGGGTGAGCCACGGACCAGCTCCAGGCTGGATGTGTCCAACAGGCACAGCTCAGGCCAGCAATTCTTTATCTGAGGGACTGTCACTGCTCTTCGTCCTGCTGAGGAAGATCTGAAGAACTGCTGTCTTGGCACGAAACAAAGGGGCTGGACTGAAATAGCAGCAAATTACAGGTCTCCTAATTTCGTGCCCAGCTCTAGTCCCAGCTAGTAATATTTATTACAAAGAATAAATTAGAATCAGTGGGGAACCCAGTGCTGACCTGAAATGGAACTGGAGAGGAAACTCAGCAAATCTGAGGCACCAGATGACCTTTGGCAAGCCAAGTTCAGCGGGAAAAATCCCCAGGGAAGTTAAAGAGAGTTTGTCCAGGAGAACACTGGGCTGTACAGGATGGGGCAGATGCCTTGCAAATGAAGAGGCAGCACATCCTCCAGGATGACAGCAGCCTGGGGAGCTGATGCCTGATCCATATCCATTAAAGCCAGGCCTGCTCTCCACATTTCCATCAGTGGATACCACACTGCTCCTCCCACCCCAGTTATTTCATTTTAATTGCATTTCCCCCTGGCTGGGGATTGCTGGAGGCAGGTGAAGGTGACCTGAACACCCTCCTCCAGCCCAGCCAGGGGACACTGGGGCTGAGCTGAGCTCCAACCTGCCTCTGAGATGCTCATCCTGACCTGACCCATGCAGGCACTGATTGCCTTCATCTACTGAGTCAAGGGGGGGAAGGAAGGGGAGGACAGAGCCAGGCTTAACCACCTCAAGGCCTCCACCTCCTTTGAAGGGCTTTAAAGAGAGGCTGTGTTTGTTCAGCATCAGCACAAGGTGTTCAGGGTGTTCTGCTGACAGCAGCTCCCCTGGCCCTGGGCCAGCCCAGTTCCCCTGTCCCAGTGTACACGTGCAAAATAATGAATGGTGCAGAACAGGGACACCAGGAACTTCAGGCTGGAGTCCTGCACAGCAGGGGTGTTTCCAGCTTGACCTGGAAAGCCACAGCTCAGTGAAAAGAAGAAAAATATTCAGATCTTTCACTAGGAAAAAAAAAATTGATTCTTTATAAAGTGTTAGGCCTGAAATGTTTAATTAATTCTAAAGTGGAAAGTTGGAATTTTTCTCAGTTTTTTTTACCTCTTTCCCTTCCCAGTTTTTTTTTTTTCTTATTCTGCTCAGGACAACACAGAGGGACTGTGAATCCTCTTATGAAGCAAAACACCAAAATGCTTCACTGGGAGGATTTCAGAACATGACATTTATCTTTATTGTTCCTCTATCAAAACAGCAATGAAAAAACTAAGTAAAAAGTTTGTCTGGGATTTTCAGATTATTTTGCCTTTCTGGAACACAGCATCATTTGCTCCTAAATATCCTCCAGCTCCCTTATACCTCTTAATGCAGGAAAAGAGATGTTCAGTGACACGAAATAGTGGGAAACCCAAAATCAATTATAATGGTTGGTTGAACTGTGGAAGTCAATGCCAAAGGAGGACACTGAACTCCAGTAAATAATAAGGTTTAATTAAGTCATGGGTGTTTAGCTGGATATTGAAAGTATTCAGAGTTATCTTCAACATTTAACTGTTCTCTGAAAACCATGGGCCAAAGCAGCAGTGCCACTTCCAGCAGTAAAGGAACTGAGGTCCCTGATCCCATTTTCTACCCCAGCCCCCTTTAGTTAAAAAATCAATTCCAACCATCTCCTGCTGTCACTGGCCTGGCCAACACACCAGATCTGCCCCTGCAAGTGCCAGAACTGCCCTGTCCCTGCCCGTGCACGCAGTGCCCTGTCCCCAGCTCCCACATGGATGTTTAATGACAGCTTTATCCTCTGCTGCCTGGGCTATTCTCTTGTGCACAATAATTTACTGTAAGGTTGCACTGATGCTGTCAATGGTGTAAAGAAGATCCTGGCGCCCAAGATAATTTTTTTTTTCCCCAAACATTAATAATCAACCTCTAAGACATGCACACCCCCACATATATATATATGTACACAGAGCAAGTCAGTCTGGATGAGCCCATATCTAATTGTGTACCAAAACAAAGTGATCTATATTAATGCAGGAATAGGAAACTTGGACAATGGACAATGGAGTGAGTGTGAGCAGGATGGAGAGGGATCAGTACATGGGAACATCCCTGGGTAGGGCCCATCAAGCACAGAACTGCCATAGAAGAGGAGCAAAGTGCTGAGCCCTCAAGAAGGTGACTTTGGCACTGGCTGAAGGAGGTTGTGAGCAAGATACCAAGATTAATGTCCTGAAAAGGATGAAGTCAAGTCATTTGGCAGAGCAGAACCATGCTGTGAGCCATTTATAAAAGCTGCTTCAGTCAGCAGCCCACAAATCATGGATATTGCATTGCCTGAGGGCCATGGAGCATGGAGTTCCAGGAAGGAAGAATTACTGCCCAGGCTGTCGTGTCTGAAGCGTCACAAACACGGGAGTGAAGGTGATGCTGAACACTGAGAGGTCCAAGGAGTGAGGGAGAAAAGGAGTTGTGGGCGAGTAACCCCAAGACTAACAGCCCTGCTCATGTCTCAGCGTGGAGAAAGAGGAGAGGCCAGGAGCACCCATGAGGAATAACAGCACAGAGAGGCCCACGTATGACAGGGGAGGGTGAGATAAATCCCCACACTCAGATGAAGTGGCCAGCCCGTGCCAAGCTCCCAGGGTGATGCAGCCTGACATTTCTGTGCTCGCCTGCAGAAACAGCCCAGCTGGAAATGTCACGTTCACCCCTGGAAAATGGGTCAGGATCAGGTCAGAGCTCTGCCAACATCCCATTTAACAGCCTGAGTGTCTGTTCTCCAGGGGGCAACATCTCAACCCCTCAGTCCTGATAAAGGGCAGATGAGTGTGAAATTTGCCATGAGGTTCCACACACAAAGCAGCTCCAGAGCAGGGATGCTCTGACACAGCAGCATCTTTATTGCAGCACCATTAGAACTGGGAACAGCATTGCCACAGGCAGAGAAGGATGGGCTGCAGGAACCTGAGCAGCGTGAGGAGAGCCAAAGTGCTCCTCTGAGAGTTTGCTGGGCCAAAGAGCATCCTGGATCTGCCTGCATTTGCAAGACAACACGTGCAACTGCACGGAAATATGGAGCCTGGATTAAGTAGGTTCATCCATTAGAGCCCCATGGATAAAACCCCTTGAGAGGAAGCCTTCACATTAGGAAAAGTGGAAGAAACTGCAGACTTAACACAGCACTGGAAGTTCTTCTCCCCTTTAAGTGTGAAGATTTTTTTAGTGCAGTTCCTGGAGAGTGCAATGAACTCATTCAGATACCCAGCTGGATACAGGGAAACCAGGAGCTGCCTGGCCCTGCCCATCCCTGTGCAAAGGGCACAATGAATCATTGAATCCTTTAAGATGGAAAAGTCCTCCAGGATCATCAAGTCCAATTGTTCCTCCAGCACTGCCAAGGCCACCACTGACCCCTGTCCCCAAGTGCCACATCCACATGGCTTTTAAATCCCTCCAGGGATGGGAATTCCACTGCCCTGGGCAGCTGTGCCAGGGCTGGACAATCCTTGACTAGTGGCCTCGTGAGCCTTTGGCTCCAGTGAGATTCTTGGTGGGGAGATGTTTTTTAGCACCTCATTTCAAGTGTCTGAAGACACAGAGAGGAGAGGAATTGAAAATGCTTTATCTCAGTTCAGCTCAGGTCATGGTTTGTGGGGATAAATACAAATGAAATCATAAACAAATCATAATACTAATAAAATACGTATATACTATAGAAAGCATAAAGACATATAAAATACATAAATACTATAAAAAATGTATGATAATAAAAACATTGCTGCAGATGTTTTTTGCAAGGACTCCTCTGGCAGAAATTCCTTGGATCCACCCGCTGGATCCAACAGGATGAATATTTCACAGCAAAGAGTTCTGCAGCTTGAGCAGCTGCATTTCCACTGTGTCCACAAGTCAGGGACAGGGAGATGTGCTGCACATCCCACAGGTAGTGTGACAACAACACAGCCTTCAATAATGCAACCACAGATGTGGATTAACCCATGTTTGGTCCGATCATCCATCCCTGCCATGCCCACGTGTGTTTGTGTTTGAGCTCATCCCATTTCTTTACAAAATTTCACAGAAATTTTGTGAACCCAAGGTACTTTTAGCACACAGAAGTCCCAAGCCGGTCACTTGGACTGAATTCTGTTTGCCATTTTACTTTTTCCTGCCCGATGAGCCCACTGAACTTTTCTGCAGCTGAAATTAAGAGGTTTTAATTCTTTTTAACTGGGAAAACCATAACGGAGCTGGGTGGGGACTAAGTAGATGAAGGAAGAGAGCTGAGGATTGAGCAAAGATCTTCAGATAAAGGATTACTGAGCTCAGAGAACGCAATGAAAGGCTGAGTCGGATTTCCCCTCCCATCTTTACCCTTAATGCTGTGCTACTGCAAAATCTAGTTACACAATTGATTTGTACTGCAGACAGGAGGGTGCAGAGCTCATTGCACGGCATATGTGGAATTACTGAAAGGAAACACAAGAAAATTCCCTTGAAATCGCCCTAGGTGCTGTGGGGAAGGTTGTTCTAACAGAGTGAAAGGCTGGGTCAAGGTGGAATGGCTTTGAACTGAAAGAAGGGAGGTTTAGATTGGAATTTGTGAAGGAATTCTGAGGGTGATGAGGCCCTGGCACAGGTTGCCCAGAGAGAGAGAACTGGGAGGTGGGAAAGCTTCCTTGGGAAGAGGACAAAGCTTAAGATGCCCACGAATCTTTTTAGGAAGCCATAAAACACAGCACCACAAGTCAGCGGGGCTGTGTGGGTGTAACAGGGAGCAGAATCAGGACCAATAAAGTCCATCCTTTTCAACAGTGTAACACTCAATCCACGCCATTTCCAGTTAACCCACCTTTCTTTAGAAGCTCTGCCTGCCAGAGGGAGGCACAAAATTATATGAACTGCAGGAAATTGGAAAAATTGGTGAAGGAAATGCTCTCTGTTTTCCCACCCCAACCCTGGGAAACCACCAGCACCACTTTTATACCGGTAAAAGTCGGGAGGAACCACTCACTCTGGCTCCCCAACAACTGGATTAATCCCATGGCACCAAAAGGGTAAATACTGGGGCCATCAAAGCTGTCTCAGGGGAGTCTGGGGAAGAGGCAGCAGAAGGCACTGGAGCAGATGGCTCTGCTGTGAAACCTCCTCCTAATTGGTGAAAAACAAGGACCACTACGAGTGAATGAAGCAATTAAGTGGTCACTGCAGGTACCACGCTGCCCACACCACAACCATCACGAAATAGAGGGTAAGGAGGGTTCTCAGAAAGCTTTATATGGGAAATGGGGAGACAGCATGTTCTGGAAGAAGGTTATTTTATATTTAATTGGTTGTTTTCAAGGGCTTCTCCAGGAGTATGGAGTATAGAGCTCTGAAAGCAAAGCTCAGACCAAATGGCTTCGGTCTTTACACCAAAGGTGCTCGTGTTCAGCTGCACAGGCTGGGACAAAACCCCAGAAACACCTCAGAGACTCAGCCTGCTCCCATTTTGGGGAGCAACCTGCATTGCAAAGCTTGGGGAAGCCGATGGGATGTTCCCACCCAGGGATCTCGTGTCCTGGAGTCTTTTGGCACCTCCAGGCCCAGCTTGGAACATCTCCAGGAGGCTGCAAATGGGCCATTAGCTTTGAGACAGAGCTGCACTGGTGCTCATGTGGCCAGAGACACCGGCCTAGAGGATGGTGCCATTGTAATGAGGCTGCAGACAGCCTTAAAAACAGGTCTGGATCACGGGAACCACTTCCCAGGAAAGATAGGACTGAATAAAAGTATCCCACCCTGCAAGCATCACCTATCCCAGACCCACCTGCCAAACCCCAAACCCCAAACCCAGCTGCCAGCACACAGAAGTGGGCACAGCAATCCCTTCCCTAAAGCCAAAAAAAGCCCCCAGGCAGTACATTTAGGGACCAAAAATCAAAAGCATCACTTTTACAAGTCCTCTGCAAAAGAACTGGAAGGAGGATTTGCTCTTACAAAGCACCTTTGTGGGCACAGCAAACATTTTCAGCCTCCCCCAACCACCTGTACCTGCTGGGTGAATAATACTCGCCTCATTTGGAAGTGAGGCCATTTGCAAATACTTCTTCCCTTGGAGCTGTTCCAGGCTTGGTGGAGAAATAAAACATGCCAGGGACCAATGTCTTAAGCAGGTAGTTAATTGAGAGAGGAGCTGATGGGAGCAGGCAGCATTCCTGTCTCCCAGGCAGAGCGTGCAAGCCCTAAAAAACACACTCCCAGATTGATATTTATTGCAACAGACAGGGCAGAAAGGCTCAGAAAAAGCCCTCCTTCCCCTCCCATAAATAATTCACCTCCTGTAGCAGTTCATAAAATGTTTATGTGAAGTAACAATTAAATACTGCATTGCAAAAAAAAAAAAAACAAAAACACCACAACCAAAATCAAACAAACAAAAACAAACAAAAAATGAACAAAACCACAAAAACCAAACAAAAAAACAACCAACCAACCAAACAAAAAAAAACCCACAAAAAACTAAGGTGCCAGCCAAGAGAAAATCCAACCCAAAGGAAGGTGGGGAAAGGATTGTTTGGGAGCTGTCACATTGGGTTCTCTCTGCTGCAGCAGTTAAATGGGGTCATCCCTGGCTGTACTCTGCTCAGTTTGGTCAAATCCTGACCCTGCCCCCAAACAATGAGGTGTTTTCCACTGACCTCTGCAATATCCACATGGATATCCTGCCCTGAAGTCATGGAAACACATAATATTTATATTAAAAAAGCCCTCCAAGACCATCAAGTCCTATAGTTCCTCCAGCACTGCCAAGGCCACCACTAACCCAGGTCCCCAAGTGCCACATGCACACACTTTCTGCACACCATGTGGTGTTTTCCAGCCAGGTAGGGCAGGTCCAGGGTCCCACATCCACCTCTGCTGTCTGCTGGTGCTTTGGATTTCCAGTCCCCAGCAGTGCAGGAACGTGAGGGGGCTCTGAGCCCACACACACCTGGTGTGGTTTGGTCTGGGCAAAGACACACGAGGTCCAACGTGGGATAAGGCTCCAACAGCTGGACCCCAGCACGGGATAAAGGACCTGGAGCACGGCAGGGAGGAGAGAGGGCAGTGGGGCAATGTTTGATGGCCAGCAGAAGCCATCAAGATAATATAAATCAAATGTCCCCCCCCCCACAACACACCCAGGCAGTTTTTATTAAAACTATAATTGCTTCGTCCAACCCGTGCCCCAGGGAGCAGAAAGAAAAACCAGCAGCACCAAGGTCACTGCAGACAGAAAATCAATGCAGAGAATGAATGGTAATGCCTTATTTTTTTTTTTTTTCCCCTGGATTCAGAGAGGGGCTGTGGAGACACCCTACTGGCACCTCCCATGCTCAGCATCCCTCCAGCAAAGCACTTAATACACTCCTTACTTTGGACATCCCAGTCCTGCTCCTCTGGGCTGACAGAGCAGGTGGGAGCATCCCAACCTCAGAGGTGCAAAGGCAATAACCCATTTCTACATTCCAAAGCCATTCCACACCTTCCAGCTTCCTGCAGCAGCCCATGGGTGTTCTCAGGACTCTCTCTGGTCTGTGACTGCTGAAGGGCAAAACCAAAACCTGAATAAAAGAGTCTACCTGAGACTTGACTAATGTGGAAGGATGACATGTCCTCTCCATACATCTTAGTGCAGTACTTGCTTAAAAGTATCTCTTTTATTTTGAGTGGTTTTGTTGTAATTTATTACTTTTTTTAAAATAAAATAACATTACTGATATTTGATTTGTGATTCCCTGCAAAATAGCTCCTGCAGCAGCATTACTGCTGATCCCCCCCCTCTGTGTCCTACCCTGCCCTCACCTCTCCCGAGCTGCTGCTTCTTTATTTCAGGCTGTTTCTTCCAATATGTCAAGATCTCTGTGAATTCCAATTCATGCAAAACGATTTAGCCAAGCACAGGTTGAAGGGCTCAGCATGAGTTACACGGATGAAACACAGCTCTGAGCTGGGATGGTCCCATTGCCATGCTCTGCCCTCAAAAACCTCTTCCCTGCACTAAGGTACCAGTTACAACCATGGCAGGAAAGCAGTGCTGTAAATTGAAATTGCCTGTGGGATATTTAAAGGCATCCTATACCTAAAGGGGCTCTAAGAGAGCTGAAGGTGGATTTTGGACAAGGAGCTGGGGGGACAGGACAAGGGGGAATGGCTTCCCACTGCCAGAGGACAGGGAGAGATGGGATCTTGGGAAGGGATTCTTGGCTGTGAGGGCGGGGAGGCTGAGGAGACAAATTGCAACTGGTCATAAAGGAGAATCTTTCTTGAGAGGATGAAAATCCTCCGTGTACAGGGATCAGCACATTAGTTGGCAGTCCTAGAACAGGCAAGAAGGGGAATCACGGCAAATGGGGCTGGGGACAACCTCAAGAACACGTTCAATTCATGCCCATGGCAGGAGGTGGAACTGGATGAATCTTAGGGTCCCTTCCCACCCAAACCATTCTGTGCCTCTCTGATGCTGCTCCAAGCCTTATTCCAATGCTGCTGTGCCACCAGAGGCCTTTACCCACCGATGGAGGCACAACCACTGTGACCTTCAGCACCAGCCCAAACCCTGCTCTCCGCAGGACCAGGACGATGCCGAAACCCATCAAACCCATCGCAGCTCCCCAGAAGGAACACGTGGTTTTCCCTCTGTCCTGCCTCCACTGGGCTGCTTGCCAACACAGCCCTCTCTGGGAATCCTCCCCGTGAGTTGCCATGGCTACTGGCTGACACAGGGACAACTCTGCTGCTTGGCTGAGGCGCTGGATGTGCAGGGTACCCGGCTGGGGGCTGTCCCCCAGCAGCCCCAGCCCAGGGGGGGCTCCAGGGACCCTTTCCTTCCCCCATCTCACACCTTCTTACCTCCATTTATATCCAAACAACAAGGGCACAAAGCGGGGTCAAGGTCCTGGTCTGCAGCCCACAAAGTGGAAACATCAGGTCCATGGCGGTCAATAATTCCCCCCACACCTCCAATTTTAGGAATTAATTTCACATCATCATCATTTAATTGACAGCTGGTCCTTACACGTAGGAGGTCCAAAAGACATTGTGGGTCAGATCTTGTGCCAGGGGAACAGGATTGGGATGAGTGTGGAGAAGGACATCTGAAATGAGATGATCCAAGCAGCTGTTGATGCCCCATCCCTGGAAATTTTCAAGAAAGGGCTGGAGCAACCTGGTCTAGTGGAAGGTGTCCCTGCCCACGGCAGGGTGGGTTGGAACGAGATGATCTTTCAGGTGCCTCCCAATCCAAACAAAAAAGAAAACAAAAACCCAATCAAACAAAAAAAACAAACAAACAAAAAAATCCCCCCACAAAAAAACCCAAACACTCAAAACACTAAAAAAATTTTTTAAAAAATTTAAAAATATCAAAAATTAAATTAAATTTAAAAAAATAAAAATAAAAAATTAATTTTAAAATTTTTTTTGAAAGAAAAAGTAACAGGCTTCCAACCTTCCCAGCACCAAACCCCTTAATTTTTTAGTCCCAGCAGCCCAGCTTGCAGCCAGCTCAACGAGCAGCAGGAGTGTCTCCCTGTGCACACTGTGTGTGCAAAGTGCTGCAGGGTCCCCTCAGGTGGAGGCTTCGTTTGAGGGGAAAAAAAAAAAAGTGTTAATGCAAAGAAAACTGTGCTCCCTTTACAATGAGCTATTAATGGAAATAAAGCAGTTATTAATAGAAAGCAAAATGTGTTTGCTATAGAACACCTGCAATGCTGGGGTTGAGGAGGAGAGATGAGTTGGAGGTTAAAGGAGGACAGCCCAGTTTGTGTGTATGTTATTTTTTAATCTAAACGAATATATATAACATAAAATATAAGATATAAAATATCATATATAAGATATACGGTTATAAAAATAAAATAAATAATATATAAGCACAACAATCTAAATATAAAAATACATAGAAATATGTAGTAAATATGTAAAAAATATAAAGGACACTGGAAGGAGATCCAGAGTACTGAATGGTAAATCAAGAGAAATAAATTCCTCTCCCCTTCTCTTTATTCACTGTTGGTGTCACAGCCTGAAGCCACCATGGAAAGTGGGATGTGCTCCTGCATCCCAGGGAATCTGGTGGTCCCACCAGGCACGGCTGTGCGGGGAAGGGGAGGGGGAGAGATGTTTGACGTGTCCTTTGATACGATAACTGACTTAGCAGACAAAGGAAACATGAAAATCTACCAGGTTTCAGTACAGCATTTTTATCCAGGGCCATGTGGGAAATTATTAATTAAGCCACTGAACACGAGCATCAGCAGAGCAGGGAGCTGGGCGAGGGGAATGATGAGTGCTGGAAGGCTGAGCTGCAGCCTGGAAGGAGGGTTAGCAGTGTTTAACGTTTTTAAGGTTGACTTTGGCACGAGAAATGTAGGGCAGCCCTGATGAGACCTCCTGACGACACCAGGTGGTCCAGCAGCACCGATGCGGAGCAGGATCGGGGAGGCACAGAGGAAGGCAGGCACTGACCTTGACTGCCGTGCTCAAAACGGGCTGGAAATGATCAGGACCAAACTCTAGGCTCGGTACTAACCACCAGGATCTCCTGCCGAGGGATGGCAGCTCCAAGGGTGTGCCTGCCTATGGAGAACAGCATGGACATCCTGATTTATCGCAGGGATCCGTGAGAGCCACAAACACAACTCGTGAGCCTCAGCAGGAAAGGGCACTTCCCCTCCAGAGGGCAACACGCTGCACCTCTGTTTACTGAACACATCTCACCCGGGGAGAGCTGGAGAGAAAAGGCTGGTACAGGGAGTAAACAGGAGATGAAAAATATTTTGACTTGCCAGCTGCAGAGCCAAAGGTTGTGGGTGCTGTACTTTGGAGACACAGATGTCTGCGTTGGAGAAAGGCACTGGGCAGCCCAGCAAAAGAGCCAAAAAATAAAGGAGAAAGAAATAAACCCAATAAAACAGCAAACTGCAAAAGGAAAGAGAGGAAGAAGGAATGAAGGAAAGAAGGAAACCCAATAAAACAGCAAACTAGAACCTGTCCATTGACCCAGACTGGAAATGGGTTGCAAACCACCAGAGGTTCAGGGGGTCCCATCCAGCCCCGTGTGCCTAAGGGTCCCCGCTGGGGTGACCCAGATGAATGGGAGCAGTGGAAAAATTGCTTCAACCTGGCCTTGGACACTTCCAGGGATGGGGCAGCCACAGCTTCTCTGGGCAACCTGTGCCAGAGCCTCCCCATCCTCACAGCCAGGAATTCCTTCCCAATATCCCATCCATCCCTGTGCTTTGTCCATGTGAATCCATTCCCTGTGTCCTGTCCCTCCATCCCTTGTCACCAGTCCCTCTCCAGCTCTCCTGGAGCCCCTTTAGGCCCTGCAAGGGGCTCTCAGGTCTCCCTGGAGCCTTCTCTTCTCCAGGGGAACCCCCCCCAGCTCTCCCAGCCTGGCTCCAGAGCAGAGGGGCTCCAGCCCTGGGAGCAGCTCTGGTGCCTCCTCTGGACTCTCTCCAGCAGCTCCAGGTCCTTGTGCTGTTGTTCCCAGGGCTGGAGCAGTTCTGCAGGGGGGTGTCACCTGAGGAGGCAGATGGAAAGAATCCCTCCCTACCCTGCTGTGGGATCAGCCCAGGGCAGGGGGGTTCTGGGTGCCACCACGCATTGCTGGGTCATCCCAAGCTTCAACCTGGTGTGGTCTTGATGCATCATCCCCTTCCCTGCAACGGGATGGGCACCAGATGGTCTTGGCAGCTCCTTCCAGCCCTACAGGTCCACAACTACAACGGTGGAGCCCAAAATTCCCTGCCCACGTGTATCCTGCTCCAGCCTGCCCGTGTGGACATCCCTCCCGAAATTATCTCCTCTGTATCTCCCAAAACCACACAGCCAGTCCCCAGTGCTGACTCATTCATCTCTACAGCTACTACAAATTCTCATTTGCTCCACATCTTTTGTACCTCCAGGGTCTGAGATGAATGACAGAACCTTAGCAACAGGCAATTCATTAATACCAGAGCCAGGCCAAAATTTTCCACTGAAGCTTTTATTGTTTTGTTTCCTCTGCCAGGAAAGGAAATTGGTGGGGGAGAAAAAACTAATTGCTTTGGTAAAGAACTGGAAACCTGGTTTGTGCAATATTGCTTCCCTGGGGGAAATTCATGGCCTTGGTACTCGCTTTCTGATACCCTTCAAAGGGCGTGAAGTGTTTCCTTTCCCTTTTATATCTTTTGTCTTCAGGAAATAAAGGTAACAAAAGGAGAAGAATGCAAGACATAGAAGAAGAAGGGGGAAAAAAAACACTGAAGAAACACCTAATTCTGGTGTTTTTCCATATTTTCCAGACAAAAACATAAAGTATTCACTCATTCCTTCTCGTATTTTTGCCAAATGTGCTTCTAATTGTTCCATAAACCCAGTAAATGCCACTGTCTGCACATTTTGTCACCTGCTCTCTCTGGTCCCAGACCTCCAGGGTGAACTCCAGCAGGGAGGAGAGCTCTGCCCATCCCCTCCCAAGCACTGCAGAACTGGGGTCACCAGGGTCACCCCTGTGCCCAGTACAGATAAAGCCCCCGGTGATGCCACCAGATCCTCCTACAGGACGTCAAGAGAACTGAACAAGAAAAGGTTCCATCCACCAGGGGGTGGCCAAATTATAGCTAATGAGTAAATAAATATATAAATAGTAAAAATACTCTTGATAATACAAATAAATAACAAACAACAGACATAAATGCTACTTATTCTGTAGGATCCCTGAGCACAGGCAGTCTCCAGCAGACACCCACTGCTGCTCTGGCCTCTCCAAAGGCTTCTGGGCTCAAACAAATCATTCATCCTTGTGGCTGGGAGGAGCCTCCATCCTCCACGGACACCACCACCAGGCACCACCTCTGCCCTGCAGACCTGGCAGGAGCTCACTCTCTGTCGAGGTACACAGAGGTTAAAAGGGGGAATTGTTCCCTTTGGCTGGACTTCCCCCATGACCTTGGGCTGGCTGGTTACTCCATTCCACACCCTCAGCTATACCCCACGTGGCAATAATGCCCGGGGGGGGCAGAGAGAGCTGAAAACCCGCTCCTGGTGTGCTCTTTGGTTGCACCAAGGAATTGTTTGGCAGCCTTGGAGCATCACATTACGCTGCTGTGCAGCAGTGACAGAGGACTGTAAGGAAATCTGCCCTGCTCTGCTGCTGCTGGGGAGCAGCACGAGCCCATCCCTGCACAAGCCCAGCAAAGGCCACGGAGGACAAGCTCCCCATGTGAGCCACCCCTGCTCCAATCTAGTCACCAGCAGATAGTCTGGGCTGCTGGGTGGCCCCCAGGGCTGCCCAAACAGGCTGTGGAGCCTCCATCCCTGGAGGTGTTCAAATACCCACCCCAGTGTGTGTGAGCAGCCAGGCTCCTGGTAGTAACAAGGATTTGGAGCATTTGGCTTTTTAAAAAGCACCCAAACAATAAACAACGCTTAGGAGATGCCTAATTTGAAGAGAAAATGAGAACAATTAGCCACAACATCACTTATGCATTAATGAAGAGATGCTTGTGTTCCAGGGCTGAGCATCAGAGCAAAACACTCCTCCTGCAATATGCTGCAAGGAAGGAAAACATGGAATGGGAGAGCAGATGAGGACCCAAGTGGAAAGAGAAGCCCTAAGGGTGTCCTGAAAGCCAAGGAGCAACAACAAGGAGAGCTGAATCCTTCTAGTTTCCTCTTAGTTTCCAGCTGATCCAACTCCTTTCCTTGGGGAGGAACCCCAACCCAACTGCTGCAGGAATTTGCTGGAGCAGACTGGAGGGATGGGAAGGTGAGCAATCTGCATTTAAATATGCAAGTAAATAAGTCTAATTATCCTTGCAGCACTGCAAGAGGAGCATCACAACAATCTCCCAGCTCCAGGAGAGCTTTCTGCTTTAGCCCTTCCATCCCCAGCACAAGCCCAGCCCTTGCAAGGTGAGCAGACAAAAAGCCCAGCCTCAGATCCCAGCTGGCCACGGCAGATTAAAGGGCTGTGCCACTCCTGGAAAACCCTTCTCCCACACACTCCACCCCGGCACAACAGAGCTCCCAAAAATCCCTGGCCATTTCCTCCTGTGTCAGCCAAGCACCACCGTCACACCTGGATGCTCCCGAGCCTCCAGCACCACTCACATCCCCAGGGAGAGCCAGAGCTGATGCTGAGCAACAGCAAAAATCAAAATCTCACTGCTTGCACCACCCAGGGACGAGGGACAGGAGGTGACTGCCAGCTCTGCTGTGCCACACAGTCATCGGTGGGACAGGGGAGTCAAATCCCAGCTTCAGCTCGGATCTGCGTGGATGTATCACCTGTTTGATGGCTCGGTGTCACCTCCAAACCTCCCCAAGGAGGAAAACCAATAATTGAAAGGCACAAACACCCCGGCGTTCGCGCGGCGACAGGGAAAAGCGAAAAAGGCTGCGATGACACTCTCTGTCACCACAACCCCCGTGTTTGCTCCCTGCCACCTCCACCCCGGGCTCGGCAGCGGTGGGCTCTGCCAAGGAAAGCTCTGGAAAACACAACCGCAGCAAACCCTCCTTGCAAACGTACGTGCAGGGCAGCCACCCCATCACTTTTGTTTTGCATTCCCAACGCATCCACCAGCCCCTTCACCCGGAGAGGAACAACAGCAGCTCGCGGCGAGGAGTTTCGCGCCCCGAATCCCAAACAAGGTCTCTTGTTTGAGGTGAAATAAGGGCACCCGTTCCCGGTGGGGTGAGGGGGCGCTGGGGGGGGGACACGGGGATGTGTCATCCCCCGCCGCGCTGCGTTAAACATGGCAGCATCCAGGGCTGCCCCACCCAAGCGGCCTGGGATGTGTCTCTGTGTGTCCTGCGGCCCCGGGATGCTTTGTCTCGGGGGTGCTCAGCCTGGGATGATTCCCGGGACCCTCCTGCGCGTGGGGCACCCCACCCGCGCGTGGGCCCCTTGGGATGCTGCTCCTTTGGGTTGGCTGCAGCACGACATCCAGGGATGCGCCGGGAAAGGACCAGAGGCGACTCGCACATCCCGGGGACGTGACCCCAGACGTTCCCCCTGCGGAAATCCAAGGCGGTGGGTGTCTCTGGATTTTGGGATGCGGGGAGAGGGACCACACACACACACACACAAAGACACTCAAACCTCCTGCCAACCCACCCGACAAAAAGCGTCCATGTATTCACCACCTGCACAGCATCTACTGCCTCATCACCGACCCCAGAGAGGGGGGGAATTTTAGGGACAACTCCCCCGGGCAGGGGATGTGCAAACCCCCCCCGGAATGTTTCACAGCCTCTGTCCCAGGGCGGGATTCTCCTCCCGGGGACGCGCAAAGGGGGATCGGAGAAGGGCTGGCGAGGGGTCGGCAGGTTGGGGGGTCTGGACGAGGGGGGTGGGTCTCACCTGTAGGACGAGCTGACCCCCGCCGCCACCTCCTCCTTGATCTGCCTGTTGAGAGCATCGGCGGCCGCCCGGCCCCTGCCCGGCTCGGCCGGCTGCCCGCCCGCCTCCTCCGCCTTCTTCCGACCCTTGTCTCTCCCGTCCCCGGCCCGCACCGCTTTGGGATGCTCATCCTCCGCCTCGGCGTCTTCCTCCTTCTTCTCAGGAGCGATGTGCACCTTCCGCCGCTTCTCCTGCGCCGGTTTCTCCGGGGAAGCGCGGTCCAGGGCCAGCACGGGCGAAGGGCCCGGTTTGGGGATCCAGGGGTGGTCGCCCCGCTTGGGGATGGGCCAGGCACGGAAATCCTTCTGGTACTGCGTCTCCTTCTCGAAGGGAGTGTCCGAGGGCTGGTACTCGCTCTTGGGCTTGCAGCTCGGCTCGGGCCGCTGCACCTTCCAGGGCTTGTAGTCGTGCCGCATCACCGAGTCCGCCGGGGGCGAGGCGTGCGGGGCCGGGCCGGGCCGGGCGGCACCGGGACCCGGCTCCCCGCCCGCCGCAGCCTCCCCGCCCGGCTGGGTCTCGATGGGGGCCGCGGGGCGCGGCGGGGCCGCGGGGGGATGCTCGGTGGCCTCCGAGTACTTGGTGAAGACGAGCGGGACGGCGATGTCCGCCTTATCCAGCTGGTTCCAGAAGCGGGCGATGCAGCAGGCGCGGGTGATGCAGGGCCACGCCATGGCGGCCCCGCAGCGGGAGCGACCGAGCCCCGCACCGCGAGCGGCACCGGCCCCGCACCGGGATCGCCGGGATCCGCACCGGGATCGGCTCCGGGATCCGCTCCGCCCACACCGCGCGGGGCGGGGCAGCGCGGGGGCGGGGCTTGGAGGGGCGGGGCACGGGGGCGGGGCTTGCACACGAACACGGGGGACAGTGTGTGACACACCTGGGCACACACCTGAGGGATGGGGAAGGGGGGTGACACACCCGGGCAGGCACCTGAGAGATGGCCCTGTGCGTGTGACACACCTGGACAGACGCAGCCAGCCGCACACACACGTGAAGACACGCACAGGCGTGTGCATTTGCAGGCACACGCGTGCCCGTGCACACTCACACCTGCACACACGTGTGCGCCCACGGCACTGCAAGCATACACCAGGCACTCCCGTGTGCGCACACCTGCGCGGGTGTGTGCGCGTGTACACACGTGAGCTCGTATGTGTGTGGGCACCACACACGCGCACACACGCGGGATCACACCCCCACACGCAGGTTCGCACTGAAGCGAACACGCAGTGCACGCTCACACTTGCACACGCACGTGCATGTGCCAGCACACACATGCACACTCACACTGAACACACACGCACACAGACAGCTGTAAAAACCCCCACCCGAGCTCACACACAGATGGACACACATACGCACACACATGCACAGATGCTTGTGCACACACGCGCCACACCCTCTCGCTTGCATGCACTTTTACCTCCACATACACACATTTGTGGGTGTTTGCACACCCACACGTGCACACACACTCCTGTGCACATACACATACACACGTGCACAGACCTACACGCCTACACCTCCTCACCCACGCCCCTGGGCACACATGTGTGCAAATGCACACCCAGATCCTTCAGGAGCTGTTTCAGCACCAGCTGCTGCTCCCAGTTCCCCTCCCCAAGACAGGGTTTATGGGTGAAGCCAAATACGTTTGCACACATGTGAGTAAACACACACACATACGTGCTTTATTCTTTCCTTTTGCCTCTTTCTTTCCCATTTCATTGCAGACTTGCAGCTGCAAACCCAAAGCAAAACATCCCCCACCCTGCTCCTGCAGCGAGGCCAGCTGAAGGCTGCCTCCAATATCCTATTCCCAGGCTGAATTCACAACCCCAAATCCCACCCCACACTCCATTCCCACCCTCCTCCTTAACCTCGCCTCCACCTTCTCCCTATCCCTTCCTCCTTCCCTCTATTTCTCCATCCCTTCACTCCACCATCCTTCCATCTCCTCATCTCCCCCTTCATCCCTCCATCCCATTATCCCACTCTCCCTCTCTCCTTTCATCCCTCCACCCCTCTGTTCCTATCTGCATCTTTCTCTGTATTCCCTGATGCCAGTAAAGTCCATTTGCACCCAAATCACATCCCCTCCTGCTCTCACCCTGTGCAGACGCCCCTCCCTCGAAGCTCCCGGGTCTTTATCAGCCTCCCTGCACTGCCAGCATTTCCACTGGGAGCAGGACTCCAATAAAAGCAATGATCCCAGTGAAACCCACACACTCAAGCACGGAATTGCCACGAGAAGGAAACAATTCCCACCCCTCAGTGGCTGCAGCTGCCAGGAATGTGGTGAAAGGCAGGATTATTCCTGTCGGGATTGTTCCTTTAATACAATGCTTTGCATCCCCCTATTGATCATTGGGCCCTGAGGGGTTTGGGTTTTTTGGTTTGTTTGTGGGTTTTTTTCTTGTCTTTGCCTGGATTTGCTTAATTTCATTCTTACCTGTAGGCAAGCTGTGGAAGCTCGTTTTATGGATGGGATTGGAGCCCTCACTGCTGGGGATGGATGGACCAAAGGGCTGCCTTCAGAAAGAGAATAAAGAAACAACAACTAGAGGTGTCTATGCACAGACATTGCTTTGTCTTCTGGGATTATATCACCCCTGCCATCACATCCAGGGCAATTAAAACTGGGGATAAATAATTAAAGGTTTGAAAAGCTCCTCAGTATCTCCCAGGCTGGATACAGATCTGAGATCTGCTGCCCACAGAGGTCTTCCACGTGTTTGTGGACTTTCCTGCAGGAAACATCTTTGAATTCAATCTGTGTTGCTGTTTCGAGGTTTGCTGCACAAAGAACTATTAGTGAAATTAATTGTCCAAGAAGTTATGTGGGAAGAAGGACATGGAGCTGCTGGAATGAGTCCAGAGAAGGCCACTAAGATGATGACAGGGCTGGAGGTCTGCTGTGGAGCCAGGCTGGGAGAGCTGGGGGGGTCACCTGGAGAAGAGAAGGCTCCAGGGAGACCTGAGAGCCCCTTCCAGGGCCTAAAGGGACTCCAGGAGAGCTGGAGAGGGACTGGGGACAAGGGATGGAGGGACAGGACACAGGGAATGGCTTCCCACTGCCAGAGGGCAGGGAGAGTTGGGATAGTGGGAAGGAATTGTTGGCTGTGAGGGTGGGGAAGCCCTGGCACAGGTTGCCCAAAGAAGTCCAGTGGAAGGTGCCCCCCCATGCCAGGGGGTGGAACTGTGTGGTCTTTAATGTCCCTTCCAACCCAGACCATTCTACATCTCTGTGATTCTGGGATATCAGTGTGTTCCTGGTGGATACCAGCCCGTCTGAATCCATTGGAACAGCCCCCACTCTGGAGCTCAGGTGTGTCCCAGCCCTGCACCCAGCAGTGCCAGCACACAGGGGTGTGCCAGGCACCCTGCACCATTTGGGGACTGGGGACTGCCCTGTGCATTACCTTTTTTTGAGGATCCCTCACCTGCAGCCACTCTGGGCTCCTCTCACGTGGAAATGCCCAGTCATGCACTGACCATCCTTTCCTTTCTTGTGGGAGAGGACATGGGCAAACCTGCCTCGTGAGGTTTTGCAGCATCAAGAGTCTTTGCTGCTCTGCAGATAGCAGGCAGCCCTGGGTGGTTTCAGAGGCTGCAGAATGAAAAAAAAAAAAAATTGCTTGGTGTCTCCTGCAGTGAAATCTCTGGTTATAGATATATATATATATACACACATACATCCTGAAGCATGGCTGCTCGCTCACTTTCAGGAATCAGCTATGGAAAAGCATCGTCAGGCAAAATCCATTAGCTCTAATCAGTGGAATTGATGTGCTGGCTGCAAACCTCTCTCAGAGAGGATGGGAGCTAAATAAATAAAAATGTCTCTGTTTTTAAATTACAGCCACTGTGGCAGGAAGCAGGAATTGCTTTCTCCTGTTCCAGCCTCTTCTGGGAAGAGGCCGTGTGAGGCCACGAGGTGGGACATTGGTTTTGGGGTGGCCAAGGACATCAGACCGGAGCAGAATGCTGCCCAAAGGGTGTGCAAAGCTCAGTGCAGGACCTTGTAGGAGTGGAAGGTGGGGTTATTTAGGGACCAAACCCCATAGAGGGATAGCCATCTCAAAGGGAGGCTCCTGGATAATCCCTGCCCAGAGGCAGAGGGAGGGGACGGCAGCTCCTCCCATGGCTCCCAGGAGATCACCAACAAACGTTGGAGTGAACACAAAGAAAAAGAAAATCCTAACAAGGTAGGGCTGGCAGGGACCCCACACGTCCTTAGGAGTCTTTCTCCTCCATCCCAGGGGGACCCTGGGCAGCAGCTCCAGGGGCTAAAGGCAGGGGAGACTCCAGCTCCAAAGCCAGCCCTGGTGCCCACCAGCAGCCCCCCTGGTGAATGGTGTTCACCACAGCACCCCAGTGAGATGCAGGAAAGTTCCACTGACCTGCACTTCTCTTCACCAGCACTGGCAAGGCTGTCCCACACCCCCCTCTGCTCTTCAGGACCTGTCCCTGCACTGGTGACACCCGTCTGAACTGCTTCTGTCCCCAGGATCAATCTCCAGGGACGAGAGAACATGACAGCACTGCGGGGGACAGTTTAGAGAGGATTTCTAGTGGCCTCTCACATCTTAAATCATTTTATAATCACACTCAACTTCTGGGAAGGAGGTTCTGCCTGGGATGTTCTTGTTTTCCTTGTCAACTCTGCTTATGATTCATGTATGTTGGGAGAGCGTTTCAAGGCCAAATGGGACAGGAGCCAAAGCAAATCCATATCAGAGTGCTGCATAAAGAGAATAATTGAAGTGCATGAAAAGAAGAATTTGACCAATAATTCAAGTGCTCTACAGGACATGAAATTCTTTGATGAAAACCACTGGCATAACACAGCCAGATTTCAGAAGAAGTGATTTTGTCACAGGTAGGAGGGGGAGTAAAATCTGAAATACCGTGTTTTGAAAGAATTTGTATTAAAAAAAGAAAAAACAACAAACCACCCAAAAATCAAACCCAAACAAACCAGCAGGCAGAAGTGGGCTTCTGTAATACCCTCACTCAGAGCTGGGGAGGGACAAAACCCAAGCTGGGTGTAAAGGTATCATGTGGGTTTGGGGTGATGGGAAGAAGGAGGAATGGGACTCAGAGAAACCACGGGACAACCACTGAGAAGATACCTTCTGTCTACCTCTGATAATTTTGCCCACTGGAGGGTAAATTAGTTTGGTGGGAAGGTGTAGGAGTGGGTGTGAATAACTGAGGGGCTGTAGGGTCAATGAAAGGGGGTTATCCATGGTTGGAAGAGAAGAGCAGTGATCTGAAGAGTGGTTATAGCTCTTCTGCTGGGGCACCAAGTCCCCCAGGGTCCACATGTGGTGGGGACTCGCCAAGGAGCCCTGCACAGCTCCTCCTGGAGCTGTGCAGTGTCCTGGCACCCTGTACATGCACTGCACTGCTCCTTGCACTGCTTGCTGCACATCCTCTGGGCCAGGCTTTCCCAGCCCACATCCTGGAGCCTGGCCAGCTCTCCATGGACAGCCTTGGAAGGCTCCTGGGCACATCCCACCGTGCTGACTTGCAAAGCCTTCAGCTCTGACTCAGGGTTTATGGGGAAAGGTGGACATTGCTCAGAGGAGTCGCAGGAGGCACTGATAAAGGGATTACAGGGGACGACTTATTGAGGGATTAAAGGAATTTAATGTTCCCAGACTAAACGCAAGCCATGGGAGATTGGATAAATGACTATAAATAACTGAGAAGGGAAAGCCAAGGGGAATGTGGTGGGAGCCCACATGTGTGAGTGGCTGCTTGGGGTATCAGGATATAGGATACCTGGGCTCAGCGTTTGGGCATGTCACCTACTGCTCAGCTAGCTCAGTGCCTCAGACACAGCTCTGCTCTTCCCAAAAACAGGCAAAAAGAGCCTCAGGGGGGACCTTCTCACTCTCTGCAGCTCCCTGACAGGAGGAGGAGTGGAGGGGGGGGTCAGGCTCTGCTCCCAGGGAACAAGGGACAGGGTGAAGGGGAACGGCATCAAGTTGTGCCAGGGGAGGTTTAGATTGGAAATTAGGAAAAATTTCTTCATGGAAAGGGTTGTCCAGCCCTGGCACAGCTGCCCAAAGCAGTGGGGGAGTCCCCATCCCTGGAAGGATTTAACAGCCCTGTGGACGTGGCACTTGGGGACATGGGTGAGTGGTGGCCTTGGCAGTGCTGGGGGAACAGTGGGACTTGATGACCTTGGAGGGCTTTTCCAACCCAGATGATTCTGTGATTCTAAGTCACAGATTCAATTTTATCTGCACTCAGCAACGAGATGCATCTCTCCCAGCTCCTCCTGACTGTCTGGAATTCTGTGATCCCTCCCTAATTTAGGCAGAGGATCTCAAAGCCCTCCATTAGTAGGTATTTTTCCCTCCTGATTTAAGAGAGTAGAAAGACAAAAAGCAAATGACATCACCACAGCAGAGCAGCTCATAAATATTTATTACCCAGCTGGGCCTTGCTTCACTCCTTGGTCAGCCCTTCCAAGGAGCCGACTTGTTAATAATCAGTCCAGAGCGTGGGGTTGTGCTTGTCAAACCACAAGCAAAGAGCTGGGACTCTCTGCAATACAACTGCTCTGAGAGTAAGCAATTCAACTGCTCTGGGGCTTAGCCTGACATTTCTGGGAGCAGAAAATGCTCCCCACCTGTCTGGGTGTCCCCAAGGCACAGGTGTGACCCTTTTCACCAGCAAAACCCAAAAGAGCTCCTTGGCATGGCTGGGCTCCAGCGAGGGCAAGACAGGGTGGAAAACACCTTGAAACATCATCACTGAACCGGGGATATCCCTGCAAGGACTTTTCAGAGTCATAGAATTGTTTAAGTTGGAAAAAAACCCCAAGACCACCGAGTCCAACCCTTCCCCAGCACTGCCAAGGCCACCACTAACCCACATCCCACATCCACATGACTTTTAAATCTCTCTGTGGACAAGGGCACCACCACTGCACTGAGCAGCTGTGCCAGGGCTGGACAGCTCTTTTGGGGAAGGAATTTCCCCTAATAACCACTCTAACCCCCCCACCGTCCCTCTTCCTGACTGTGAAGGGGTTGCCCGGCCCAGGAAGACCAGGAGCACTGGCCCCGCAGATGTCTGCAGAGCATTTTGGAAATCACTTATGGTTTCTCACCAGGAAAAATCCCGTCTCCAGGCAACAGCGCTGAAAGAGTTAAGAACCTCCTTTGCTTTCTCAAAGCAGGCAGGGTCCTGACATTAGCAGCAGAACACAAAGGATGGGGAGAGATTCAAGCGAAATCTAAATCAGTTCCAGCTCAATTAAAGCAACCGGTGTCTTTAGGAAAAGATCCCTTGGGCTTTCACCAGAGCCCTGTTGTTCTAGTGATGGGGGAAAATGGAGTTTAACAGATGTAAATCCCTTGCACCCGACGCCTTCCTAGGGCCTGACAAAGGGGAGGGATTGTTTTTCGGTCAACATCCCTGATTTGCTTCTGCCAAAGGTTGTTTTTGCTTTAGTTCTGTAATTCTTGGCCACGGTGACCTGGGGAATTGAAACGCCCCTTAGACAAGCGATTGACGCCTTTTGTACTCGGCCGGTGCTTTGCAGTTCATCGGCTCATTGTTCAGTGCAGCCTGTTCACGGCATGATCCCGTATCCTGGTTACAATCAGACCCTCGCTTTTCTCAGGCCTCTCACAAGATGATTCCTTTGTTTACCTGAGTGGCTCGACAGTTCCCTGAGGATTTTTTTTTTCTCCTAAATTTCTGTGTGTTCTGCGCTTTTTTTTTTTTCCCTCATGCAGTAAATTGCAGCTCTTGGCACTGAGGCAGAGGCTCAGACTGTGCACCTGCGTGGGGGTGGAAACGCAAGAGGGAGGGAGGATTTCCTTTCTCTACACCCGTGTGTAAAGATGCACGTGGACACTTGTCTGCTCCATCCATCCATCCATCCATCCATCCATCCATCCATCCATCCATCCATCCATCCATCCATATCGCGACAGAGGCATGAGGTTGCTCGCGTACCCTGTGCTCAGCAATGAAAACCCTTCTGTTGTCTCCCCACCTCCTCGGCTGAGATGGAAACCCATCCTCATTACATCCCTTGCAAATAAAAGTGACCTGCCCGTTCTTGTCCCTTCTGCTGTGCAAAACCCAAAAGCTCGCAGGGTGGGTGGTCGGGGTGCACAGGGTGGTTTGTAGGGGCAGAGGGAAAATAACGCCTGGCTCACAGGCACAGATGCCTCCCCTTCTCTGCCGGTACTCAAATATTGCAAAACTGCGAAGAGACGGGGAACGTGAAGGCAGGGCTGGGTCCTGAACGGAGTTCACTTCCCATTCGGGTGGTAGAAGCATGAAATGATGCCCGTCCCTTTGGTGTCAGGCTGGTGACACCTCCCGGCCGTGCCCGTCCCTGTGTCCCCTCGGAGGGTGCTGGGGACAGCCACCAGCGCCACTGTACGTTGCACAACCCCCTGTACAGTAACACTGAGCAAACATCGACGGGCGACTTTGCACTTTGCATTCGCCTCTCGCTTCCTCCTCCTCCTCCTCCTCCCGAGACGCGAATGCGGAGCCCAAGATGAAGGTCGAGTTCGCCCCGCGCTCGGTGCCGCTGCAGAGGAGGCTCCAGACGGCAGCCGTGGCTCAGTGGGTCTTCAGCTTCCTGGGGCTGGGTAAGACGCATCTCCCTTTCCTTCTCTGCGGAGCTTTCCATAGAATCCCGGAATGGTTTGGGTTGGAAGCGACACGAAAGATCCTCCGGTGCCACCCCCTGCCACGGGCAGGGACACGTTCCACTCGCCCAGGTTGCTCCAAGCCCCGTCCAGCCTGGCCTTGGACACTTCCAGGGACGGGGCAGCCACAGCTCCTCTGGGCAACCTGTGCCAGTGATTTTGGCTTCTCCTCACCCCCTGGTCAGTGCACGGTGGCACCAGGGAGGTGTGTGGCCGCCTGCCCGTGCATGGGAATATCTACAGCTCTTACGGAGCATTCAAACCCCAGTGGGGTTTCAGCTCCTCCTGCTCTTTAGGTTCAGTGTTTTCCCGGTCTAAGGTGCTGCCCTGCTCGGCAGGGTAAAGTGTGGGAAGCAGCATTCCCGTGCTTGAGGAGTGGCAGGATGGGAAGAGCCCTGGGGACTCGGCTTTGCAGCCCTGGGAACAGACACTTCGATTCATACAGATGGCCCTGCACATCCCTAAAAAGGAAGTTTTTCCAAGACAGATTTAGGGAAGAGACACATTAGCAAACCGAGAATCGGGCAAACTCGGTGCTGTGTGGAGGGCATCAGGTGCTGATGGAAGCGACACACAGGCAGTTTTGGATGGGATGCACTGGGAAATAAAGGGATGGGAGACCCGGAGGCAGGCTAGCAGAGAGGACAAACTAGGGGGCCATTTACAGCCCATCAGGCGCCAAGCTGGAAGGTGACATCCCAGAATTTCCAATCGTTAGGGAAGTAAAGAGATGGGAGCATCAGAGGCAGGTTATCAGAGAGTGCAAATGGTCTGGGGCCACTTACAGCCCGTCGGGAGCCGGGCTGGAAGGTGACATCCCAGAGTTTCCCATTGTTATGCCAATCTGAGATAAGATCTGCGCAAAGCTTCTCCTTTACTGGGGGAGGGCAGTTCCAGCTCTGCAGTTCCCGCTCTGTCCCCGCACCCCCTTTTCCCTCCGTGGTGCCGGGATGGGATGGGATGCAGCGGAGATGTGGCCGCATTGTTAACAAGGGATAACAACAAAACATCTCCATTCCCGGCACGGATGCAGCTGGGGCTTATGGAGCTTTACCAGTGTTTTCCAGTAAAACAATTTGTACTTGAAGTTTCTCCCTTCTCGGTGTTGGGAACAAGCTGGCACTTGGCTTTCCAGTGATGGAAATGACTTCTGGAGCCAGGAGAAAGACAGCACATGGCCAGAAGGGAGGAATCGAGCACAGGCTCGACCTCCTGCAGGGAAATGCTGCTTTCTGTGAATGAGGATGAAACCCAAACCCACTCCTCCTCCATGGCCAACCTTCCAGAGATTATCATCTTTCCCTGGAATAATTTTATTTTGATTTTTTTTTCCTGTGATACAATCTGAAACCAAAAACAGATAAGAAATGCATTGGGAAACTGATAACCAAACCTTAGGACGCGATTCCAGCTGGTTTGGTTCGTTCCACAAAGTTTCTTCAAGCCTGGAGCTTTCCACCCCAAACCTCCCCGTTTAACAGCTGCAAAAGCTCGATGCCGAGGGATACCCTGCATTTCACCCCACGAGCTGCCAAACGTTCCTGTTCGCACTGTTACAACCCTCGGGCACAGAGCTCCGACCTCTCGTGGGCCGGATTGAGCTGCCGGCTGCTCCTTTGTGTCGGGGACGGGCTCCTGCTGCTGCTGCCAGGGAAGGGCTCCCGAAATTCCCGTTCCAGCGCTGCCAAGGCGCTGGCTCAGCCTTTTGACCGCGGCTCCCCGCGGTGCTGCTCGCAGGCAGCTGTTGCCATGGTTGTGCAAATACATCCCTGGAGAAGCCGAGCACGGGCCGAGGGCTCATTCATTGCCGGCAGGGTGCGGGATGAGGCAGCAGCAGCCCGGCCCCGCTGCCCCACATCCCTCTCACCGGGTGGGCATGTCCCGAGGATGCTACCGGCATGGAGGGCGTGGAGACAGACAGGCACAGACATCCATCCAGCCACATCCATCCAGGCACATCACACAGAGCCTCGAGTGCAGGGCTGAGCCCCTGCAAACAATCCCAGTGCAGGGGCAGCAGACCTGAGCCCGCTGCAGAGCCAGCCCAGCAAAGCCAGCCTTTGAACCCTCCCAGTCACCAGGCCTGGCTCAAAGGGCACACGGTGCCAGGGTGATCACAGCGATTCCAAGCCTCTGATTCCTCTTGGAAGTGTTCAAGGCCAGGCTGGATGGGGCTCTGAACAACCTGCTCTGGTGGAAGGTGTCCCCTGCCCACGGCACATGGAATGGGCTCCTTTCCCAGGGAGAACCAAAAGGTTTTAAAAGGAGACAACAAAAACTAATCTTAAGATTGAGTGAAGGTCACTGTGGGCAAATTCTGCTCTGAAAAAAAAAAAAAAAAAAGTCGAATTGCAAATGAATCGAGGGAGAAATTAATAATTATATAATTGCAAAGATAAAGCCTCTCTTGGGTGATAAGTATGTGCATTTGGACCAGAAGAGCTCCTTCATTTTGCAGGCTGTACTTTGAGCTTTGCACAGTATGATAAAAGGAGAATTAGGCATTGCAGGGTTTTGCAGCAGCCCTGACAACCTGGCTCTCAGGTGCAGGAAATTGCAGCCAGTGGGTTGTGTTTGCCTGTCAGGTGGACCTGGAGCTGCATTTCATATGAACTCAGAGAGTTCATGCTCTGTGCAATTCTCCTCCAGGGTTGCAAAGTCTGTGTCTGTGGCACTTGAAAAAGAAGCCTGAGCAGCAGGTTGAGGGAGAGGATTCCCCCCCCCCTCTGCTCTGCTCTTATCAGACCCTACTTGGAGCAGCACCAGAGGAGGCCACGGAGGAGATGATCCAAGGGCTGGAGCCCCTCTGCTTTTCCACACAGAGCTCTGGGGGAATAATCGCCAATAAAAAAGGACTACAAGCTAAATATTTTTATTTATCCTTAAGTAAAAGCAAACAGGAGGAAGGTCTTAAATGAGAGCATCCTATTCCTCTTCTCTGACAGGGTAAGATGAGCTGGAGAGAACAGGTGCCAGGTGACTCCCAAAGAAGGAAATCCAGGTCTCAGAGGATGAGGGTGTGGAGGCGTCTATCTCACAGCTGAAGCTGAAGCTGAGTAGGGCATCTCCATCCTCTGGTCCTTCAGCCCTGATGCTGGATCTGTGATGGAGACCCAAAAAAGATCAAAGTACACAACACGTGGTGTAACCCACGGGCAGGGGAAGGCAAAGGACTGTGGTGAACGGGTGCTTTGTTTTGTTTTCAGCTCAGTCTTCCCCTTCCCAAGCAACACCAAGGCTTCCAGAGGGACAGATGGAGAGGACACAGCTCTTCCCAGGCAATTTTAGGGCATCTGCTTTAGCAGGTGGCATCTTGGTGGCCATCACCACTTCCCAGTCTCCGCAGACAGACAGTCTCAGGCTTGGGCAGGATTTCACACACCAAGTGATGCTTGTTTGCCCACAGACTTTTCTCCTCTTGTTCCATGCCAGAACACAGGGTATGAGGGGGGTGGGAGGTAGAGGTCAAAGCTGAGCACTGACTGGAAACAGCTCAGAAAACTCTCTGATGACTTGGGAAAGTCCCAAGTCATTAATGTCTTAGAGAATGAAATAGAGCATCCTTATAGAATTCATGCTGACACCGAGTTGAAAGCACTGAAGATCCTCTGGAGGCCAGATTAGAGCTGAGAGAGAACCTGAGAAGTGGGGGAAAGGGTCCAAAATCAATAAGAAAAAAACTGAAAAAAGAGTGAAATCTTAAATGTGGAATTAAATCAAGGGCACAATTAAAATGGGGAATCATTAGCTCAGGATAAAGACATTGGGGGCTGTACAGGCAGGACACAGTGCCCTGTTTGCTGCCATTGCAAAATGTCAGATGTCAGCAGGGGGCATTAACAGGAGTTTTGGGGTAAAAGAAGGCCACATCATGGCTCTTCATGGTTCCTCTTCACATCCCGGGGCAGGTAGAAAAGAAACCCCCTCTGGCTCAGAGGTGCCTTCAGTCTGACCAAATAGCTCAGCATCCTGCTGAGGGGGGCTTGGGCTCCATCCCCAGGGCAGAAGAGCCTCTCCCAGCAAACCATTCCCCTCCCAAAGCCCGCCTGACCCCGCTGGCTTCTCTTCCAGCGCCGTGCTGCATCGCCGCCTTCATCGCCCTCCTCTTCACCCGCTTCTGGCTGCTCAGTGCCCTCTACGCCGTCTGGTGGGTCATCGACAGGGACCAGCCCAGGAAAGGAGGGCGGCGCGTCCAATTCCTGCGGAACTGCGCCGTCTGGAGCCACATGAGGGACTATTTCCCCATCACGGTAAGTGCCACCCGCCCCGTGGGGCCCTTCAGTGCCCCGGGGAGCAGCGTGGTCCTCGGGATCTGGGGCCAGCAGCCGTGCCTTGGGGTGCTGACAGGTCGGTGTTGAAGGAGAGAAAACAAAACAAAACAAAACAAAACAAAACAAAACAAAAACGTGGACCACCATTCTCACAACCTCATCCTTCAGTCACCTGCCTTTCCCGCACCTGTTTAACCTTGCTGCCTTCCAGGTCTATATTTCCATATTTCCATGCCTGTATTTGGATAATTCCACGTCTGTGTTCCAACATCCCCACCCTTCAGGTTGCTCAGCACTCACCCAGTGGACACAGGGACAAGTTTTGACCCAAACCCAAGAGGTCCTTATGCTGAGGAAGGGGATGGCTGGGGGAAGCTGGGTGTGCCCTGGGCAGCCTCACAGAGCTGCTGCTCTTTTGAGGGGGACTTCTGTGACATTCCCTGATTTACTCCCATGCCCGTGGCTGCCCTTTGCCCTTACCCTTCATCTGGCATCCCCCCTGGATACGTGGATGCAGGGAGCAGCTCAAATCTGAGCAAATGCAGCTCTCGGGTCCCTTCCAACCCAAACCACGCAGCGGCTCTGTGGGACACGTGACCCTAATAATTATATGCGATATATATTGTGTAAGTTATCCGTGGCCGTGACCCACCACTTGTGCAGTGTCGCACCTACCTCTCTGCTAAAACTGAGCTGCCGGCTGAGCCCAGCGGTGGCCCCTCTCCTGTCCCTTTGTAAGGACGTGCAGCGCCCCTCCTGAACGCCACAGCCCTTGGCAGGAGGACCAGTAAAACCAGTAGAGGGAGCACGGGACTGGGTTTGGCTGCAGCTCGCCGAGTGGAGGCAGCAGGGGCTCAGTGGAGCCTTTCCCCCTCTGGTCTGGGAGAAAGCAGAGGGGGTTTTCCACAAAGGGATAGCAGAAACCAAAACAAAAAATAATATTATAATAATATTTTAATTATAAATAATATAAATTATATAAATATATAATAATAATAATATAATAAAAAGAGGTTTGTAACCAAGCAGTAACATAATGCTATTCCCCTAAAATATTTTCTCAGTCGTAGGATCATGGAATCCTAAAATGGCTTGGGTTGGAAAGGACATTAAAGAGCATCTGTTTGTAACCCCCTGCCATGGGCAGGGACACCTTCCACTAGAACAGGTTGCTCCAAGCCCTGTCTAACTTCCAGGCATGGGGCAGCCACAGCTTCTCTGGGCTACCTGTGCCAGGGCCTCCACATCCTCACAGCCAAGAATTCCTTCCCAATATCCCATCTAACTCTGCCCTCTGGCATTGGGAAGCCATTCTCTGTGTCCTGTCCCTCCATCCCTTGTCCCCAGTCCCTCTCCAGCTCTCTTGGAGCCCATTTGGGGCCTGCAAGGGGCTCTCAGGTCTCCCTGGAGCCTTCTCTTCTCCAGGGGAACCCCCCCACTTGCCTAAAGCCCCAACCACAACAGGGGCACAAGAAGTGGGATGCAGGGACACAAACCAGGCTGGCCCCCAGCACCCTGGGCTGCATCTGGGTGTGGATGGAGAATGAGATGTCCTGGGAAGATTAAACGTGGCTCCTGCTCATCCCCAACCCCAGCAGCAAACTTAGTGAGGAACTCCAGGGTTTGGGGGCAGGGAGGAATGTGCTGCTTTGTTTTGGGAAGCAGCTTTAATCGGTGCCTCTGAGGGACCCCTGGCTGTGTGTGCTGTGGGGGCTGAGCGCTGCTGTCTGGGCAGTGTGGGTGGCTGAGCTGTGCCCCCCGTGCTGAGTGTGAGGAGCACCCTCTGCCGAGCCCACCCGTGCACAAGAACCACTTTGCTGCTGGGTTTAGTCCCCTTGGAACTGGCTGTTTTAGTTTGTGGTTTGAGACTCAAAGGGTCAGGCAGGACCCCAACGAGTTGGGGCATTTTTAAAAAGTGGATGAGAAAAAAGCAGGGAGAATCCAAATACATTGCCCGGGAGAGTTATTTCCGCTTCATTTCCCTGCATTTTAACTCTGCTCCAGTCCTGGTTTTTTGTAATGCACCCTCATGATAGGCCTGGAATTGTTTAAAAGCTTGTGAGGATGTGGCACTTGGGGACGTGGGTTAGTGGTGGGCTTGGCAGTGCTGGGGGAATGGTTGGGCTCAGTGGTCTTAAAGGGTTTTTGCAACCTTAATGATTCTGTGATTCTCTGATTCCAATGCCTGGCTGAGCTCAGCTGCACTATAATATTGGGTAAAATATACCAAAGGGTTTAAAATGAATCTCTTTGGGCCAGACTAGGTTTGAACAGATAATCAGTGATGCCCCTCCTGTGGGCTGATGAGCGAGAGAATCACAGGATGGTTTGGGTTGGAAGGGATTCTCTTGGATCTCACTCAGTCCCACCCCCTGCCATGGGCAGGGACACCTTCCAGTATCCCAGGTTGCTCCAAGCCCTGTCCAACCTGGCCTTGGACACTTCCAAGGATCCAGGGGTAGCCACAACTCCTCTGGACAACCTGTGCCAGGGCCTCCCCACCCTTTCCTCAAGCATCAGTGCACAGGCTCACACAGGGAATTGCCTAATCGCTGTCTGCCCATGGCCTGGGCCAGGACAGTCCAGTCCATATGAAGTCCCAGCCACATCTCAAGGGGTGAATTAAATCAGGCTGGGTAAAGCAGTGCTGAACTCCTGGGCTGGTAAAGTCACTCAGAAGCCCTAACTCCAATTAGCTTAATTCCCCTCCAAAATGAATTAAAACCCAAAGAAAACAAATACTAAATGAGGGGCACTTTAATTCCATCTAAGAGCATCTACTTGGGATGTTAATGCCATTTAACTAATCCAGTTTAATATTAATTTGGATTAATTTGCTTGAGATCCTTACCAGGACATGGGCTCTTTTCAGAGCTCCCAGAAGTTTGTGTATGGACTTCCCTAACTCAGCTGACAGTGCATGGAGAAGGTCTCACTGTGTCTCTCCAGGAGCTGGAGGAGCTGGGGCAGGGTTTCACCCATGTCTTGGACTCATATCTGAGCAGGGAGAATAAGGGGAGTTTTCTGTTTCAGAGTAATCATTGCAAGCCCTGAAAAACTGTGGCTAAGCTATTTCTCCATGATGCAGCATAAAATAGACCTCATCCTTCAAAACACCAATTTAAATTCAGTAAGTTCTTTGCTGAAAGGGTTGTCCAGCCCTGGCACAGCCGTTCCAGGGCAGGGGTGGAGGGCCCATCCCTGGAAGAATTAAACAGCTGTTTGGATGTGACACTTGGGGACATGGATTAGTGGTGGCCTTGGCAGTGCTGGGGGAATGACTGAACTCAGTGATCTTAGAGGGCTTTCCAACTTAAATGATTAGGATTTGTTATGAAGGCCAAGTTCCCCCCCCTCCTCCCAGCTGGGATCCAAAAGGCCTCATAGCACCTCTGAGAAGGGATCACTGCTGATGGCAGCAGCCAGGACCACCAGCCAGCACCCTGACCGTGGCAAGGGGCAGCTCGAGGAAGTCAAACCCCCGTGGCTCAGTTTGGAGAGCACAGCCCTGAGCTGCTGCAGCTCACTGCCCTCAGAACACACGCCACACACAGTCCCTGGGCACCCCGGCACCTCGAGATGAGAAACCGTCCCTGTCTGGCCAGGAGAACCTTGGGTCAGGCGTTTGCCTCAGTGAGATGCTTACCCATGTAAGACTGGCCTGGCTGGACACTGAAGTCTCCTTGGACAATTATTAAATGTTCCACTCACCCATAAAGCCCAGAGCAGCACCCGCCTTCCGGAGGGTGTGGGAATGGCAACCCATCCAAGGCAGGAGGGAGGACGGTGCCACCCCTTGGCACCCCAGCCCAGCTCTGTAAGGCACTCGGGGCTGGGCAGAGGAGAAGAGGCTGGGCAGGGTCAGGGGTTAACTTCCCTGGCAGTTTGGGAATGGAGACTGACCTCTGGCAGGTGGAGAGGGGAGGAGGGAATAGACAGTGGGAACAATCCAGAAGGGAAGGTGGAGTTTCTGTGTTAAAGAATTTCCAGAAGGAGAAGGGGGGGTTTAGAGTCCAGGGTCCCAACCACAGTGTGAGAGACTTGGCCCAAGTCTCTCCTCTCCTGCAGATTTCCTTCTCGGTCCTGTACAGGCTCCCTGGTTTCTCTGTGAGCTCTGCCCAGCTCATCCAGATGTGAGCAGGCACTGTGACCAAACAGGGACCTGCTTTCCCCAGGGCAACACAGAGCCAGAAATGTGGCAGTTTCCATCACACCGGGCGTCTTCCCTGCCTGCTTCTAAATCACCTGGAGACGAGGGGCTGTTTGGGAGCTGAAGATGAATGCAGGAAACATTGATGCAAGCTGAGATTGCTCAAAAAAAGAGCACAGGGTGGCAGGGGCCCCGGGCACTTAGTGCCTGAACCATCTGCCCCTGTTCCTGCTGGACACCTCTGCACCTGGGCAGGGGGGGTGCTCGTGTTTGTCCACCCCCTCATTAGGAGAAGGCGCCTGAGTGGGCTCATGTGAACAGTCAACAGAGCTTTGGGACAGGGGGGAAATGAGCCATGAGGGAAGAAAGGGAAATACAGCCCCACCATTAACCTGCAGCTCTGGCTGCTCCTGCAGAGCACACACACCATCAGCTGCACCCCGAGTGGCACTGGGGTTCGTGGAGGGTGACACCCTAAAATGCACAGGGTTTGGTCCTGCTTGAGCACAAATGCCTTGGAGCTGCCTGGAAACTCATGGTGGCTCCTATGATCACAGAATCACAGCACTGTTTAAATGGGAAAGCCCTCTCAGACCATTCAGTCCAACCATTCCCCTGGCACTGCCAAGGTCACCGCTGGACCACGTGCCCAAGTGCCACATCCACATGTTTTTTGAACACTTTCAGCAGTGGTGATTCCATCTGTTTTTAGCTTTTTTCCCCATATTAGGAATTGTACTGGAGGCCATTTTATACCCAGTCAGCTCCCAACAGCACGTGGACCAGCACGAGGGACTGGGCCTTTGGAAAAGTCCTTTTGGGCCCATGGGTGGGAGGGAGATGGAAATATTGGCAATGAAATGCAGCTCGGTGAAATAGGATGGGGTTGGTCCAGTGGACCTTTCCCGACAGAAGGCTAAGGATGGGTGCAAAGGAACCCGCTCCAGGAACGCCTTACCCGCTCTGCATGGCAAATGCTCCACCCCCAGAGCTGACAGCACCCACTCACGGCCCCTTCTTGGCTTCCTCCCCGAGCCCAGCTGGTGAAGACAGCGGAGCTGGACCCCAGGAAGAACTACCTGCTGGGATTTCACCCCCACGGGGTCCTGGCAGCTGGAGCCTTCCTCAATTTCTGCACAGAGGCATCAGGCTTTTCCACGCTCTTCCCGGGCATCACCCCTCACCTGATGATGCTCTCCCTGTGGTTCCGTGTGCCCTTCTTCAGGGACTACCTGATGAGTGGAGGTGAGGAGCACGGTCAGGATGGTGGGAGAGTGAAGATACCAGGGTAAAAAAACTCAAGAAAAGGCTGTTTTCCCCTATGTGTGGCCCATTGGACCCCATGCCTGGACACAGCCCCTGCAGCTGGCACCCCAAAAACTCCCTAAAGTTAGAAGTTGCCCTCCTAGTTGCTATCTCTGTAGTTCCACTTCCAGATAGTCTCTGAGCTCAGGGCATCACTGTGCCAGGTGCTGTGTCACAGCAAAATGCAGAGTACATCATGAGCAGAAATGCTGAGATCAGCAGGGCAGGATGGGCCTGCATTTCTTTCTTTTTGTCAAAATAATGTTCAGGCTTGAAACTGTGGTTGCCACTGAAAGAAGGAGAAAACTCCCACTGAAGTATCTGCTACTTGCAGGGAAGCAGCATCCAGGGTGAGAGGATGAAAATAGCAGCTCGTGCTGCTGCAAAATGACGTGGTAGGGGAGGAAGAAGTAGCAAAAAGGAATAGGAAATGGAATAGGTAAAAATTAAATGGAGAGAGGGGGAAAAGGAATTTTGAGAGATGTTTAGAGGCTGGCAGGATGGCCTCCGTCTCTCACCGGTGGGCTTGGGCATGGCCACTTCTCCAGCCAAATGTGGGCAGACTAAACACAGGCATCCAGTTCCACCTGATGGACCCTGTTTTCCACGGAAACTCTGGCTCCTGCTGCTGGAAAAATATTTACCTGGATGGTGAGGAATGAAAACAGTGAGATGTGAGGGAGTTGTGACCCAGGCAAGGGAAGGTTTGATCCCTGCAATGCAGGAGTTGGCTGTGTAGCTCATTTTCAGGTCCATTGAATCCGTTTCCCCAAGAGGTTTTAATTTGCAAATTATTTCAGCCCCTGAAACAAGGATTTTATTTCTTTTTTTTTAGATAATCAGAACAATGTTGCCTTGTCATTTCTGAATTAAAGAGTTCTAACCTTTGCAAGTAAACAACATCAAGGGACCAAATCCCACATTGCATTCTACTTCAGATCGGCAGCATCGACTGAAATTCATGTTCTGACCTAAAGCAAATGTTTTCCTGACTCTAGAAAGGTTCAAGATTGGACATGGTTTCACTTGCCAACAAACCAACAGATTTTCCCTGGGGCTTAAGCACAGTTAGTTCTCAGTTTATTTTATTCCTAATTTTTTTTCCCTCACTACTCCCTTCTGAGCCAAACAGCAAAGGGATAATTGTGTGTTCACCCAGCAGGGCCATGCACCAACCCAGCACCTTTCAGGGGAGCTGAGCTGAGGCTGCTAAAGAACAGGAAAACTCTGGAAATGAAGTGTCTGGCACCCCTCCAGAGATGGATAATGGGGGAAAAACATCCAGAGCACACCAGTGGGGTGGGTTGGACAGATCTCATCATTAACTGCTCTCTGTCCCCCAGGCCTTGTTGCCTCTGACAAGGAGAGTGCCTCCCACGTGCTGCAGAGGCCTGGGGGGGGGAACCTGCTGGCCATCATCGTGGGGGGGGCTCAGGAGGCCCTGGATGCCCGGCCAGGATCCTGCACGTTGCTGCTGAGGAACAGGAAGGGGTTCGTGCGCTTGGCCATCCAGCATGGGTGAGCAGGGGGCACAGGGGGTGCCCTGGGCTGGCTGACTGGGGTGTTTGGGACGGCAGTGCAGGGGTTTGGGGCTGATCCTGACCCCCCTAGTCTGGGTTCCTCTCCCACAGCACCCCGCTGGTCCCCGCCTTCTCCTTCGGGGAGAACGACCTCTTCGACCAGGTAATGAACCCCAAGGGCTCCTGGCTGAGGTGGATCCAGCACCGGCTCCAGAAGGTCATGGGCATCTCCCTGCCCCTCTTCCATGCACGAGGCATCTTCCAGTACAGCTTCGGGCTCGTACCCTACCGGCGCCCCATCTGCACCGTGGGTGAGTCCCTCCCCAGAGCCCTGGCACAGCCAGGCTGGCACCAGGCCCATGGGAGACCACATCTCAAGAAAACCTGTGGGTTTGAAGAAGTTTTGCCTGGTTTCAACAACCCCGTGCCCGGACCACCAGCATGGCCGATGAATCCGGTGAATTAATCCAGGGAATTAATCCAGTCAAAAGCCACTGTTTGGAAAGGCTGGAGCTCGCCCCACTGATTCAGTTTGACAGGCAGCAATTACTTCTAATGGCATTATGACCTGTTTGGATCTTCTCAATGGTTTTATGGGCTGGGCAGTATCACCAGGGCTCTTCATTAGCGGGGTGAGGGATTGTGTTACATCACGTTGAAACCCTTCCTCACTTGACAAACACAATCTGGGTAAGAGCCCAGAGCATGAGAGGAGCCTCACGGACCCCCCTGCCCCCTTGCAGGCACCTCCTCCTGCTCCTGCTGGCTCTGGGAGATGGGAAGGTGCTTATTCTTGTGCTAGGAATAAAAACATTTAGATTTACCTTAAATTAAATGTGATCTTCTTAAGATAAGAGGGCACTGGATTTCTAATAAAAACCAAATGCTTCAGAAAAACTTTAATCTGAGCAAAGTGGAAGCAACTCAACTGCAAGTGTGTTTAGACAGCTTGCCCCTGGCTCCTCTTTAATGCCTGTGCTTCTTTTCCAGTTGGGAAGCCAATTCCAGTGCAGAAGAAGCAGAAACCCTCTGAGCAAGAAGTGGATCAAGTCCACGAGAAATACCTGAATGAGTTGTCCAAGCTCTTTGAGAAGCACAAAGCTCAATATAATGTCCCAGCAGACAGCCACCTGGAGTTTATCTAGAGTGCCTCCAGCAAGGTGAAACCATGGAGATCAAGCTCCAGGCTTTCCCTTTCCCTGGAACCATCTCAGCATAGTCACAGTTAACATATGGTCCATACAGTGTTGGGAGAAGGATTTGATTTTCGCAGCATTTGCAAGGGTGTAGAGCCAGGATTTTCATTTCTTCATCACGTAGGGGACACATGGAAGGTACAAAGAAGGAGAAGGAAAAAAATCCCATCTGTGGACAGCACTACTGAAACTCCCCAGCACACTCCCCGTCTGCCTTGCATGGCAGTGTTTTCCAGATATTTCCTGGCAGATCTGAATTCCTTAAAGTTTCCTTGCGTTATTTTCATTCTGAAATGGGATGATGAGCCATATGTGGTTTTTTTTAAATATAATTCACCTAGATCAACCAACAAACCTCGTTTGCTCGGTGCTCTTCGTGTCCGTAATTGCTCTGAGCTCTTCCCTCACCACCCGCAGCACAGGTTGTCAGAAAGCTCTCATGCCAGGCACCCTCAGCAGCAACACCAGGGAAAGGCCAAGAAAAGGGCTCATCCAGAGGGTTCCCCAGCCCTGGACTCCAGGGGTGCTGCTTCTAACCTGGTTAATGGAACCCCAGACACCCCTGCATGGGACCCCCGGCTATGGCAGGCGCTCACTGCGCATTTTGTTTTACAAGTGAAACCATTTTCTAAGGGGAGGGGAGCACATGAGGGAAGGGAGAAGTGACGTGGGGCAGGAAATATCCCCTGGGGTTTGGGAGAGCCACGACTGGCAGGTGACCAAGGCTTTAAATAGCTGCTGCTTTTTGACATCCAGAACTTCATTAAACTCTGCGCTTAATGGGATTTTGCGGCGTGGAAGTTTCGGGTGGCAGGAAGCCACCTGCTCACATCAGCTCTGCATCACCCTAAGAACACTGACACCTTCACTCCTTCTCTCTCTCTGCCCTTCATTGCCCTTTCTCTTCCCCACATCCCATTACCAACCTGCAAGGAGCCACCAAAAATCCCGCAGATCACGTGCACCTCATTTTTGTTCCTGAAACTGCAACAGCTGCATTTTTGGACAAGTTTTCCTTGTTCAAAAAATGAAAACTCTGCCTTAACAGACAATACTGGGGCCATCACTGGGTTTTGTTTTCTTTCCCTTCCCCTTCCCTTCCTCCCTGAGCAAGTTATTCCATAGGATTCTTCATCTGAATGACCTGCTGCAAATCCAACTATTCCCAGGAAACAGGCAGTAACAGGGAAGAATTTGGTGGAGCCCTTATCAACATTTCTAAACACTCTTGTAATCCCACCCTTAATCCAGTCAAATAAAGCAGGTCACCTGCTATGTTTTCTTCCTTGCTTTCCATTATTAGATTTTTTTTATACTGTTCTTAATTAAGCACTGAGGTGCCTGAACAAGAGGAAGATTTATGCACCAGAAAAATTGCAGTATTTCTCTCCCACCCTTTTCTTTTGGTGTTCATCCCCACCCACGCTTTACCCTGGCTCCAGTTTTTTTTTTTCCTATCCTTTCTTTTTCCCTGCAACTGGTCACCCACCCCCAGATGGGACACCCTGGCTGTTGCTGACATCCTGGAAGAGAGGAAAGGCAGCAAATGACTGGTCAGGAAAATCTCCCCGAGAGGAGTGGGGAGGAGTGGGGAGGAGGATGCAGGAGCGGTCTGAGGGGTGGTGGGGTGGTCAGGGAGACCCAACAGCAAAGGGACCCCACGGTGCTGGAGGAGAAGGGTCAGAGGAAAGTGTTGGCCACACATAACTGGCTTCCCTCAAGGTCACTTTTAGCCACAGACTGGAACATGCCCTTGATCCCCCAGGGACCTATATAACCCAGGAGAGAGGCGCCAGTGCCTGGCCTTGTGTTAAACATACAAATACAGCGTTAGGAACAACAGCTCGTAGGTGTCCCTGCAGCTGGGATTGTTCAGGGGCTCAGCACCAAGAGGGGTCTCATCTTGAGAGGCCAGAGCTGTCTCGGAGTGAATCTCTGTAAGTCCAGAGGCTTTTGTGCTATTTCAGCCTCCTCAGAGCTGTCTGGAGGATTAAAACTCCTCCAGTGCTACACAAGGCAGGAGAAGCCTTAAGGGAAGAGCAGTGCCCAAATCAGCCAGGCAAACCAAACAGTGCTGGAGTTTGGACTCTGAGCTTGGACTGGCTCAGCTGGAGGCACAACTGATACAGCTGAGGGACCCCCAAGCTGCCAGGTGAAAATAAGGACCATTTACAGCCCAAACAACACTGTGTGTTTCCCTCCAGCACATCCACTCCCCTCTTCTGTGCCTGGGTTTGATCTGAGAAGCAAACCCAAGGAGAAAAGAGAAATTCGACTGCCCCTCTCACAGGAATTTCAAATTTCACCCTTTTGGGGACTTCTACGGAAAATCCAAATTGGAAAATGAGGTAGAAGATAAAAGTGTGGTGACTTGGTGTTCCCCTGCTCTCTGTCTCTTCCTCCCACCTCTTCCCTCCTGATCTCTCCTGTATTTCTGCTGTGAGAGGCTCTAATCTGGATTTGCCTTACTTAGCAGGTTCAGATCATGGGGCTCAGAAAAAACCCCTGATGGCTGAGGAATACAAAATATGGACTAATTCTCCAAAGGTGGAAAGCCAAGCAAAAATGCCCTTTTTTGCCCTTCTGTGGCCCTAGCCCCCTCAAAGTTGCTTTCCTGCCCTGGGAATGGGGTTAGAAGGTTGCTTGCTGTGCTTGCTGTTGCAGCAAACAACTAGAAAAATGTGTGGTTTTCTGCTCAGGGAAAGATTTGCTGCCTTTAGTTCAATAAAGTCCCCAAATGTGATATGTTAAACATCCCTCCCTCACACCACAGAGCTTTTTCCTTATCCAGAAAGGAAATAAAACTGCAAGTGCATCTGAAACCCATCACTTTGCATTAAAAAAAAAAAAAAATTAAAAACATTTTAAAAGACAGATTTTCCCATGAATATTGACACTTTTTTTGGGGGGTAGTTCTGTCTGATTTGTACCCAGTGAGCTGCTTCTCTGCTTCTTCCCAAACACCTGAGCTCACTTCTTGGCACAGCCTTTCTGGGAGGAAGATGCTCTGAAAATTCCATACAGAAACCACAACGGGAAGGATTTGAAATCCCTCGGGTTTTATGAAGTGCTTTCAGAAAACCACAGATGCACAGAATATCACACCTTCACAGGAAGTTGTGCCTGCACAGGAGAAAAATAATACAAAGAACAAAAATGCATGACTAATTCTTGGTGAGGAGGGTTTTCTGACGCCCTAAAATTGAAGGGCAGCAGGCGCCAGCAAACAGTGCTTTTATCTTCAGCGCTGCCAGCAAGGACAGAACTTGGTTGCTGATCTCAGATAAAAGCTTCTGGACAAGGGGGTGTGTGGATGCTGAGGAATTCAGAAGAATTCACCTCCACATCAACGAGGACTTTGGACTGGAAGAGCAGCTCTGCACTGCCAAAAGCAGGGAAACAGGGCTGTAGATTCTTCTCCTGAGGGGATGTCCTGAGGTCTAGGGGATGTCCTGGGGCTGAGGGGATGTCCTGGGGTTGAGGGGATGTCCTGAGGTCCAGGGGATGTTCTGAGGTCCAGGGGATGTCCTGAGGTCGGGATTTTCAGAATTGTTTACAAAGTGCTTATCTCCCACCTTCTGAAGAGGGCATCCTCTAAGCTGTGGGGATCTCCTAGAAAGCCTGAGCACCTCATTTTCCCCATCAGCAACCCTAAAATTTGGAGAAATGGGGCTTCACTCTGTGCTCACCCCCTGCAGCCACGGTGTGTCCCTCGGAGGAGGGTGACGGGTTCCTCCCGCCTGTGTTTTGTGTCAGTCCCATGACATTCCCTACAAATCCCAGGGTGTGCCTTGCTTCCCGGGACTGTCAAGCACTTTACAAGTAAATAGGATCCATAATCCCCAAGAGGTGGAGCAGGAGCTCCTTTAACCCCTCTGTTGGTGCTGGGCCGCTGTTGACCCCAGAGCAGGAACGTCACGGGGCCAGAGATAAGGAATAAGCAAGACCCTGTGGCCCAAATTCCCAGGTCACCCAGCCCCAAGTGATCTGTTGGAGGAAGGCTGTAGCAAAGTTGAGACCCAAATCCTCCTGAACCATGGAACAGCTCACCACCCTCACTGTCAAACACTTCTTTCTTGTATCCCATCTAAATCAATCCTCTTTTCTGTGAATACAGAGATAAACAGGGGAAGGAAGGATATCAGTCTGGCAAGAAATAGGCCAAGCGAGTTGAAATTACAATTATCTTAAAGCAAGAAAGCAGAACGGCCAAATTCTTCCTTAAAAATGGGAAATAAAGAGGTGATGGCCGGATTTGGCAGGCGTTTAGTACAAAATATGTTCCCTTCCTCAGAAAGTGCCAATGGCACAGAAAAAAATCCTCTCCACATTAACCCCATGGCTCAGGAGTCCCTGCAGGAGACCTGATGGGTCTCCCTTGCCAAACTTTAGGCCTGGGCATGGCTGGAGCAGCAGGAAAGGTTGATTTTCACTAAAAGCTTCATTTGGGTAGGGAGGCCTTCCTTCCACCACCTCACTTTCCTCTGTATTGACCAGCACAGAGCATTAGAGGCATTAGGAGCAATGAAAGCCAGTAACAAGCCAAACCAATGGCCACTGGTGGCAGTAAGAAGGAAGGGGTATTGATCACTTCCTAGCAGGTCACGCTAAAACTGGCCTCACCAAAGATCTTCTGAAGCCTATTAGCCAAGGCACATCCTGGGGGAAATCCTCTTAGAGCAGTGGAGGTGAGAATGGAGCTGATATTACCGTTCCCAGCGCTGCAGTCACAGAGAACCAGGGCTGGCAAGGGGTATTAAGGGGTCAGCAGGGCCATGCCCTTTATCTCAAGGAAGGATCAAGTCCATCCATGTCATGTGCCACCAGGCAGACATGGTGTTAACATGCTCTTAAAACTCTCTATGATGAAGGTGCTACAGCCTTCCCAGAGAATTTATACCCAGCCCAAATTCTGACCCAGATTCTCAAGGGTGTGATTAGGCCCAGGGCTTTTGTTCCCATCCAGTGTGGGCATGAAGACAAGATAATTCCCTTCTCTGTGTCTGTCTCCATGTCTTTATATATCATGTCTCCTCAATCTACAGTTCTGCGAGCTGAAACTTGTTTATTTGATCAGCTGGATCCATCAAAACCTCCATAATCCCCTCCACCAGGTTGGGTGCTCGTGTGTGCATACACCTGTACGTGCATTTCGTATGTATGTTCTGATGATCAGCTCAGCTTCTGGAGCCACGAGGAGAACACAGGGCCACGAGGACTTCCAAGAGTCTGAAAGCGCTCCCAGCACGAAAGAGCTGTTGGAAAAACGGCCCGTGGAAGGAGGATTTCCCCTCTTCCCATTTATACCCCAAAGCTGTTGATCTGTTCTTGGGTTCCCTCAGGACACTGGAGGGTTTTGTCCCCAAAATTTCTCATGTGGCAGAGTACTGAAAGACTAGACGTGGTCTGGTGGAAGAAGGCCCTGCCCATGGAAGAAGGGGGGTTGGACTACATGGCATTTAAGGCCCCTTCCAACCCAAACCATTCTCTGATTCTATGATAAACCCTCATCCTGCATTTCCTGCCCTGTCCCTGCAGCTGTGGGTGCACAGGGAGCATCTGCGGGATCTTGCTGCTCCCTGGGTGAGTAAAGGGGTGCAGGACTGGGTCTGTCTGGTGCCTCCAGCCCACGTGTATCTGTGGGCCAACTCTGCTGGTGCCTTTCCCTGAAGCCTTTGTTGATTCTGAGTTGGTTATTTTATATTTGACTGTGATGCAGCCCCCCCTAAAATACATCACCCTGGGGGCCTGAGGCCCCTCCAGCCCCTTGATCCATCACACGCAGTCTCTGCACAGAGCCCTCCAACTGCAGGGCTGTAAAAAATATTGTAGAAATTATGTGCTTCCCACATCTCCAGTTTCCCCACCTGTGTTTGGAGGCTGGTGCTGTCCCAGGGCTGTCTGGTTGCAAGCAGAGAGGTTTGAGGAGTTCACAGGGAAGCCTTTAGGAAAATTCACTCTCCATCACGGGCAAGAGCTGAAAGTGCTCATTTTTTAAAGAAGTGTAACATGATGCTTCTAAAAGATCATGAAAGCCTCCCACCTTTCAGTAAGGGGGAACTATTTTTCCCTGTTATATTTAACCAGTTTCCCATGTCTCATGTCCCCACACCCTTCTTGAAGAAGAAAGCAAACATGATTGAGAAAAACGCTAAAATCACCTTTTTTTAGGGGTGTGTGGAGGGGAAGGTGTGTGTGTGTGTGTGCTAGTTCTTGTTTTACAACCCCCCCTGCAATTGGATTAGAAATGGAGCTGGTTAACTGCCTATTACTAATTCTCCAGTGCTCATTCAGCACAGGGACCAAAGTTCTTTGGCCATACAGTTAATTTTTAGGTGCTCTAATTTTAGACTGTAGCTAGGCAGCTCTACCCTGACTTGCAGCCAACAGCCAAAATCTGGCTTTGCTCTGTGACTTGCATAAATCTTCCTATCTGTCTGGTGGGGAAAAGTGAGGGTGGGACTTTTTTTCAAAAATATACATTTCTATGTTTTATTTTGGTTTTAATGCCCTCCAGCACAAAGCTCACTGTGAAGTCTCTCTTGCAGTTTTGGCCTGAACTTTGGTTCCACTTGTGAAAAAAAAAAAAAAAAAGAGGAGGTGTAAGTGCAGCTTAGAAGGAGAAGAAATGGCTGCATTTCAAAACCTCTGTAACGTTAAATAACTTTTAACTCCACGAATACAAAAAAAAAGCAAGTGCTGTGAAAAGAGCTGATTCCAGCTTTGGGGACCGAAGTGGTTGTGCCATGAACCAGTGAGTGTCACAAGACACACTCCTGCCCCAGTACTGCCAAAAATAATGACTGTGCCTAAACTGAGCATGGAGCTTTGTGGGGCTGGTGCTCCTACCCCAGACTGAGAACAGAGACAGGAGCAGCGCACAGAAAAAGTGTGGGATTTCTGGTCCATCTCTTGGGACGGACCAGTCTGGGATCCTAAAAACACTCCAGCAGACTCAAAAGCAGGGGCAGAAAAGAGAGTCCAAGCACTCCCGCGCCCCTGAGGCAACAGAACATTTCCACCAGGACAAACAGGACCTGCAGGATCCCACCAGAAGCCACAGCCAGGAAGCAGCAGAGACCTTGAAGCTGATGAGTTCAAGACTCAGGAAAGGGGTGAAGGACCAGGCGTGGAATTTCTACAACCACCTAAACCTGCAACGTTTCTTCAGAAGGATTCAGCAGCTTAGTTTCCCCAGCAACCCGTGCCTCAGTTTCCCTCTCCGTGCCCAGGGCTCGCACAGCCTGTGGGTTTATTTGAAGCTTCCTCTGTAGGGAAGCAGGTGCTGTGAGGGGATGTGGGAACACGCCCTGAGCTCAAGATGCAGCTCATCACTCAGGCGAGGTCTAAGCCAAGAGCACGTGCCCACAGACATTCACCTGGAATCAGAACTGTTCCCTTTCAGGCACGAAAAAGGATGAAGGGACAGGTGAACCCTCCACTGACTTTCTGCTCCCTCGGTACAAAATGTTCAGCGTACCCCGGGCCGGGTGATGGACGGACCTCCCTGAGGGCAGGGGCAGAGGGCTGGGGGCACCCTTTCGTCAGCAGCGCTGTTTGTGTGTCCCTCCCAAGGGACACGTGGGGGCTCAGGTTGCATTTTGGGCTGCTGGGAGTAGTTCCTGCCCTCCTGTGCCTGAATTAACTGGCAAGGGAAGGGGACACAGTGTCTTGGAGGGAGAGCAGGGAGCACCGCAGGTGACATACAAAGAGAGCACAGACAGTCACATTTATGGCAGGGAGAAAAATAACCACTGTAGGAGTGAGACAGGGGCTTGTCGCTGTTTTTCCTGCTTGGCAACCTGACAAAAGCAAACCTTTCTGGGTCCTGACTGAGGTTCAAACTCCTTTTGAAATCCCAGCCCTTATCGTCTGATTTGTCATTTGTGTCACTGAAGATCCGACGTCGCTCCCAGTGAGGGGATGTGACAGGTCAGAGGAGGGGATAGGGTGACAGCAGACAATGATCTGGAGGTCCCTGTGGTCTGGTAGGACACAATTTGGCAGCACAAAACTTCTGTGCTTGCAAAGCTCTGTGCAGGGCTTTCCCTTTCCATGAGGGTGCTCCTCGTGCACTACAAATGGTCTGCAAGGAGAGCAGACCTAATTTCCAGACTGAATTCATCCCCCTGCAGACATCAGAGGAGGTGCTGGAGTGTGCTCAGAGAAGGGAATGGAGCTGGGGAAGGGCCTGGAGCAGCAGGAGCAGCTGAGGGAGCTGGGGGGGCTCAGCCTGGAGAAAAGGAGGCTCATGGGGGACCGTCTGGCTCTGCAACTCCCTGACAGGAGGGGGGAGCCGGGGGGCGTCGGGCTCTGCTCCCAGGGAACAGGGACAGGAGGAGAGGGAACGGCCTCCAGCTGTGCCAGGGGAGGCTCAGGTTGGATATATGGAACAATTCCTTCACAGAAAGGGTTGTCCAGCCCTGGCACAGCTGCCCAGGGCAGGGGGGAGTCCCCATCCCTGGAGGGATTTAACAAACCTGTGGATGTGGCACTTGGGGACATGGGACAGTGGTGGCCTTGGCAGTGCTGGGGAAACAGTTGAACTCGATGATCTCAGAGGGCTTTTCCAACCCAAATAATTCTGTGATTCCACAGAATAAACACTGAGCTGGACCTGATCACTGACCCACATTATAGTCTCCATAACAGGGGTGGATCCATCATCCTCTTAGTGAGCTCAGGAGTAGAAACTGGGGAGAAAAAGCCATTTTCAGATGCTGGGGCTGCACTCTATGCAGAGATGACTGGGTTGAGGAACAACCCTGGGAGCTGTAAATCCTGTGTTTTTAAGACATGTATTAACCCTGGAAACAAAAATCTACTAAAAATAATAATATTGCCCTGAGGGAGGAAACTTAAAAATCCACAAGCACAGGGTTAACCAGGGGAAGGGAAACCTCTATGCTTTTAAGTCAGAGTAGGGGAATTACGAGGATAGATCAAACACAGGGAGCTTCTTACATGATCCAAACCTCTGGCCCCTGGGTGAAAACACTGGACACTGATGCTCTGAGAGCAGGGCATTTTGTGCCACAGAAGCAGAGCTACAAAGCTGCACACCAGCTGCTGACTCAAAGTACTGCAAATCCTCCCCATGCCTTGCAAATGGTTCTTCCAGTCCCTGAATAGAGGTGGGAAGGGAAAAAACAAATGTGTCCTCACAAGCTTTATTCCCAAAATTAAAAAAAAAAAAAAAAAAGGCACTAAAAAAATGTGGCTATGTAAGGGTGCATTGCTGTTCTGCTGTGAGATTCTGTTGCTGCTAAAAACCAGAAATAAAGGAGTCTGAAGCTATTGTGCATTGTTCTTGGCTGCAGGGAGCTGGAGGACTGGCTCCTGCCCGTGTTACTGTGTCCACAACCCTTGTCTTTCAGGCTCAGGTGGAGGAATAGGAGGGTATTTGAAAGGATGTTATTGTCCAGGAATGATCGTGCCAGACACACAGGGTAATAACAGACAGGGCTGTGTATCTCCTGCATCAACCCAAGCACCAAGAAAACAAACCAGGGGCACTTGCAAACCCTCTGTGGAGCCGGCACCGGGTGCATGGCCTCGCAGTGGGAAAAGGCATCCTTGGGGGAACAGAGCCAAGAGAGTTCTGATCTATTCTTTGGGACTGTTTGCTGATTTTCAGGGAGTTGAATGGGAGAGAGAAAAAAAAAAAAGTTGCAGGACAAGTACTGGTAGAAGAAGTGAGGTGGGAGCTGGCTGGGAGCCAGGGCCCTGTGTCAGTCACAGAGTCCCAGAAGGGGTTGGGTTGGAAGGGACATTAAAGCCCATCCAGTGCCACCCCCTGCCGTGGGCAGGGACACCTTCCACTAGCCCAGGCTGCTCCAACCTGGCCTTGGACACTTGCAGGGATCCAGGGGCAGCCACAGCTTCTCTGGGCAACCTGTGCCAGGGCCTGCCCACCCTCACAGCCAGGAATTCCTTCCCAATATCCCACCTAACCCTGCCCTCTGGCAGTTTAAAGACGTTCCCCCTCATTGTGTCCCTGCATGCCCCTGTGAAGGTGGAGGCTGTCCTGGGGCTCAGCTGCATTGTCAGGGGTTTGGGCTCAGCTTTCTTTCCTCCCTAGAAATGTGGTGTCACAATTTGCACCTTCAAGTCACGGATTAAAACTGCTGCTCAGCCTGGAGCTGCGGTGGCTGTGTCTTTGCTCCTGCCAGCTGTGATACTCCAGGAAGCACAAAGAGTTTTTATTCTTATTAGGTTTTTTTTATTTAGTTTATTAATGCATCCTTCCAGGCTGGGATGCTGGTGCAGTGTATGGAGCAAGAAAAGTAGCCCAGCCCCTGCCCCATGCCCTGGGCTGATCCCCCAGTGTGGGCAGGAGGGGAGGAGAAGATTCTGCCCCTCTGTCCCCTCAGGTGAGACCCCCCTGCAGAGCTGCTCCAGCCCTGGGAACAACAGCACAAGGACCTGGAGCTGCTGGAGAGAGTCCAGAGGAGGCCCCGGAGCTGCTCCAAGGGCTGGAGCCCCTCTGCTCTGGAGCCAGGCTGGGAGAGCTGGGGGGGTTCCCCTGGAGAAGAGAAGGCTCCAGGGAGACCTGAGAGCCCCTTGCAGGGCCTAAAGGGGCTCCAGGAGAGCTGGAGAAGGACTGGGGACAAGGGATGGAGGGACAGGACACAGGGAATGGCTTCCCACGGACAAAGCACAGGGATGGATGGGATATTGGGAAGGAATTCCTGGCTGAGAGGGTGGGCAGGCCCTGGCACAGGTTGCCCAGAGAAGCTGTGGCTGCCCCTGGATCCCTGGAAGTGTCCAAGGCCAGGTTGGACGGGGCTTGTGGAAAGTGTCCCTGCCCATGGCAAGGGGTGGGATGGGATGAGCTTTAAGGTCCCTTCCAACACAAACCAGTCTGTGATTCTGTGATCAGGATTCGGAGAATTCGCACCAAAATATATAAAAAGGTGCTTGTAGGTCAACAGAAGGATGATGGATCCGGAGAGATGGTGATCCCAATACACAGACTTTTCTCTCTTTGCCCCTCTCGTGCTGTGACAATTCACCAGTATGATTTTTTGCAGGTTTTTATTCCAGTTACAATAAGAAGAGATACCTCAGCCCTCCTTTGCTTGCAGATAACTTTATTTAACTCCACAGGGGACACAGGCAGGAGAACATTCCCCTTTCATTCAGTAGTACTCCAGAGAGGATTTATTTCTGTTCTGGGCTCCCTTTTGGAGGTCTCAGCCAAGACCTATTGTGCAAGACCCTTTCTTTAGACAGCCTCTTGCAATTTTACATTTTCATACAGATTTCAACAGGCTACTACAAGTGTTGGAACACAGCCCTGTAGCCAAATGGGGAGAGAACAAGTCCTGGTGCCAGTTTGACTCAAAAAGCTGGGGATGGGAACGCCTCGGGGGACTGAGAAAAAAAAAGTCAACCACTCTTTCACCTATGAGTGGCAGATTTAAGCTCACCACAGCAGAAAATATGACTCTTTCTTTTTTTTTTTTTTTTTTTTTTTTTTTTTTTTTTTTGAAATACACTGGTAGACACATCTCTCTGGGCCAAAAAGTAGATGTTGGAAAAAAGCTGCTGACTCAAGTAGGCACGATCCTGCTCCCACCCAAAAAACTAGTCAAAAGTTGAAGCATTTTCAGGGGTGTTTCAGTGCTTATTGGTACCTGCCCTCCACGGGTGAGGAGCTCTGCGTGCTCCTTACTCTCCATAGGCTTTTCCTTGAGGGATGTTAAAGTGCTTCTTAAATACAGATTATTCCATTTTGTCCAAATTGCAGAGGAGGAAAATGAAATTAGGAAAGGAGTTGTGGCCTGATCCTTGGTCTAGAGCTGTAGCAAAGTCCCCCCTTTACCAGCTGGGCTGGAAATGACCCTGTTGTAAAGAATCTGGTTTAATCTCATGGGAGCTGGGATGGACCCATCTGATCTCAGAAATCTCTTGGCTACATTAAAGCCTTGGTTCAAACCTAAATAACCCCTTGTTTCTTAGGGATCACTTGAATATGCTGTTAGAAGAAATGAGGCTTGGTCAGTGGTTTGGGCACAGGTTGCCCGGAGAAGCTGTGGCTGCCCCATCCCTGAGAGTGTCCAAGGCCAGGTTGGAGTAACCTGGGACAGTGGAAGGTGTCCCTGCCCATGGCAGGGAGTTGGAAAAAGATGAGCTTTCAGGTCCCCTCCAGCCTACACCGTTCTGTGATTCTCTAAAGGGAATGACAAGCTCTGCAGAGGGGGTGGAGGAGCCCCCCCTACTTGTCCCCCCCTCTCCCAAATCCCCATCCCGCGCAGAAAGCAGCATCCCCGGGGCCAAGGACTTCGCTCCCACCCCCTCTCCCGGGCTGAGGGACCCGGACGGTGCTGCCGGGCCCGCCCCTCCCCGCCCTCCTCCTCCTCCTCCTCCCGGGCTATAAAGGGATGCGCGGCCGATGTTTCCCCCACTCGCAGCTGCCCCGGGTAGCGGAGCTGGGGACGCTTCTCCATCCCATGGCCGTGCCCGGGTCCTGACCGCCCCTCCGCCATGAAGACCATCATCGCCGCCTACTCCGGGGTGCTGCGAGGTACCGGGCTGGGGAGGAGGAGGATGAGGATGAGGAGGATGCTGCGGGGCGGGTTCCCGCGGTCCAAGGGCTGCGGTGGGAGCGGCACCGAAACACCTTTGTGATATCCTCCCCCCCCTTCCTTACGTTTTTTGGCGGCAGGAGAGGCTGTTTGCGGGGGGGGGGGGGGGGAAGGAAGGGGAAGAGCGATGTGCAATGGCGGGGAGGCGGCTGCAGCTTTTCTTGGGTTGAGGATTACCGGTCTCTGCGCAGGTTTTGTGTTTTAAGTGACCTCGCAGGCTCGGGCTGAGCTCCCGGGGGCTGCTGGAAACGGTTCCGCTTGGTCCAGACAAGGTTGCACCTGGGCAAAATGTGGGCTTGGGACACTTGCTTATAAACGAGTCCTTTCCCCCCTTTCTGTGATGGTAGGAAGAGAAGTGTAGTAGCTTTGCGGTGAAACTCAGCCGCAGCCTTATTCTCACAGAATCATGTGGGTTGGAAGAGGCCTCTAAGTTTATCAAATCCAACCGTTTTGTAATCCTGTGTTCCTACCCCTGCATCCACAGGAGAGGGGGAAAGAAGCAACACGTCGCTGTTCGTTGTTGCTTTACAGTGGGGAGCTGAAGGCTCAGTGTTCAGCCGCTGTTCGTGGTAAGAAGTCCCCCCAAGTTTGCTTTTACAGCTCTTCGCCTTGTGAGAGCAGTGGGGAGGGTGTCAGTGGCTGACACCCATCGTGGGCAGAGCTGCCGCAGACACCCGACGCTTCCCTGCACGCTGGGACATGTTAGGTCCAGGCTTCGGAGACATCGTAGGAAATCCCGAAGGACGGGCTCCCTTGCCCGCTTGTAAAAGCGGCTCGGAGGATCCTGCAGGAATGAATTCCGCAGGTGTTAAGTGTTTTGCTAGGTAGAGCTTTGTGCCTGTCCTGCAGGGGTGCTTGTCTACGGACAGAAGTCAGGGTTTGCGAACAGCGGGGGCTCCGCATGAAAATGCGCTCGGACAGCGATTTAGCCCCTGATTTGGGGAGGGTCCTTGAGTGATCCCTGAGTGGTGAAAGGCTTTCTGCCCTCAAAGAGCGCACCGCTAATTCCTCCTGGGATGAAGAGTCCTGTGAAATGGCTTGTTGATTAAGCAAATCGTTAGCAGAGCTGAAAGGACTCGAACCTGGTAGATTAACCCCTGAGCTCTTGCTTTTGCGCCGAGTCCTGAGGGCAGAGCTCAGCTGGTATCTGCCAGGACGACACTAGAGATGGATCTGAAGGATCAGTTGCGAACCGACTGGAGAGAAAACCTCCATGTGTTTCCTGTGCTCATATCTGCTTCTTAAAATAACATCTCCTGCTTACACAACCAGCAGGAGACAAGCGAGGTTTTGAGTCGAGAGAGGGCATTTGAATTAGCAGCACCTGAACTGATAAATTGAGGGTTCACAGCGAGCCAAGTGCAGGGAATAAATAATTCAGGAGACCTATAAAATATGTAGGGCTGACCTGGGACCTCAGCGGCCACCTTGTTGGCACTGGCATGTTAATGATGGATCTGGGACATGTGCATTATTCAAAATGGAGTGTGGTTTAGGGACAGTGATTGGCCTCATCTCTAGATAATCCCGATTAGCGATGGAAAGCTGTCTTAACTCTCCTCAGGTCAGTTTTCCTCTGAGGTGCCTCGTGGGGGTCTTGCAGTGATATTTGTGCTTTTTAACTTGTTTCTTCGTGTGTTTCTGCCCGGGGAGACAGGAGGTGTTGCCTTGGCGACTGCAGCATCCACCCACACAGCCCTTGCCGGGACTGCAGCCTGGCCACGGGGAGCAAAGCACGGGACCAGCTTCAAAGCCTGGCTTTCGAAAGCAGAGCCCTGACTCGGTGGGCTTTGGGGCTGGTGATGTGGGACCCTGCAGATCAAAGACTGGCAGAGGTGCAGCAGTTTGTTCGTGGGGGCTCGTGTTGGATGACTTCCTCACTACAGAGGATGTTTAGAACAAGCCCACTAGACTTTTTTTCCCACTTCCCTGAATATTTTTTCCAGGTATCTCACCTGTGTGAAGAGCTGACTTAGGTAGGGTGAGTGTCTGAATGGCTCATCCTGTCCTTCAGTCTTACTGCTTCCCTGGCATGTGGCTTTGCCCCAGTGCCTGTGACTTTGGCTGAATTAATTCTGATTCTACTTGAAAACAAGCAAAAACCCCCCAGATAAACAAATAAACCCCAACAAAATAAACCAGGGTTCAGGCACCTGCTTCTCTCTCCATCCCTGTGTGTATTCAAGGGAACTTCCTTGGATACCAACCCAGTATTGCAAAAATCAGAGCAGGTCTTGGACCAGTGCCCAGGTTTGGATGATGCTCTGACACACCTGGGCTGGACAGGAGGGGTTGCTCCTCATCCTGCCCCACTTTGGCCATGGGCTGTCCAGGAGCTCTCTCCTGTGTTTGGCAGAGCAGCAGGGAGGTCTTTCATCCCTCTCTCCCGAGGGAAGATTCCAGTGTGGCCGGGGCGTGGAAGGGCTTGTCCTGTGCTGGAGTGCCTTTGCTAACCTTGCTCCATCTGTCAGAAGTTTGGGGTGAGGAAGGTGGCTTTGCCTTGTACTTGGTCTTAGGCTGCACCTGAGGTTTAACAGACCTCCCTTTTGCTGTTTTGGGGGCACAGCATCCCTGGGCTGCTCTGGGGTGTCTCCTCCTGGCAGAACTGCCTGGCACGTGTTTCTCCTGCTGAGCCCTTCTCTCAGAGCCCCCTGTGCTCTGGTCACACCAACGAGCTGCAGTAGGAGGGTTCATCTTCTGTCCAGAGCTGGGAAGTCTTGCTGACTTAAATCTCAAGGTATTGGCTGGTCTGGGGCAGCTGGACTTCTTGGTGACATCCCTTTAACCTCCCCTACAGCTGTGAGTGTGCAGACTGAGGGCCAAGCTCGGTGCTGTGAGTAAATGTGGAACTAACCTGAGGTAAATGTCACAACAGATTTGCTTGTTTGGTCTGGAGAATTCCAGCTCCTTCCTAATATAAACCTTAGGATATAAATGTTGTTGTTGTGTGTCCCTGTTAATGGTGCTGTTGATCTCCAGTTGTAGACACGCTTTTCTGCAAATAATATGAGATTATTATGTAGCTTCCTGGGACAGGAGCAGACTGCTCTAAAGCTGTGCACAGGGCAAGATAACTACACCCTGCTCTGGTTACTCATTATTTCCCTGACAGATTGTTCCCTATCTAGTGCATATGCTTGTGCTTGGGGCATCTGAGTAAAGCCAAGACACAGAAGAACTTGTGTTGCTCCAGGGGTTTTACAGGTGCCCCCTTTGTAGCAGCTTGCTGTGTGGACTCTGCTCTTGCATGGCAGGCTGGGTCCTCCTCAGTATCCTGCTGTTGGGGTGTTTATCTTACCTAGCTTTGTTATGCCTCCAGTTCCAGCTTCTGTGCCAAATGTCCATTTGCACCCTGTGCTTTGACAGATTTAACTTGGGTTTCCTCTAAATAATCAGTGTGATGCAGTTTAATTCCTGGCCAAGAATTAAGATGCTAATTGTCTGGAAAAGGGGGCAGATGATGCTTGGCTTGTAACAAGTGTTCAGTGTATTTTTAACTTATCTGTAGCACTTGTACTTCCTCTCAGTTAATTTCTTCAGCTGCTTTTTAATTAAGTGCTGTGAATTGGTTTTTTTTCTGGTGCCTGGGTGTGAAGTCCTGTTTAATTCCACTCCTGGGATCCTGGATTCTGCTTCCCTTCCCAGGTAAATCCTATTGTTTGAGTACTTTATCTGAAATGGGCTGTGCTGGAAGAGCAGCTCAGGCAGTCCCTGATGAGTCAATGCTTGGTCAAACCCTTCCACTGATTCCAGGATCTTTTTGGTAGCAACTCCTGCATTTGATGTTTGCTGGAGTCAGTGATGGAGGTGTAGTGAGCCCATCAGCAGGAGGGGGACAGCTGGCTGATGTCCCCGAGCTGCCCTGGAAGGCTGCAGGTGGCAGCTGGGTGGCCAGTGCAGGACAAACCCCTGTGCTCAGCAGCAGAAGGGGCAGCTCTGGGTTTCTGCAGGGTTTCAAATGTGTCCTTGGGAAGAGACTGGTACAGAAGGTTGGTGGATCCTCCTGCCTCAAAGTTGATCGTAGTTATGTCTGCTGGGCCTTGTCAAACTCGGTTATGAGGATAATCTGTTTCCTGAGAGTTTGAGGAAACGCCTTGGGGTTTTCATGTGTGAAGGGTGCTCAGTGTGGGCTCACAGGTGAGCCCTCAAAAGGAAGGGTTTTCTCTAAATGCCCCGAACACAAGGGTCATTGTTGGGTTTCTCTGCTGTAGCTGAATGCCAAAAAACCTCACGTGTCTGTTGACTTGTCAGAGCTCTTCTGTTCTGTCACCAGCAACTGGTCTGGTTCTCCAGAGCCTGGAGGGTCTGCCCAAAAATGCCTCCTGGCTCCTGCAGCTGGAGGAGAAAAGAGGCAAGGCTTGGGTGGAGGTTTGAACACGCAGAGTGTTAGGTCTGACCTGTTATGCACAAAGTTCAGGACTGGCTGGGAAGGGCATCTCAGCCCTGCATTCTGTAATTGCCCAGTTGATGCACTGGGTTAATCTGGGTGTGCAGGTTTGGTGCAAAGGTAGACACTTGGAGGTAACTCATCCCATCCCCACAGTCCTCATTGCCATTGTACTAATTATCCTTAGCTGGGAATTAAGTGTTAATATTATTCAGCCCATGGTAACTATGGGCTTTTCTGTGGGGGATCTTGTTCTCTGGGAAGGATGTCTTTGCTTTCAGCAAATAACTGACCCAGGACACCACTTGTCCAAGGGCAGGTGCTCAGAGCTGTCTGCCAGACCAGTGCCTGTGTCCAGAGGAGCTGACACAAAAAGCTGGATGTGGTTGGGCAGACAAGCTGACGGGTTGAGTTGTGCTACCCAATACTGTCTATTTGCAGGGCTGGCAATGCCTGCGATGTGTTAAAGCATCCAGAGAATGCTGCAGTCCAAATTCTCATCTGGAGGGGCAAACAGTTGCTCCCTTTGGGAAGAGGAGAGAGGGATTGAGCTGATCCGAGGCTGCAGTGTTGGGTTTACCAAGCCAAAGACGTTTTGGTGGTGTAAGTGCAGGTGTTGGAAGGATCTAATTACACGGGGCTGGGCTCTTTTTGTGGCTCACAAATCATCTCTAAGGCTTCTGGCTTATTTTGAGGAGGTAGGCATATGGCCAGTGACACCACTACTGCTACAAGCTTCTTTTAAACTTGTATCTGGTCGTCCTCAGACTTAATACTGCACTATGTTATCTTGTAAAGAGCTGCCTTCAGCTCTAGCTCTGCTTCATCCTGGATTAGTGCTGCGGGTCTCAGTTTACTGGCAGTTGTGGTGATACGATCTACCCTTGCCTAAATCTTGGTCTGCTTGGAGTAGTTAATGCCCAAGCCATTACCAGGATGGTTCATTCAACATGGACTAAGCAGAGCCAAGGGGCTGAGCTGGGCAGGCTGGCCCTGGATTTAGGCTGCAGCCTGTGCTGTGGCATCTGCCCCCTCTCTGGGATACCTGTGCCAGTGTTTCACCACCCTCCTAGTCAAAAAACTCCTCCTTATCTAATCTAAATCAACCCTTGTTCCTGTGAAACAGACTATTCACTATTTAAAGGATGCGTCAGTAAAAATTTCTTCGTAGGAACTACCAAAAATCCTGTGCCTGCTCTTATCTAGAGAAGGAGCTGTTTGCAATCACTTCCATTTGACTGTGAGCACTTGCTGTGGCATCACCGCTGGCAGGGTCATGTCAGCAAGGACTGAACCCGTTCAGTGTAACAGCTTCTTTCATGTTCCTTCTAATAACAGGCTGACCCTTAAACAGAAAATGAAGTATGTAAATAAACCTTGTTGGAGCTTGATTTACATTTTAGCCAGTCATCATAGTGCTTGTAAAATAAAGAAATGAAGGAAAACCCACTTGCAAGTGCTTCTTTCTGGAGGTTGTTGAGCATATTGGCAAAAACCAGTGGGTGGTTCCCCATATAGAAAGCAAGTCTTTCACTTCAGCTTTCTGGTTTTCTCCCCCCTTGAATATCTTAAGCTCCTCCAGCAGTGGCTTTCAGCTCCTTCCTTCCCCATTTACTGCTTTAGGGACACTGTGATAGTTTTACTTACCCTTGGAGCTGTGGATTCTTGGGGTGGTGGGTTGAGGTGTTGCTCAGCCATCTCCTGGGCTGTGCTGGAGCACAGAGCTTTCCTTGAGCAGCACGTGGGAGTTGTGCAACAGGGCTGGTGAGGGTGGATGGCACAGCTCAGCCTCACAGCCTGGTGTCTGCCTGCCTGAGGTTGGAGGCAGCTGATCTTCATCTCTAGTGAGCTCATGGGTTTTGCTCTTATCAAACACCACTTCTAGGAACTGGCAGTCTGAGGTTGGGTGTGTGTTAGGGACATGTGTTAACATCCTCTGTGCTTTATGGCCAAGTGAGGAGAGCCTTGCTCAGGTGGGAGCTGATGTCACTCACTAATCCCCTCCAGTGTTCCCAAAAGAGCTGGATGTGTGCAGAGGACAACCTTTCCCCTTCCAGGATGGGAAGTCTCAGCCTTTAACAAGCCTTGTTCTAAAAGCAAACTGCACATTGATCCAAGACCTCCTATTTTACGAGCTGGACTTGAAGATCCCTCACTGTGTGATTCTGTTTGAAAGGAAAACATTGTTCCCTTTTGCCCAGTGTGCTGTTGCCTAAATGGCTGTGGGGAAAAAACAACTCCAAGCCAAATTAGGTAGGAGATAAGATAAGGATACAAAAGTTTTAATGAGCCCCCAGGCTTTCTGGAATACCCCCAGCACGCGCTCCCAAAATCGAGATGTTCACAGTTTTATAATGATTTTCACCCAATCCCGGCCAGCCACCACCCAGGTTCTGCCCCCGCCACTCCTCTTGAAAATTGGGTCTGGGGGCGTTTTGGGACCCCCTCTTCTTCATCTTCATCTTCCTCAGAGCACGTAATGTCCTTGGAGGCTTTCCAGAATTCTAGGCCTGAAGGTTGTTGGGTCTAGGCTATATCTTGTTCCATAGGGTTGAGATGTTCCTCTATCCTTCTGCCTTGAAAAAGAGACTAAACAGGCTAAGGAATTTAGGGAATTGATATGGGAATGAGTAACAGGGGTTTGAGCTGGTGTGTTAAGGGTAAAGGGATAATATTGCTGCTACTCTAAAATCTACATTTACTACATAACTACTTCTAAGATCTACAAAAATTAAAAAAATGAAAACATCAAAACTCCAAGGTATCAGTGCAAATGTAACTTTATGTCTTTAATGTCTTTCCCCTCAGGCACAGGATCGAACATTCTTTCTGCTCTGCAGGATTTGTTCTGGCTGTCGAAATCCAAAGTAGAGAAACAGCTCCAGATCATCTCTGTGCTGCAATGGGTTCTGACTTTCCTTATCATGGGTAAGTGATACCTTTTGGCCTAAGGCAGAGCTGTTTTTGCTTTAATTCTGGAAGAATTTTAATGCAAGAATGTTAACTTTTATGTGAGCATTAATTCCTGGATGTGCACTGTGGGAGGGGTAGGGGGGATGGATACTGTAAAGCGCAGCTACACACTGGGATATTTTTGGCAATAAATGGCTCTAGAAAGTCACAGGAGCTGTGGAAAGACCAACTGATGTGTAGCTCATGTCTGCAAATCAGACTGGAGCAATTGGAAATCTCTTACCTGGGTCACTCATGGGAATATCCAGAGATTTCTTAGAAACAACTGGTAACTGATGCAAGTGACTGCAACAGGAGAGCCTTCCTTTGGTTTGGTCTCCATCCAGGAGGCACCAGAGCTGGGCAAGCAGTGTTTGTGTTAGACCAGAACAGACTATTTGTTATGTGAAACCTCAGGCTGCTCTGCTCCACTGTGGTGCTGATAATTTAAACTGGAGGAGGATGCTCAGTGCAGTCATCAAGTCTTGTTCTTGGCTGGTGAAGCAGCTGCCTTGCCTGGACATACGGTAAAGAGACACTTGGAGGCACCATGAAGGAAGGCTGAGGTTCTCCAGAGCTCTAGAGGAAGCTGATTTGTAAGGAGTTTTTAGCTAAATCCAGCTCGATTTGAGGATTAGGGACATCAGACTGAGACTTCAGCACAGAAGGGTCAAAAGGCAAGGGGTGTAAATGTAGACCCAAACCTGATGCAACCTTGTTTTCTTGTCTTTCCTGGACCCCTGCAGGTATTGCTTGCACTTTAATCCTCATGTACATCCTGTGCACAGACTGCTGGGCCATTGCTGTTCTATATTTAGCCTGGCTGGTGTTTGACTGGAATACACCAAAGAAAGGTAAATATTGCAGAACAGGTCCTTGCTGTTTAAGTGCACATATTTAGACAAAGAAGCACTTCCTGATAATGGGTGACTTCCCTTAGTGGGACTGAGTGTTCAGGGGCTGAATCACTGACCAAGGGCTTTCTTCAGTGAAGCATTTAAATGTCAGCCCTTGGCACGAGCAGTTTTATTGATGCTGAGGGCAACACAAGATAACATTCACTAATGTCATGCCACTGCTGGCTTTTAGCAATGTATTTGTAAGGCTCAGGTTCTTTCTGTAGGTCAGAAAGATCTACAAAAAGATTCCAGACCTTGCTGTACTCTCCAGCTCCTGCAAGGATCAGTCTATGCTGTGGCTCTTCTACAGAGTCAGTGTTGCTGCAAATTAAACAGAAGACTTTTTATTTCAGGAAAAAAAGCCCTGTAGAAACCAGGTCTGGGAAGCAGCAGCGGCAATAAGCTTTGATGACAACTCCCTTTAAAGCCAGATTAGCACAGTTCTCCATTGCTTCCAGATGCCTGAGATCATCCAGGACCTTGGCCTTTCCCAAAGTAGGAGTCTGAGTGTTTCTAGTTTGAGTTGTCTGTTGCCCAAGAACGACCAATTACCAAGTTCTACCCTGAGTTTGCAGTCAGGCCTTAATTAGCTGGAAGGACCCTGAATTCCAGAGCATGGATGGTTCCTCCTGATCTGAGTGGAAGGTGCAGGTGTCCCATTGGAGCAGTGAAAGTGTTGGTTCCTCTGGTGAGCCAGTGAAACCCTCTGGAGTCCTCTGGGCTTTGCGATGGGCAACCGTTTGGAAAGAGCTTTAAAAACATGGTCCTTTTTTTTCTTCAGGGGGAAGAAGATCCCAGTGGGTGAGAAACTGGGCTATATGGAGGTACTTCAGGGATTATTTTCCAATAAGAGTAAGTAGCAGTTTAACTCTGTACACTGGGACTTAACTGTTTTAGTGTCTTGCTGTACCTGCACTAGTCCATCTGTGACACTGAACTGTCAGCAGGACATGGCTCAGTTATTGTCACACTGCTGCTTGTGGTTGGAAAATCTGCAGTGCATCACCGCTGATGGCAGCAGGGCTGGCAGAAGCTGCTGCTTCTGATGGTTGTACCAGACTTCTTGAGGCCATCTGGCCTGGAGCAGAGAGACCAAGCTCCCTGTTCACCTCTCCAGCTTCTGGAGACATTGGCACAGGTTGCCCAGAGAAGCTGTGGCCGCCCCATCCCTGGAAGTGCCCAAGGCCAGGTTGGACAGGACTTGAAAGAACCTGGGATAGTGGAAGGTGTCCCTGCCCATGGCAAGGGGTGGGAATGAGATGATCTTTCACATCCCTTCCAACCCAAACCATTCTGGGATTCACTTCTGTGCTGCAGCAGAGTCCTGTCTTGTGTCTGACCCTAACTCTGTTCCCCTCATAATGTAGATCAGTTTTGGTCTCTTTTCCAATTACACTGCTTCCCTGGGATGTATTTATATATAATAGCTGGGAGCCCTGTGCCCCAAAAACCTTAGCCCTTCCCAGGGAGCAGCTCCTGAGTCTCTTTACTTTGGGGAAGGGGGTTTCCAGCAGTGGGAAGAGCTGCAGTTCTCCAGCCTGTAACTTGCTCATCACATGCCTGTGTTTTTCCTGCTGGTTCAGGTATGTTCAGATAGAGGACAGGGCTGCTCTGGGACTGCAGCATTGGCTGAAGGGCTGGGGAGAGAGCAGGGGGTCAGATTGGGCTGGGAGGAAACTCGATCCCTTTGGAAGGGCACACAGCTGAAAGGACTATTATGTAAGGCTGCTGGCAAGATTTATTCAGCCTAAGTGTGAGGGAGGGACCTTGCCATGGCTTTTGAGCTACCTAGCCCCAAGATAGTCCAGCCTCAGGAAGGAACAGGGAATCCAACTCCAGCAGGATGCCAAAGCAGCTTACACTGTATTTCTCCTTTGGAAAGTCACTTGAACTCTCAGGGAGCCTGAACGTGCTGCTGGTGAACAAACCTCTTGTTGTACTCATAGAAACATGGAATCATTTGGGTTGGAAAAGACCTCTAAGAGCAAGTCCAACCATTAACCCAGGGCTGCCAAGTCCCCCATGAAACTTGCTGTTGTTAACAGGTAATTCTTGGCAAGTGTACATGGAAAATTCACTTTGCCTGCACAGCCTGGGTCTCCTGGCTAAGGGAGAGCTAAGTGTGCTCTGCTGTTGAAGAGGGTCTCAGATGTGTCTTCTAGTACCAAGGCCTCAGTGCTGCAGAAATCCCTTCTGCCTCGATGTTGCTGAGGATTAAAACAGGCTTGGTTTTCCTTGGGACTTGTTTCCAAAGGGTCACCAGTAGTGCTGGTTCTGTTGTTTCCCCATTCCTTTAACGGTGTATTTATCCCTGTCTTCATGGAAGCGTGCTCTGCACAAGCCCTGCAGGTGAGATCCACTGTGGATGTTAAAGGTTTGTCAAACAGTTGTGTTGGTAAAGTAGGTTTGGAGATGAGATGGGGCAGATAAACTGAACTTTCTCAGCTGGTTTTTAGGTAAATAGCTGCTGGTTCACACAGCCCATCTGTGAGCACCCCTTGTGGCTGCAATTCCTTTGTCACTGAGGGGTGGAGCTGAGCCAGGTTTATGCAGGGGGCAGAACATGAGGGCTGACAGCTGGGGGTGACTCCTGCCCCTGCTCTGTGGGGACAGCTGGTGACTGCAGGGCTGTCTAAAGCTGCTGCAGGAATCATAGGGCAGAGTTTGAGTTGGAAGGGGACTTAAAGACCATCTTGTTTCAACCCCCTGCCACTGGGAAGGGACACCTTCCACTATCCCAGGTTGTTTCAAGTCCTCTCCAACCTGGCCTTGGACACTTCCAGAGATCCAGCTTCTCTGGGCAGCCTGTGCCAGGGCCCCCCACCCTCACAGGGAAGGATTCCTTCCTTCTACTTGGTTTGCTGTGTCAGAGCAGCTGTGTGAGAATCAGGCTCTGCTCTGATGTTTGTGCTGACTAGGCTGGTCTCACCTGAGTCTGAAACACCAGCAGGACTCTTGTACCTGTACCTGGAGATACCAGGCCGTGTTTTGTAACACCAGGTGGATTGGGAAAGCAGCCTGGATCTGGCTCAGTTGCTCAGCTCGAGCAGTGGTTGGCCACATTCTCTGGGGCTCCAGGCAGCTGCTCTGACAGCAGTAAGCTATTTTAGGGCACTAGAGGCTTAGGTTTGTCTGCTGCTTAGTGGCTGGGCTTGCAAATACCGCCTTAAGCTGAGCGGCGCAGGAGGAGCTAAGGAAGGTTCCAGGGAGATACCCTGGAGCTGAGGGTGAAGGCCAAGCTCTCCAGTGGTGCTGCACTGGAGCAGCCAGGTCCCAACAGCCTCCCCAGCCCATCCTGCTCATGTGAGGATACCATGCTGGGAGGGCCCCCATCTAAAGGTCTTTTTTGGGGTAAAAGAAGCCACCTGGGCATGTGAGCACAGCTGCTGCTTATCAACAGCACTCCAGATAGCAGGGCTGCAGACCTTTGGCTCACCTTTGTCAGGCTGTGAGCACTTGAGGTGTGTGCAGGGAGACCTGCTCACTGAGCTGGCCAGAGCAGGAATTGCTGCAGGAAGTGTCCTTTTTTTCCCCCTCAGTGTTTGTCTGTACTCTGTGGCTTGGCTAGCTTCCTGGCAAAGCTCCTCCTCAGTTGTTGTCCCTGAGTTATAGGTTGGAAATGGAAGGGATGGTTGCTGTGTCCTAACCTGGGCTAGTGGAAGGTGTCCCTGCCCATGGCAGGGTGTTGGAACAAGAAGAGCTTTAAGGTCCCTCATAACCCAGCGCAGTCTGGGATTCTGTGTGTGATGTAGGTTTATAATACTGGGAGCCTGGAGGGGTCTTCAGGTCCTGGCCTGCACTGCTGGTGAGGTGGGATAATTCATTCCACAGCACTGCTGGGTGTGATGCAGCCAATTACAGCTGTTGGGCTGTTTTGCAGGCTCAATGCTCGCTGGAGCTGCTGCGTGGATGCTGCAGGGTGGGCTCTGGTTCTCTGCTCTCTGCAGGCTCCCGTGGTCACTGTGCTGCTCAGCTCCCACCCAGAGCACTGGTTTTCACCCTGCCCTTTGGCTCCTGGCTTGGACCAGCCGTGGCCCTGCAGCCCCTTTCTCCACTACTGAACGTGCCACTTGCTTGTCCCGTTCCTACGGATAAAATTGGCAATGTGCTTTTTTGGGGGTCTCTGGCACTCGGGATAGTCACACCAGTTTTCTTCACACCATTGCGCTGGTTTATTGCTTCTTAAAGGCAGGCTCAGGTCTGTGTGAGGAAATCTGTTATTAGACAGAGGGATGGACCTTTGCTCCCCGAGGAGCAGGTTTGGGCTCAGGCAGCAGCTGGGAACAGGCGTGTCAGTGCAGTGGGGGGAAGGTCCAGCTTCATTCCCAGCACGGATTGTCCAGCTGGGATGCAGCAGGGACATGCTGACTGTGCCTTATCCTGGGAGCACTGAGGCTCCAAGGAGCTGCAGAAGACCTTGGAGGCTCAGAACAGTTGCAATAGTGTTGTCAAATGACAGCTACAGAAATTCCTTGGGGCTACCTGAGGGGGCAGATGGGTGTTTGCTTGTTGAGGGGGAATGTGCAGGAAAACCAGCAGTGAGGGATGAGCCTCCTGAGGAAAGCTTCACTCTTGGAATTGTGGAATGGTTTGAGTTTGGAAGGGATGTTTAAAGGCATTCTAGTTCCAACCTCCCTCCCAAGGGCAGGGACACCTTCAAATTTGCTTGAGGCTAGAAACAAATGATTATGGCATTTCAAAAGTTCCTGCTGCTAGATTAAATTTAGGGAGAGATGAAGGCTCTGCCTTTGGTAGGTCAGACCCTCCCTGGGCTGAGTTTGTGCATTAGCAGATCCAAAACCTGCAGAAGGGTGGCTCTCAGCCCTGCAAGTCCCTGTTGGGAGCATCTGATTCCCCCTGAGTGTCCAGTGCTGCTCAGATATTCCCCTTGTGCCTTGTTGTGGGTGGGTTGGATCCCTGTACACCCCTTTCAGTGCTGTGGGTGACTGTGGTGGGTGTTGCCAACCCCACAGCTCCATACCAGGAGCTCTTGGAAAGCAAACACAGTGATAAGGCAGCAGCTTGGCAGGGGCTCACACGAGGTATCCAAGCAATGGTCCACTGGGATTTGGGTGTCCTTGCACGTGGTGGAGGGGCTGGAGCAGGAGAACAGTGTGTGTTCTGGATGAGATGTGTGGGCCTGCCACGCAGAAGCCTCGTGCTCCAGTGACAAGGACAAATCCCCTGCTCCAGCTGCCTTCCTTTTAAAGGAGCTGTGCTTGGGGCAGGTGAAAGATGAGGTCTGGAAAGCACCACCCTGCTCTGACAGGAGCTTTGAGGAGGAGTGCCTGCCCAGCCAAGCAATGTGTGTCTGCAGCAACAGGGCCTGGAGTCGTAGACTCAGAGAATTGTTCAAGTTGGAAAAGCCCTCTTGGATCATCCAGTCCAACCATTCCCCAGTACTGACCGTGTCCCCAAGTGCCACATCCACATGGCTTTTAAATCCCTCCAGGGATTTAAAACACACTTCCTGGGCAGCCTGTTGGAGAAGCCTCTCCTACAGCTGAGCAAGAGCTGGCAGATGGAAGCAGCAAGAGCTCCTTTTTTCCTCCACTCTTGGCTGGTGCATTTTTTTTGTCTGTAGCCTGTGATCCCTGTCTGTTCTACTGGATCAAGGGACAGCCCTCCCACCCTGGGGAGTGACAGCTAAATTGTCTGCTAACAGAAAGAAGGGAAAGGGGGTGAAAGGATGACTTGGTGTGGGATAGGCAGTGGGGCTCTGCAGAGACTCTGTGTCCTCTTCCTGGAGTTCGATGTGACCTCAGATTCAGAGGAAAGTACGGAGAGGGGCAGGCACCTTGCTGACCCTACTGCTGTGTCATGCCTGTGTCCCAGCAGCTGTCCTAAATAGCACAGGGGCTGTGGCCTCGTGTAGGGACAGCTCTGGGGACACGGGGAGGAGGGAGTCAAATTTCTGGGCACACTGGTTCAGTGTGTTGCAATGGCACTTCAGCTCCCTGCAGTGTGGGATTCGACAGGATGGACTCTCTCAGTGCCAAAACTCTTCCTGGCCAGGGCAGTGGGGTGGGAAATGCTGCTCTGACGTCTTGGAAAGCTGCATTTTTTCCTATGGGAGCTGATGCAGAGTGGCCTTTGCACGTAGAGTTTGAGGGATGGGGGGCATTTGTTGTCACCTCACACCAAAGGTGCCGCCTGTAGGTCCTGCCCCAGCTGCTGGGGTGCTGCAGTTGGCAGAAACTGGTGCTGTTGAAGTTCAGATTTAAATTGGATGTTGGGAAGACACAGTTGACTGTGAGGGTGGGCAGGCCCTGGCACAGGTTGCCCAGAGAAGCTGTGGCTGCCCCATCCCTGGAAGTGCCCAAGGCCAGGTTGAGCAGAGCTTGCAGCAACCTGAGATAGTGGGTGGGTTTTAAGGTCCCTTCTAAACCCAAACTATTCCAACATATGGGAAAAAATTAAATCTGATCCCCAGTTTTGCAGGACAATGCCAGAACCCTGCTGTGCCTCCTCAGACCCCTTGTGTACCACCAGGGGAAGCTGTTCTGGCACATGAGATGCTGCTGATCCATACAGCATCAAAAACCCCCTCTGGCAGTAGCAGTGCCAGGGCCTGGGTTGTGCTGTGCTGCCTAAGACAGCTTTGGAGTGTCCATGCTGTGCAAACAGAGCAGCAAATGGTTATAGGAATATTGCACAACTCCAAAGCACTATGATCCCAGCTCCTGGAGCACGTCCTGCAGGAACCACAGCATGGCTGTGCATGGCTTGAAGTTCTTTGGCATCTAGGCCAGGGCAAAACCTCTTGAAAGTGGGGATAGTTTCCAGTGGTAAACCACCCTTCTGCATGCTTTACCACTTTGGAAGGTGGCCAACAGGCACATTAAGTGGTTGGGTCTATTTTTCAGGCATTAAGTAAACTTGCTTCTGTTCTGGGACAGTGATTTTTATGTTCCTTCGCCCTCATACTGGGATGTGAGCCACTAATGTGGTGGGAGAGGGAAGGAGGCGTAGCTGTGGATACAGGACTGAAGAACTTGGTTGGTTTGGGGAAGAGGTGTGCAAGGATTCCTTAGGGAGGAGCAAAGGGCACAGGCTGCAGCAACCCAAGCCCAATTCCTGCTTGTGTCCAAGACCAGCCTGATTATCCTGCTCCCTCTGCTTGGGAATCTGAAGTCTAAGTAGCCTCTGAAATCTGGGATAGCCCATACCCCAGCTCTTAGACTGCTGCCCTGGAGGGAAGAGTGACAAAACCTGGGGGATGTTTTTCTTCTCCCATTTTTATTTATTTCCTGAAAATACCTGCCTTCACACGAGCTGTCTTTTCTCTCCTAGCTGGTTAAAACCCACAACCTGCTGACCACCAGGAATTACATTTTTGGGTACCACCCCCACGGCATCATGGGCTTGGGTGCCTTCTGCAACTTCAGCACAGAGGCCACGGGCGTGAGCCAGAAATTCCCCGGCATCCGACCGTACCTCGCCACCCTGGCTGGGAACTTCAGGATGCCCATCCTGAGGGACTACCTCATGTCTGGGGGTAAGTGCAAGCACACTGTGCTCCCTCTGCCCATGCCCTGGGCTCTGAGCTGCCTTCCCTTCCTCCAAGTGACCATTTCCATCTGGGAGCACCACCCCAAATATGTTGCTTTCGTGGAGTTGTCAGGAGGAAGCTGGGAATAAATGTGAGTGCCTGCCAGGAGGGAAGAGTCTGGGCATTCCATGGTTCCAGCTGTTCAGAAGAGCCCCTTCCCTGAATATATTCCTAGAGAGGGGTCACAGGGATTAGGCAGTGATACAGGCTTGCTGAATGACATTGATGGGTCTGTTCTAATGGATTCCAGGACTTTAATGCTGGAGGGCTGTGTAGGTTATGTTTTTAAAACCTTAAAAAGCAATGTTCTGGCATGGCCTGAGCTCCCTTTTCAGTGAGGATGCCCATAGGTTAGATAGAGGTGAGGGAGTGACACTTTAAGACAATGAATTAAGCAGTCCAACATCCTGTTTTCTATTCCTGAAACTGATTCACCAATAAATCCCTTTACAACAGATCTCTTAATAAAGTCTGGAGGCTGGGAAGAGGCACAGTGGAGGAGTGTGCCTGACTCTGACTTGTCAGGATTTACTATTTCCAAGATTATTGCCTTCAGTGGGTGAGGGAGAGGAAAAACTGCCTGGATCTGATGCACAAAAGGTGTTTGTCCTTGCCTGGAAAGGGCAGTATCTCCAGCTGGTCTTCATCTTCCTGCAATTTGCTGCTCCATAATTTGGGAATTCCACAGGATAGCAGTGCACGAGGAACTGGGATCTGCTTTCCAGCCCATCGTGCCTGTAAACTTAGTGATGTGCTGCTAAAATTTCCATGCAGCATCAGCTTTCCTATATTTAAAAAAAAACAAACAAAAAACCACAAACAAACAACAAAAAAAACACAAAAAAACCCACAAACAAACAAAAAACCAACCATGTTCAATCTCCCAGTTTGTGACTGGCAGACAAATCTTGTGGCCAGCCAGAGCTGCTTCCCTGTTTTTGGAAGGAAGGTGGGAGTAGGCATTAGCCATGTCACTGCTGCCTTGGCTATCCCTGGGCACTGTGGGTAAACCAGTGGGAAATTCCAGTTCCTCTGAACTTGGGATTTAAGCAAGGCTATAGGTGTGACAAAGTGAACTTTCTGAAAGCCATCATCTGCCTTCACTTTCCTGTACTAGAACTTTAATGAGGCTACAAAGGCTTTAACATCCCTTGGAAAGTACTGGTCATTCCCTCAGTCCTTTGTTTTGTGGATGAGCCACTTCAGGTGCAATTCTAACCAACCCTTACACTGCACCAATACACAGTTAGGTGGTTTACAACTGCTAGCAATGGCTACAATATCTCACAGCCCTCCAGAGGTTGGGGTGCAGCAGGGATCCTGTAAGGCATGAGGAGATGGCCAGAAAATCCTGTAGACTGTGTGAATATGCTAAAGGGCAGAATTCAGCAACTGCCACTTGTCTCTGTGTCTCACTGTATTTTCTGGAGGCAGGATTTGGTGCAGCTGTGAGATGCAGGAATCTCCTCCTGCTACGAGTGGGAAAGGGCTGGACTCAAACTTGTGCTGCCCCCGTTAGCCAGGGCTGTGTGTTTAGTATGGAGAATGGCAGAAGAGGGGAATGCTGGAGCAGTGAGCACAGCCTGAGCCTTTCAGAGGAAGAGTGTTCAGAGTGCTGAAAAAAAAAAAAAAAAAGAGCTTTTCATCTTCAAATCCAGCTGATCTGTCTCAACTATGTCTGCTCCCCTCTCGTCCAGAGCTGGGATAGGTGATGACCTTGATGCCCAGACAGACACGAAGGCTTGCAGACTTGCCCTGTCTAATTCCCCAGGGCCTGTTCATCATTTAGTTCTTGGTTCAAGTAATAAATACCATGAGATGTGCAAAATCAGCTTCTAAAATTAGTGTAATGCTGTCTTCCCAGGGCAGTGACCTGAAGCTCTTGGGTCAGCTGTGTTGTGTGAGGGGAATGTAAATGATGGCATCTCACTTCTCCTTGGCTTATCCAGGATGAAAATGTGAGGCAGGAGCAAGCTCTGGCAACAACTGTAGGATAGAAGTGAGTTTAAAGAGCAGAGAATCAAATTTCTTCTCATTCTTACAGATGAAAGGTACCTTCTTTCACTGGGTTTTTATTTCCCTGGAGTGGGGAATGGTGTTTTGGGCAGGAATTGCTTTGTAAAGCTGAGGGGAGTCTTGTCCCTTCCAGTGCAGGATAGAGGGAAAGACCTTCCCAGGCACTTCTTTGAGTTTGGACTTATGTATGGGACTGGGTGCTCAGATCTTTTCCTTCCCAGGACAGCAAAGGGTTGCATTCTTGCCATGTGAGAACTTCATGTTGTTTCAGGAAAATAAATTATTTTCTAAATTAATTCATGGATCTGTCTCCAAAGCCTTGTCCATTTATTCTTTTTGTGTCACTGAAGCGTTGTCCCAAAGGACAACCTACGGCACTAAAGTGTGCTGAGGAATTGCTCACATTCAGGCTCTTATCCATCAAAATAACACAGCTGGTTTCTTCCACCCTAAAGGTAAATGAGATCCTGCTGTACAGTTTACAGGGAGGCATGTCTGACACAAACACCGTTGGCATCACTAAGTGCAGAGGAAAATCTTTGCTGAAGTCTTTTGATAAAGGAAAGCTTTTGAGAGCTGATGGTGGTGGTGTTTATGACCAGGTCTAGTGCTGCCAGGTCTAAGAACTGCCTCTTTAGTTAAGGAACAGGTGCCTGATAACGCACACCCCACTCTGTGACCACGGGGAAGCTGGACAAAACCTGGAATCAAGGCACACACTTTGTGCTGCAAGTGTGGCCGGTGGCTTTGGGGTCACCTCAGTCTCACAGCCTGACCCTTGTCTGTCACCTGCCCCAGGTATCTGCCCCGTGAACCGGGACAGCATCGACTACATCCTGTCCAAGAACGGCAGCGGCAACGCTATCATCATCGTGGTGGGGGGGGCAGCAGAGTCCCTCAACTGCACCCCGGGCAAGAACTCGGTGACCCTGAGGAACAGGAAGGGCTTTGTGAAGCTGGCACTGAGGCATGGGTAAGGGGCTGGGGCAGCCTTGGGGCTGGGGCAGCGCTGCTGCCGTTGGGAGGGGCTTCTGTCTGAGCAGCCTGGTGGGGGTGGAGAGGGCCCTGCTGGGTGCAGGGGATTGCACCAGATGGCCTTTAAAGGTCCCCCCTACTCAAACCGTTCTATTCTGTCCCCTGAAGCAGCTGATACCTTGGAGGGATCCTTTTATTTCCAGGCTTGCTGTGTTCTGTGGGTGTTTGCCCAGAGCGCCAGGCACAGGAGCATCCTCTGGCTTCTGGGATGGCAGGAGGGGTCAGGAACCTGCATGGGGCATCACTTGTGCTCCCTGTGGACCCCCATGTGTCTGAAATGAGCTGCTCATTAAAAACAGGAGTTGGGGATGTATGGAAGCATGTCCAGTGCACTGACTGCACGGTGTTAATGGGCCCAGAGCCAGCACAATTCTCTTGCAAGCCTTAAAAGTGGATCCACTCCATCATGTCCGGTCTGGCTGACTTATGTGTCAGTACCTTGTGCTGCAAGAAAAGCTCTGGAAAGTCATCTCAGCAACTGTGCAGCCTGGCAGAGCCCCCAGCAGTGGGTGTGGGGTGTAGGACAGACCAGAGGTGTGGAGTCCTAATATCTGTCTGTCCTTCCAGAGCGGACTTGGTTCCCGTGTACTCCTTCGGGGAGAACGAGGTGTACAAGCAGGTGATCTTCGAGGAGGGCTCCTGGGGCAGATGGGTCCAGAAGAAGTTCCAGAAGCACGTTGGCTTTGCTCCCTGCATCTTCCATGGCCGTGGCCTCTTCTCCTCCAACAGCTGGGGGCTGTTACCTTACTCCAAGCCCATCACCACTGTTGGTAAGGTTCTGGTACATGCTGTGTGCCTCTCTAGGTGGGAGCACACTCAAGTCTATGCCATACCCCTGCTGTAGTTTGGTCTTGGAGTCTTGCTTTCCTGTCTGACAATGAACTAGAGGAGCTTCCAGAGGCTGCAAGCCTCCTGGCATGTTCTGCTTCCAGACAATTTTGCAAGTGAGCCCTTTTGGGGGTTAAAAGGTGCTGTAGCTGCTCCCTTCTCTGCCCTTGGATAGCCAAAGTCTGGAGCAGCCTGGTCCCTATAGCCCTAGGACTGGCAGTGGGGAGCTGTCTGATGGCTGAACCTTAAAGCCAAACCTAAAACTTGCATTTGAATCTTCCAACCCAAGGCATTAAGGCTTTGAGGGAGTTGGGGGGAGAAAGGTCAGCTTTGCTTTTGTGGGGTGTGTAGGGGAATACACAAGAACTGACTGTTGGTTCCTTTTTTACCGAGGAGGGATTTTTCCACTCTGCTGTAAACAGACGTGGGACTTCCCAACCACCCTGTACAGTAGAGGCTCTGCTCTATGGAATTTGTGTAGCTAAAGTGGATCTGGTATTGCTGCAGATGTGATGTCCCCCCTGGGAAGGGTTTGGACAGTTGTGCTTCAGAGACTGGGAGAACTGGGCAAGCCTCTGCCATACCAGCAAGGGTGGATGTGCTGTGGCCATAGATGACAAATCTCCAGGTTGTAGAGGGGCATTTAACCTGATGTGTGGATTTTCTGTCTTTTTCTCAGTTGGAGAGCCCATCACCATCCCCAAAATCGATAATCCGTCCCAGAAGGAAGTCGACTTCTACCACAGCGTATACGTGGACTCCCTGATCAAACTCTTTGACAAATACAAGAGCAAATTTGGCCTGCCAGAAACTGAGGTCTTGGAAGTCAACTGAAGGCATTGGCTCAGCAGCACCTCCTCGTCTCAGAACCAACACATCTTCTCCAGGAGTCCAAGCTGTCATCGTGAACTTGAAAGCATGTGTGGGTGTATGTGTCCTCCAAAGAGAGTGTTTAAAGTATTGCTAGACCACTTTTTAAAATAATAAAGAAAGGCTTTACTTTAGATAAATCCCATTACAAACATCTTTTTATCCAAAAAAGAGAAAAAAAAAAAAAAAAGAAAAGCACAGCTCCCCATTGCTGTGAGGATTTGGATGGGGGAAATAGTTGCCTTTGGAATCTGCTCTGCAATGCTGTTAGATCACCAGTAATGGATAGAAACATTCCTACAGCTGCTGTACCCACTAGCACAAGCTATTTTGGTAGTAGTAGGATCCATCTGGTTTTCAAGCTAAAGAGCAGCAGGTTGGTTTGACCAGCAGAGCAGTGTTACAGGAGCGTTGCACAAGGGCCATGTTGGGATGTGCTCATGTAGCACAGGGGGTATCTCTGCTTTGGAAAAGCCCTCTTTGGAAGCACAGCTGGGCTGTGCCAGCCTCCCTCGTGTGGCACCTCTGACAGATGGTGCAGGAAACCAAAAGGGAAGAGTCTGGGCCTCATCCCCTAGTGTAGGGGGTGCTCTGGTGGCTGTGACTCCACAACTGTGTTTGGGATGCCCGTTCAGAAGGAGGTCTGTCCCAGGCTCTGCTTTCACAGGGGCAGGTAGCTGGAAATCTGGGATCCCTCCATAGCCAAGGATAAGCTCTAGGAGCAGTGGGGTGGTGCAATCATGTGGCCCTGGTGTGGCACACCCTGTAGGGGTTGAATGCAGTGGGACTGTTCGTGCAGGATCCCGACAGTGTTTGGGGAAGTCTAGGAGTAACTTCTGCCCAAAGATGGCTTTTACCTGTTCTGTCCAGTGAATGTAAAGGAGTAGCTTTTTCACACATAGGATCTAAAGTGAGCTACTTTAAAAAGTGTTTATGAACTGTTTACGTGGATGTTAACACTGCTTGTAGTGAGATTTCTTCAGAGTACAACGTGTTTATGTCTAAACCTGAAACATTGCACTACTTGCATGTCTGACCTGCCTTTTGAACCGTCCAGTTGAGCGTATCTTGAGCTCCAAAATGTGCCTTTCTTCCATGCAAGAGGATGGTACTTCACATTCCTGGAGTCTTGCCTCTAAAGACAAATGTTCATCTGTCATATTTGATAGATTATTGTATTACAGAGTATTGATTTTTGTACAAATTTCTAGAAATAAACTCGGGCAAAACTAGCGGGCTGCCTTTGGTGCCTTGGGTGTCGCAGTGCTGTGTGGCTGGATCTGTGTTACAGCACTGGTTCGGGTGATTGCAGCTGGGCCTTGGCTTTGAGCGGGAAGGAAAGGGTTGGGCTGGCCAAAAGCAGACCTGGAAGTGTTCAGAAAACGTGTAGGTGTGGTGCTTGGGGACTGTGGTTTAGTGGTGGGCCTGGGAGAGTGAGAGTAATGGTTGGATGTGGTCTTGGAGGTCTTTTCTGGCCTTAATGATTCTGTGTTTCTATTCTACCATCTGCACTGTCCCTGCATGGGACACCCAGGGTAGTTTAAGCAAATCTTTGTGGTTTCAGAGAGGGGTTTTGCCTGTGAGGGTACAAGGAGCTAAGGCAGCCCCCATCTCTGCACCTCCTTTACTGAGCAGGTACAGAGAGCTCATGTTCTTTTGCTCCTTTCAGCAGATTACTTTGGGTTTTGTTGCTGCCTAGATTGGATCCCTGGACCTCAGCTGAGGAAATCCTTCCAGCCCCTTTTAGTACTTGGAGAGGGCTCTTTAAAATCTGACTTTTTACATGGATGGATAATGATAAGACAAGGGGCAATGGTTTCAAACTAAATAGGGGAGAGATTGGGATGAGATGTTGGGAAGAAATTCTTCCCTATGAGGGTGGGAAGGCCCTGGCACAGGTTGCCCAGAGAAGCTGTGGCTGCCCTTGGATCCTTGGAAGTGTCCAAGGCCAGGTTGGATGGGGCTTGGAGCCACCTGGGCTAGTGGCAGGGGGGGTTGAAAAGAGGGGACCTTTAAGGTCACTTCCAATTCAAACTGTGCTGGGATTATTCCTGTCAGGGCCCTCAGCCTTCTTGTACTGGAGGTGCAGAGTGTTCCAGAAATAGCACCCAGTGCTGAAAAGTTCACATGGGCTTTTTTAGTACCAAGGGAGGGTTTAACCGGTTGTCTCTGGGCTGGGCCTGGCCCCTGAGCCATGGAAGGGATCCATCAGTGCTGGCTGACTTTCCCAGCCTGACCCTGCTGTTCTTCAAGGTGAAAGCCAAACCTATTCTTTGCCCTTTTCAGGCTTGGCCAGTGGAGTTTGGAAGTGTCCTGCTCAGGAAGATAAACCCAGTGTGTTGCTGCTTCCCCTTTTCCTCACCCCCCACCCTGTAGGATTGATTTGTGCCTGTTTTCTCCCAGCAGACATTAGGGTTGGGTTTCCAGTGCCTTCCCTGGAAATGCTAGGGATGCTCTGCCCAGACCATTTTTGTAAGTCACTGGGAAGCACAACACAGACTGGAGGAGCTCGGTTCTCGCAGAGCTTTTATTTCCAAGCGATGTTCTCAGTTACCAAGTTTTCTCCCAAAGCCCAGCGGCAGGCTGCAAACCCCCCTGGAGCAGCGGAGGGAGAGGGAGGCACTTGGAGCGATCCAAGTACAGCGAGGGCACGGCGGGATCTGGGAGCGGGATGGGAAAAGAACCCGAGCAAGGGCTGCCCTCGAGCGGCGCCTCTCGGGAACTGCGGGATAAACTACCCAAAGTGGAGGTTTTCCCTTTTAAAAAAGGGAAGAAAAATCCTTACTCTTACAAAAAAAAAGGGGCATTTTCCTGCCTGTTTCCGCCAGGGATTCATGAGACCACCTTATGCGGCTGAAAGGGCAGGGGGGAAAAGTGCTAATGCAGGGATTTCTTTGCTTTGCTATGTGGTGGTCTTATTCTTCTCTGGGCTGGGGGACTTGGGGGTGAAGATGTTTCAACAGGCTGTAAAAGGCTACAAGAGGAGCCTGGTGGGAATTTGAACTCTGTCCATGGCCTGATCATTTACTGGTTCCCTGGTTCCTCCCAGATCCGATCCACCCTTGTTCTGGGATTTTATGACTCCTTAGCCCCAGCACAAACCAGCACACCTAGAAAGCTTTTCTTCAAGACCAAATGATTTTTTTTTTTCCCTGCTGCCTTTAGAATCTTTTGGTATTTGCCCTATTTTCAGGGGATGATGGATGCATGGATCTAACATACTGGCAAATGTTAGGGATATTGCACTCAGCTTTGCTACAGGAGTGTCACCCACCAGTGTGAGTAGGTGAACCTGTATTTTTTTTTTTCCTTGGGAAAAAAAATATTTTAGCATGTTTATTCCTGCGGGGGAGGGTTGCCAATTGATTTAGAAGTTGTTTGAATTGGCTCGTTAAAACATCTAAACAAAAGCCTATTGTCCAAAAGAGCAGGAGGGGGGTCAAGTGGCAGGGGGCTGTAAAAACTGCCTTCAGGAGGATGTTATTACCTCATCACTGTGGCCATAAAGAAAAGCTTTCACCAGGAGAAAGTTTAACGAGTTCTATAAACGTTCAGAGAACCTCACAAAAGCTTCTCGGTTTGAAAACAACCCGAGCTATTTCTCGATGAGCTTTCCATCAACCAGCACTCCCAGTCCTTTTCCCAGGGGCTGCTCCCAGTCCACTCTCTGCCCAGTTTGTGTTTGGGTTTGGGATTGCCCAGACTCATGAGCAGGACTTGGACTGGCTGGTCTTCCTCAGGTTCACACAATCCCACCTCTCCAGCCTGTCCAGGTCCCTCTGGATGCCTCATCCCTCCCCTATAGGATCATTAGCTTGGACAGACTGGGAGGTCACGGATGTGGGAGCACTCTGAGCATCCCTGCACTTGCTGCAGCTGCGGGAATTCCATTTTTCCTGGTAACGCACCTCAGGAAACACCCGCGGGGACACAATAAAGGTCACGCTGTGATCTCCAGAACGACGCAGACAGATAAACGCCGGCCTTTGCATGTGGTTCAGAAATTCAAATGGGAGTTTCCTCGGGACATCAGTAAATTCCACAGGGTCCCACTAAGGCCAGGTACCCGGTGAGTTGGGCAGTTCTGCTCCAGCATCGCTGCCTGCAGTGACTGCTCAGGAAATAGGGATGAAAGAAGCCACTCCCCAACTGCAGCTTGCAAATATTCTGCCTAAAATAACCCAACGACCCTTATTAATTAATTATTTTAAGCCCAAAAGGGATTATTATTTTGTTACAATTCAGGCAAGATCTGGCTTTTTTAATGACTCTCTTTGAGTTAACTGGTGAACTATACAAGGCAGGGACTAAACCTCTCCAAACTCATGAAAATCAGTCGTAAATCTGAAACCTCAGCCCCAGAAACGCCTCATTTTATAACACCCTTAGCAATGGTTCCTTCTCACGCTAAGATAGCAGAACCTAGAGATAAGTCTGAAATTTAGAATGAGGCCAAAGCTTTAGCTGGAAATCTGCAGGGACTTCTTTGGAGCTGCATCAGCTCCACAGCTACAAAATCATATTTGAATTCTCCTCTGGGGGAAATTCTGCTTATTAGTCCCTGAATTATGGGTTAGAGCTCTCAGTCTGCTTCAAGCAGCAGAGGAAATGCAATCTCCATATACAGGGCAGGTGAGCTGCTTGTTAAGTAAACTTATTTGACTTTTCTAAATGTGACCGTTTTAGGAAAGGTTTGAGGTAATCATCTGCTCCTGTGGAAATGAATAAAAATAGCAAAGCCCCACTATGGTACTGTCCTAGGGACTTTAAATTCACCGTGTGAGTTAGTGGCCTGGTTTGGTCTGAAATACAGCTAATTTTCCTCCTAGTAGCAGGTATGGGGCTGTGTTTTGGATTTAGGAGGAGAATAGAGTTGATAACACAGTTTTTATATAAGGGGAAGGGAAAGAGTGGAGGAAAGTCAGTCACAGAAAAGTCATATTTTATCCAAGGATGGATTTTTTTTTTTTTTAAAGGACAGATTTCTATTTTTCTTTTGTGTGTTTTGGGCAAACAACCAGCAGTGGCATCTTCATGCTGTTTCCATAAATTGTTTTTAGTGATTTATCTCCAGAAAAACTGTTCTTACAGCTGTAATCTTCTCTGATTTTCTGTCTAATCCTGAGCTAGAACCAGTTTTCCTCAGTGGAGGAAGCACAGCTCAAGAGGTTCAAAGTCAGAAAGCATTCCCAAAACTTCTTGATGATCATTTTGTCATTCTGAATGCATTTTTCACACCTTGGGCAAAGAACTCCCCTAGATTTCATCTTAAAAAGCAAGTTTCAATCCTCTGAGGTAAAGATGGACAGTTCAAAAGGAAGGAGCACATGTCTTGTAATGAACCAGAAACCAGGAGGTGAATCAAACTGATACAACAGGTCCAAAATTACTATGTTTGAGCCTCCTGATCTCAACAACATGGCTCCAGAACCTGGATACTTGAAAATAGCACACTTTGCTATAGAAAATATTGAAATAGTAGGGAGGTTTTTTCATCAGAAGTTAGAAATGGAGATGCACTGGCTCCCAGAAGATCTTCAGAAGAAAAGGCCACTGTTTTTAATCAGTTTTCCCTACCAAAGACACCAACATCCAGGACTCACACACAACTCCAGGCTCGCAGTGCCAAAAGCTTAAGCTTGAGGTACTGAATTTATTGGGTGCCTACACGTAGAATCAAACCATTTGGTAAAAGAAGCCCACACAGATGTGCCACTGTGTGGTAAAACAGGGAATCACCCAGGGGAAGAGTTTAGCTCCTCTGTTTCAACTCCTAGAAACACTCTGGAGAAAGGCAGAGAAGATGCAAGGGAAGGAGGGAGGATGGAAGAGGATCCTGCAAGGATGGCCGGCAAACTCCAGAGATCTTGGCTTTCCCCTCATGTTTCCATTATTCTTCCTGGTTTTAATGTGTTCACTGTTGAATATCCACACCCCAAATGCCAAAGGCCATGCTGTTACCACACAAGTCATTGCAGCAGGGGCATGACAAACCCAGGAGCACTGCCGGTGCCCAATGGCTTGGTGGGCTTCCAGGGCTGTTCTCTGTGGTGTGGGAGCTGCAGGACAGGAGGGCTGGAGCAGAGGAGGAGCAGAGAACAGGCTTTCCAGCACTGCACGGCACACTCAGCCTTTCCAGAGCCTCCCGGCACGGCAGGAACAGGCCTTTCCAGTGCTGCGGCACGCGGGGGACAGGCGTGTGAGGGGTGGCAGGGCAGGTGTTCCCACGGCACAGGGACAGGTGTGCTGGTGCCTGGCACTGCCATGGGGATGAGCGTCTCCAGCACAGCCACCTACGCCGGGCAGGCGCTGCAGGGCACGGGTGGCACTGGTGGGGCGCGGGGACAGCGCTGGCACGCCCGGAGCCATGCGGTACGTGGGGATGGTGCTGCTCCAGCTGGGGATGGGCACTGGATGCTGCCTGGGCAGTGCGGGATGGAGGGAGGTGCTGGGGGCATGGCTGCGGTGGGTGTTGGTGTGATGTGGGGTGAGTTGGCATGGAGCGGGACGGGGTTGTGTGGTGAGAGATGGGGTGGTCTGATGGTGGGTTGGGGGGTTTGGGGTTGGTTGGTGGGGCAGGCTAGGGTGACATGAGGGAGGTGGATGTGATGGGGGGCAGGTTGGGGTGATGATGAGATAGATGGGTGTGATGTGGGGCAGGTTGGGCTGATGTGGGCCAGGCTGGGGTGAGGAGGACAAGGTCGAGACGATGTTCAGGAAGCCGAGGTGAGGAGGAGGTGGGTGTGACACGGAGGAGGTCGGGGTGATGTGGGGCAGGTGGGTGCGATGTGGAGGAGGTTGATGTGCCGTGGGGCAGGTCGGGGTGCTGTGCAGGAGGTCAGGGTGATGAGGAGGAGGTGGATGTGGCACGCAGGAGGTCCCTGTGCTCCGCAGGGAGTTGATGTGACACGGAGAAGGTCCCTGTGCATGAGGTTGATGTGACACAGAGGAAGTGGATGTGACAGGAGGGGGTGCCTGTGACACAGAGGAGGTCCCTGTGCTGTCCCGGAGGGGGATGTGACAGGAGGGGGTGCCTGTGACACAGAGGAGGTCCCTGTGCTATTCCGGAGGGGAATGTGACAGGAGGGGGTGCCTGTGACACAGAGGAGGTCCCCGTGCTGTTCCGGAGGGGGATGTGACAGGAAGGGGTCCCTGTGACACAGAGGAGGTCCCCGTGCTGTCCCCGAGGTCAGTGCCCACCCCAAGCCCGGTCCCCCCCCCAGCCGCTGCCGTTGCCATGGCGACCGCGCCCCCCCCCGCTCGCCCGCCCAAGTATTTCCGCCCCCCACGTGATGACAACAGCTCCTCACACGTGACGGAGGGCGCGCTGTCAATCAATCAGCTTCCCTCCAATCACCGCCCAGCCCTCCGGCCTCTGTCCCGCCTTCCGGAAGCGGGCGCTCCAATCGGCGCCGGCGCCGTTCCAGCGGTTTGACAGGCCCGGCGGATCGGGGCGGTGATTGACGTGGCGTTCATCCAGTCGCGGCTCGGAGAGGCGGTCGTGGTCCCGCCCCCTCAGCGCGGGGGCCAATGGCGGGGCGGGCGGTGGCGGCGGCCCCGCCCCCCGGCACTGCGGTAATATGGCTCCGGAGCGGCGGCCGGGCCGGCGTCGCCGCCGCCATTAACCCCTGACAGCCCGGCGGCCCCGGCTTCGCGGGGACCCGCCGTGACCATGAGCTCGGCCGCCGGCCCCGCCGCCCTGCCGCCCGGCTCTGCCGCCCGCGCCCTGCACGTGGAGCTGCCCTCGCAGCAGGTACGGCCGGGCCTGCGGGCGGCCCGCGGGTCTGTCGTGGAGGGGGGTACCCTGAGGTGAATAGGGGTGCACCCGGAGTTGTTGGGTGTTGTGGGATGCACCGGGGGTGTTCCCGGAGGTCTGGGGTGCCCTGGGGTGAGTAGGGCTGCTCCCGGAGGTGTGGGGTGTCCTGGAGTGAATGGGGGTGCTCCCTGAAGTGTTTGGGTGTCCTGGGGTGCACAGGGGTGCTCCCTGAGTTGTGGAGTGTCCTGAGGTGAATAGGGGTGCTCCCTGAAGTGTCCTGGGGTGCGCAGGGGTGTTCTCTGAATTTTGGGGTGCACGGGGGTGCTCCCTGAGTTGTGGGGTGCCCGGGGTGCTCCTCTCCCCCCTCTCCCAGGGGGCTGGGCAGTGAGCCCGGGTAACACTCGCCGTGTGTTCTGCAGAGCAGTGAAGCGTCCCCTCCCCATCACATCCTTCCTTCTCCCAGCTCTGTTTTTCCTGTTTGCTGGCTTTTGGCTCCCTGGGCAGCCGTCCCACGTGGTAGTTTGGGAGAGCACTGGGAGCAAGGGTAAGCCGGGAAGCCTGGGCCCGGCCTGGGGCTTTAGCAATCCCTGTCAAGCCCAGGCTGTGCCCTTTCCCCTCTGGCAGGCAGTGACTTATTGCACAGGAGCTGGGGCAGGAGTGCCGGAGGGGGGGGGATAATTAACCGAGTCTTGCTTTTCTTCAGAAACACTGAGATGTGAGTCTGCACTCGGTGTTTGGGTTCACTGACTCGGTGCAGTCACTGTTATTATGAGGTAGAGACATGATCTGAGTTACTTGAGCTGTGTGTGGCCAGGTGGGAATATGAAGAGTTTCTAGGGAGAAATCAATAGATGTCAACTGGGAGTGGAACTTTAACTGCTCCTGAGATGAACATGTATTACCAGACATCCCCTGGGGGGCAAAGGGAGGGTGTGGAGGTGGCTCTTTGCTGCCTGACCCTGATTTGAGAGCAAGTACTTCTTCTAAAATGCGGGCCTGTTCTGCGGTAATGAACGTAAACATGAGCACTGCTCTGCATGAACTTTACAGGAAACAGTGGATCCTCCAGGAGATCCAGTGGTGCCTTCTCCCTGCTGAAGTTTTGGTGTTGTTCTTTCCCAGGCTTGTGCAAGAACCAAGTAAATGCTGCCCGGGGAAGCCCAAGCTATTAGTCACTGGACTTCACTTGTGAAAGTGAGACCAAAAAAGAGGTTTTTTCTCCTAGGAACAGAAACTGTTTCAGGAGTTTGTAGGAGCAGAACCTGAGTCATCAAGTATAGGATGTTGCAGTTGAGTAAATATTTGGTTGGAGCCATCTAGGAAGCTCATGTGTTGATTGTAGCAAGTGTGAGGCTGTGACAGGCCGAGGGATAGTTGTGCTTGTGCTGAGGGACCTGTGCTGTGCCTGTGCCTGCAGCCAAACCAAGAGGCTCCACAACTGCTGCTAACCCACTGATAACAGATCACCCCCCTCCCACTGCAGTGCCTGAGCTGAAAACTGGTACTGGACTGCAGGATACCTCGAGGGCGCTCAGCACACTGGGGCTGTTTTACTGCAGAATCGTGAGAAGGAATGGAGAAGTCATTCCCGGTTTGTTGTGCCACCTCTGGAATGCCAGAATGGGGCTGGCCTGAGCTCCGTGGTGCTGTGTAAGGCAAGGGAATGGTTTGCTACCTGGCAGCCCAGAAATCAGCTCTGTGATTTGTTTCAGTAGCAGTTTCTCTGGGACACCCAGTGCTGCATTTTTTCACTCCAAGGATGAGAGCAGGTTGGTCTGAGTCACGGCTATAAATCTCTCTAAAGCCCAAATTCTCAACTCGAGGTGAGTGGTTTTAGTGACTGAAGTGACACTTAAAGGGCTGAAGTACTGAGGGTGTTGGTCTGGGTTTAATTATTCCAGTGACACTCACTTGATTAGAAAACAAAACTCCTGCTAGTGACACTTCTGCAGGAATGAAAAGTCACGTCCAGAACCTTTTGCCATTTGTGTCAAACTGACTGACCTCTTCTTCAAGTTATTTGTTGGTGGCAGGACAAGCAGGCTGCAGAATGCCTTTTGCTGTTGTATTCTGCATTTCAAGAGGGAGAAATAGAGGATATGGCTGTAAAGAAATGCATCTGGGTAAGCATAAAATTCCCATTTGAATCTATTCATATTTGTGCCAGAATGTTGTTTCCTTTTGCTGAAAGAGTGATCCTAACAGAACTGAAAGATGGGAAATAATTACACTCCAGAAGCAGAGATTCCTTAGGAATATCTCTTCCCAGTTGCTCAATGCAGGAAGACCAGGAGTGTCACGATAAGGTAGGGATTTCTGGATTCAATCCTGTCATTATGAGCAGTTCAAAGCAGTGGGGGGTGGGAGAGCCAAGCCTCTCCGACTCTTACATCCCCCATGGAAGGGCTTGGACAGAAAAATGCAGGCTGAGCACAGAGAGCCAGTCATGCTGCAGTCAAGTGATCTGGTGAGCGTTGCTGTGCTAATTGCTGGCCAGGACAGATTCACATGTGGTTGTCTGGAGACAGGAAAGCACCGAGCTGGAGGTGCCTGGGAAGGTGCATGTGAGGGAGGGAGATAGACCTGGTGAAGGTGCTCAGGGGGGAAGGGGTAAATGTGCCATTGTGCACAGCTGTGAATGGGGCCCAGACCAGGTGACCCCATATTTCCTGTGCCTTCAGTTCACAGACCCCAGTCAGAGATTGTGATTGCCCTTTTTGGGTTTAAACTCTTATTCCATGGTCCTTCCCTTAAAGGAATGGGAAGCTGATATCAGTTTCTGATAACGAGATCATTGATGACCACAGAAGTGAAAGTTCTGCCTGTTCTCTGAAAGTTGTTGTAGCAGAAATCATTCCACTGAGCTACGTTGAAAGAAATGGTACATAGTAAACATTTCACAGTGCTGGAGCTTTTGGGATGTTATTGTTTACATAAGCTTAATGTACACGCTTCAGAAACTTGCACTGCTGCCCTGTATAACCCAGGATGCAGATGAATGGAAGTCAGGAGCAAAGCGAACTTTAAAGACTTTCTTTTGAAAGTACTCCTGGCAAGAACTTCCCTGGGGGAAAACAGAAAAAATTCTTCTGGATGGCATTAATAAATAAACCCACTTTTTTCAGCAGTTGGAAGTGACAATCCAGGGTAATCAGTCCCTTGGGTGCATGCTTAGATACTTCAGGTGGTCCAAGTGAGCAGAGGTAAAGCAACATGAGCAGAGTATGTGTGAATTAGAACACGGCTATAATTTCATGGTTTCTTTCTTTGAAGGTGCATACCACTCATACACAGCATTTTGGGGAACATTGCACAGAGGGGGGATTCAAAGTGTGCTGGCAATTGTGTTTGAGGGGGTCTGGTACGTGGGAGAAGTGTAAAAACTCCTGTAGGGACACAGGGCTGCACATGGACAAGACTCAACTACAGCAGTGAGTGTCTCTTTTTTTAAAACAGTTTTACATAACTCTTGCTATATACTCCCCTGAGTAATATGAAAACAAAGACTGACTCTTAAATATTTTACTTCCCCTTTCCTACTAAATAGTGAGGGGAGAAATCAGAAGAGTGGATGGAAAGTGTTGTATTTGAATATTGCTTTCACTTCTCTGTGACACACTGTCTTTAAACAGTGAGTGGGAGGGAACTGCTGCTCCAGTGAAACACCACAACATGAGTGATCTTTCCCAGTTGTATCCATGCCCAGCTGTATCCTTGTTCAGTGTTTGTTAGAGACAAATTAGGAGGAAATAGTTGCTGAAGTTCTGTAAAATTCCAGTGGTAGCCCAAAAGGTTGGCTGTTCCCCTGAGGCTGGGTTTTTTGCTCTCTGCAGTGTGCTATCAGTTTTCCCTAAGGAACGCAGGTTTTGCAGACTGAGTGGTCTCTGGTAGGTTGGAGGGTGTTCTGCCCAAAAGCTGTACTAAATCAGCCTTGGTGCTTCATTTGGGAGATTTGTGGGGTGTTAGGGAATGCTCTTAACTGAGTGAAGATAAGGCCTTGTTAGCTAAAGACTGAAGTCTCATTTATGGAGAGAGACTTACTGGTTTGCCCTTGGTTTGTCATCCAGCAACATGATAAACATGAATATGCTTCAGGTTATTAATCAGCACGTGCTGATTGCTTCTGCAACCTGGTGCTTCTTTAAGGTCAGAAGTGCCTTTGCTTTGATTCTGTTGATGCTCTTGGTTCCATAAGACCCTGGTTCTTTTTGTGTCCTTTCTTCTGAGCATCATCTTGTTTTCCATTGCTTAACTGGTGTTCCCAGGTCATTCTCACAGCTAAGATGGACTAATGCTCCCTTGCCCAAGGTGATGTTAAGAGGCTTAAGGGACTCTGAAGTGCTGCAGTATTGCTAATGAGGTGGGACTTGCACCCCTGTGTTCTTTTCTGCCCCGTGGCTCAGTTCCCACACTGGGTCAGAGGAGCAGTTGGAGTTTTGGGCTCTGACCTTGTGAATAAAAACTTATTTAGACAAACTCTGAGAAAGAGTCAATAAGGAAAGATGGTCTTTCTGCTGGAAAGACTGTGTAAGTTCCCTGTTATTTGTATCTCATAGAAACCCCCACCAAGAGCAGCTTTGTGTGGCAGTGGGCAGTGCTTGTAAGACTTTCTTCATGCCGGTCTGGAGCAGTTTTTTTAGGGTGTGCTGACAGTGCCCTTTAGAGCTGTGGTGTTTGCCAGCTCTGGATCTGTCACATTTGATGTTGTAGTGCCCATAACCAAACACCCCTGTAGGAACACAGCACAGCAAGAACTTAATTTGCCCAAGTCCCTGCGTGAGCTCATGGGTTTGCTTTTGGCCTCTTCTTGCTGCCATGACCTTTGTGTTAATTCTGTGTTGTGGGTCTTGTTTTGTCACTCTTAACCAGTTGTCCTGCTTGTATCCTGACTGAATGCTGTGTCTTCTGTACCTGCCCCTACCTCGTGTTTTAAGTAACAGCCTTTTTCAGTCGTTCTGCAGAGATGAGCACGAATTTTAGATGTGGAAATAAGGATGAGGATGCAGAAAACTGGTGAGGTGTGTGAACACTGTGAGCTTACGCTGAATATCAGTTTTGGTCCTGGTTGTCTCGTTGGTTTTGAGCCCTACAAAAGTGGTGCAGTTTTTCTACGTGTGATGATGTGCAGTTGTGTTCCCGTGGTGCATCTTTGGATTGGTGTTGGCCTCAGATCTGGTCCAGAGCAGGCACAGCTTTTAAAAGCTGTTGCCAGAAAGCAGTTATATTTTCAAAAAAGGAAATGATTTCCTGAACGGCTGTTGAATCCCATCACTTGACATGAGGAGATTGAGGTCTGAAGGAGGTGCAATTACAAGGAGAACCATAAATGATTCATTGAACTAATGATGGCTGTGTAGCTTTGAGGGCTCTGCTGTCTTCAAGCGTGTGCTGGAAGGACATTAAAGCAGAATTCCAAAAAATTCCTTATGGTGTGTCCCACAGAATTGCACATCAAATACTTCTGCTGTGCTTCTGAAGTAGATCTGAAATCACATGTGATTCTCTTGACTCTGAACTGTGGAAAACTGTTACATTACAAACCTTATAAATCTTCCTGGCAAGTGCTTAAGTTGGAGTACAAGCATTTTCTTGTCCTTCCTGTGGTTTTAAGCACCAACACATCTGAGAAGTTGAAGTAGTTAGTGAAAAGCTGAGGAAGTGGGAAGGCATTGTAACCAGGTGTGGGGCACTGCTGTGATAATAAATAATGCTCATGTTGGCTAAATGCTGATCGCATTTTGATAACTTTTTTTATTTTATTTTAGAGCTAGAGCTTTTCTGCTTATTAAGAAAAGAAAAAACCCACCTCCACCTGCCTGCTGTGAGCTCCAAAGCACACAGAGCCCTGTGTTCTAATGGGACTTAATTCTGACAAATATTCAGACACCAAATAGCTGACATTGCAGGCTCAGGGCTGGAAAGTCCAACACCACTGGATTTGCTGTGGTAACGTGTGTGTTGCTAACTAATCTTTGCCTCCTGCTTTAATGCTAAAATAGTTGGAAGGATTTTCTTTGGATTCTTCCAGAGTTACTGTGGGTCATAAAGCAAGGCAGCAGGCTGGGAAAGCCAGGTAAAAGCACCATGTACCATCTCATACAGAGGTCAGGGCTGATCCTGATTTGAGAGGAATTCAGGGAGTATTCTCCCCTGACAGAATCAGGAGGGCAGCAGTCTGAGAACAGAGGTGAGCACTCTGCCTTGGGGTGTGTATAAAACCTCTCTGGTAGGTAGGGTGCCCCACTGAAGGCTGAGGCATCGGTGCTGGAATGGTAGCCAGTGTTGAAAGTCCTGACTAAAACATCTTCTGGAGAACCCATGCCTGCTTTTCAGCTCAGCAGGCCTCTGGGAGAGCCCCGAGTGCTGATTTGCTTTTGGCAAATTTGGGCTTTTTAAGTAATTTATGTACATTTCAACTTTGCTGCACCAGAAGTTTTCCCAGCCTCCTTACATTGGTTTTACCATTGCATTTACACTGCAGGCAAAAGTGAGTTTCTGGGTTTTTGTTCTTCCCCCCCCCCCCCCCCCCCCACTCCTTTTGGAAATAGAAACGTTCTCTTGACCCTTTATGATGCTTTTGCGCTTTCCATGGGTTGTGTGGAAAGCCATGAGGAATGGGTGCCTTGCTGAAGTTCAGATGATGCTTTGACACCTTTGCAAGTTGACTGAACATATCCAAGTGCTTTCTGGGAGCAAGAATCCCTGGACAGCTTTGCTGAAGATCACAGAGCATGAGAGTGGGAGGAGGCACATGTGGGACAGAGAGAAGACAGACCTCCCCTTCTCCCAGCAGTGAGCCATTAGATCATCTCAGCTGCTGCTGGCATGATGGGCTCCACGTGATAAGAACGGGCTTTGCTGTTGCCCTGTTAATGCCCTGAGCTCCACAAGTGATCCTGGGAGCCAGAGCTGGTGAGTAGCAGAGACAGAGAAATGCTGCTTGCCTGGGTTCTCATCCAGCCTGGATATACTGACATTATTATATTTTTCCCCAGGGTCATCAGATTCTTGTAAGAGAATAATAAAGTGGCTGAGATGGAAGAGGAGTCAGAACTCTCTGTGCCTTTTTAAAATTTTTTTTGCTACCCGTTATGTGACCCTGAACAGATTATTATGAAATTCCGTGGATACGTGAGGTAGTCCTGTTCTCCTTGTGGTTCCACGAACAGGCCAGACCTTATGTTAACAACGGTGAACTTCTCTCTCTTATTGATTTATTACCTCTTCTTACCTGCCCCCATCTCTGCAGTAGTTTTTTTTAATGATACCAGAATATTTAGACAAAAAAAACAGTGATGAGCTTTGTCACTTCAGTTTCTCAGGCCTGGAAGCAGAGAGTGGTGTCTGGTTCAGATGTGGGAAGTGTCACATGCAGTGTTTGCCTACTCTGTCCTGCTCTCGTGGTGGGCACATCTGTGTAGCTGCAGGGAGCTGAATTGGAGGAACTTGCCCAGATGTTGAACTCACTTCTGGTTTTGGGCAGCTTCACCTTGGTTCAGTTCTCTGCCCCTCACCATGAGACTGCCCAGAACACGCTGTGTGGGATGGGAACAAGTGCTTGGATGCTGAAGGTGGTGAAAGGTTGGCATCTTAGTGGTGAGGGAACTAAAGCACAAAGGGACCAGACAGTTTCAGCCCTTTAAACCTCTGAAGACTTGGTAGACTGTGGAGTTCTGGGATCATCTGATGAAAAGGTGAAGTATTAATAAGGTTGATGATGAAAATGCTTTCTTCTGTAGCAGTCTGACTTGTTTATGGCCTGTGGTAAATCTGGAGGGATTCCCAGAAAGTCCTTGAATGGGAACACTGGATACATTACACAACTGCAAATAGTTCTTCCAAGTGATGAAAACTGAGTGCTTTTCTTGAGTGAAAAAGAAGACCCCTGGCTTTTGAGAGGAGCTGGGCATTGCTGAGCAGGGATGGTCTGGCTGCACTGTGCAATCCCAGGAAGCTGCTTTTGTGGCTCTGCAGGCTCGAGAGATGGAACCTGCTGGTGGGTTCTGCTCTTCACATCTCTCCTAAAGCTTTCCTGCTCAGCCTTCCTGTGTATCTTTGGGAGAGCTGGCTGCTTGTAACCTGTGATATCTTTACCTCCAGCAGTGTTTTTAAAATACAAGCTGCTACTTGGGACTTCTTCTGAGGGAAAACTAGTGGATCTCTTCTCCTGGTTTGTAGTAACTTACCTTCAGGGTAGAAGGGAGCACTAATTTCTTTCATGTGGGTCACTTCAGAGTTGCTACAGAGCAGTTGCTTTCACTCAAATGCAACTTAGAGTGGCAATTAAAGCAAATGATAACAAGGCCTGCTGTGTAATTTCACTGCTCCATTAACTGTCTTGGGAATTGCAAAGGACTGGGACAAGTGTAATCAGAGTAACTCGTGTCTCAAACCCCCCAGAAGGAGCTGTTGAACCTGCTCTACTGCTCTGCAAAGCACTGATCCAGATCTGCCAGTTCAGGCTGCGTGTGCTGAATTCAGAGCTGCTGAAAAGTTAAATACACCTTTTAATGGTACAGTTCTGCAAGTCAGAGCTTACCTACATCAGTGCTCTCCTGAAAAATAACTTTCCTTGAGCAGGATATCTCAATTAGATGCCTGGTGTAGTGTCTGAGATCTTCAGTCCTGTGTTGCTGGTAGACTGTCAACTGTTTGAGGACACAGCAGTGAAAATTATCTCTACTCATCTGCATATTTCGCTTGTTTTCTCTATGAAAGCAGATCCTGCACTATCAGCTTGCAAACACACTGGCCTTTTTGAAGTTCTGTGACTCATGAGGCTGCCAAAGCACTTGGACTGCTTCTTAGCACTTGTATTTTGGTTTTTAAGCTGGGCTTTTTGAAATGGCTGTTTGGCTGCCGAGCATCTCCTCTGTGGGGGGACCTTCTGTGAGATGAACATTTCTTGATGCTTTTATAGGAAGAGCAAAAGAGCTGCAACTTGTCTGCAAGGAGAAGTGGCCACTCTTTTTAGCACTTCACCTGAAGAGGGAAATGAAAGAACTCTGGATTATTTGCAGCTACTTTATTCAGTGCAGAGGGTGAGACAGCACTGGGGGCTGGCAGCATTTGGCTCATGCCACCGATAGCTGAGCTCTGCAACACAGTGGGGTTTTTGTTTGGTGTGTTCCAGCATCTCCAGCAAAAAAAGATATGAGATAGGAGACACATAGGAGGTTACACTTGATAGAGGTTCACAAATTCCCTTAAAATTCTATTTATAGCTTGTCCCAGCAGAGCTGCAAGCCCGTTGAGGAATTCTAGAGCCTATTTGAGTTGTCTTCATAGCTGCTGGTCTCCTGGCTGAAGCTAATTAGCTGTGGTCAGGAGGTTAATTAGCTGCTGCCTCTGGAGAGTTCTGAGGAAGTCTGGATAATGCAATATAATATCAGTGACAATGTGGTGGGCAAACTGGAAGGTTTATTTTCAGGACCCAAGTTCTTCTGTCCTCATGAGCTCACACTGAAGCATGTGAATGATAAAATTGTCCATGTAATTGGAATTTTGTTCCCCATCAGCCAGGCTGTGAAGGGACAAGAGGGAGGAGGAGGAGGGTGCTGGCTAATCTGGGGATTCAAAAAGGCATCACCTGGTGCATGCTGAGTCCTGAGCTGTGTTATGGTCTCACAGCCCCACATTCAGTGGTTCTATTCTGGCTGGTTTGGGGGAAGTGAGACTTTAGGATAAACTCCAGACTTGGAAGGATGCAAAGAAGCCACAAACTGTGGAGATAAGGACTGCAGAGTTGCAGGTGTAGCTTAGGACAGCTTTGTTCCAACCTCACTGTATCCAGGGAGTGATGAGGAACTTGCTTGGCTTTGCCTGAGGGCTGAGCAGTGTAACACACCTCTTAAAGCAGGCTCACAATTACTGTGCAACCCCAAAGACACCTGGAGAGAGTTGCCTTCTTTTTTAGGTGCAGTGTGGGCTCTTTGGTTGTAAGGGATTTAAACCAAATCCTATCAATAATGATGGGGGAGTTGATTGGTTTGTGTGCTCCCGAAGTTAATTAAAGGAGAGATGGCACGTACAATTCTGGAATCATTTTTACAGTGAGTGCAGTGCACGTTCAAAGCATTTTCTTAAGGAATGTTTCAGTTGCTCATGAAAACAGATGGAGAAACTGCCCAGTTTAGATGAAAAAAGTAATGTTCAAGGTCCATGTGGCTTCTTTTAAGTGAGGCTTAATCTTTCTGTTGACGTTCTTGATACCAATCTCTAAGAAAATAAGACCATGTAGTTCCACAGTTAAGCAGCTTAGAAGGTTTTGTTTTGTTTAAATTTTGTAATTCCTCTGTGTACTAGAGGTGTGTGGGTATCTCAGGCTCTGTTTTTAGTATAACTCATAAATAGACTTTGCAGGAATGAATCCACCAGTGACTTTTAGTCTGTCATGTGAACAGAAATTTAATAGCACTCATATTTTCAGGAAGGAAAACTAATTAATGGTATTGAGTGATATAAAGTGTCATACCGTGATTCCAAAACAGATTATGGCCTTTCAGCTCTTGTTAAAAGCCTTTTAGGACAAGCTGCAAACAGGAAAGTTGTCTTTTGGTTTCAGAAGCATTTAAAATCTGCTTTTGGTCAATCCACTTTTAAGGTGGATTCAGATTTACAAATGAATAAGCTTTTGGGAAAGAAAAAAAAGGAGTGTGGTGTAAGATGAACTCGGAGGTACAAGGATGCACTGAACCAGTTGTTTGAGGCTTGTAGGTGGTTTGTGGTGATGCAGAAAGGATGAAGAGTCAGCATCCCTGTGGCAGGTGGGCGAGAGACTGGCTGAGAAAATGTGACTGAAGGATTTGGGAACAGCTTTCTATATCTGAGGGGGCAGCTTGCTGAGTGCTGCGTTCATGGGGGGTGGTTAAATTAGGAACCACAGCTGGGCAGTGGTTGAAGAGTGACAGTCCTACAGGATTGCTTCGTTAACTATAGTTAAATTTAACGAGAAGTTAATAATGTAAAATGTTTGTCCAAGGTTAAGGGTGTGGTGTGCTTTGAAGCTGAGGACTTTAGCCACAGCTATTACAGCTGCTTGGCACTTAGAGGAGGAAAGATATTGATTCAGTCTGATTATTTTCATTCCAGGTACAGTATTGTAGCAAAGAAACTTAATGTTGGAGTTGGATGAAATCACTCAAACTAAAGATTTTAGTGATATATTTTAGTGTATTCAGTCCAAGAGAAAAGGACTCTCATCCAAGCACATGGTAGCTGACAGACATCTCTGAGTTCCCTGTGCCCTTCTTTTTCCTTGGAAATCTTGGTATACCTTTGTGATGCACTTCAATCTGAGGTTCCAGGATTACTGTGAAATCAGGAAGCTTTGTCCAGCCAGTTCCATACAGCTCTGGGTGAGGGGGTGGTTTATGTTGGAGCTCTTTGTCCAATAATTCTTGTTGAAAATAGCTGAGGCTGGGAAATGTTTCCAGCGGGATGATGGGGAACATCTGGGTGATGCTGCTGCTGTGCACTGGTGCTGAGAGTGTCACAGATTTGACCCTGCTTGAATAGTTGGTTTAGACATGTGGAATAAAAATGATGTAAAGGACACGAGTGAGAAGAGCTTGTCTTGAGTATCAGTGTTGCTTAATCCCAGCTCGTAGGTGCTCACTGCTTGGCTGAATCCTTGCTGTTTACACTCACCAGGAGCGTTTGGTGGGCTCTCTTGTGACAACAGCGCTCTGGGAGCCGTTAAAAGGTTTTGATACAAAGCAGTCAAGGGGTTCAGTTTCAATCTAAGGAAGTTCTTTGCCTATTTAGGGTTTTTTTTCCCCCCTCATTTTCAGCGCCGGCTGCGTCACCTGCGGAACATCGCTGCCCGCAACATCATCAACAGGAATGGCTACCGCCTGCTGGACACCTACTTCACCCTGCACCTCTGTGATAACACCAAGATATACAAAGGTAACCCATGCTTCCCTCAGCCTCTCTGCTATCAGCTTATGGGGGGAATTCTCTGGCTTTTTTTCCCACCTTGCCAAGCTGCTGCCATTATTTACATCGCCTCTGTAACACTGTGGAAGAGCTCTTCAGTTCCCTTGACCTCACAGAAGCTCTCAGCGTGAGCAGCCCAGCAAGCAGAACAGATGACAGGTTTGGCAGAACCTCTGGAACCAGCCTGGTTTTTGTCATCGCTCTCCCCTCCACTGATAATTTAAGTAGTAGTTGGAGGTGGATTCTGGTTTTCTCCTAGTTTTTATTTTCAGCTGGCATAGTTGAACCTTGCTTTTTTCCCCAAAGTTGCTGTTTTAGAGGGATAAGAACACAAAACTTGAGCTTCCTCCCTGGACTCGTGGTGGTTGGTTGAACCTGTGACTAATGATTGTTTGTAGGGGCTGTTCTGCACTCCATGAAATCTTTATCCTTGGCCTCCAGTGGGCTGGGATGTTGTACGAAATCTGTATTCCAGCCTCTAGAGCTGTCTGCCTAAAGACTTTAAGCTCTCACTTTGGCTGGGAAAGCCAAGGTCCATGTGTCAGCAGTTGCTTATTCCCATTTAAATCCAGGGTTGTTGGCACCTGTGTCAGATGACTTGGCTGTTCCTTCTCCAAGCTTCTGGAACTCTCTCTTCAGGGAAAGCTCTGCAATTATTTTATCTGAGCTGAGCTGCCCCAGGAGGATGTTGTGTGACAAACTAGTCACTTTGCAAATGTCATCCAAATATTGTTAAGTACTGGGCTATGTTCCTTCCCCAGAAACCAAAGCAGATCTTGAGAATTATCATGGGCATGAAGATGAAATGCTAAATTTAAATAATGACTTGTAATAAATTACTCCTTCACACTTCATTTAGTCAAAAGCACAACTGCATTTCAAAGTCTTTCTCCTGAATCTGTTACTAATAAACTGGACCCACTAGCATTTGTCTTTCATGAGTGTTACTTTTTTTAGCTTTTTCTATTTCAAGTACTAAGATTTGCATCAGTGTTTAAGCTAATCTAAAGGTATTTTTTTTACTCCTTTTTTTTAGAATTTTATAAGAGTGAGGTGATCAAGAATTCTCTGGTAAGTTATTTTAATGTGGAAAACCTTTTTTTTCTTTTAAAAATTGTATCTTTAGTGCCAGCACATTGATTTCTCTGCTGAATATCATAACTCTTTCACGTGTCTTTCCACTCTTCAGTTCTGGGAGCATCATGTTGTTCTCCTCCTTCTCAGGTGCTATTCATGAGGTTGGAATAGGGAGTTACTGAGTAGTAGAAATGCTGATTTCTTTGTGTGTTGTGTAGGAAAACAGTAAGAAACGTGTACCTGGATATATAAACATGTGTATTCATTGAAGAGCTAATAGCTGTAAGAAACTAAACTGTGTAAATGTCTTAGGTTTTCTAAATTTTCCAGTTCAGATCAGTGAAGGGGCCAGAACTGAACAGTTTATACATCAACAAGTTCTGTAAACCTAATTATTGAGGGATAGATCACTGTTTAACTTTTGCAATATAAGCTATACCCTGGTTTTCAGAAGCTGAATTGTAACTGGGAAAGGAATGTTACTTCCACTTTGAAATGTCCTAATTTGGCTGAATTGAATTTTGAAGTAAATTCTTCAGTGTCTTGTACTGGAAGGAAGCAGAGCCCACTCTCTGTTTCTGATGTAGCTTTTAACCCAGGCATTCTCTCTAGAGAAGGAAGCAGCAGAGCTTGTTGGCTTCAGCTCTGTGTGAACCTTGAAATGGCTGCTGTTCCTCATTCTTAACATTTTTTTAAAAATCTTTGATGTGGACTTTGCTACTTTCTGAATTATCGATGTTTGGACTACTTTCAGCTTGTTAAAATGAATTTTTCTATCTTTGAATACTCAGAATCCAACGTGGAGGAGTCTGGACTTTGGGTTGATGCCTGATCGTCTGGACACCTCTGTGTCTTGTTTTGTTGTGAGGATCTGGGGTGGCAAGAAGGAGCATTTCCAGCTCTTGATTGAATGGAAGGTCAATCTCGATGGCTTAAAGTACTTGGGCCAGCAGGTAACGGGAAAACAGTTCTCTCTCAACTTTTTACTTAAGGAATCAAAGCGTCTGGATGAATTCATGTACAGAATGCTAAGAAAGGACATGAGTGTGTTTGAAGGGTGTGTTTTAAAGTCTGATTGCAGATACTCATGTCAGTTTTACCTCAGAGCTTACCATGGCTGAATTCATCTTTCCCCGAGGTTTTGTGTGCTTGTAGAATTACAGGTGATGAAAAGCTGCTTGGGAGCATCAGAGCAGTTTGTGTTTGTTTGCTGTGGAAAGTTGTAGTAAGCTGGCTGTGAACTGATTTGTTTCCTTCCCTTCTTACAGATCCATGCAAGAAACCCAAACGAGATTATTTTTGGTCTCAATGATGGTTATTACGGAGCTTCATTTGAACAGAAGGTGAGGGTGTCTTGTATTTGTTCTGGCTTGTTGGTGCTGGTGACAAGCTGAAATTCAACTTGTGAGCTTGATTTTTCACACTTGGATGCTCAGAACATTAAAATGCTTGGTTTTGAGGAAAAATACTTCTTTGACGTGGCAGATAAGAAGTATTATCTTGCCTCGGTTGCAGGGCTGTCTGAGGTGTCTTGAAAAGACTTAGTGTAGCATTTTAAGTCCAAAAAAAATCTCTGGTTACTGAAAATAAGCTTTGACTGTGGTCTTTGAGGCAGACATTTCATGCAAACAGAGGACATATTGCAAATGATGTAGCTGTTAAGACTCATTTAAGTGTCAAATATAAAACCACAATTAACTTCAGTTATTGGGCTGAACCCTGGAGTTTGTATCTCCTTAATGGGAAGCTGTTTATTTGCTCTGTATCAGCTGTTTCACCCTAAGGTTTTTTTCCCAGAGGGCTTATTGTAGTGTTTGTGCCTGTCCAGCCAATATTGTCAGTAACTATTACCTCACTGATGATGAAAAAGTTTAAATTTGCCTGTTGTTAGTAGTGCATCTGACAGGTTTATTTTTTTTTTTAATCCCAAATTGCTGGACACAGTTTGTATAGGTTTTTTTTTGGATAGTTTGTATAAGGAGTCCCTGGCTGGAGGGAAAATGCCTCCTTGATATACACCCTATGCCTATTTTTTTTTTTTTAATCAGCTGGATCCTGGCACTTAATTATTACGAGTCATTGTTTAGGTGTGACCATGTTTTTGGTGGAGGGGAATGTCTGCTGTGTGGCCTGTGGTTAACACAGTTGTGAGGAGATGTTTAACAGGTTAACTGCATTTCAAGACCTTCTGTATGGAAACTGCTTGTTTAGGCAGGAAGGAATCTGCAAAGAGGGACTGTGGGACTCGAGTCCACTTCCATCCCTGTTGGAAGGCTGGCTGATCCCAGGGACAGCTGGGGCTGCTTCAGGCACTCAAATAAAGGCCTGTTTTCCTGGAATCCACAAACTTTCTGACAGTGCTGCCAGGTGTTTTGACCTGCTTAGAATTCACTTTATCATGTGAAGAAACAGTCCTGGGTTCGTGGAATTTTCTAGGAATGTGTGTGACTGTGCCTGATCATGGAAAAGCTCCACATCTGCCCTTTGCAGCATGAGGAGCTGCTGCTTGGCTGTTGCTGTTCTGATCCCTGCTGTGCAGAATGGATGCTTTGGGCTCTAAAGAGTGACATTTATTTTGTAACTTCCAGAAATTTGTTCACGTCACCCAAGACTAAGATCGCTTTGATCTTTCAGAGGTGTCGCTCTGGCACGTTCCTGACTGGGCTCTCAGATCTGGAGCTGAAGGATGGCAGCTCTGTAAACTGCATCCTTCAGTGCTCCTGTGCAGAAAATTTGGACAGTTAAGGATTATAAAGTGCAGGAAAGCACACCATGTGTCTAGAACACAGGTAAAGCAATAGGTCTTTTACACCTTCATAGGCAAGTGGTGTTATTGCCACCTTGAGTTGTTTCAACCTCCTGGACATAAAATTGTGAAGATATTTAAAATACATTAAATGCCAGATCATTTATTCAACCAAAAGCCTTGCATGCTTTTAGTCAAGGTGGAAAATTTTTTGATTCTTAAATGACTGTTCTTTCTTTTCTTTAAGGATCACTCAGGTACCCTGAAAAACAGTCTCCTCCAGGTGGATCAGAACTGTGTCCGTAACTCCTATGATGTCTTCTCTTTGCTTAGGTAAGGCTTTTGGTAACACTCTGTGTGGCTGTTGTAAAAAACATGAAATGGTAATAAAAACATGAGCAAGATGCCTCTTTTTCAGATCTGCTTTAGTTATAATTGTTTAAGAATGTTAGTTGTGGAAAAATATAATGGAGGTCCACCACTATCAGTAGGTTCAGAAATCTGTATGTAAAAGGCATTTTACAAGGCAGGTTCTGCAGGATCAGCACTAGATGTGCTATAAAGGAAATGAAAGAGAAATGTTTAACATGCTTTTCAAAAGTCCTTGGAAAAATGCAGTTGACTTTTTTTATCCAAGTTGAATCCATTCCATAGTGCTGACAGTAGGTGTCAGTGTTGCCTGTCTGAAGAAAGGGGTAGGAGAGGTTAACTCGAGGTTGCTTATTCAGAAGTCCTTATTTTATAAGCTCTCCTAAAGTGTAAATGTGCTGTTCCTTGATTCTGTAAAGCATATTTAAACTGAGGGCTGCTTTCTGAGTGTCTGTTCCTCTGCTTTTAGTGGGAAACAACCCGGGGGGTGTCAGGAAGTTCTGGTTTCGTTCTGGCACAGTCCATTAGCAGAGGACTCTTGTACCACCAAACATTAAGTCTCTTTGTTAAGTAGAAAGCAGCAAACATGTGCAGCTCACCCTGATTGCTTTATTCACGTGTTTTTCACATTTCTTGTGCGCTTCCATGGAGTATGAACACACTCCATTAAAAACACCATTCTACCAGCAGGTTCTGGCCCAACCCTTCACTCCTGGAAAACTTCACCATGAGAGTTTGTGTGGCTGATCTCTGTATCAAAACTGCTTTGGGGGGGAAGAAGTGATGTCATTTTCCTCAGAAGTGAACAGCTAGAACTTGTGAATAGGCCTTAATGGAAAGCACCTGCTCAGCTCAAGTTATGTGGGCTTAAAAAAATTAATTAGCAATGACAGCGTGTGTGAGCAGTAGAACTCTTTTTGTCTGTTGGATCAAAGCAGTGCCTGTGTGCTCAGATGCTGCATTACAGGGATTTACAAGTTAATTAAGCAGGAGGAAAAGTTTAGGTACAAAGCTCAGCTTTACACCAGGAAATTCTTGGTGCCTTTGCAGCCCAGGAACCTTTCTGTTCTGGGGCAGGGACAAGATCCTCAGGTGAACATGAGGTTGCTAATAATTGTTTGTGCCATGTGGAAGGGGCTGATGTTCTTCCAGCCATTTGCTTTACAAAGGCTCACTAACAAAAATCCACCACCCCGACTGGAAAGCTCCAATAATTTTGAGGTTTTTGTTTCTTTGTCAGATTTCCTGAAGAGAGGTCACTGGAAGACTTTCTAAATATTATGTTGCTGGTGGTAATGGGTTGTACAGTAACATGTTTCACCTTTCACACAGCACTCAGGAAGGGCCAAATCCATTGAGCTCATGTTCTGGACGTGTCTCCATAATCAAGTTCTCAGCACGTTTGCAGCACTAATGGGAATAGGTTTATATTTAGTGTTCTCTTGATTTTCTAGCCTTTCTTTTCTTTCAGCTTTGAAAAATAGACCTTTCAGTATTAAGTGGAAGATGAGATGTCAGTAAAGAAAGGGCTTAAAATCCCATATATTAAACTTTGGCTCCAATTTTAAATACGAAAATTAATATAGAGCATTCTGCAGCTTTTCTTGATGATACTTAGGGAGCAGTTGGCCTGTGCAAGTATGTGAGTGCCTGAAATCCTCCCAAATCCTGCCTGGAGACAAAAAGTGCTCTAAAGACTGGTGAAGATCTGTCCCTTTGAAGTTTGGCTTCATGTGGTTTTATCTCTCCAGTCAGAGCTGCCTTCTCTGTGGTTTCATCATCTCTTCAGCAGATGGCATGGCATGTTTGGGGTATTTACCCAGCCAGTTAGGCCAGATTGAAAACATTTTGGTTGTATTTTTCTTTTTAAAAATAGTGGGTTTTAACAACACCATCATCTGATATTGGTGCAATTTGAGTGTTGGATGGGTAGAAGAGCAGCTCCAGGCAGCTGCTGTAGTATTGCTGTGTCTAATCTGGCTGAATTTGATTTAAATAATATTTCTAGGTGTTAATCTGTCATAGGGCAGGGTAGGGTTCAAGTGGCAGGCTTTGCTTTGGGGTTTGCCATTTGTGATACAACTGTTAATGCAAAGAAGAGTGTTTGTCTTATCACTGAAGAGAGATTATTTAAGAATACAAATGTAGGTATCATTTGTCTGGGATCTGAAATGTTGATGTTCATGAAATCACCTTCAAGTGAGCAAATAAAGTCAGCTTTTGTTTAGCTCTGCTTATCTTAGGGAAGATGCTTTTAAATAGCTGTATTGCTTTGTGTTTAAATTCTTCCAGCTTCATTAGAACTTTTGCAAGTAAATCTCTGAAACTGGAAATGGAGACAAAACACATGGTCAGTGTAGGCAGCTGTGGTGGTGAAATACTCATGAGTAGCTCTGAGTAGTTTGTCTGGGACTCCAGAGTCGGTGGGACTGTGTGTGCCAAATGGAGGAACTGCCCTTGGGCAGCTATTTTTAACACATAGAAATGATGCTGGAAGTGAAGCTGCTTTTCCTGAGCTCTGAGCACTGTCCTGGTGGGCTGAAGCTGCTCAATGTAAGGTGTGTTTGGGGCACATGGGGCTGGGCACAACACAGCCAGCCCTCAGCAGTGGCGGTGTCCTCCCTGACAGCTTGATCAGACTTTGCCCTTGTGTGGTGGATTTAAGTAGCAATTCCAAACTTTAGGCTTCCAGTTGTTTAGTGGGGTGAAAAGGAGGGAAAGCAGGAAGAAAACATGCCCTTATCAGCTGTTCTCTGACTTCATCTGATAACAAACCCCAGGGTGAGCCATGCAAAGCTGTTCCCTTTGAACTTCCCTGAAGTCCTCTCTGTTCATCCTCATTTCCACGGAAAAATGAATCCAATGGAGCTGGGCAGCATCTGGGACTCCATGGAAACAGAGCTGCTTTTTGCTGCCCTGTCTCTTGTGGCATTTTGGGAGATACAGAGAGAGAAGGGGAGGCAGGAAAGAGTTAGTTAAATTTTAAAATGTGAACTGACATATATTGATTTTAGCTTTTCCCTTTGCTGTCCTGTCCTCAGAGAAGGGCCCCAACTCATAGCCACGACCAAGCCCTTTCTAAATGCTGCAGTTATGGATGTTCATGCTGTGGGACAGTGCCACATCCTGAGGAGGTGGTGTGGATGTAAATTGGTGGTCCTCAATAGCCTGATGCTCTTGCAGTGCCTTGCTCCAACTTTTCCTGTATCTTGGCAATCAAATTGCTGGCTCATGTTGCAGACTTTCAGATTTCATGTTTTTGCTGCTGCCATGCCCCTGTCCTAGCAAATGTGGAAATACAAGTGTGGCATGGGTCGTAGGAGTCCTCTCACCTGACCTGTGCTCTGAAAACACTCAGTTCCCCTGCCAGGATGTTGCTTTGCTGGTGATAAGAGTGGTTGGCTCTGTGATGGCTGGGTTTGATGTTCCTAAACAGGAAACATTTGCACCTGCAAGACTTGGCCCTTTGTGCTGTAGAGGCAGCCAAGGCCAGGCAGGGAATCCCTTGGGTTTGGGCAGGCAAACCCAGGATGGAGGAACAGGAGCTGCAGCCAGACCTCTCTAGTGCCTCTGTGCCTAATTAATTACTACTGAGATAGATGAACATCACCACGAGTGTCATCCCTCTTGGCCTGAAAACCATGTGGAGTGGAACTGTGGGGTGCTGGCTTCCTGGGAAGTGGCAAAGGAGATGGAAACTGGGATCTGAATATTTTTTTTTTTCTTTTTGAGAGGTTCCTTAGGGATTTTTATTGGTGGCATCAGGCTCTTGGACAAATGTGTTCCAAGGCATTTTCCATGTGTGGTGCTGAGCTGTGGGGAGCTGAGACTGATCAGTCAGTGCAGGAATCCATTTACAAGGCTGGCTGTTGCCAGGAGCTGTAGCTGAGAGCGCCATGGGTCACAGCAAGGGGAAACAGGCCGTGAAGCGTCAGAGAGGGGGGAGTTTTTTGTGTGTTCACTGCAGGGTTCAGCCTGCTGCTGCTCTGATCTTCATGTGCCATGTGGAACAAACCACCCCTGCAGTGGCAGGTTTTTAGTGTGAGCAGGGCAGGCATGTTGCCAGCTCTAGGCCAAAGTCGGGTTCAGAGCACTTCTAAGAGAGAAAATACACAGAGCTGTGCAGAACTTCAAAACCAGCTTTATTCTGCTTCTCTGCTTGTGACAGTGTGTAAAAGACGGTGTTAATGAAGCAAAGTTCAATTAGATGTGAAGTCAGAACATAGTCCTGCTCCTTTTCCTGACTCTGTTAGAAGTGGTGAAAAGCAGACCATGTCAGAGAATAATGGAACAGTTTGGGTTGGGAGGGACTTTTAAAGACCATCTCGTGCCATGGCCAGGGGCACCTTCCACTGTCCCAGGATGCTCCAAGCCCTGCCCAACCTGGCTTTGGACACTTCCAGGGATGTGTAGGGAATGCACTAATGTCTGAGGAGCTGCAGGACCCTCTTGTGAGCGTTCTGACCATCCCTGTCAGGTGGGAGATCTCTCTCCTCTGCTTCAGCTGCAGGATTCTGCTTCTCTAGGAAGTAAGTTTAGATTGGAGTTTGGGGGTGGCTTCCAGGAAAAGTGCAGCAGTTGCAGCTTCCAAACATGAGTCACCTGAATACTGGCTGGTGTTCCTCCTCCCTCTGTGGGTAAGGCTCATGTGCTGTTGTCATAGGCACCTTCTCACTTGTGTGGCCTGTGACTGGAGGAACACAATCAAGTGGAGAGCAACTGTTTCCCTTTTTGGGTGGAGCCCGTAACCCATTCAGCCTGAATTTGTGCATCTTCCTTTTCACAGTGTAGTGAACTCCAGCCTTAGTCTTTCTCACTGTCTGAGCGAGAATTGAAGCTTCTGTTAAGATTTGCTGGCAAAAGGCAGTTCGATTGTACTGGTGTCACTGTCCTGCTGGCAGGAGTTATCATGACGTGCTTATGCACTTGGGAAATTTGATTTGCATCTTATTGACCTTTCTACTAAACACAGTGTCTTGAGTGTGATCTCTTCTGCCCTGGCAACAAGGTTTCTGTAATCACAAACTGAGACAGAACAAAAAGAAACTTCCTCTCTTACTTGCCACGAATACATTTGTTCTTTGAATAAAAAAACCATCAACCCATAAATCCATCCCAGCCCTGGAGTTAATCTGTGGATTGGAATAAGAGGACTAGAGACATCTCAGGTTTTGTGGCTTCATTTCTGGAAAAATTGTTTGAGCTTCACAGTAAGAGGCTTCTGTTCCCTTCATGCCCTGGGAGTATTGAAGGTGATCTGTATCCTACCTGGTTCCCTTAAATACTCCTCACACAGGCCAGGACCTGCCCTGCTGCCAATGTGATAGACGTGTTTTTTCCTTTGCTTCCCCATTTCCAAATGGCTCAAAGCATCCACTCTTGCAGTGCATAAATCCAGGTGGACTTGGTTATTCAAAAGCTTGGTTTTGAATCTTGCACATGTAAGGCTCAAATGGAGACTCACATGTCAGCATAGGACTCACATGTGACTCACAGGTAAGACCCAAAACTGTTTGGAAGAATGCTGGAAAGTTATCCGTGCTGTCCTGGGTGAGTTTCTTACAGCACTGGCTCTTGGAGAGGTTTAATGTCATAAATGAGTAAGTCAGACTTGCATTTTGTTCTTTTCTTACTCCCTACTGTCTTCTCTTGCCCTACATCTGCTTTTGACAAATTGTAGGTATAGGTTTCTGAGGAAATTGGAAAGGGAGTATATGATTATAAATTAGAAAAATTTTTCTTGTGGGAAAGCAGATGTAGCAAATGATGGTTTAAGGGGTTATGTAAAAAATACTTTATAGCTGGCTGGCACTCTCCACAATCCAATTTCTGGGCTGATATTAAGTGGTGTGCATTCCAGGTTTTGTATTTAATGGGAAAGCCTTAGATTATTTTTTCTTTAATAATAGGTTTGGGTACTTTACTTCCAGGGCCCTACATCTCACTTCTTGCCAGAATTGTTCCATTCTATTTTCTAAATCCCTGGTAGTAATTCTCAGTTTAAATTTAGTCTCGCTGTAAACTAAGGTTGTTCTGGCAAATAGGACCAGAGGCATTTATTTCTCTTGTGAGAAGTAGCTGTAGTGTGTGACTGCTGTAATTAATTGATGTATTTATGGCTTAAGGTCCTGTACATGAAAAATCCAGATGTGTCTGATAGAAGCAAACAGATATTTGGAGTGGATGATAGAACTGCAAAATCATGTATCAAATGTCTAATAAAGCTGAGGCTCTTTCATTAATGTAAATATAAGCATATGTGAGCTTAATAGGCACAAGTCTCACTGCACTCCAGCTTTCAGGTTGTTACAGATTGCAGCCAGCAATGAACTTGCTCTATAAACCAGTAAATCACTGCTAATGCACGACCAGGAGGGACCAGGATACTGCAGCGTGTCTGAAAGGGCTTCAGCTGAACCTTCCAACGTAGTGCAGACTGAAAGACAGTAAATGTGTTGTTACAGCACATTCCTGGGTTGTAAAGTCAAGGTCTGTTGGGCCAGTGCACTGTGCAGTCCTGGGAAGTCAGGAAAGCTGATTGATCTTCTCGATTCTTGTGGCAAAGGAATCCTGCCGTGGGGAAGAAGTCTAAAACTCTCCCCTCCAAGGCAGCACCCAGATTGAACCGACTGATGGAACATTGTGTGCTGGAATTGTTTCAGATCTTACAGCCAAGGGAGAAAGGGATTTGTGAACTTAGGTTTGTTTGTTTGCTTGTTTTATTTTATGGGGAAGCAGGGAAGCAATTTGACGTCAGACTTGAAAAGCCTTGAAGAAAGAACCCCAACAGCTTGTATTTCAGGAACTTGGGATCTAGCAAGTGAAGAGGAGAGATGTTGACATACCTGCTGGTTCTTCCTAGACCAAGTAGGGATGCAGCTTTTGTTGGGCTTAGCTTACACTGTGGCTTATGTTTTTAATCTGTCTCACTGTCTCCTAAACTTCCAAAGGAAGGGAGGGTGTTTTGTTTCCTCTCCATTTCCCCCATCTCAGAGAGCAGGTGATACAAGTATGGAAATGGAAGAGCAGCCTCGTGGATCCCCACCTCGGATCCATCTGAGGGCTCAGGAATTTTAATGTCCGCTGTGCTTTCCGGTTTTTCCCAGGCAGCAGCGTGGAACTGGCTGAGGTTGGACAACTGCACAGCAGCTCTCAGGGCCCCAGGCAGTAAATCTGACCTGCTTCCCATTCCAGTTGCTGTGCTGCTGGCTGACAATGGCTGGGAGCTCTGCAGACACGGGGGGTGACGACACTGTTGGCTGAACCATCCCTTTAGAAGGGCTGCAGTTTCTGCTGGAGCTGCCTTGGCTCTCCCAACCCCGAAGGAAATTTGGTAGCAGGCCAGTGGCCTCTTGAAGCCCTCAGTCAGCTTCTAAAGTGCTGTGGAAGTGCTAATTTTAATAAAATATATTAAAAATGAAGTCTTGAATAATGTAGGAAGAATCCTGCCCTGGCCGATAGCACGTGGGGTTGTGCCATCGGTGGGCTCAGCGCTGGCACTTCTGAAGCCAAGCTGGACTGTGCTCAAAGCACAGCTCGGGCTGACTGTAGGCTGCAGCACTGGACCTGCATTCAGCCTAGAAATGGGAAAAAGGTGCAGTCAGTTAGGGCTGGAGTTTCTCTCCATTTGTTCTCTATAAATTTTAATCCAGATTTATGGCCTCGGCTTGCTGATCTCCATCCACTGGTGCAGTCATAGTTGCTTCCACCAAGGGCTGTCCTGTGCATGCAGAAATGATGGACAAAATTTCCATGCTGGCGTTCCTATGGCTTAGTTTGTCTTTCCCTTGTTGGATGACCAAAGATTTCCATGTGGGGACTGTTTTTGGCTGGGAAAGGGAGATTTCTCTTGGTAGTTGCTGCTTTTGTGACATGGCGTCCCTAAAATTTCAGTCTTGGAAGACCTAACTTTGGATGTGGTCATGTTCTTCCTGTTCCCATTTTAAAGTTCTTGGAACAGCAGTGAACAACCTGGGGTTGAGTCAGGCAGTGTCAGCAAATGCTCTGTCTTGCAGTGTAAATGGCACTGTTTGGTATCAAGGCAGCCAAGTTTCACTGTTGGGTTTTTATAGTGCAAGAAATGGCTGGATGATGTTTGGCTTAAAAAGAAATCCATTTCTTATTAAAAGCAGACTTGATTGCTGGATTATTTTGCAGAGCAGTTTTTATAGGTTGGGGTTTATCTGCAGGTACCAATTCACCCAGCTGAACCAGTATTCCACAGTATGGGTTCTGGGGAGTCAGCCTGAATGGATGTGTTTTCCTTATACTTGGGCAAGGGGAGGAGAACTTAGTTACTACAAAATGTGTAGGTTGTTAATGAGACTTGATCAAATCACCGTGAGGGGCTCACATGGCAAATGACCCTCCTAACAATTTATCAGTTACCTAAATCACAGGATACTGGGAGTTGAAATACTCTTTCAGTGAGTAAAACACCTCCCAGCAGTCAGGGTTTGCTGCCTCAGTGTTGGGATGTGAAAACTTGTAAAACTTTCTCTTAATCACATGACGGACTAAATGGAGAAAGTTCTCCCAGTGTAAAATGAGATGGAGAGGAAAGGGAAGTGTCACTCAGTTACTACTCTTTGCCAAACAGTTTTAGCTTTGGGTAAGGCTTTCTTGTGTCCGGTAAGAAAACGTTCCAGACTTTTGGAAAGGGGCAGGCTGGGAAGTGTGGACTAGAAGACTCAGCCCCTGCTGTAGGACGTGACACAGCTGTAACTTCTCTTCTCCCTGCAGGCTCCACAGAGCCCAGTGTGCAATTAAACAGACTCAGGTAACTGTGCAGAGGATAGGGAGGGAGATTGAAGAGAAGCTGAGATGTACATCCACACGGAACGAACTGGTACGTTGGATTTATTACAACCTCCTTTTGTGGGCTTGCTGAAGCATCTGACTGATGTCTTGATCATAAACTTGGCTTTTTTTAACATTTGAACTCAAAATCTTTCTTCAAACCTGTCACTTCAAATGGGAACTCACCTGAGAGCTGTGTGATGGAATGACTATGAGTTGTGTGTGGTGCTCAGTTGGATTGATGGACTGCTTGGCCTATTTTTACCTTTTTTTATATAATGACTTTATGCTATAAAAGCATAAACATTGCACAGTGCAGGGAAGAGGCTTTTCAGGAAAAACAAACTTGTAATGATTTAGATCAATCTTGACAGGAAGCTGTGGTGGATTCAAGGTGAGGTGAGTCAGGAAGGCTGTACCTTCCTGCACCCCAACTCCCTTCGGATGAACAGAACTCGTGCAAGAGCTGTCACTCAAGTGACATGTTCATTTTATGCAGGAATTGTACTGGATCTTGCAATAGCTTTTGACAGTTTGTTTTGCCTGCCCTCTTCCCCTCTCCAGAAGTGTCTGCTGGCACTGGTTTCTGCTTTCTGCCCAGCAGAGCTGGGCTCAGCTCAAAGCAATGAGCTGTCAGAAAAGAGGTGGCTTGTGGTGACTTCATTACACTGGTGCTCACTGGCACATGTCTGGATGAGTTGCTGTCCATCCAAAGCAGAAAACCATCAGAGTCTTTGGGAATCTGTTGCCTGTGGTAATCTGTGAACTCAGCTTTTAGTCTGGCAGGCACTAATGTTGTCCTGTTTATTCCTTCCCTCCTATAACCTTTCTTGTGGAACTGCTTCCATGCAGGGAAAAACTTGACTTCTCTTTTTTTTTTTTTAATCTGTTTTTCTCCCAATAGAAGAAGGAGAGTGAATGTTTACAGCTGAAGATCCTGGTGCTACGTAATGAACTGGAGAGGCAGAAGAAGGCCCTTGGTCAAGAAGTAGCCTTGTTGCACAAGCAAAAAAGTCGTTTGAGTGACAGAGGTAAGTGTAGCAACCTCAGCGTGGTTTATGATCATGGTGCCCAGAATGGCATGGTTTCTGTTTCATTTTTAGTTATTGTCTGGCTCTAACATGCTATGTTTTTTCTTTATCTGAAATCTGCAGGCAGGTGTAATTTCTTCTGTGTTATACTGAGCTTTGGACAGCAGTTTGTGGTGTCTTGTCTCTAAATAACTTCTTACTGTGACACCTCTCTGAAGTAATCTTTAACCTGTGCCTTATTAACTTTTTAGGAGAAAATCAGAAGAGCTGCACTGTAATACAGTGAACAGTGGCTTTATAATGTCAGGGGGAAGTTACTGTACCTGTGACTAGGATTCCATTTTAAGTGTTAGGAGAAAGTAAATCCCTCCTAATAGCTTGTTATGTAAGTGAAAGGTGAAATGCTCAGCCATCCTAGTATTTTCCTTTACTGGGAGGGTGTCCTGCAATAAAATGCTGCATCACTGCCCCTTTGGAGCTCACCAAGGCCAGGCTACACAAATGTTAGATCTTGTTGCAGGATTTTTTTTTTGTTTTTTAGTGCTTATTTGAGTCTCAAGCTATTAGTCTCTACTAAAAGGAGTTTTTCCCCATGCACCTCATCCTGGCTGTGCAAGGGTTGAGATGCCCTAATTCATTATTGCTTGGCCATGAGGGGAACAGGTACAAAAGGAAGGTGAAATCTGGTTGTGTTTGGTGAATGGGTGCATGGAGATCCCACTGTGCTGGCATTCCCTACTTTGGGAGCATAACATGGAAAGTGGGAAGAGTCAGGGGAGGATTACTGCCAGCATTTGTGTCAGTGTCTACTATTAAAACTTCTGATAACTAAGAAAATACCTATTTTCTTTTCCCTGATTCCTCTTGTTGTTTAGAAAATGCATTTGGGACTGAATACGAGAAACTTGGAGAGCACAACGAATCCCTGGGTGAATTAAGGAAGGAATGCACTGCCAAGAGGTAAAAGGGCCTCTGCTTGCTCTGCAACTGGAAAAGAAACACAGGCTTGAGAGGAGGCCATTGGAAATGGGAATTCTGGCACCAAATCCTTCCTTATGTGGCCCCAAAACTTCTCTTAAAACATCTCTGCTACAACTTGTAGATATCTAAAGGGAGAATTACAAGTGGCAAGTCTAGAAGAGAAGAAAACAGATGCTTGGTGGCCTGTGTGGGCTCTGATAGGATTTTTAGGTCTGTTTTAGTGTCACAGCTCTGTAATACTTAATTCTCAGTCGAAAAATGTCTGAAATGTGAGGTACATGTGTGAAAACAACAACTTCTGTCTGCTGTGTTACTGTTTTGGGTGGAGTTACCCAGCTTTTGGGGAGGGCAGGTGGTACTTGGGGAGCTGCTTGTCACCCTTATTTAAGGCTTTTGAGGGAATTAATGGGTTTGGGATCTCTTTCCCACAGAGAACAGCTTTTGAAGACAAATGCCCAGCAGACTATCCGATGCAAGCAGCTGCTGTCAGAGCTGTCCTACATCTACCCCATTGATCTGGTATGTGCTCAGCATCCTAAAAACCTGCCTGATTTGAAATGAACTTCCTATGTATGACGCTGTTTTATTCACGGTGAAATCTGCTCTTTGCTCATCCTGTTTATTCCAGCTACTTCTGGAATTTCATCCTTGGATTGCAAACTTCACAGGGAGGGCACTCCACTGAAATAGTAGAATAGCTCTAATTTAAAGGATATTTGCATTATTGTTGACAATGGTGTAAAGTAACCCTGACAGTGGGTGAGCTGAACTCCAACAGAGTGCACAGAAACAGATGTCAAAATGTCGAGCTCCAAAACCTTTTACATAATGATTTAAAATCAAGCTCTTCCCTCTTTAAAAAAGTTGCATACATTTTCTGAATTCTGCGAAATGTGGATTAAAATACTGTGTCAAAGTCACTCTGAGTTTAACTGGATATTTAGGGTTTGATTTTTTTTTTTCCTTAGCTTTTTCGTCATTGGATTTTTTCAGGTTTTGGTTTTCTGGATGTTACTGTTCCATTCTCACTTTTCACTGTTGATTTTAAACTTACAGAATGATCAGAAGGATTACTTTGTTTGTGGAGTCAAGCTTCCTAATTCTGAAGACTTTCAAGGTAGCTGGATATTCTTAATGTAGCTGTTACAGTTAACACTGCTTCTAAACTTCAGAGAATCAAGTAAACTGATAATAATGGCTTGGGATCCAAATTTTTGACCGGAAAGGTCTGGACTAGAGGAAAACTTAGGAATTATTTATCCCTGCTTCCTTGCTCCTGCAAAAGAGGTTTCTTGTTGGCTCTTAGAAAAGCATCTCTGTGTTCTGAGACTCCACAAGCAGAGCTACCCAGCGGGGCTGTGGAGTCTCCATCCTTGGGGATGCTCAGAGCCCAGCTGGACACAGCCCTGGGCAACCTGCTGCTCCCTGCCCCTGCTCTGAGCCTTCCCAGGGGTGCCTTCCAAACTCAGGGATTCTGCAAAGTACTTGAGTCTGACCTAAAATTCCTCTGGGGCCACTTTTAGTCCATAAATCTTGCTGGGGCAGCAGGCAGGAATCCCCACTGGGTTTGCTGGAGCTGCTGGAGAAATTACAGGATAAATACCTCACCAAAATGAGCCTCTAAACCTCTGTGACAGTATGAAGTGCTTTACAAGTCAGCTGCTACTTTAACTGTCGACCCTCATCCTGTTGCAGAGGCAAATGTTTCATGTGCCTGTGTGTATAACAGTTGTACAGGTAACTGCATGCATTCAGCTGCACGTGTTTGGTGTGACTGGAGCCCCGGGAAAATGCCCTGGAGAATTTCCCAGCATTTGCTCACTCTGGTTTCTTGAGCAAAAACCTCCATCAGCTGTCTAACTCTTTAAAGCCATCCCATAGTAATTAACTTGTACTAACAATGTGTATATTGGATGCAGAATGGTGGAGGAATAATCTTTAAAACAAATTAATTTGTCAACAGGACAAAACCCCAGTCTGTTGCTTTGTTTTCCTGATGGCACTGAGTGTTCTAATGAACTCAGTTTGGTAATTCTTGAGGAGTAAGTGGTGTGCATCTTCTGGCCCACTTTCAGTTCCCAGGTATTAATTCCTTACAAAAGAATTACTAATTCTTCCATCCAAGGCTCTAAAAATACAAATGTATTGTGGTGAAGAAATACTAAGCATCCAACTTATTGAAATATGCAGTTAAATTTTAAACCTGACATGGATCTTATCTCACTCAGGAGATAATATTTTTTTAAAAATTAGGCATCTGAAGGATCAAAAAAGAATTGATTCCCTAAAAAGCCACTTTTGCTGCTGGTTCTCTTTGGTTGATTTCATGGGATTCCCTTGTGCATCAGGAGGGGTGACTCTTGTGCCATTTGTGTCCCCTACAAGGAACTAAAATTAGAGAAAAGGGAAAGGAGAAGCCCTGACGTGGCTAAAGGATGTGTCATTACAATCACCAGAGCTGGGTGTATTCCCAGCAAGTCAAGCTCCAAGGTTGAAACCTGAAATGTCAAATTAAAACAGATACTTTAAAACGAGGGGTTAATCCAGTTTTTGCAGTTTTTGGCAGAGAGCAGAGTTCCTGCCCTGGAGTGGGTGTCTCTCCAAGTGACCTCACTGATGGCTGGAGTTGTGCAGGAGTGCAGCCTTCCCCTGACCCTGGCAGTCCATCCACACGAATGCACAAAGCTTAAGGCTTGAGTTTTGTCTTGGGAATCTTGTTCCATTCTTCCCACCTTTTCTTGGCCCTCCCCCAGCCAGGCAGTTCAGCTTTGAACGCGTAAAACTGGCAGGAGAAACGAGCCATGACCCACTTTCCGTGAGAGCCAAACACAGTGAATGCAAAGCTCTCCAAAGGGACTTCAGTGTTCCTAAGTTCTGGCCTCTGGGAGCTGCAGCAGCCGTGGTGTTCTCTGAGCAGTAGGGCTGAGCACCAGGATTCGGTGGATCCCACAATGGACTCTCCTTGTTGTTGGCAGCGAAGGATGACGGAAGCATCGCCGTTGCCCTGGGCTACACTGCTCACCTGGTTTCCATGATCTCCTTCTTCCTACAAGTGCCACTCAGGTATCCCATCATCCACAAGGGCTCCCGCTCCACCATCAAAGACAACATCAACGACAAACTCACCGAGAAGGAGCGAGAGTGAGTATGTTGGGAATGCACTCACGGCCTTCCCTCAGAACAACAAATCAGCACCAAAAAACCCCCCACCCTGGATGGTTTTGAGTCCTCTGAAGTGACAGGGAATTTGAGGGTACTGTTTCCAGTAGTCATTTGAGTTTCTCGTGTTGGAATTCTGGGATCCAGCAGAGTAGTTCAGCTTTGTTGTTCTCGCTCTCTTGGCACACATACGCCTCTGATTTGGCTTCCAGTAATGCTAGAAAAACTTCAGTAGTGTTTCTTCCAGGTAAGTTTTGGCTGCTGGTTGGAAAAATTACCCTTTATGTTTTGCTACTGGCTGTGGGAGTAAATTGCAGATGGCACGTGCAGCCTCACTGGGAGCTACTGCCAGTGCTGGGGTGGGGGCAGACAAATGTGAGGAAAAAAATTTTCTCTAACACAGAGAGTTTTAATCAATTGAAAAAGAGCACAGTAAACTTCTACCTACTGTGAATCAGCTTAATATTCAGTAAAGAGCTTTTTGTTTCTTCTGTAATCATTGTCTTTCAGCATAATAATCCAAATCAGGGTGGAAGGGTTTTGTTGTGCCTAGCAATCAGGATGGGGGTGCTTGGGAAGGGTCTGATTTCCCTTTGAAGCTTAGTAACTTAAGGAAGACAGACAAGGTAATTTGCCTTAAGAGTCGGAATCACTCAGGTCTTCTTGTTTTGACACAATAAAATACAACTACATCATGATGTCCTGCAAAGTAATTTTGATGCCATTTTCTTAACTTGTCCGAACACTTCCTGGGTAAGTTAACAGAACATTAACTTGTGTGGCTTCAGTGTAGGTCCTGAAGCATATGGTCATATCCTTCCTGAGCACCACTTGGAGGAGGATTGCAAACTAGAACATTTATATCTGCAAAACAAATTTCTGAGGAGTAGAGCTGCCTGTGTGTGGGTGTATACAGATTAACCCAATTTCCTGTTGTCTGAGACAGATTGGAGGGTTTAGTCCTTCAGGCTACAGCCTTCCAAACCCTCATGACTTAATCCCTGATTTCACAATAGATTTGTGAAAAGGAGAAAGCTTAGCTAAGAGTATGAATCCCTGTTGGGTCATTTACCTGTATTCTGCAAGATTTTTTCAGGATTAGTTCCTGCCTGAGATCTTCTCTTCCCAGCTATTGAAGAGACAATCCCACCAACTCTCAAAGGACTTTGGTTACTATAGAAAACCTTAATTGTCTTAAATTATAGTTTTTTTTTCCTAAACTAATGGCTTATGTTTCTCCCTGGCTCCTGACTACATTTAGAACAGCAATTAACATGCATTATGAAATTTCTTTTCAGTCACCTGTCCTTTAGCAGCTTTTCAAACTCCAACATAAACTGTTGAGTAATTGCAGTGAGGTAATCCCTGTATTTAATCTTTACTATAACACATACATCCTGATTACTGACTGTGTTAAACATTTTACTTGGCATTGTACTTCTTTTTTTTTTTTTTTTTTTTTTTTTTTTTTTCTTTATGACAAGGTTGCCCCAAGATTCTTATTAGGAGCTTCTAGAAATTGTGCTTTTGGGTGAGTTTTTCTCTCCAGAGCAAAATCTTAAGTAAATGTGTGTATTTATAAAGTTGTAATGTATAAAGGTATAATGTATAAACCCTTTCAAGTTTTTCTCAGTGCTCAAGTCTGGTTGGCAGGCTGGTGTTGGGTCATAGCTTAGACTCCATGATCTTGGAGGTCTTTTCCAACCTTAATGGTTCTGTGATTCCTGAAGGTGGGATGAGGGATGGAATGCCTGCCACACAGTGTGTGGTCAGCCCTGTCATTGTAGGGATATGAGTGTTTATAATCCATCCAGTCAGTGTGTTCCCCTTTATTCAAAACACAGTTGTGGTACTACAAAAACACTGTTTCCTTCCTGGGAAGGGCTGTCCAGCCCTGGCACAGCTGCCCAGGGCAGTGGGGGTGTCCCCACCCCTGGAGGGGTTTGACAGCCCTGTGGATGTGGCACTTGGGGACACGGGTGAGTGGCGGCCTTGGCAGTGCTGGGGAACAGTTGGATTTGGGTCATTCCTTAACATCTACCAACCTACATGGTTCTATGGATCTATAACTCCCAAATTTAAGCTCCTTAGGACAGCAGCATGTTCCTCTGTCCGGTGACAAGCAAGCATGTTTGCAGAATAAACCACCTCAATTCTTTGGCTCCGTTCTGTTGCAACTGAAACCTAACACTTCATCACATCCTCATCAGCAGAGCGAGAATGCTGGGATTAAACTACTTCTGATGTGTCCTGACACTGTTGTCTGTCAAGCCCTGCATTTCATGCTACTGGTAGTCTGCTCCCAGATTTTTTTAATGCAGAATAGCTTCCAGCTTAGGGCAAAATAAGGATTGTTATGTCTGGAGTGGGACACACGTTGGGAATTTCCCTGTGTTGGTGTTGCTCCTCATGTCCTAGTATTTTGTAATATAAACAGCTTGGAAATGCATATACCCCTGTAAGAAAAATAATGGGGTTTTTGGAGTTTAATCACCTTTCTAGGATCCTGCGTGTGTCTGGACAAGTGAGATGCACATTCAGAGCAATTACTTCTGTTGGATTTTTGCATTGTCGCTCATACTGTGTCTTTTAAAAGACTTTCAAGAACTCTTACCTCCCTGCTAGGTAAATTGGAAATGAGAAGGGTTTCAAGAAATAGTTTTGCTGAGAGGGTAAGCCCCCAGGGTTGGAGGTGTCTCAGCAGTGCCCAGCACAGTCCTGCTGGTCAGGAAACCTTTGCATTATGTTGTGTGTGCTTCACAGTGTTAAATCAGGAGATGGGAGTTACTGACAGTGGAAGTTCTGATGTGAAAAGTTTCTTCTCAGGCCTCTGATTAAAACAAACGTGTGATTCCTTGCCAGTTCTGCCCCAAAACTGCTTCCAAATTACCTTCCTCAGTGTGTTGTCACACCTCAAAGAACTGAAAGACAAGCTGGATTTGCAAAGAAGTGTTGCTGAACCAGCCTGTGGATAATTTTGGAGCATTTGGAACCCACTTGTGGAATGAGCACAATCTATAGGTGATCCTCACTAGTGGGGCCTCCCTCCAGTTGGGAAGAAGGGGAAAATCAGTGTCTCAGCTGTAACAGACTTGGTCCAGCAGCTCTTGGGGGGGTTCTTGTTCTGTGCCTGGGAACAGATGAGCCACTTGCAACAAAGCAGCCTGGAAAGTGGGGACACAGGCAAGTGAAGGGGAACTCTTCACGGCCATGAGCGTTCCCCAGCTCAGTGGAGAAGTCTTTAATCATATTTGGGGCTTCGGCTGAGATAATGAAATGGCAGCTTTGGGGAGAAATCTTGGCAAACTTAAATCAGATGGAGGGAGATGTTTGGTTGAGAAATCCAATAGCTGTCAAAGCAAAGCTGATTCTTTGGGGTAGATGGAGTGTGTGTTAAGTGTGCAGCTATATTGCTCAAAGAATGCTTTCTGCCATGAACTTCTCTTGAACTGTATTTTTACATTCTACATTCTTGAGGATATTTAGCTCGAATCCTGGCTTATTTTATTCTTGATTACCAAAATAATGCTCATGCCTTCAGTGGGTCAGCAAATATTGCAGTGCATAGATTAAGAATTAGATCAGGTGTTCTTTAATAAATTTAGGTCCTGTTAACACTGTTTCTGGGAACTGGAAGTTTTTACATGCTCCTGGCCAGGCTGAGAGAGCAGATTTTTGTTTACTGCAGTGGATGAGACCACTGACCCCAGACATCTCCAGCTGAGAAATGTTTCTGTGAAGACATACTAGACTTAATTTTCTCCCATTGGAACACTATACTCCTGATGAGATTCTTTTTCAAAACATGATTTCATTGTTTCACATAAGCAGGGACTTGCCCTGTGTAAAGTGTCCTCCGGTTGAAAATGATCCTCCAGTGGCAGGAGATTTACACTTCTGATAGCAAGGGTTGTGCTCTGCCCTTTCAGACAGCCCTTGTGCTGTGACATCCATCATGGCCTGGATGGTGCAAGCCTGGAATCCAAGCTGGAATAGGTCACAAGATGCCCAATTTACAAAAAGCCATCAGTGTCAGTGGCTCCATGGATTCTTCTCTGTGCTTTGGGCTGTTTGAAAGGGTTCTTTGGTGAAGCAGTAGAATGATTTCCTCTTGTATAAATTGGTGACTGTTATCAGGAACTGCCTGACTCTCAGAATCTGGGTCTTTTCTTTTGTATTTTCTCCCTCCAGTCTGCCCACACTGAAGCTATTGTGCACTGTCCAAGAGCAAGGGCACAGCAGTTACACTTATCACAAAGAGATGCTTCTGCTTTCCATTATCACCTTCTTAATGTTCAGACAGGCATTTTGAAAATACATTTCAGAAAGTCACACTGCTAATGTTTTCCTTTCCCACTAAACTAATTGTCTCTGTGTTGTGCAGAGCTTGAAGGAGGATTTTTTCCCCTTGGCAGTCTGTATTTTTGTCATCAAGTTTTGTTTCACAAGTGTAGGTTTTTTCTTTCAAGTAGGAACTCAAACCCATTTAGTAATGCAGTCTGAATTCCCTTGGGATTTGGGATTCATGCCTTAATCTCTAATAAGTCAAGTGCACACTTGCCATCCTTTTTTCTGCCTTTTCATTTAATTTTGGGTGTTCTGCTGAAGATCTGTGCCAGTCTCTGCTCTGAAGCTGACAGAACTGTGGTACAGCTTCTCTGAGAAGGAAAAAGGTTTTAAAGCTGTGCAGCCAAAGCTCCTTGTGCCCTGTCCCTCAGGTAGAATTCTAAGAGGTTGGAAGTGCTTGGATTTTGGTGCCTGTGGCTTTTGAGCAGCCTAATTTTTCCTAATATTTGATTTGAAGTGTCCTGGGGAATCACGATTTCAAGTGCTGGCTGGACAGTGGTGATCATTGTCACTTGTAAGGGTTTGCTTTCTTCTGGTTCAGAGAAGTCTCAGCACTTCTAAATAACAACGTTTGCTCTTCTGGACCCACCATTCCCTTACAATGAGCAAACAGGATGTGGTTGGGTTGGAGGGAAAACCCTCCTTCCTCCTTTGCAGACCCCCAAAAGGGGGTCAGGGTGAAATAACTCAAACTTAGGAAATATTTAAACCTTCTTCTTGTACACTCCTCATAGTTCAGGCATATCAAGCAAGAACTCGTGACTTTTTCAGGTCATTATCTTATCTAGTGGGGCTATTTAGTTCTATCCTTGTATAGACTGTCCCATCAGTAGATTTAAGCTTGAGACTCATCATTTTCTTAACTGCCCCATTTTTTGTAGTGTTGTGTGAGGCACAGTTGTTCCCTAGATCTGATGGATGGCTCTGTTATCACACCAGTGTCTTACAGACACAGAAATTACATCAGTTCCTTATCTGTATAATAGTGAATAATTGGGTTTCAGCTGCATCCTGCCAAGTCTGCTCCACAGCCATCTCCCTGCAGCCATCCTGCTCACTGTCCTTGGAAATGAGAAGTGAAGGAAAAAGCCAGGTTGAGTTTGTTCTCTGACAAATTTGGTGCAGTTGGCCAGGAAGTATCAGATACTGTAAATACAGTGATGTGAAAATACAGTGGTGCTGGTTTTATTTAGTCTTGGGACTAAGATTCCAGTCTTTAAGGTCCCTTCCTACCCAAACCCTTCTATAAGAATTAAGTGTTCCTAAGGTGTGTCCTTGGTGTTAGTTTGACTTGCAAAGCCACAAATATTCCTGGTCCTTGGAGTTCTGCATGATTTTGAAAATTAAGGCTTTATAGCACAAATCTAGACTAGATTTGGAATTTTACTCAGATTTGCCAAATGAGATGTGATGTGCTATCGAAATTGTGCCACGCTTCAGCCTGGGGAGAAAAGTCAGATGTGAGGTGTAGAAATCATTATTCTACCCACTTCTTCTCTTCAGAGCTTTCTGAAGTAGAGATTAAACTTTAATATAATTTGGAGTATGGCAGAAGTCTGAACAGAAGAGAGAATAAAAGATCTAAAACACATGCTGTAACACCAAAGTAGAAGCAGGTGAAAGCAGTTAAAAATGAAGCAATTTCTTAAGCTTTAAAAATAGTTTGTATTAAAGACAGGCTGTTACAGACAATAAAAATGGGCCACCAGGCTATTGGTACATATGTGATAGTTCTGGATGCAGAGGAGTCCATAAATCACAGGACACAACAGTAAATGTATCTGGACTTGAATTCGTAGGAGATACTTGAGGTCTGAAGTAAATGTATGGAATAAGGATTCTTTCATCTTTCCCTAACACTTACCACGTGCCTGAACCAGGAATCCTGGGATTCTCTTGCATGTTCATCAAACACTGAAGTGATTATGTAAAACACCTAAAGATGAGCTGAGGGTATGAAATCAGAGGAGCTCTTGAGGGCTCATAAGTAGTTGGGTAAGGTCAGCAGAGAAAGGTGGGACAGTGAAGAGGAGTTTTCAGTGGTTAGAGTAGGATATTCCACACTATTTCTTTGAGTTGTAGTAAGAGAGGTCTAATGCTTAAACCACCACCACAGTGAGGTTGTTTTTAGCTTTGAACCGGGCCTGTGGTTTTCCAGAATCAGTGTCTGCAGGCAACTTGAAAAGATCTTTTTTCTCTAATCAATTTTCTGGTGTTTTCACAGTATTAGTGAGCAGTGGAGACACTTTAGTAGCAAATTGTTGCCCGGGCTGTCTTATCAAAACCAGGGGTTTAAATCCATATATTTAAAAGTCAGTAAGAGATGAGTTACAACCCTTTGTTAAGGAGTAACTGATACTCTTTACGAGTCACTATTAAAATTACTCCTGCTGTCTGCCCTGCTCTTTATAGACAGGAATAGATCATCTGCTCAGGGTGTATTAGGGCTGTGTTTTAAGGAGTCTAAGTGCTGCTGAAATATTACATTCTGTAGTTGTAAGTAAATATCAATGTATTTTTCCAAGGGCACAGGTTGAACCTGGCTGAGCAGAAGCTGTTCAGTTCAAAATTGCTGCCTGCTCTCGTGGCAGGGGTGTGGTCTCCTACAGTGGTAAATGCTCCTCTGAGGAGGACGAGAGGTTGACTCAGAACACATTTCCTGTTACTTGACAACTTCTCTCAGATTATCTTTTCTGGTGATCACACAACAGTTACCTGTAGCTTGTGTTTTTTCCCTCTTCCCACTAAACATCCCACACTTACCCCTTGGAACTTGCCATCTCAGAGTAGGTATCTGTGTTGTGCTTTAAAGAAGCTTTAAATTATTTCCCCCAGCCCCCTAGACATACCAGCAAGAATGGAAGAAAGGAAGGTGCACTTAGGGGCAGAGTGGGCAGGCAGAGGCCATTTTGCAGTTTATTACGTGCTTTGTGATTATAAAAGTACTGAAATAGTAGTTTTCAGAAGTATTTAGGATAACTAAAACCTTGCACAGCAGACTTAGCTTTCTGCAGCATGCCAGAAGGAGGGGTTGAGGTCTTGCTTTTCTGTGGAGCAGGAAAGAAGAACTGGATGTAGGGAGCCAGCAGTTGGAGTTGTGGTGAATTGTAGTCAGTGAAGCACTGCATGAAATGTTGGGGTTCCTCTCCCTTGACTTCACTGCTTGTGACCAGGCTTAATGGGCAAGCAAGATAACACACAGAGGCAGACAGAACAGTTGGGGATATTTTTCTCTGGAATCATAAATGTGCACACACAGACAGCACTGACAGTTCTCCAGACTTGCATGTCAGTGGTTGTTGGGAAGGCTGACCCAGGATGTGTGTGGCTTAAAAGCTTTCAAGATTAATTAGTGCAAGTTGGAGGGGAGAAATGTGAATACTGGCAAAGAAGCAGGAGCAGAGTGATAAACAGAAAAGCCTAATTTTCCCCTGTGTGTGGGAGATGGTAGCACCATAAACCAATTTTTATCCCCTTTTCTATACAGATTGAAGAGCTCTGTGTCTAATAATAGAATACATGGTTCCCATTACCAGTGACTTCATGAAATCCTACCTTGGAGTGAAACATGGCTTGTGTTCCTAATGGTGCTTTTATTGTCAACCTTGGGTTGGTTTTAGGCTGTTAATTGTAAAGGTATCCTTTAAATGTAACCCCTGCTCTGCCCGGGCAGTGTAACTGGAGATATGGAGATGAATTCCTTTTGCTCTGTGTTTTACACTTAGAATGGAATTTTTGTGGCATGTGTTCATTTGGAAAGGTTTCATTTTCTTGCATGGGGAACTAGTTGGATTTATAGATCTATTAAGCAAGGTGAGTTAGATATACACTATTCACAGGGATTTTTATATTCCTCAACTTGAAGTGACCCGGCGAGTTTGAAAGCAGCATAAAACCTGGAGCTGACATCTCAATATTTGATCTGCTGTGATCATGCCCTGCTGACCTTTAGCTTTAATGGCACCATATAATTCTTAAAAGTTGCAAATGCACTCTACTGTGGGGCTGATGGATGATAAAATCCACTTTGCCTAATCACCTCTCCAGAATGTGTGTTGTTTCTAGTAGATACTGATCTTCTGTATTTGTTATCTTATATTTGAGGGAGCCTTTGGTTTCTGCCTTAATGTGGGGTTTATGCAGATAATACACTCAGCATCTTGATTAGGAGCTGCAGGACATGTGGTTCTTGAACAGGCAGGAGCTGCTCTCGTGGTGGAGTTCCCATAACCATGAATTTCAGATCGTACTGAGATTGCTGAGTTGCCCCCGGTGACCTCAAACCTCTGCTGCTGAGGAGGAGTTAAAAGACAGCCCTCAGAACTCCAGTGAGCAGCTCCAAGAGCTGTTTATGAAGAGAAGTGCTGCCCTTGAGCTGAGATTTCCAGAACAGATGCATAAAATGGTATTTTTGAATGCAGAAGCTGTCAAACAGTCTCAGTACTCTAAGGGACTGAAGCTTTAGTTCTCCCACCTCACGCAGCAGGTGAGGCAGTGCTGTGCTGTTCTGCAAGCTGCTTGTGACATTTAAGTGGTGAGCAATATTTACTAAAGAGGAGAAGTAAACATTAGGAGTGTATTTGCAAGGGCTGTAGTGACCTGTGATGCTCTAAGTGACTTAAACCTTTGGGGAGGGATAAAAGGAATCAATTCTGTTCTGAATTATTTCACCTTAAATGCTTTTTTCTCCCCTCTTTTTTTTTCCTTTCCCATCAGATTTCCTTTATATCCAAAAGGAGGGGAGAAGCTTCAGTTTGAATATGGAGTTTATCTTCTCAACAAAAATATAGCACAGGTAGGTACACTTGAGGTGATTTTTTTATTATTATTTACTTACATCTATTCTTTGCTTAGTGTCAGTATGACCTGTGTGCATGTGCTGTCTGGTGATGGTGTTCTCTGTGGGGATCATCTGTGAAGTAAGAGATATCCTTGAAATCCTTGTCTTACCTTACAGCTCTGGGCTTGAGGTTTTATTGAGTGGTGCTTAGAGGAGGACTGGCCACACAATGATAATTGAGCTTTTCCTTTTCAAATTGTAATTTCTATGAGTCTGTACACAGACTGAAAATTGTGGTTTCTGCTTTTTTATTCTGTTATACTTGAAGATCCATCTGTGTCATTCTCACTGCTGTGTCTTTAATTTGCTGTGTTATTACTTTAACCAGTATTCTACTATTACAAGAAAACACCAGTGGAAAATCTAAAGTCTTGCACATGCATGACTTTATACTTAATTTAAAAAAAAATGGTTCCTCTAATCAATCCTACTTCCTTGCTTGTAATGTACTTTTAAAATCATCACATAATCACTTATTATAATAATCTGGTTTAAGCCTCTTCCTCTTTGCAAACTTTTATGCTCTGAAAGACCTCCTTCCATTTTTTAAAGTGTTCTCAGTTTCTGAGGGTTCTTCTGGTCCCCAGTTCTCCATCTGGATCCCCACCTTTCCTGAAGTGCAGTGCCCACAGCTGGATACAGCTGGGCAAGCATTGCTTTCAAAGCACTGAGGAGAGAATTGGGAGAAATGTAGCACAGGTCTTGTCCCTTTAGTTCCAGTTGATTGTGCTCCAGTAGGTTTGTACTTTTAACAGAGCCCAGCAGAGTGACTCTCACTCAGTGCAGCCCCAGGTACCTTCTGCCCACTGGGAGTTTGGGCAGGTGACTTAGTCATGTTTTACATCTGCCCCTTTTTGTTCTCAGTCATGTTCCTGATCTGGTGATGTACAAAACTGGGCAGAGGTGGGTTGAGAACTCAGTCTCAGCTTTGTGCTGCTGCATCTCCAGCTCTCCTAAATCAAATATTGCTGGAGCTGGGGTTCTCTTCTCTTCTCACCCAGGTGGAGCCCCCCTTCCCCTGTGCTTCCACTTAGAGCCATTCCTTACTGTACCCAAAGAGTCCTTGCTCTGTACTCAGTCCTGCTTCATGATTATCCCATTTCCCCAGCTTCCTCGTGAGCATATTGCACCAGAAAGTGCCAAGAGATTTAAATTCCAACAGAAATATGCTTTTTCTGTTTCTAACCTATTTGTAAGGCTTGAAATTAGATTAGTCTTACGGTTTTATTCTTGAAAAATCTGGCCTTTTTATGCTTAGTTTCTACTTGTTTGTTTTTCCAGTTCTGTCTTCCACCACTTTTTCTCTATTCCTTACCCCAAATTGAAGTAAAGCTTCTGGATCTTTTTGGGTTGTTTGTTTTTTAAGCTTGGATTGCATTTACCATTTTCCAGACTTCTGGTGTCTTGCCCATGCTCAGTGTATTTTGGATGATAACCTTCAGTGGCTCTGAAATTACTTAAAGGCTAAAATATCTTAAGATGAAGTTAATCAAGCCCTGCTAATCTTGGAAATTCACTTAACCAGGCTGTTAGTGGAGCTTAGACTGTGCCTCTTTGTTGGTGGTATTAGTAATAGCAGACAGCTGTTCACACTTGACCTTCCTGGGGGAAGACTGGTGAGAAAAAGGGATTAAATACTCTCTGATAGCTTTCCCTCTCCGTTACTATCAAATCAATGCTTTCCTTAATCTCTGCTTCCATAAACCCATTAGTTCACTCTGACCTGGGAGTCGTGGAGTTTGCCATTCAGTCATGAGATGCAAACAGGAACCTCTGGGCTTCTTGTCTCCCTCCAGGAGCTGAACTCTTCACGTGCTGGTTGTTTGCAGTTGGTGTAGTCGGGGTTGGTGGGCTCTTGTGCCTGTTGCATTTTATAGGAATGTCACCACTTCCCTAGTTTTCCTGTTTGTCTCTGGCTTGTCCCTCTTAGACCCACTGAAACCTCTCATTCTGAGGCCTCTGAGCAGCTGAACACAGGGCCACTCACCCCTGTTGCCTTCCAGGTCCTGGCAGTTGGTTTCTGAAACCACTGGCAAGTGTTGGAACCCATAAAAGTAAATGAAGACTTTTAATGCGTATTTGTGTGGAAAAAGTTTCCAAATTTCCGTGGGGTCAGTGGTGCTGTGCAAGCTGGAGCGGTGGTGGCCAGACTTTGAAGTGGTTTGTGCAACACCAGTGGTTCACGTGGTAATGTTTGGGATTGTCTGCTCTTGGATATAAAAACATAATAAAAGTAATTTGGGATTTCTGGGGGGGCTTCTCCTACTTATTTAATCAGGCAAGTGTTACTGATGTCCACATAAACTATTGTGGTCACCTTTGTTTTGATATCCTTGGTCAAATATTGTAGCTTTTTGTAGTTCTGCCAAGGGGGAGTTCCAGTGTGGAAGCAGAACAGGTAGATAACTGCAGGAAAACATCCCAACCCCTCTGTCTCAGGGGCTGACTCGACCTGAAAACCTGAGACTGTGTGAATCCTTTGTATTCCTGGGGATGCTGGAACTGTTGAATGGAAGTAGCTTTTAGGAGACCAGGGCTGCTTTCAGAGAAGCTCCCACATGTGCTTGGTTCATGTGGGTGTGTGAAAGTAATGAAGTTTGGATGGAGAATGAGCAGCTGCCTCTCTCTCAATCTCCAGACCATCACAACCTGAAAGAGGATCCTTTTAAGGCCCAAAGGTGTTGGCCTTAATTCAGAGAACCAGTCCTGAAATGACTCTTTGTAACGAATATATGTGAGTCCATTGCCTAATTCCCTCTGTGTGCTGTGGAAAGGCTGGAGGTGCCTGGGAGGGACAGTGGTGACTTCACTGGAGAGTTAAGAGCCTGGGTCTCCATCACCTCACTTGAATCATTCCTGCAAGTCTTGATCACTGTGGGTGAGAGACAAAGAGCCCAGAAAAACTTTTATCAACTTCAAGAAATACTTGAAAGGGTTTGTATGAGCTCTCCCAGTTTCACAGATTTTTATACAAAGTTTTATTCCCTTTCACAATTAGCTGGAGTTCTGCTGGCAAAGGGGAAACGTGAGCGGGGCAGAAGTGAGACAGGGTTGATAGTGAGCAAAATTACTGACATAAAGACTCTTCTAGAGATAAAGTGGTGCTGTTTTGTAAAACAGCAGGATAATAACAATGGAAACCACATCTTGCTCTCAAGGGGATTCAGCTGGAATTAGAAGCAGCTCAGTGCTAGCTTGGTAGAGCATTTATTTGGGGAAACTTGCTTTGCTGTTACATTCCGAAGTCAAAACAATGTGTGTTAATTCTGAGAGCTCATAATAACTTCCATCTGGACATGAGCACAAATTGTTTCAATCCCCATATTTTCTGTTTGTAAAATTGAATCCCTCACGAAGTGCACAGAGGAGCTTTTTAAGTTGGATAATGTTAGGTAAGACCATAAATTTCCAGTTAAGATTTCAGCTCTTTGACTCTAACAAACAAATGTGGGGCTTTTATTCTTTTCACAGGGAAATCAGTGAGTTATGTCTAATAATATCTACCCAAAAATTCATTGTCATTGTCAAAGGTAAAGTACAAAGCAGTTGCTAAAAAGGGGAGTGAATTGCTCAGCTCTCCAAAGCATTGGGCAGTGGGAGAGCATTCAGCAGGTAGCAGATCCCACAAACTCCACAGCTGGTAAATGAGGGATGTGTGGGGAGCATCTGAGGAAGATGAGGCTTTAGGAGGAGAAGGAAATGAACTCTCACCCTCATATTCACAGCAGAGAAATTGAGATGACACTATGGAAACCTCCTGTTACAGTGGTTGAATATTAGGAGCTGCTGAAGCTTGGTGAGGTTTTCTGTGGGTGGTGAGTGAACACAGCAGGGGCAAGGCTGGCACCTTTCAGGGGTCTCATCTTCCTGGGCACAGCCATGGACCTTCTGAGTAAAGAATTTCTTCCTGGTATCTAACCTAAATCTTCCTGGTATCTAGCCTGCCCTCTCGTACTTAAACACTGCTCTCCTGGATGTCCCTGTCTGCCTATCTGTGTAAAAAGTTCCTGGCTGTGTTTGTCAGGGGGCTCTGCAGATGATGGCACTCTGAGCATCGCCTTCCCAGACATCACACCCAGGTTCAGTGAAGTCTTTGGGATTTGTTACAGTGCAGGAGTTAAGGTTGTCCTTCCTTCTGTTCAGGCTGGGTGCGTGCTCAGGATCACCTCCCGAGGAAGGCTTCTCTCCTGATCCTGATTTGTTTTGTCAGACAGCTATTGAGGGTTGTCAGTCTGGCACTGGCATGGTTTGCTCAGCCCTGGCCAAGGAACAGTTGTGCTTTCATCTGACAGTCATTAGCAACACATGAACTTTGCTATTGGACACACAGAAAACCCTCCCTCCTTTGTCAGCTCCCCAAGGATGTTTGTTTTCACATCAATACAATGCAGATCCAAGGCAGTAACTGGTGTCCAGCCCTCCTCTGGTGTGTCCACATGGTAGCAGGAGGAATTACGTGTTTGGTGTGACCTGCTGGAGATGATCAGCCAGTGCTGCTCTTCTGGGAGTGCTGCCTTGTGCTTCAGTTGCCTGTCTAATGCACGAGGTAAGGAACATGCACAGAACAAAAGCAAAATACCCCTTCACATGTTTTAGGTGCAGCTGAACTGCCATCTTTCCAATTGTTGCATGGAATTAAAGTCAAGTGCTTGTTGGTAAAGTTGGTGCCATGTGTAAGAAACCCAACTGAAACTCAGCTCTATGAGGCAAGATGTGCAGTTCCTGGCTCTGTTAGACTATCAGACATGTGAGAAAATCGACTTTATAATAGAAACTGTTAAACTTTTCCATGGGAAGTTGAACAGCAGAAATGTTAGGCCTGGAAATTTGTTTTGGCAATAAACACTAGGGAGCAGAAGTGTCTTTAAGGGTGCTGTGGGTAGCAGTGTGGATGCAGTGGTTATGGCCCTGGGAGTGTAGGATGCTGTGACTTGCACACTACATCTTTTACGAGGCCCCTAAACTAAGATCATAAAACATACAGTTCAGAAAGAATGCACTTGTCTGAATTTGGGGCCAATTCAGCTGCACAGGGAAAAGTGTTCTTGAAAGAGCACAGGTTGAAGCCAGAGTCGAGTCCTCACCTTGGGAAGTGCCAAGCATTCATTTTAATGGTAAGAGGAAGGGACTGCACCTGAAAAACCACAAAGTACCTTCTCCAGCTGTGTAGAGCCAAAAGCTCTTCGGAGGGGTTTCATTCCTGAAAGTCTCCTAGGGCAGCAGTGGGCTCATGCACAGCCAGAGCATTTAAACCAGGGGAGTTTACATGTGCTTTTTGCAAACTTGTTGGAAAGGCTTTCTTTTTTTTTTTTTTCCTTCCCTGTCGCCCATGCCAAGATCCAAGGGGTTGAAATGAGCCTGGATTAGCTGTGAGAGCAGTCCCCCTTTCATTCAGCTCAAACCCTGCCTGTCCTTGCCCATGGGCAAAGGCCAAGTGATGACTTGCTCTGGAGGGGCAGATCTTGACTCTTCTGCTTGTTCCAATCCCTGCACCTGCAGCCTGAGCCTAGGCCCTGCTGGAGACTCCTGCAGCTCAGGTGGGATGACCAGTGCCATTGGGAGATGGGAGGGATGGAGCACTTCTCATATAGGGACAGGCTGGGAGAGCTGGGGGAGTTCCCCTGGAGAAGAGAAGGATCCAGGGAGACTTGAGAGCCCCTTGCAGGGCCTAAAGGGGCTCCAGGAGAGCTGGAGAGGGACTGGGGACAAGGAATGGAGGGACAGGACAAGGGGGAATGGATTCACATGGACAAAGCACAAGGTTAAATGGGATATTGGGAAAGAATTCCTGGCTGGGAGGTGGTGAGGCCCTGGCACAGGCTGCCCAGAGAAGCTGTGGCTGCCCCTGGATCCCTGGAAGTGTCCAAGGCCAGGTTGGATGGGGCTTGGAGCAACCTGGAATACTAGAAGGTGTCCCTGCCCATGGCAGGGGGTGGGACTGGATGGGCTTAAAGGTCCTTTCCAACCCAGACCATTCTGGGATTCTGTGAATAGAAGATGTGGCATCACCAGCTGTGCCTGGAGTCCCCTCTCCAAAACAGTTCTGGGGAGCCCCCCGAGCCCTGTGTGTTCCATCACTGATGGGTGTGCAGCTGTCACCAGCTCTGCATTACCTCCTCAGACTGCTCCATTTCTCAAATAAATGAGTGTGTGTTTATAAAATGGAACCAAAATTTAGTAATCAAAAGGCAAATGGATTCCTGATCTCGTTAAGCTGCCATAAACACGTGTGATTTGCCAACCTAAACTGCTTTGTAGTGTAAATAAGTGCTGTGTTGTGGGATTCAAGGACAGAGGGAAGTGAGAAGTCTGTTATCAAGCCCTGGCACAACGTGGCAGTGTAGGAAAGAGCTGTAGTGTGGAATTTTCCTAATGAGTAGGGTGTGTGACTGGAGGCAAGGCTGCACTGTCAAGTATAAAGTGTTAACACCTGTGGAATTCTTTGGGAGCCTGTCCCCTCCTTTGCAGCATTCTTACCTTCTGCCATGTGGCCATCTCCTAATGGGAAAAAGGAAATGCATCTTCCTGAAACTTCCCTGACTTTAATGCATAAAAATCCTGCTCTTCTGTCATTTGCAATCAAGTGACAAACGGTGACTTCTGGGATTTTGATTTTTTTTTTTTCCCCCAAGCTTCTGTTTCATTCGCTTACCCCCTCACATCCTTTGTTCTTCAGTTGCATAGTTTAATATGTATGTTTTGTCCTCCTTGGGGCAGGGTTTGTCTCATACTTCTGTGCATAAGATTTGGCACATAAGGGCAAAAACCTGTTTTGAAAGCTTTGGTTGTGACAGCTGCTTAATCATCTGTAAATGCCTTTCAGGCTTCTTCTGTACCCTGCTTGAAGTTTAGAGCAAGTTGTTCTCCAACAAAAGGAATAAAAGTGTCTGATACTTACTGGCTCATTCACTTTTTGATCAGTCCAGAATGTTTGGAAATCCAGAGCATTAAAGTGTTTTGTTTTTTAAGGGGCTGGAATTCTAATGGGATTGTTGTATCTCTCTGATCCAGCCTTGTGTGTAATTCATGCGAATATTTCTCAAGTTAATATTGTGTAATTATGAAAAACCAAGCTCTGCTTCAATGTGGCTTGTATAAGTGGATGTTTTAAGGAAGGTCAGTGCTGAACTGTCCTTGGTTTAATGCTTCCTGACCTCAGCTGTTAAGTTTGAAATACTGTCCATCACACGGGGAACGATTCCCTATGTTTCGGTGCCATGTGGAGTTCAGGGAATGCTGAAGTTATCCTGAGAGGAAGCAAGTCTTTCACAGGTTAAACTGTTGATTCTGTACTTACAAATGAGAGCTTTTCCCATTTGATTCATCTTTTTTTTTTTTTGGAAGGCAGTCTCCTTTGCCCACTGAAGTAGCACAATGGACACATGGGATGCAACTGAGGTACAGAATGTGGGAGGGAGCTGAGAATCCCCAGATTTTTGCTCCCTTTAGGCTCTGTGGCACAGGCTGAATCACCTGCTCTTTGGGTAATGTTTTTTCAGAGTAAAAGCAGTTTTCACACACCTGGATGAGTGAACTGCCAAAAACTCCATTTAGCCTGTTGTAAAACAAAGGGTTTTCCCAACATAACACCAAAGAACAAAGAGCTGAAAGATGGAGCACATTGTTGTGCACACTGAAATAGTTCTGCAGGTTCCTTTCCTGCAACATTTTAAGGTACAGAGTAGAGCTGGACTGGTGGGAAAATTGCCCGGTTTGGGAGTGGATTTATCAAAATGTGAAGGTAATGGATAAATGGAGGAGGAGTGAGTAGCACCATGTGCTGTGTTCTCTGTGATTTCCAGCCAGGCCAAGGTAGGCCAGTTCTCTCTACCTGCCTGTGCGTTCCTGATTGCCCCTCTGATATTTTTAGAGTCTTAATTGGGTTATATAGGTAAAAAGTAACCTCCAGCTGTGCAGAATTACACTTGGGGAGCTAAACACATCCAGAAAATGTTGGTTTTAAGGTGGAGGTACAAAATGTGACTTTATCTTTCTCCTTTTGACTTTTGCACATCTGACCTTTTGTTCTGTGCCTGATGTAAGGATTTTTAATACAAGAGCTCAGGATGAATGAGGTCATAGGAAATAAGTGTCTTATAATCCAATAAACATCACTTTGTGATCCCAAGCCCTTTTAAGAAGCTCTGACCTGAACCTGGAAAGGTTATGCTCTATAGTTTCATCCTATCAAGCTATAAATGCAGCAAGACTGCAGTAAACATGGTTTTAGTTATTTCAGTGCTTCACTGGGGAACAGGGGAAGCTTTTTGAGGCCAGTAACTGCTCTGTCTTCTAAATTGCCTTTTTTAATGTCCTTTTTATGAAGCAGTCATGGCATGTGAGAGGCACCTTTATGGGCATGGGGGCCCATATATGTTGGTTTTTATAACAAGCCCCATGACCACCAAGTTTCACTGGAATGGTTTAGTTACGTGAGGGGCTGTTTCTCCCAGCCCGTCTTTTGGGTCCCCGTATCCTTACTGGGACACCAGACTGGAAGCACGAAGGCTGATGTGTGAGACCTCTCTGGAGGGGTGTTGAGTTCACTCTCAGCAAGGGTTTCATGAGAGAGTCCTGGGGAAAACACAGCTCTTGGCTCATCTGAATGTTTAGTTCTCCAGTGTGTTCTGCATGTACTCAAACACGTACTCCTATTTCCTTGTTTTCTTGAGGTCTATCTCCAATAAATACTATTGCTGTGAAACCAAAATCCAGTATTAAATATTGCCTATTATCACATTTCAGTTTTAAATATTAGATGAAAACTACTTCGTAATTGTTTGGCAGAACGTTACAAGCTGTTGAGTATTTACCATCGAGGCTGCCGCTGTCTTTGAATAAAGAGGGGAAGATGCTGCTTAATGTAATTCTGTGGCAAACCACAGAAGGTAAAAGGGAATTAGTTCTGTTATCAGATGAGAATACAGTTTCCCTGGTCACTGCTGAATCCCCCTTGTACTTAGATTTCATGCATGTATTTCCCCTGCCTTTCAGATGGAAGTGAAGAGGGACTTTGGACAAGGGCCTGGAGTGCCAGGACAAGGGGGAATGGCTTCACACTGGCAGTATCTTACTAAGTGTCTTATTGATATCAGCTCTACCTAATGAATGCAGGACAAATCAGGCCAGGTTAGACTAAGAATGCTTTAAAAATAACGGTGTGACTGTAAGCACCCTTTGAAGGTAAAGGATAAAATGTAGTTGTTGTCTCCTTCGATTGCTGTTTGTGTGCCATATCTGTCATTGCTAAATCCCAGTTGTGGTGGAGCCCTTTAAGGTGGTTTTAATGAAGCTTTAGGCACTCTGGGTCAGCTTGGGGAACTTTACAGTGTGTACCCTGTGGATTAATGAAGGGCATGGGTCTTCAAGGATGTTGAAGTAACTTGTTTTTCTTGTTAGTTTAGTACTCCGAAAGAATTGCAAAGTAAACATCTGCTTTACAGGTGGAACTCTGGGGGAAGGAGGCAGGTGTTGACATATCAAGATAAGTCATAATTTCCATTAAAATAGCTGTTGTATTTGAGCACTTCCTCCTGCTTGGATGAGGGCTGTCACTGCTGGGCAGTCCTGGATTTGCTCCTTCTGAAAGCAGCACTGAGGACTTGAAGACTCGTTATAATCACAGTGCTTGTTATGTTGCTTTTTTCCCCCTCCTGCTTCCCCAAGAAGCTTAAAAAAACTTAAAACCCCCCTTGGTCGTGTTTACTTCCAAACTGCGGTTGATGTTTGCTGACAGTCTTTTTTTAAGTATGAGAAATGAAAATTAATTTTAGCTGTTTAGATTTATGTTATCTGAGGAGGTGTTTTACACCACAGCGTGTTTGGCTGATGTTGCAGCTCTGGGGTTTTCAGGGAAGCCATGTAGGTGTTCGGAGCTAGAACAACTCCCCAGCTTCGGGAAAACAGAGGCAAGCAACACGTGAAGAGTTCAACAATCTAAGAGTTTACAATTTCGCCTAAAGGTACAAACACACAAACTGTTTATATAGCAGCAGGCATTGTTTCACCGAGCCCCAAGGTTGTCTGTATAGCAACAGGCGTTGTAACAACACTTTCTGTTTCCATTATTGCACTGCTTAGTCATCTGAACCCCAGCCAGTGCTCCTTCATCCTCTGAAAAGTCATCCAGGATCTTGTAAAACAATTAACTATGTCATTTTATTAAAACTTGCATTTTATATTTCTGTCCCAGCGTTTGACATCCTCTGAAAACCTTTCCGTAAATGCCTGGCTTGTGACCAGCTCTGCAAAGCTGATTGAAAGAACACTTATGCTTCTATTTTTGTTTGTAGGTTTTCACATTTGTGGAGCAGATGTTCTTTTGAAATTCTTGATGCTATCAAGAGAAACTCCTCATTTAGCTGAAAGTAATTCCAAATTGCTCTTGACTGCCTTAGCAGAGCAGGAGCTTTGCACAGTGTAGTGGGTTGGGTCCACCTCCTGTGTAGGTGCAGATGGTGCTGCAACATCAAGGACCAGTTGAGAGACTGAGGGAAGTCCAAAAATACAGCAGATTTCAGCGCAGACTTCAATATTATGCATAACATGTAGTGAAGGGGCAGCTATTTTGAACTTTAATAACATATTCTGAGCTGTTAGACTGCTTCCACATGGCTCAGAACAAGATGAATATGGCTGGGGAAACAATATGGGAAATGATGAACAGATGAGTTTAGAATTGGAGTCATTCTGCATTCCCCCAAAAAAAGATATTTGAGTCCAGGTACTCTGTGGTTTCTGGCTGAAAGTAAATGTATGTGCCTGTATAGCAGCAGTCATGAAACCCTGTCACAGGAACCCGGGCAGGAAACAGGCTGTTGTTCTTTGCACATAAATGCAGGATATCAGTATTTTTCTTAAAAGGCAGCCCCAGAGTGGCAAAACCCCCTGATTGTGATCTTGGGTGCAATCTGCAATTACCCAGAAATAGAAAGATAACTAAGTGGTTTCTTTTCAAGCCAGCTTACTTGAAAAAATCTTAGTGGCTCTGGTCCTTCTTATGGACTTTATAGGAGAGTAACTGAACCTTTGCAGGTCTGTGTTTTAATGAGCTCACAGAGTCTGTACTGGTAGATTGGATGAATGAAGGTTTTAATGTGGGATTGTTGCCTGTAGGAAAGCAGAAAGCTTTTGTGTCTGGCATGAGTTTAATTAGGTACAAAAGTCCCATTGATGAAGTAAATCCTTGGAAGATGCTTGGTTGGAGTAGTGGTTGAGAGATGCTCAGAGTGGAGCTGGTTCACTGCTGAGGACTGACAACCCAAAATCGGAGTTTTTTCTAGAGGTTTCAAAAAAAAACTTCCTTCTTCACTTTACTTAATGTGCAACTCTACTATCAGCAATAGGAAAATGTGTTTTAGTAGAAACAGTAGCTTTGCTCATGTTTTAATATGAGTCTCCCATGCATTCTTCTGATCTTGGCTGTTGGAAATAGAGAGAACCCTTAATCCAATTCCTTCCCGCTCTAAAACCTTAGAATTTAGTGATGGTTATAAAAAGGGGTATTCTTTGAACTTTCAGTTGTTGGAGGAGGAACAAATGTAAAGGTTTTGATTTTGGTGGTTTTTCTTTTTTCCCCCTTCTTCTTTATTTCTTTTGCTCCAGGCGAGTTCTTTGGCAAACCAAATCCCCTGTAATCCCATCAGGAGAGTGTGGTGATGGTTTTGGAATTTATGTTGTATGGTTGTCCTAATCCAGGCTCTGTCACTGTAGCAGAAGATGTGAATCCAAGCCCACCACATGACTTGGCTGTGTCCATGTGGAAATAATAACCTGGAATAAATGGCCTCCTGGTGTACAGTGCAGGACTGAGGGTGATTTTCTCCCTAAGTAATTTTTCTTTCTAAAACTCAGATGAGCAGAAAAAGCATTCCCAACTTCAGGGATCCTTTCTGTGACAAACTGGTTGTTTGGGAGGAGTCAAATTTTGGAAACTTAGAGGATGCTTTCCTTGCACCTTACTGTCAGGAATTACGGAAACAGGGGTGGAATTCTAAAGAAATTTATCTTGGAGTGGGATTTTTTTTCCATGTTTCAGCAGGTAGCTCAAGCAGCATGGAATTTGTGCAGTTGCTGTGTGTGTGTATTGGAGGCCAACTGGGACTTCTAGAGGGTGTTTTAACATCTGCTGAGACATCCTAATTAAATTGGTAGTGCTTCATCCCAATAGCCTGAAAGATACTGGGATTTAGAGACTTTTTGTTTATATTTTAACCGCACAAAGGATAAATGTATTATATTACTTGTGTTTATAATTTTGTGGTTATATTTGTAATTTTTATTTATATTTTATAGTTAGCATTTATTTATATTACATATTTTATATTTGTATTTCTTTTTATATTTCTATTGTTATATTGATATATTTGTTTATATTTTAACCACACCAGGGATACATTTCTCTGCAAAGTTTCCCCCAAAAGTTTTGAGATTCAGACTTGAAAGAGGGTCTTTCAACCCTTTCATGTGCTGTTTCCTTCAAAGGTATTTTTAATCTGGGGGCTTGTCAAACATGTAGTTTATAGGTCCCATCAGTGACAGTTGTCATGTGGATGTCATAATCTGAGGTTTGGAAAAGCAGCTTGGAGGACTCAATACTGGGGTTAAAGTCAGTCGGTGTTTGAAGCCTTTCCCTTTGCTACGTGGCATCTGATTTGAGTGCTGGGTTTAATTATGGGATTTTAACTGTTGATATAAACTGTATAAGGAGCACAGATTTCCATCAGTTGTGTGACAATATGTATTTTTACTGGTTGATGTAATTGTAACAATCCCACTACTGATTCCAGCAGACACTGAGACTGACAATTGACCCCTGCACACAAATAAATGTTTGGAATTGGTGGATTCAGAACGTTGTGCTGAAATTTGGTCCTTTCCCCTGTTGGCTGTGTTTTCATTAAGCTGTGAGGCTGCTCTCCTGTGACAGACAGAAAATGGAAAAAGTGGAAGGAGGTTTCACACTCAGATTGACTGATTATTTTGTCCCTGTTCTTGGGTGGGTTCTGCTAATACAAGTATTAAATGGAACATTTCCTTAAGAGGAATAAATCTCCTGGAACTGCTGGATAATCATCCCACACTTTCTTGAAAGCCTGGTAAATTAACTGACCATAGTGTTATGTTCTGTGGGATTTGGAAAGCTGTGTTGATTTTAAAGGGTTTTTTTCTGTTCTTGTAGCTTAGGTATCAGCATGGGCTGAGTACTCCAGATCTAAGGCAAACTCTTCCCAACCTGAAAAACTTCATGGAGATTGGGCTAATGGTGAGATGGTAAGTATTTTTTTTTTTGTGATTAAAATAAAGAGGTGGGTGCTACAAAAACATCTGGAGGTAAGGATATGTCACAATCAAGCAGCTCCTCTTCACAAGCTGAGCGCGGTTGGTGAGACTGGGACTTGCCCAAAATACACACCCACGTAAATGGCCACAATATTCCACTCTTTTCTTACTTTCTGTATTATGGGCCCACAGCCCTTCTCAGAGGCTGAGGTAGGAGGGGAAGCCTGTGTGAGAAGCAGTGTTCTTCACTAGAGGGAGGAGAGTTAATTGGTGCCTCAAGACTGTGTCTAATGGTTGGTAGCAGGGGCACCCTCTGTATGATTCTGCCTTAGAGCAAGTCTTAGCCTGGGCAGTCTGACTTAGAGGTTTTGCCATCACCCAACCCTCTTGTTGTTTGCTGTAGGTGGTGCACAGTCATTAGCAACCCAAAGCACAATTTTTTGGCTGGATAATATTTCCAAACATTTAGGAATATTAAGCCTAGTTCTCTGGGAGTATCGCATTCCCTCCTTCCCACCACCCATGGATGTCTATGCCTCATTTCTTTTTCACCTCCAAAACTGGTGAGAGTAGTTGTTCGTTTTTAACCTTTTTTTTTTTTTTTCCAAGGCTAATGATCCTAAACAATGCTCTTAGTGCTTCCTAATAATTTAAACGGAAGTGAGGCTTTACAGCTCGAGGGGAAAGCTGACTAGACTTTGATAATTGGGCAGAGTACAGATGCCTACTGTCCTGTGGGTAATACCTGAGCACCTACACTGGAACAAGCAGGAAAGCCACCAGCTGTTAAAATGAAGATTGGAAGGAATTCTGTGTTTCTAGGATACTGTAGGTGAATCCCTGTGCCACAAACCGTAATCAGTAAAGTATTTCCAGGTTATCCTCGGTTTGCTGGATGAGAACGGGGACACAGGAGGGTTTTTATCTACATATTCACTTGCACTGCCAGGTTTGTTTGGTCTTGCTGCTGCTCTTCAGTTTCGTTTCTGAGCACTGGAGCTTGGCTTTGCTGAATTTCAGTTCTGTCAAACCATAATGAACTGGTATTAAAAAAACACAGTACTTACTTCCTTGAACAGAACTGGTGTTAACTCCTAGACCACGCTTCGAGTTCATTCTTGCTTTTGACTTGAGACATCTGCACTTCTCTGCAGCCTGGACTGAATTGAATCCCTTAGATATTCAAGTATAAATGAAATACATGGTTATTTCAGGCTTAAGTTCGCTCTGATAAGCATCAGTTTAGATTTAAGTACATAATAGTTTCTTTACTTCTTCAGATTAAAAACCATCCAACACAATCCCCCACAGTTTTTGTAGAAGAGCCCCCTTATTTTGTGCATCAGAGCAGATTTGGCTTTCAGGTCTTTGGGGCAGTGCTGGCCCTGTGGGAGGGCTGAGAGCCCAGTGCCTGTTCATGGAGGTTTGATGGCTGGATCCCTCTGCCTGGGGAGATCTGTGTTGCTTTGGTTCCTCAGGCATGACACTGAAATGATTAATCCATGTTTTCACATCCCTCCACATGTGATTTATGGCAGCAAGCTTGCAGGTCTACAAGCTCTGCTTCCCTCTTCATGTCTCTCCTGGCACCAATATCCTGCTGTGTTTACTTTTCTTCCCCCTTCCCCCTACTGCAAAATATGATTTGTGCTGGATGTAGACAAAATCAAGACAGATCTGCTGGTTCCCTCACACTGTTACAGGGGCTACAGAGCTGCAGAAAAGGACTTTCCTGACATCAGATCTGGATGCTGAATCTGAAGGTGAAAGATGATGAGCCAAAGTTGTTGTTGATTTAAACTGCCTCGATTGTGGTTCCCTGAACCTTTTCTGTTTCCTTTTGGGAATAATTCTCCCTGTGTCCAGTTTTTTAGCCCTGGAGTTTCACTGGCTTCCAGAAAAGCAGCTCAGTTTTCAGATCAGCTTTTTGCCGATGCAAAAGTCTCTGTGCAATTTTTCTCTTAAATTCTTCTGAGCATGCAGTTTATTCCAGCTTTTGAGACCAAATCACAGAAAGGTTAAATAAACTTTAAAGGATCATCCAGTTTCAATCCCCTACCTTGCACTAGACCAGGTTGCTCCAAGCCCTGTCCAACCTGGCCTTGGACACTCCCAGCGATGGGGCAGTCACAGTTTCTCTGGACAACCTGTGCCAGGGCCTCCCCACCCTCACAGGGAAGGGTTTCTTCTTCATGTATAATCTGAGTCTCCCCTCTTTTAGTTTAGAACTGTTCTCCCTTGTCCCATCACTCTCTGCCTGCTTAAAAAGTTGCTCTCCCTCTTTTTTTAGAAGCCCCTCTCAAATCTCTCCTTACTCGTAGCCTGGATGTTTTTAACATGATTTTATTCCTTTTGGCGTGTTCAGATGTACCTTCCACAAGCTCAGGCTCTTTAGAGCATGGTTGCATTAAATCAAGAGACTGACTCATTTTCTCTCTTATTCTTCAGCTTATTTTTGTTTCACTCTGTGAAACTTCTGAGGGGCAGTGTGATTACTAACAGCAAGTAAAGAGCTCTCTGCAAACTTGAGCAGTACAGGGAGGAGGGGTTTTTCCTGGTGGATAGACAATAGACTTATCTAATGCTGGCAAATACAATATACTCCTTTGGAGGGGCTTGTCTGTAGTCAGGGAGATGCCCTTTTGAGTTGCATTTAAAGGCTTCCCTCAAAAATACTTGTGTGCCAAGTATTTCTGAATTTGTGTTTTGAAGGTATATCTTGATTCAAGTGCCGCTAGGACCGAGAGGAGCCCAAAACTCTGGAGTTAAGAAAACTCTGGTAGCTTAATTTGTGAAGATTTGGTATTTTTTTTAAGGTGTCTTAGAAATTCTTAGCTGCCAAAAGATGCAGGTTTCACCTCAGCTTCATCCTCGCAGCCTCCCTGTGGCTGTTGTACCTTACTGAACCAGTAATCTCTAAGAAGGTGAGAAACTATTATTGCTTTTTTAGCACAGTTGACACGGTGTTGGCTCTGAGCCGCTCTTGGAGCTTCAAACCATTTTCATGGATGGCTATAAACCAACCTAAACACCTTCATTTAGCGTTCTTGCTGCCATGAGGTCATAGTTTGCAACAGAAAAGATCAAATGGTGTTTAAGTTGTTGGTTTTTTTTAAAAGCATTCTCATACCAAAGCGCTGTAGCTGTGGATTTTGGCTCTGGGCCAGGCAATCAAGATTTAGTATTTTAACCAGCTGTGATCCAGTAATGTTCCTCAGAGGAAACATTTTGTGGGGAGGAAAAGATACATATTTGAGCCTGTGAATTGTGTTCTGTCCCTCATAGTGCTTTACAGCTTCTCTGAGCCCCTTGCAGACAGATTAAATAATCACAAGTGAATCTGACTGAAGGAGCTTTTTATCAGAACTGCAAACAACCAGAAAGTGTTCGCTAGGAAAATAACTTCAGAAATGTTTGTGTCCTGCTTCAGTCACTTCATCTTGCCTGTTTACAGCGTGCAGTCTGTGCCTTGTGCCTTAGAATGCCCAAATGGACTATTTATTAACTAATGCAAACTAACATTTGGGGCAGAAAATAGCTACTTCGTAATTTTGCCGCCAAGAAAACTTACAGCTGAAGTTAGACTGCTACAAATTGGCTTTTGAGGTTTGGATGCAATTGAAACACTGAGATTGGGGGATGATGTCATTCTCTTATCTAGAATGTCCAATAAACCTGAGGTTTCTCTCTCTTCTTATTTTTAATTTAGAAGCCGTGCTTTCTGAGAGGAACTGTATATGTATATGTAACCAGCTCTAGTCTCATCCAGCCTGATGACTAAAAGTCTTTGGGGCCTGATGACAGTTCATCAGCTCAGGTTTTATACTCCTCTAGTCTCAGGCTGTTCTTTGTGGACAGGCATCCACACCTGTTTGCTGTCTCAGGAGATGGGCCAGGGAATTGGGGCTGGAAGCTGGAAGCAGCTCAACCCCAGTAACTCAGGTCAAGGCTGTACCTTGGAGTAAAGGGCTGTGCTCCTGCAAGCCAAGCCCTCCTCACTGGAGACAGTACCTGACGGTCTCTAAACTTCCTGAGCAGTTGGAGGATTGTTTTCCAATGTGACTTCCTTTTTTACATAGTTTTTGTACTAATGCCATGAGCTGTGAAGCTCAAAGGACAAGGGGGAATGGCTTTAAACTGCCAGAGAGTAGGTTTAGATTGGATACTGGGGAGGAATCCTTCCCTGTGAGGGTGGGGAGGCCCTGGCCTAGGTTGCCCAGGGAAGCTGTGGCTGCCCCATCGCTGGGAGTGTCCAAGGCAAGTATCTGGAACTGGAGAGGCAGCAAAACCTGAGATCTCCTGCACTGGAAAGCACTATCTGCTTCATTTCAGTGTGTCCTGTAACTGGAGCAGTGATTTGCAGGACGCAGTTACCGCTTGTCCTGAGGAATCAGTTCACATAAACATGGGAGGATGTGTCCCTGGAACCAGTGAAGTGTCTTGACTATCTGGCTTATTGAATATTTGCACATCTTGGAATTTGGGTAAATTCCTACAGCTTGCCATCTTAACTGTCAGATAAACAGAATCTCATCAAATAAGAAATGCAGAGTATTCATTTATTTTCTGAGCAAGGGCAGAAAGCTCTAAGCTGGGGGAAGGGAGGGAAAGCAGACCGTCCCCAGTATATCTGCAGTGCACATTGCCCGAGCAGAGTTCACGAGTCTGCTGCCTCAGATTCTCGTGTTTGTTGTATTACATCACTTCAAAAATAAATGGTTGATTGTGAAGGGGTTGGTTGACAGACAAAGCTTCAAATGCTTTGTGGAGTTTGCATTCAAAAGGTCTGAGGCAGCTGTTGAAATCTTAAGGAAAAGTTGACGTTTTTGCTGCTGCCTCCATGTGTGGCCCTTACCTCTCCATTTCTACAAATGTGTATCCTGAAAACCAGCTTCTCCTTCAGGTGATTTGAGGGCTTTATGGAAGAGAAGGAAGGCCTACAGAGGAATTAAGGGGCAGCCTGGGAGGCGGTAGGATGGGAGAGGAAATGAAAGAGCAGTAGTGCTGCTCACTGCCCTGCCATGGGGACACTTACTCTTCACGGAGGGACTCGTTGCAATCAACTTTCTCCTATTTACAAGGGGCAGCAAAACAAGAAAAGTCCTGTGGAAAAGGATCCTCACTGGGGACTCCCCATAACTGCTATTCCAAGATTTTCCACTGCAAGGCAGATCCCAAAATGTATCAGGCCTGGGGCAGAAGGAGTTTCTCTTAAATGGAGTTTATGAAGGAGGCTCCTACTGACAGCAGTTGAATCTTTAGAGTTATGTATATAACTCTATGTAATAGCTGTATTTTTGGGTTTTTTGGTTTTTGTTTTTGTTTGTTTTTTTAATTTGGAGGAAAATTAACTGGTTGCTTATATTAATGTACATATTATATATTTGCATATAGGGTGGTGGTTATATTTGGATAAGGGTTAAGCCAGTGAAAGAGAATTCACGTAACACAGCTCAGATGATGCAAAGCTGATGTTCCAAATTATTGAACCTGAGACAGTGAAAGTGGTTTGTGGAACTGAATTAACTAGTGAAGTCAGACTTGTAAATTAAGCTTGAATCGTTTGTGTTCCTCCGGAAACAGAGATTGATGATTGCCCAAAAATTTTGGAATGATTGACACAGAAAAGCAGAAGATCTGGCAAGAATAACCCTCTGCAAATAGCGAAGTTGATGTGGTTTTCCTCCTTTGAGCAGCTGTTAGGGAAGTCCACTGTTGAATTCTTTGCTCGTGGAGGATTCAGCCATCAGTCCTCACTTTTGAAGAGTTTATGATGGCCCAGTACAGGCCATAAATTCATAAATACACAGTCAATAGCAATAATTCATAAAGCGCAGCTTGGTCCTATAAAATGGTGTTAACAGTCCGAATTAACATAATGTGGTGGTTTCTTGGGTGATTGACTCTCCAAACCGTGGGGCTCTGTAAGAGTTCCTGCACAGCCTCCCTGGTTCTCAGGGAAGTTTCCTCTGGGGTGTGTTCTGTGGTTCGCATGGCACTAAACACGTGGGGCTTTAGCACTTCAGGATTCGAGTCTTTGGCCAAGCAGAGCCCGGGGTTGTGATAAAAGAATCGCTGCAGCCTTTGGTTAAACATCTGCGCTGCTGGGGAGCCGCCTGCCAGCCCTGATTTCTCCTGCCTTCCCTTGCAGCGACCGGCACCACACGTCCAGCGCCATCCCCGTTCCAAAGAGACAGAGCTCCAGCTTCGGCAGGTTGCACGTTGGCTTCTCCAGTGGGCTTCCTTCCCCGGACAAGGGACTCCGGAAACGAGCCAGCACCGGCAACGAGAGACTGCAGTACAAAACTCCTCCTCCCAGCTACAACTCTGCTTTAACCCAGCCTGTGGCCGTCCCAGCCCCCGCGGGGGAGCCGGACAAAACGGCCGGGCCCATCAGCTCTTCCCTGGACACCTCCCTGGACTCTTCCAAGGGGAACGCCAGGAAAGGCGAGGACTCGTGCGGCAGCTTGAACGGGGAGAGCGGGAGCCTGAAGTCGCGCCGGGGCCGGCAGGAGCCTTCCCCGGGCCCTTGCAGTGCAATAAACGGGGCGGTGGGGCCGGGCCCCGGGAGCCAGGAGCAGGGCCCGGAGCAGGGCCAGGAGCAGCCCTGCCAGCCCCCTGGGCCCGTGCTGTGCTGCGCCGTGGAGCAGGCTGAGGAGATCATGGGCATGGAGGCCACGGCCCTGGGCTCGGGGGACCAGCTGGAGGACTTCAACTCCATCCCGGTGGAGCACGCCGTGGCCGTGGAGTGCGACGAGCAGGTGCTGGGGGAGTTCGAGGAGTTCTCCCGCAGGATCTACGCCCTCAACGAGAACATGTCCAGCTTCCGCAGGGCCCGCAAGAGCTCGGACAAGTGAGCTGGGACGGGGAGGGGGGGGAATCAGTGCTCTGGGTGGAAATCAAATTGCACTTATTCTTTATATTAATTATAAAAATAAAAAAAGCTAAAGCTGTTCCTATGGTGTTAGACAAGTGGACTTGAGCACGGTGACACAGGATCATGGTAATGTGCACAGCCCCAGGTAAAGGTTTATTCTGCTTCCGGTCCTTTTATGTCTGGTATTTATAATCTGTTGGAAGTCTTTTTTTTTTTTTTTTTTAGGCCTTGGAATCCATTTATAATGGCTTTCCTGAAAACAGCTTTTAGTGCTGATCAGGCCCTTCTGTGAATATTTGTTGATTTCTTAATTATTCTTTAGAGTTAAATTTATTTTAATCTTTTCAGAAGAGAAAAAAAAAACCAAAAACAAACACCCTTTAATTTAAAAGTACATTTATGGTAAGACATCTTTGCCTTCTCCCATGTAGTCCTGTGTGTGCTTGAGCAATGTAGCCAGTGTTAGAGAAATACCATGGATTAGTTCCAGTTGAACAGCTTTCTCTTGGCTGGGCTCTGGAGCCTGTGAAATTCTAGTTTGCACTGATGGGTCTTCAGTTGGCAGTGAGGACATGCCAGAGAATGAGCAGCTGTGTGACACCTGCACCTGGTTACTCAGAAATTACATTTGGGGCTTTGTCCCACTCCTCCTCCATACTCACTCTATCTTCCCATGGAAACCTGGAGGAGTAAATCACCTCCAAGGTTCTGTTCAAGGATCTCAGCCTGACCCTTCCCCACTGGGGTTGTTGGGCACAAGTAGAGACCTGATGGACCCACTGCCAACACAGAGGGTTCAGCTGCCACCCTCCCAGGGGTCTGCTGGGGGCACAGGGGCACTGCAGACGTCTTCCTAAAATCCCTGAGAGTGCAGTCAGCACTTTGGAATTAGGCAAATGTGTGGAATTGTTCCACCCTCTGCAGGAAGGAGGCATTTCACATTATTCATCTGAATTAATATCCTTTGTTTTTTTAAACCATCTGTACGTGGAAGGAAGAAGCTTCCAGGGCTTTGCTGGAGGTGCAGGTCAGCACTGCCACACGTGTTCAGCTGCACTAATGGGAAAGCAATTTGCAGCTGCTCTGCCATTCCTGGTGTTTGTTTCCATTTGGATTTCATTGCTCTTGCCTTCTATATTGTGTACCCGAGGATCTGGGCTCAGCTGTGAGCTCTGAAATATAAAAATATATAGCAGAATAAAAAACACTTCATCATGCCTGGCTTTCTGTTCTTCCCTGGTTTTATGCTTTCTTTTGAACCACGACCTAGCCTTTCCCTGCCTTCACCGTAAGACCAGCCTAAGTTCCCTTGTTCAGCTGTGGAATTGTATAATCTCAGCTCTCTGTTGTCAGAACAAGACGTGTATGTGAGAACCAATATCCATAACAGCACTGTCCTAGGATATGCATTTTTTCCAGCTAACACCTTTAGTGATTGTATTAAATGATGTCCACATTTCCTCTGTTAGCTCTGTCTGCAGTTGGGTGGGTGGATCGAGCCTCTCTGCAGCCATTTGTTGGCTTTGGTCTGTCCCAGGCTGAGGTGCTGGATGGGAGCGCTCGGAGATCTTGTTTGTAGGCACCCTCGTGTTCCTGTGTGACAGAAGGGCGTGACTTGTGCGTGGTGGTGACACTTCAGGGCAGCCCCAAGGGTCGCTGTGAGGTCACTGTGTCTCGTGGTGGGCGTGGGGCATCTCGGTGCTGCTCAGCCATGCGTGAGATCGGGTCTGCAGGGCACCAGTGGCACTTGGCATCATTTCTCTTTTCATGAGTTGCTCGTTTTCTCAGGTTGCATGAACCAAATGAAGTCTAGTTTTGCTCCCCAGTGTTGTGTTGCTGTTCCTGTTTGAGCCCTGTAATTGTTAATGTGTCAGACACAATGGTTGATTTCTGCACCTGTCCCACGAAGCTGCTTGGAGAGGAGGCTTTCCGTGGATGTACCTTTAGGAGGCCCTCAGTTATCCTTGGTTTTCTTTTCCTCTTGTACCCCTTCCCGTGGAGCAGGTGGTGTGAGGAGGGACAGCGTCACAGGGCTGGTTCAGCACTGCCCAGCTCCTCAGGGGGGGTTGCACAGGCTGCAGCCACCTCGTAGCTTCTCCTTGTCTGTGTGTTTATTTTTCTTCCACCCCCTGTAAATTAATTTGCATTCAGCGCAGTGGGAGAGAAACCAACAGTAGGTTTGGAGGTGAGATGATAGATCACAGTGTGCTTTCCACTGTCAAAAGCCTTTCAGTTCCTGCACAGCTGTGACACTGTTAAATGCCTGCAAATGTCTTCAAGTGGAGAAAGCATTTCATTGCAGTCTTTTCCCCTCACTTAGGAATTCCTGAGATTTTTGAGAATATTAGTTTTGGAAGATCAGATCCCACTATATTTTTATAGCAAGCACAACAGCACTGGCTTATCCTTGCTTGACCAGGTATTTCAAATAAGCAAGACCAGAATATCCCAGAGTAAACGACACATTAAAACTATGTTGGTAATTGCGGGAAAGCTCATCTGTATTTATAAAATAAAACCGATTAGTATCTCTCAACTTGTGTGTCTTCCTTAATGGCTCCTTAGTGTTGCTGCTTTCAACCACGGTGTCCTTCCCAGCGCCCAAAACTCCTTGGCTTTGGCATCAAACCCACCTTGCTCCAAAAGGGAATATCTGGGCAGGAGGGTTGGCCTGAAGACCTCAATTGCCTTGCTGGCTCCAGATCCTGGCATGCAGTGCTTTTTAATGCTTCTCCCAGAAAGGTGGCACACAGCTGGACAAGCCTTCGGTGGGGCTGGGAGCAGCTGGGTTTGCAGCCGTTCCCGGCTGGTGGAAGGGCTGTGTTCCCTCACCAGAGAGGCACTGCTGCTCACCCAGCACCTCCTGTGATCCCAGCTAGCAGGCACCAGCTGTCTGCCTGAAAGGCTGATGTTCCCCCTGAACAGGAGCCTTGCTGCACAATCCTGGGAGGGGACTGTCCATGACATGGAGTCACTGGTGGGGAGCAGTGAAATGTGAAGAGCTACAGGGGCTCTCCAGGCAGCAGCAGGGTTTTTTTGGTGGGTTTTTTTTTTGTTTTGTTTTGTTTTGTTTTTTTATTCTTTTCTCCCACCCCATCTGTCTGTCAGCAGAGAGGAAAAAGCCAAGGCATCATCTGTACAGTCCTGGAGCTGGAGGGGGAAGATACAGGAGGCCGAAATTTCACTTTAAGCTATTTTGCAATGTTGAACAGTATGACTGAAATACAGCTGCATGAAAGGGAAGAGTGAGGAATAGAGAGAATAAGATGGAAATTATTTGCCTTGAAATGTAGCTGGAGATGTGCTGGAGAGAGTGGATCTGATGTAGATAAACCTTCCCCAAAAGGGCTGTCCAGCCCTGGCACAGCTGCCCAGGGCAGTGGGGGAGTCCCCATCCCTGGAGGGGTTTAACAGCCCTGTGGATGTGGCACTTGGGGACATGGGTCAGTGTGGCCTTGGCAGTGCTTGGGGATGGTTGGACTGGGTGGTCTTGGAGGGCTTTTTCAGCCTCAGTGGTTCTGTGACTGTTCAGAGCTGAAGGCTCTTGTTTATGACGCTGCAGTATCTTCTCTCTTAGTTCCCAGTTGAGCTCAAGCACGTTCAGCCACGTTTCTGCTGCACATTTTTATCAGAGTGCTGAGAGTGGAGGGTGAGAAATGAATGGAGGTCTCCAGCTTCCCTGCTCCTGTCTGCACCCAGGCTGTGGAGAAAAGAGGGTGGATGAGCTCCCAGGCACTGCAGGCAGCCCTGAGCAGGGCCAGGGCTGTGGCCATGTGCCTGCAGGGGAAGGTGTGGATTGTCCCTCTTACCCCTGTGCTGCTCTCCCCTGGCGTCCCGTGCTCCAGATTAAATTCCTGCCTGCCTTTAGCCCAGGGAGCAAGATCTTCACCTATGTGCCTGGAAGGGTGGGAATCCTGGCTGTGGCTGGGGCTCTGGGCTCCCACAACGACCCAAGTGGCCCTGGTTTAGATGTGCACTAACAGGGATTTAGGCTCCCAACACCTCTGGCTGCTCCAGAGCTCTTTGGGCAGCCTCTGATAGAGCATCCCCAGCCAAGGAATCCCTGTGCAAAGTGGGAAAAGGCACTGGGAGAGGATGAGGGGGCTCGCCTCCAAGGCTTAGTAGGTTTGTTCAGTCTTAGCTGATACATTTGCATGGGGACAAATATAACTCAGGGCTGTGCTGGTCCATATCTGGGCAGTCTCAGGGAGTTCCTGACAGGTGACCCCAGGGGACAGTTGCCTTCTCTCACTGCTTATTTCTGAGGTTGTAATCCAAATCGACGTTCAGTGCTTGAATACACAAGAAGTTCATTACAGCTGAGCCCTCCAGCCCCAGGATTTCCTGTTGGTAAGTCTTGGAAAAATCAGGATTCCCAGTGGTATCGGGCTGAAAACGTTTGCAGATAAAATCCAAGTTAGTGAGTTGTGCCAGAATGTTTTTGGAGCCGAGGTGGGGCCGTATTTTCAGTGCAGAGGTGCCTTGTCCTGCCCTGCTGCCTGGGGTGGGAGGTGGAGGCCCCTGCCCGGCACAGCTCCCAAACAGCATCTCGGTGCTGCTCGCAGGGGGAGCTCATTAAACAGCAGCAGATGGATCCACAATCCCACGGCCAGGCACATTTCTCGAGTGTGTTTTTGGAACCTAAACTGTTGCCTCTCATCCCACTTTGCAAAGAGCACGAGAAAAATCGGCACATCATCTCAGCAAGTCCCCCTGGGGAAGCCCTGATGAAGTCCCCAGGCAGATAAGGCTTCAGCTGTCCTGACTGCCTCCAGCACTGGGATGTGTCTCCCCATCCGTCCACGTCCACACCGGGGTTGCAACACGGTGGGATTGCTGCTCGGGCTGGTTAATAAGCTGCTGTGATGAGGTGTGAGTTTGGCCCGGGACTGCCCCGTGCCCGCCTGACACACGGACAGCACCTCTTCTGCTCCCACCTCCTCCCTCCCCTCCGGGGCGCTGGGACCTCGTGAAAACAGACACTGCTCCCCCCAGCTGATGGCTCTCAGCTGGGATTTGCAAACCACCAGCGGAATTCGGAGCTGGTTTTCTAATAAGGTGGAGGGAAAACGCTGCTGCATCCCGAGGGGGGAGCGGGAAGTGGCCCTGTGGGGGTTTGAGGCTGGGAGAGGAGCTCGGAGGCTCCCCAGCAAAAGTGGTGCAAGAGCCAGAGGTGCTGCTGCTGCTACAGAAGAGACTCAAAGCATTAACAAGATGCAAAGAAGAGAACAGGAAGGTCTCATTTCTGCACACCCACCACTCTGTGAGGAGAAGAAATGCATGAACACACAGCACACACGGCAAATGGGCACTTGGGGTATTATTTTAGGGAAAAGGTTCCTGTTCTTTCCTCCCACGGCAGTTTTTAAATTTTACACATCTTAAACCCAATTAATTTGTTAGTCACTGGGAGTGCAGCATCCTGTATGGCTCCTGTGAGGGGAACAGGGGATAAAAGCAGGATTATCACTTGCAGGAGCAGCACAATGGCACCAGAACTAACCTGGGATCCTTCCCTTCTGTAGGGTGGGACGTTGTGAGGAGGATCAGCCACGAGCTCTGCAGAGAAAGCTGTGACCTGGGAACAATTCCTTGCTCTGTGCTGCTGCCCTTGGTAGCTTTTTGTTGTGACAAATGGCACACAATTCCTTTCCCTACAGGCTCGTGTCTGTGTGGCAGAAGTGTCTGGGAGCAGCCTCATTCCTCCAGGGGCTCGCCTAGGAGGGGATGGGGCTCTTCCTGGTGGCCAAATCTTGACTTCCCCATGGATCTGGGGAGCAGAGGCTGCTGTGGGAGTTGACAAGGAATGGATCCACAGGTGAGAGAGTCCTGCAAAGTTTGCTCTTTAAAACAGAGGAACCTGCTCAACGTGAAGGCAGAGACCTTCCCAGTCCAGACTGTTTCTGATGACCCAGAACAGACCTAGGTCTTAAAACGTCACATTTCTAGGACTCCTCCATTCCCAAATAGTTCTTCTCCCTGCCCCTGTGTCCTTCCTTCTTTCTTCTCCAGCCATGTGGGAGAAAGACGCGGCACTGCCAGGAAGGGAGCCCTGCACTGCTGCTCCCCAGGGCTCGGTGTGATGTCCTGCAGCCTTTGCTGGAGCAGGGACGGATCAGAGCCCTCTGTCCTCAGCCCAGCTGGCACTGGGGAGGTTCCCCCTGGCTGGCACAAGGAGCTGCTGCTCCTCTCTGAGGAGGGGGTGAGCTGAGCTGGGGTATCTGCTGTGCCACAGGGGGGCAAAGATCCCAGTGCTGGGTCCCTCCTGCCTTGCAACTCTCAGCCCAGGTGGAAAGCCAGCTCTGGAGGGTGGCTCCAGCCCTCCAGGGGTCCTGGGGAGCTGGAGCACCCCTCCCATATAACCAGCACTTTGCCCTCACTGTCTGCCCTCCCTATGGCTGCAGGATGGAAAACAAGGGGCAGTGTCCACCCTGTGACGCTCCCTGGCAAAATGCTCAGAGCCCTTTGCAGGGAGAACTCTCTCCAGCAGCATCAGCCAAGCTCTCTCCTGGTGTGCACCAAACAGACAGCCTCACCTTTCTGAGGGCCACCCTCCAGGCACCCTTGGGAGTCCAGGACCTGCTTTTCATCTGAGGGTATGGTTTGTGCACTCAGCCACAGCTCAGCCCCTGGGGAAGCCAGAGCCAAGGACTGGCTGATGTCACACTGCTCAGGTGACAGGCTGTGGGGAGAGGGATGGCTTGGAAACAGGAGTTTGGTTCGGTTCCATCGTGTTTCCAACGGGTCTCAGTTTATAAATAGTTCGGGTCAACCACGTGCTTCCTTCTTTGACACTTCTTTGAGCCTGAGGACGCCTGTGGGGTTTATACTTAGAAACTTTCCTTTCCTGGCTGCCCCCGTGTCCCTCCCTGCCAGGAAAGTCCCTCACAGGAGTCAAAAAGGTGCCTGTCTGGATTAACCAGGAGCCAGCACTGAGCTTTGCCCAGGGCATGGCCCGGATGGAAACAGGAGCCAGTAAGTGAAGCACAAGTGCTGGGTGCTGAGCTGCCCTCAGGGCTGGTTCCCAAATAAGGGAGGGAATGGGAAAAGGGTTCTCCCCCGGCCCCAGCAGTGGGGAAGCAAGCTGGGAAGTCAGACAGGAGCGGTGCTTGTGAAGGATAGTTAAACACCTGGGAATTCTTGGCTGCAAAGTCACCACAGCGTGAGAGGGATCATCCTTTGCTGCAGTGATTTTTGCCTCCTGGGCAGATGGGCATTGCAACACCCGCACCAGGTGTGGGGAGTTTGTGGGGATTTGCTCCAGGAGCTCTTCAGGCAGTGTTTGGGGTGTTGAGCTACTGATGCACCTTCTGCCATGGGCTGAGTGAAATGAGCATCTCCTGAGGGAGAAAAGCTGAAGAACAGAGGTGTTTGAGCTCCAGTCAGGGTCAAGGGAGAGAAGTGAGCATGGAATGAGATGAGTTTTAAGGTCCCTTCCATCCCAAACCCCTCTGTGGTTCTAGGGTGTCTTTCTTCAAGTGAAAAGGTTATACCCAGCTTTGTTTGTTGGAGACTTTGGTGTAGGTGACCAGAGGAAAAGTAATCTCTGCCCCAAAGAGCTCGAAGTCTGAATGTGAAAGAAGGAGCAGGTGAGTGAGGAAATGATGGCACAGTAAACTAGTGAGGAGGAAAGTGTTCTCTGTACTTCAGTTCCTTTATGAAATCCTTCTCAAGTATCTTGATGAATGAGAGTTTCTGCTGTCCTGGCTCTGTGTTTGGGGGTTGCCCTTGAATTCAGGCACTGGAACAGCCCTGGGACTCTTCTCCTGTTTTCCGTTTAACTCAGAGGTCCTCGTGTCTCCTGGAATATCAATCTGTCAGGCTGCACAGATCATTAGACCATTCAAATCACGCTTGGAGCACCTGCAGCCTTGGCTCTTTATTGTGACAGGTGTGCACGTGCACACGGGAAGAATTTAGGAATTAGAGAGGATAACATTGCTGGACAACCTGGGAACGGTGGGACAAGCTGGCTGAACAGCAGATTTACCCACAGAGCACGTGGTTTGCCTGTCCTTGCCTCCACAGCCCGGGCTGGCAGTGTGGGGGGACCTTCCACACTTGGCTGTGGGGGGCACAGTTTGCTCTCTCTGAAGGAAAGCAGGGAGAGCTGCAGCTCCCAGTTTGGGTGGGAACAAAGCCGAGCTGAACTTGCAGGATAAAGGTGGGGCTGAGCACACCCGACCTGGCAGTGGAGGGGGGTCCAGCTGTGAGCAGGGGTGGGACCACGGCCTCCAGAGGTCAGTTATGTGGGACAGGTTCTCACCACAGTGATGAGCCACAAGAAACGTGTGAGCTCTGCCACGTGGGGTGGAACAGCCCCATGAACACCAGGGATGGGGGGCTGAAGCTTAGGACACAGCTCTGCAGGAAGGAAGGACGAGGCCCTGTCCTTGTCACCTGATGTGGATGGCTGAGCACAGCAGACCCTTCCTGCCACAGGGCAGGGCTGCAGCTCCCCAGTAAAACACCAGGGAGTGTTGGGACAGAGGAACTGCTACATGGCCAGGGAGAACAGGCCTCTCCCCAGCTCCACATCCCGGAGCTTTTCCCAGGAGCACCATCAGAGAGGTGTCAGAGCATGGATGCGTTCCAGGGCTGTGGGTGCTCCCACTCCACAGCCTGCTGGGGCAGTGTGTGCTGTGTCCACAAACACGTGCAGCTGGCTTGCTGCTGACCTTTGGGAGAGGCCAGGATGTTGTTCCCCAGCCTTCACTGCCCTGCTGAGGTGTGGTGAGGAGTCTGCTGGAGAAGCTGTGCTGCTGAAATGCCCAGTTTTCCTTCCCAGGCCAGTTCAAATAAAGAGCTTGGATTCCTTTCCGCGTTGGCTGCTGGCTGTGACACCTCTCTGGGGACGGTGCTGGAAGGGCCAACGAGCCACTGCCCACTGGTGACGGGCCCAGAGAGCACCTCCCTGGGCTGCAGGAGTGAAAAATGACAGTCATTTCCTGCCCACACCAACCAGGCAGAAACATTCCCCCGCGAAGTTTTATGAGGCTGCAGGGCCTGGAAATGTATGAAAGGCAGAAAGGACTAATCAGCAGAGAGGGAAAAACTGATTGAGAGGAAATTAATGTTGTGGAACTTTGTGGAAATTTAGAGGACTCCTCTGAAGACCAGGGGTGTGATTGTGACCTGACCCAGAGAGGTGGCGAAACCTCCCTGAATTCAGTTTGCAGAGCCCCTCACGGAGACTCTGAGAGGCTGAGAGCAGGCAGGGACTGATGCAAAACGAAGCAGAGGGATGTCTGGACACTGGAGTTCCCCTGCCCTGATGGCAGAAGGAGTCTGTCACAGACATCATGAGTTTTGTGGGGTCTCACAGTGCCTGAATTCGGGGGCATCCCACCCACCTCCATCCCATGGAGGCTCCCTGTGCTGCAGTGGGTGAGTCCCTCAGGGGATGGCACAGGCAGGGGTGTCTCACCCAGCCCCAAGGCACAGGCACTTACAGGCACATGTTCTCAGACATCCTGGCATCCCACTGCAAGTTTTCTTCAGGCACAAACCTTGTTAAATTGTGGGGTTTTTTTCACTGATAACATCCCTACATCAAGACTACCTTTCCCCTCAGGATCTCCAAGTGCTTTTGAGACAAAGGCAGGTTTGTTATCTCTGCCTTAGAGATGGGATTGGTCTGGTGTCATGGGCTTTTTTACACCTGGACTAATTGCTTGTGACTCTCTTCACTGTTCCTGGAGAGGAACAGACACTTCTCCTCATTACACCCTAATAGAGATGATTAAAAAAGGTGAGATGACCAAGTCCAACATATTTATGCAGTGTTTGTGATGGGCACCCCCAGGGAGGGGGTGGGGGCAGCAGAGACAGCCCTGTGTCCATAAGAGTATTTCTTCTCTTTAACTCCACATTCAAGATATTTATATCTAAATACTCACAGGCTCTTTCCTGTTCTACTATGTGATGATGGATGGATAGATAACCTTTCTCCATAAAAATACACACAGTTAAGGGTAAATTTTTCATTGTCATCTCCAGCTTGTGTTTAACAATTTATTTTCCTCAGTTTTTTTTTTTTTTTTTCCTCTTGGAATATTGTTGTGGGTGGAGAGACCTGACCTGTGTCTAACATAATATTCTTGGATGGGTTTTTTGAGTAATGGCACTGTTTTTGTACAACCTCCAGCAAGAACAATTTGCAAAGTGTTGCAAACTTTTCCAAATGACCTGACAACAGCTCTCCAACCAAAGCGGTTTTACAGGGATCTGTTCCAGCACCACAGGGCTTGGAAAGAGGGAGGAAAAGGAAAAAAAAAAAAAAAAAAAGGCATTGGAGGCCTGTGCAAGCTGCCCTTCACTGCAGGTTTGTAATGCTGGGAAAGGGGCTTGGGGTCTGGTGCTGCAGTCCCCTCGTGGATGTGTCCTTCCCTTGGGGGTGTGAGAAGCTCTAAGGGCTGGAGGCTTTTGCAACAGCCTAAACCTGGAGTTACAGAGTCTCCTTTATGATTTCCTCAGGGGGTTTATCTTCACCCATGGCCATCTATTACACATGGAGGCAGCAGACTTGTGCCCAAGTAAGGTAAGGAGATGGTCCTGACTGTAGGTGCTGCTGCCTCCCTCGTGGGCACCCAGTCCCTCTGGGCCACCAGCCAGCCCTGCTCCAGGAATTCACTCTGGTCTGTCTTCTTCAGACCTGCTCATGGTAAAATACGGGTCCAATCACCCTGAAATTAGGGAGAAACCACCCCTGGGTGAGTCCTCAGTGCAAGCAGCTGCTGTAAGAACCGAATCTGTGGTGGAACCTGGGCTGGGCTGGGCTGCTGCCTCCAGGAGCCCCGGGGTGGTTCTTGGTAAGTAAGAGCTTTAGAAATTATTTTCTTCCCCCCAGAGGGGTTTGGGTCCCCCCAGGGGCAGAATGGAGAACGTGAATGCTCAGAACCAGGCTTGAATTTCCTGCAGGCCAGCCTTGTGCCAAGACTGATGGCCCAGTCCCGTGGCAGGAAGGGCTGAGGTGGGACCCCTGTGCCATCACACACCAGCAACAGGGACGGCAGGAAGGGGATAAGGGGTCAGGGTCAGAGAGGGGGAACCCCAATCTTGTGTTTGATGGTTATCAAAGGATTTAGGAGGGGGTTTGCTGCGTGGTAGGGGGCCAGAGAGGCAGGAGCAGTGATGCAGCCCCCTGGGAATGCTGGGTTTGCTGTCTGTGACACAGCAGTGACTGAAAACATCAGCTGGGATGGCCCATACTGGGTGTGCACAACCCCCATCCTGTGGGTTCCTCAGCCCCTGAGCCCTGAGGGGGGTCAGGATCTTCCCCCTGGTGCCCATGGGTCCCTCAGATTACCAGGATCAGGTCACCTCTCCCACCTCACCTGTCCCAGGTGGCCTCTCCTCAGTGTGACGAGCGTGGGGTTCTCAGCCAGGCTCTGTGACCAGGGGAAAGCAGACTAAGCATCTAAGCAGACTGAAAACTGGGGATACAAAGGACCCTGGACCCCCAAGGACGTGACACCAACACCCCCTGGCCCCCCACGGAACAAAACTGTGGGCAGCTGATCTCCTGAGTGCCTGCCCTTGGGATGAGCCCTTCCTCCTCTGGGCTAACAGGCTCCTCTGGAAGCAGTAAAGTTGGCTTGAACCGTTATTAAAATAATAGGGAGACCCCAGAGGATCTTTAACCAGGAGATCTTTAATAATTACTACCTCCAAGGCTCTTGCTACTCGGGTTGAACCAGGGTTTCTCATGCTATCGAGTCCTGGAGCACAGCTCAGCTCCATCCCCGCGAGGCCACGAGTGCCATGTGACTTAATTGTCCTTGATATTTTTCTAGTCACGTCAAGGGCTTCCTTGGAAATGTTATATAGCTGAGAAAGAGTTTATTATTTGCTGTCAGGGGGCAAATAACACCAGGGCATCTCTGAAGACATCTATAACGTATCTGTGTAATGTGAAGGTTAAAATAAATCAGTAAAAAGAGCCACTCTCCTGAGGGCAATACACTGTAAAATATTTCATCAGAAGGCCTGGATATTATTGCACTTGTAATTAATCTTCCTGGTAATAGCAGGGCTTGTTTTCTCCTGCCCCGTTATCTCTCTCAGTGTTTTCAGCAGCCACTAGATGTCGGGGGAAACTCTTTTGGCATCAGTTAGGGAGGAAATTCCTCCCTAAGTCGGGAGCTGCTGAGTTTCCCTGCTTGTTTGAGGTCCAGGGAAATGCCTGGTGTGGTTGGGAAGTGGGGATGCCTCAGCAGCTCAGCTGTCCCCACTTGCTTTGCAGCCCTGGGTCCACAATGATCCCCACAGCACTGCCCACCTTGCCCCCACTGCCTGCAATCAGATTTCATTATCACCACTCCTGATTTCACCTGGCCTTAAACACCAGCTCTGGGAGTGTTTGTGACCCTCCTGTTCTCAGCTCATCACGTTGCCAGCGTGCTGGGACTTGATTTCTCTGAGCAGAGGGAGCAGCTTTGGCCTGTGAGAAGATGAGCGGAGGGGACAAACCTCGTGCAACAGAGAGCTGTGTGCAAGGAGCCACGGCACAGAACGGGCTTTGGGAGTCCCTGCCTGGGGAAAGGCGATGGGAGAAGACACTTTGTGGGTGGTTCTTGCATGCCAAGAGCTGCCTTGGTGCAGATGTTCCCCTCTATCACACACACCATCAGCAGGAGCCTCCTCCCCAGGAGGGGTCGCGCTCTCTCGCCCACAGAATCCAGCAGGAAGGTGCCAGAGATCCACATGTCACTCCCTGTCTCCAGGAGTCATTGCAACACATTTTTTTTTTTTTCACCGGGGTGGGGAGAGGGGGGAACAAACGCAAAGTCCCCCCAAAAGGAAATGCTCTTGAAATGTTTTCTGGAGAGTTCTCCTCTTCCTGACTCTTGAGCAAGAGCTGATTGCTGCAAACAGCTCTGCCCTCGCTGCAGTAACCTGCCAGGGAGGGCACTGCCCTTGCGAGGGGTCACGTCTGGGAAGAGGGTGCTGGAAGGTAAAAGGTTAGTGCAAGAGGAGAGAGAGGGGTGTCTGACAATTGGAGATGAGATACAGCTCCTGCCTGCCTGTCCCCTGGCAGCCCTCCCTGCCCTTGGCCTGCCTTGGCTTTGCAGCCCAGCCTGCTTCCAGCTGAACGTGGGGTTTGTTCCCTGTGCTGGAGAGCAGGAGCTGAGGGGGATCTTCTCCCTGGCTCGGGGTGTATTTTGATTCACAGGTTCCCTCCTAATGTGCATGGCCTTTCCATGGGAGGCTGAGAACTGTAGAATCATGGAATCCTTTAGGTTGGAAAAGCCCTGCAAGACCATCAAGTCCAATTGTTCCCCCAGCATTGGCAAGGCCACCGCTGCCCCATGTCCCCAGGTGGCACATCTGCATGGGTGTTAAAACCCTCCAGGGATGGGGATTCCACCCCTGCCCTGGGCAGCTGTGCCAGGGCTGGACAATCCTTTTGGGGAAAGAAGTTTTTCCTAATTTCCAACCTAACCCCCCCCCCTGCTGCAGCTTGAGGCTGTGTCCCCTATGGAGTGCCCATGGATGCAGTGTGTGACAGTCCTGCTGGGACCCAGAGTGTGGCACAGCTGATTCCTTGCCCAGACATGAGATGCCTTCCCCAGAGAATCAAAGACTTGTCTCATTGCTTGGATCTTCTGTGTTTTTCCTGGAAACCAAACGAAAATCCCAGTCCAGCACAGGTGGTAGTGGCAAAATGAATTGAAGCGAAAGACAGTCACCTGTTCTTTGCTGCAGAATTCCTTGTCCAGCTGGGAATCCTCCAAGATCCAACTGGACATGATGAATAGTGGTAATTTCAGAGCTGGGCATGTTCTCAGAGTCTGCAGTTTTCCACATCTTCTGCATGATGGACAGTGGGGGAAATGAAGGTTTCTAATGAGCTCCAGGTCAGCAGCCTGGAACAGCCTTGCAGCTTCAGCTGGTGAGGTGTTTGCAAAGGAATGATGCAGCAAACATAAACCAAGATGCCCAGCTTCCAAAATGCTAATTGGTACAGCCTTTGCTAAAGAAGTTGGGAAGCAGGTGTCTCCCTCAGCCACACTGAAAGACTTTACACTTTTCCATAATCTTCCCTTCAAAGCTGTTTCCTCTGAGAAAATCTTCACTGCACCCTTTAACCCCGAGGGTTTTCTCTGCTGTTATTTCCCTCTGGCAGAGGTGATGCACCAGGACTCCCCAGCTGCACACATGTCCCTGTCTGCCCCACAGTGTAGCACTGACACACCCCACACAGCCCTGGCCTTGCAGGAGGAATTCCCCCAGTGAGGTGGGCACTGGATCCCACCGGGACCAGAAAGTGTTCCTGCAACTCCCTGCTGGAGCCAGCGACGTGAGAATTAATGTCGAAGTGCCCTCTCGTGGCAGGTGGAGCAGGAATCATCCATCATCCTTCTGGGGAACTCCACGTTGTCACCGGAGGGGTTCCTAGTCCAGAGGCAGCTGAAGAAGAGGGACAGTGTCACCTTGAGTTCTTCGTGTAGACCTGCTCCAGGTTCTTCTTCAGGGCACTCAGAGGACAGTGGGGTTGTCTCCCTCACAAGGAACCTGCAGGTCCTTCAAGGCAGCAAAAGGCTCCCTCTGAAGGTGCTGATCTCCATGGGAGCCCCAGGATGCTACTGTAGGAGTTGTGATTGATAATAACACTGTGGTGGGGGGCTACTTTTCCAGGAAACATCGTGATGGGAATTATAATCACCATTTAAAGGCATTTTTCCCCTTCCTCTGGTGGGTTATCAGATTACAGGAAACGAGAGCACTTTTGCTGCCTTATTATGAGAGATGGATGCTACTGTTTGGAGAGTTTGCCATCCATCTCCTTCCCTGACACCCTCACTCATCACTGCCCATTTGATGTGCAAAGGCTTCCCAAAGCTCCCTTCCTCTGCTTCTTCCTTGCTGGTGGATTTGCCTCTGCTTTGCAAAGCCCCAGTATTTATTCTGCTGCTCCCCCCAGCTCTCCCCTCCCAGCACAGGCCCTCTTGCACAGAAAGATGGATCTCTATTTTCTTAAATGCTCAAGCAATTTTGTTCATTCTGCAAGTGGTCCCGGAGGGGAGCTCTCCAGTCAGGCCTGTTTTCAGCTGCAAATCCTTTTGCAATGTGGCAAGTGCCTGCAGTTGACCTCACCTCAACCTGCCCTGGGCAGCTCCTGGTCCCTGCTCCCTGATGGCCAGGCTTTGGGGGAGTTCAGCATCTCCCTGGGCCTCCTGGAGGGTTTCAGTGGGTTTATAGGTCTGTCCCTGTGCCTTCAGCCCTCCCTTGGCTCAGTGCCCCCCTCGTTGCAGCCCCAGGTGGACACAGCTCCTTGGGTCCGTGTCAGGCATCCAAGAGGGAGCAACAGAAGCGCTTCAGATGGACCTGCTGTGCCATCCATCCCCATCTCTCCAGGTCCTGACATCTGCCAGGCCAACTCTTGTGCTCTGACTGCACCCTCACCCCTGTCTGAGCTGGGGGTGGGACTCAGCCACACCAGTCTCAGGGACAACATGACAGAGAGGAGGTGCCTTGATCTCTCCTCTCATTTCAAGTCCCTTCCCTGTTCTGTGGTCTGTCCATCCCAGCTCTGGGGTGATTTCTGTGTCCCAGTGCTGCAGGACAGATGTACCCAGGGCCATTTACCCTGAACAACCAGTACCAGTTTCATTTCTCTAAAGCCTAATTTTGCTCTCAGCATGCAAGGGCTCTGGCTGAGACTCTGCAATCCTTACAACTGATATCACCTGTTCTTGCACCACTGCTTATTTTAATTTACCCTGGTTCCAGCTACCCCTCCCAGCCTGTTTCTGCACTCCCTCAGTCCTCTCCACTATGATCACCTTCACAAGAGTTTCTTTTTAAATGCATTTTGAGGTGAGGTCACCTGGCTTGCTTTCTGCTTGGCTCCCTAAGAAAGCACAACCTCTGTGCTCATGCCTGTGTCTGTCTCTTTATCTCTTCAAAAAAACACAAAACAATTAAGGATGTCAGCCAGTTTAAACCAGAGAGAGGGGGAGCTTCTGATTTGTTTTATGAACAAAAGCAAACAGGTGAGAGAGATGCTGCTAATGCTCAGGGGAAGAAAGGGCTGAGGGGTGAGCACAGCCCCTGCTGAGCATCAGAAAAAGTGTTGGAGGTCCAGGGACCTTCAGTTGCACCCTCATGGCAACGACTCGCAGCATTTATACAATTTGCTCTTCAAACATTACCTGTGGCCAGTTAACACTGGAGGAAACAGAGGATCCAGGCGTTTCAAGGGTGAAGAGTAAAACTGCCTCAGAGTGTTTCCCACCCATGTTTTATATCCAGTGTGAAGGCACTGGGCAGGTTTTTTAAATTATTACCATCGTTATTCAGAGTCTGTCTGGCACGGCAGACACGAAGGGGATTTCATGTTCCTGGGGCTGCTCTGCACGTGTTCCAGAGCAGGCCCTGCCCAAGGGGAACTTCCAGCCAGCTTTGACTGAGCCCACAGGCTCCTGGTACACGTTGCAGCTGAAGGAGAGCCTGGATCATCACCAGGGTGTTTTCCACCCCCAGGGTGTGGCACAGGGACTGCCCACCCAGCAGGGTGGTTTGTGACTGGGCAGCCTCTCATGCCCTGTGGTTGTCATGCTAAAATAGAAGTATCTTCTCTGCCCTATGCTCTGTGGCAAGGACATACTCCTCTCGCTCACCCTGGCAAAGAGCATCCCACGAGTTTTCCTGCTGAAGCCCGGAGCTGGTTCATCCTGACACCAGTTTAACAGGGCATCACAGACTGCTTCCAGTGCCATTGCATTTTGTGAAGGCTTTTCCCTGTGATCCAGGCTGGGGGCTGAGCAGTGGCTGCACACTCTGCCCATGGCCTGGGAGTGCTGACATCCCTCGCTGGAGATGGTGGGATCAGCCACCTCCAGCCCATGCCAGGATCCATGGGCTCCTTCCATTGCTTGTGCTGGTTAATGAGCTTTAATTAGGGCTGGGTTCCACCCATAGCCATTGCAGATGGAGAAGGAAAAATGCTCCTCTGTTGGAAGGATGGAGATTTGTGGTCCACAGCCAGTCAGAAAGCAGGAAGTTAAGAGCATGAAGAGCAGCTGTGAGACAATGGCAGACACAGGTGAAGGAGGCAGTTGCATAAGAGGCCGCTTTTCAGCTCAGTGAAAGGAATAAACATCTCTCCTGTCTCAGGGACACTGAAATGCAGCCTGGCCACAGCAGCAAAACACCCAGCAAGGGAATAAGGTTTGTGCTGCTTTTTTCCTGGGGGAGGATTCCAATGAACTGGCAATATACTGTGCATGTGGCTTTCAGAAAACCCTGATATCCCTCTCCACAAGCAAAACTGTCCTAGCAAGATGATTCAACTCTGTTCATGTGTGCTCATTTCAGGATTTCTGCCTTTTTTTTGTTTTGTTTTGTTTTGTTTTTCAAACTGGTCCTGTCTCATCTCCTCCAGCTGTATAGAGGTACAGGCTCAGGGAAGACAGAGAAACAGGGCTTTTGGGGCATGTGTGCAGACCTGGGGATGGATTGAATGCAATGATCTTGGAGGTCTTTTCCAACCTTAATGATTCTATGAATCTATGACTGGAGAAACCGCTTCCTTTGTTTGATTGTTCACATATTTGATGTTTGCAGGTATTTGCTACAAAGAGTCATCCTCCTACAAAAAAAATAATAATACTGCCTTCTTTCCCCCTTTTCCCCTCCTGGGTGAAAGGATCCATTTTAATATCCCAGATCCTCTCAACAACGTGGAGTGGGGATGTTTTCCTGGGGGATTCAAAAAGCAGAAAGAGGAGTTAAAAATACTGAAAACTGGGAGAGAACAAGCCAAAAAGCTTGGGACAAAGATATGGGGAACCCCGTGGGGTTTGAGAATTTCCCTTTGCAGGCACACATGCCACAAATCTTGCCTGTCCCTCCACGGAGCAGGCATGACTTGGACACTGCGCCTGGGGCAGGACCAGTAAAGCTTGGCGTGCTCCAAGGGGAAAACCAGAGCAGGACACATGGATTTGCTCATCTACAAAGACTTGGCTGGAAATGTAAGAATTCAAATGAGCTCTCCAGCAGGAGGAACACGCCAGGCCATCACAACAAACAGCAGGAGACACAAGTGCAAACTCACTCCGGCGCTGTCCTGCCAGACTCCGGCAACGAGCGGGGTCGGGGAGGGGGCAGGAGGGGTTGGTTCTCCCGGGGAGGGAGGTGCTGGCAGGGTGAGATTAAAATGGGCCTGACTTGTGAAGGGGAAACAGGAGGGCAAGAGGAGATATGATAGACCCCTAATGCCAGCCCAGGGAACACTCAGGACCTGCTCAATCCGTGTCAGTCAGCACTGGGGACTCCTTGTCTCTTCAGGTCTTGCTGTGCTTCCAGCAAGCATGGAATGGTTTGAGTTAAAAAAGGACCTTTAAAGGGCATCTTGTCCACCCCCCTTGCCATGGGCAGGGACACCTTTCACTAGCCCAGGTTGCTCCAAGACCCACCCAACATGGCCTTGGACACTTCCAGGGATGGGGCAGCCACAGCTTCTCTGGGCAACCTGTGCCAGGGCCTCCCCACCCTCCTTGTAAAAAACTTCTTCCTCCTGCCTAAATGTGTATCCATGAGTAACAATGAACCACTGTCTCAAAGGATTTCAGTTTTCTGCTTTGGGGTCTCCAGTGTGTGCTACCTACAAACTTTGCTGAAGGTCTGACAGTGTTCAGGGTGTTCACAGCTTCTCCCATGTACATCTTTAGGGTCTAGTAAGGACAGAAACCATACACCAGCCTTTCCTCAGTGGGCACATCCATCCACATTCATGTCTCCCTCTTTTCCCCTCCCTCCTTCACAAAACATGCTGGAACTCAAGTATTTTGGAGACTGCTGCCTTTCTGTCAAATTAGCCAGAAATTTGTGAGGGGGCTCAAAAGCTGCTGGAGGAGAAGCAGACGGTCCGTCAGACAGATATACCCCCCTCCCACAGGCTTCAGGAGTGACTGTACAAACTTCATCTCCTTAGGATGCAACAAATCACTCCCACTTTTGTCAAGCTCTGGCAGCAAAGAAAAATTGCAGCCCTCAGTATTTCTCAGCAGTGGAGTTATGTACTTATATTTTTCCTTTTGTGATATCCTATTTCTGCAGAAGGGGTTGGAGCCTGAAACATTGTTTTTTCTGTAATTCCTTTTGTGTCACTTCAGGGTGGGGATTTCAAAAAGAATTGTGTAAGTGACTCCAAATTGCAAACAGTGGATGAAAGGCAGTAAATAACAGGTACATCAAAGGATCATTGGGGTGCTGTGCCTTGGCACAGCAGAGAATCCTGGGAAAAGGTTGCAAATGACGTCTCTCTCTGACCTGGGGATTAGAATCATAGAATCCCAGAAAGGCTTGGGTTGGAAGGGACCTCAAAGATCATTCCATTCCACCCCCTGCCACGGGCAGGGACACCTTCCACTAGCCCAGGTTGCTCCAGCCTGGCCTTGAACACTTCCAGGGGTCCAGGGGCAGCCACAGCTTCTCTGGGCAACCTGTGCCAGGGCTTCATAGGGAAGAATTCCTTCCCAATATCCCATCTAACCCTGCCCTCTGGCAGTGGGAAGCCATTCCCCCTTGTCCTGGCACTACATGCTCTTGTAAATAGTCCCGTCTCTCCCTGGGATTTGGAGGCTTTGCACACAGATTGAAAGGCTCTCTGCAGGGCTGCTTTCATGTCAGTGAATGATTGCTTCTTGGCAGGTATTTTCTTGTCCACATGGCAGAGAAAATATCAGTTGCAAGGGAAACCACCGACAGCTTTTCAGATGTCCAAAGAACTTTTATTCTTTACTTTTTGCCCTCAAAACACCACCCTGGTCGCCCTGCAGCCTGTCAGTACCAACACCCCAATGCCATGTGCCACAGGGAGGGTTAACAGAGCCCAGGGCATTGCTGGTTCCTGGAGTTCCCACCGTGTGCAGCCCTCCTGCCTCTGCAGAGAACGTGCTGCTGGAGGAGCTGCTGCACAAATGCTCTGGGTTTGGAGCACTCCCACAGGAGGTAATTGTGCAGCTCAAAGGCAGCCAGAGGAATGCCTGAGCCACAGGAAGAGGGACCACAGCCTTTTGTGCATCCTGGTCCTGCTTGGGGTGCCTTCTGAGATGCAACCACGGTGGTCCCGGGGTCCCAGACAGGAGCCTGGTGTTCACTCCAGCTGGAAATGGGAACACACACCATGATGCTGTGAGTCTTCCAGGTGGGCTCGAGCTGCTGCCCAGGGATGCCAATGTACTCTGAGATGGGAGCAGAGTGGTCCTCTCTGCATGGACCAAGAGAGGCAGTGGAGGAGCTGCTGGGTCCTGCTGCTGCCTGGTGCTCTCCTTGATCCCACAGCAGGACACAGGAGGCCTGGCTGGGCTGCATTTCAGCACTGTGGGAACTCCATGGAAGCTCCCCAAGCTCCCCAGGCTGTCTGTTCTGGAGTGCACAGAGCCCATTGTGGTGTCTGGCAGGCTGGACGTGACCTGTGAGCTGCAAAACAAAAAGTCTGGTCCTAGAGAACAGAAATAAACTCCAGATATGGGAATCTTCCCTGAGAGGAGAAAGGAGACAACCAGATGGACTTTTGGAGTTTTCTTCCTTCCTTAATTCCTATAAACATGAAAAGAAGTTGGACAAAGCCCCAGGTTTACAGCCAGTCTTGGAAGAGCTGTTGTCCAATGTTTGGGGGAGTTTTGGTATTGCAGTTGTTTCTCAGTGGGAGACGTTCCTATAAAGCTGCCCTGGACTTGGACATGGATATCATTAAAACAGGTGTCTTTGTTTTTATAGGATGCTGAAGTTCTGATGTTTCTTTTGTGTCTGAAATAAGTGTAAAATTGTCAGTGGGGCTCTTCTGGACTCCCCAGCTTCCCTCTATATAGAGAGAGCCACCCTCACCAGGCACTGTCTGCCCCAGGAGGGGGGAGTGCAGGAGGACCAGAACAGCCCCTAAAACCCCATATTTAGCAACAAACACTGGGGAAAGATTTTAATTTTTCACTGCCAAGGAAATCTCCTCCTGTACACAAACTAACCTATGCCCCCCTCTCCTTTTTCCCCTCCTTTGGGCAGAGCCTCTTCAGCCTCCTTGGAGACCCCCATTGCTTGATTTAGAGTGAGCAGTAATGGGTCATTGCATCCCTGGGAGAGGACTGTCTGTTCCTCTCACACCTCCATCCCTCCTTCCCCATAGTCCCCGAAGGACACACGTTAAGGAAACAACCCCTGGCATGTGCGGAGCGGTCAGTGAGAGGCAGACTTGTGTTTTGGGGCTGGGTCCCAGCAGGTCAGTTTGTTGTTCAGTCCATATATCACTCCACATGGACTGCAACATGACAACCCCACCATAATATTTGTGAGGAATCGCTTCCCCAGCATCTTACATTTCACTAACATCAACACTTTAGAGCTGCACAGGGAGGGTGGGGGTTACGTGTTCCCAGCTAAAGGTCAGAAAACACAATGATATGAATTCCTCCTTGGTTTTTCCATTACAAAAGCCCAACTCAGAGCTAACAGTCTGTTCCACTGCAGTCAGAGCTCGGGAAGGGAGGATTGTCATGGCTGTGGAGCAAAAAGGTTGGTGTTTGTGGGTCTTTGTTCGCTCAGACGTTGGCGCTGCTGTTGGGCAGAGAACAAGGGCTGTCCCTCAGGGATGGGCCTCATCCTTGGAAATGGAAAGCATTTCTCTCCGTTCCCGCTGATCTCTCTGGAGGCCAAGGCTGCTTCACAGCTCACCGGTGTTTAATAAAGGGCTTGTCGTTGTCACAGGTTTATTATGATTTCTTTACTTTTGTGCTAACATCTCCTGTCCTTCCCCTGCACTGCCACTGAACTCAGCCCTGCCGCAGGACCAAACGAAGCCACCTCCTGAGCGTGGGCTCACCCCGGGCTCACACCTCCCGTTCCAATTTTTTCCCGTTGTTCCCATGGGGCAAAGGGGATTAGGTGGCAGGACCCTCGGCTGTTGCTCTGGCCCCTGTCACGGGCTCCCGGAAATAACACAACCCCTGTTTCCTTATCTACCCCAGGGCACAGATAGCGGGCTGTGCTGGGGCAGCGGGGAATGCTGGGCAGTGTGGGGAGATACCAGCACGAAAGGCACTACAGGGCTATTAAGTAGCTGTGTTATTTACTGTGCTCTCCCAAGTGGGTGCCCTGAGCGGTGTAGCATGCAAGGGATGTCACTGGGGTGACACTCAACCACCTCACTCCCCACACCCCCCCGGGCTGAGTGTCCCCTCGCAGCCCCACGGCACTGCAGGGACAGCACTCACACTTGTCTCATAAAACACCTGCCTTTCCCCTCTCCTGGGCTGGTTTTCCCCCAGGAAATCCTTTCAATGCTTTCAGAATTTGACCAAGTCAGGACCAAAATGAAGCTCTGTTGAGCTGCAAGTCTCTTCTTTGTGATGCTCTTGGAGGCCGTGCTGTGACTCTGCAGGGGCAGGAGGCAGTAAAGTGAGGAAACTTAGGTTCTTTGCAGTTTTCTCACTGAAATGACCTTTCTTTCTGGTCTCATTTGCTTTCATTACTTTCATGTTTCATACAAGGGAGAGAAACTCAGTGGTGCAATTCCTGCAGCGTACTGCCAAAGTCTGGGTCGGGGTGAGTTCTTGCCTACAGACACTCCTGGTGATATCACTGAGCAATTCAACCTCCAGTCTAGAAGAAAACATCCTTTTTTTACTGTTTGTTGTTTTTTTTTTTTCCTTCAGGAAGGTAGTGATGTTGGAGTCCCCAGCAGTTGGGCACTTGTTGCTCTGGCCTCTGTGCTGGGCTGAGGACCACATGGGAGTGGTTTGCCTCCTGGGTGTGATGCACAAGTGCTATGTGTGATGCACAAGTGTGCAAAACAACCCTGGAAAGCACGGTGAAAACGTGTGTTCTGGAAAAATTTCCAATGCTTTTTACTCAGGTGTTTCTGGACGGCCTGGAAATACCAGAGGGGGTTGCCTTTCTAGCAAGGGTTTGAGTGGACTCAAATCCAGACAGAAACAAGAAGAACAAAGAATGGGAGGAAGCAGAGTCTGGTTGTTATGGATTTATGTCTCAAAGTTGATGGATTATTAAACTGATTTATTTTAAGGTTGCCCATTTTTTTTTCTGTTTCACCTTTAGAAATCCCTTGAGGTTTTTGTACAATTTGTCTACTACAATCTGCTATGTACATCACCTGCCCTGTAGAAATCGGCTAATAGGATAAAAATTAACAAGAAATTGTTTAGATAGAAATGACTCCTTTCTCTGAATCATTATTTTAATGTGGAAATAGGAACATAATTTCTTTGGAGACCTTCAGTTTCCTGTCAAAGCTGTTTGAAAAATCAGCAGGTGGAGAAATCTGTGGGGGACAGACAGATGACAGACTGAATGACCATGTAAATCTAATTTCTTGGGGGGGAAGTTTATATAATAAAATGGTAAAGTGAACTCACAAGTGGTTCCCTCACTGTATTTCCTGTACTAAACTAAGCAAATAGTGCAAAACCTTAACCCAGGCTTGAATTTGGGGCTTGACGCTCTCTTTAAAATAAACTTAAGTTTTTACAAGTCTTGATTAGACAAACACTTCGCAGATTTTTTGAAGCACTTCCTTCAGTCCCAAGTGCATCCAATTTGTGGTTTAGAAGGGGAGGCACATTCCTGCAGAGATTAGACCCCTCAGCTGGTTGCCCTCTTTCCTGGGACCACAGCCCTGATCTCCAGCAGTGGGAGATGCACTAAATGCAGAGAGCTTTATTTAGGTGCTTGGCAAAGTCATGTTTGGACCTGGCTGCTCCTGGTATGTGAAGTTCATACCTTGTGTGGCACATTTATCACCCCTCTTCCCTCCTGGAGCAGGAGGAAGGAAACAGTAGGAGGGAGAAGCAAGTGGAAGACAGGCGAGGAGGGACCCAGACACGGGAGGAGGTTTGTGGGGTGTGTCTTCCCAGCCTGAGTGATTTACTTTACTCCTGGGAAACATTGAAACTTCCAAGTTGAAATTAATGGGACAAAAACACTTTCCAGGTGCTCACAAGTGCAAAAGCACAATAAATCAAAGAGGGAGTTTGAAGGAGGAGTCCTGCAGCCCAGGGAGGAAAAAGGCAGGCAGAAGAGCAGCCTCCTGAAGCCGAGTCTCCCCTGATGTGTAACGTGGTCCCCAAAGCTCCCGAGCTGCAGGGAGGGCATTTGGGGCTGCACAAGGCTCTGGCTTGGGCTGGTCCAACCTGCAGGTGGAGGAACCTGGTGTAGGAGCTTGCTGTGGAGGTCAATGAGCAAGATGGGACACGCCCGGAGAGGACCAGAGAGCCCAGAAGCACTGAGAGGGAAAGCTGGCCTGGAGTGCCTGGCCTTAGAAGAAAGTGGAACAATGGGTCACTTGGACTCCTGGAAAATGGAAGCAGCCAGACTGTGTTTTTGTGGAAATAATTCCCCAAACATCACCTCCGCCACTCCTTATTGATTAATTAATATTGTTATTATTTCTTGTTATTAAATGCGAATAATAATAATTGATTATTGATGCTTACTTCTATTGTGGTGGCACCTGGAACCTTTAGGGCAGCTCTGGCCTGTGCTGTGCCAGGAGTTGTGCAAATATACTGGAGAAATCCAGTGTTAGCTCTCTTTTTTTCTCCCTCTCAAGCTGTCCTGGGCCTGGGCCCAGCGAGTGTATTCTCATTGCTGACTTGCTGACAGCTGTGGAGAGCACAATGAGTCAGTTCCTACTTGAGATGAACCTCTGCTCAATTAAACTAATAGTGAAAATCTCTGGGCATAAGAAAGGAAACGTTTCTGAGCTGATGTTAAGTGTGCAAGGGCTAAAGGGGAATAAAAGCTCTCCACAATTATAACAGGGGAAAATGAGAGCCCAGGCTCATTAATAAACAAAGAGCAGGATGTAATTAATAAATGCCTCTAAACCTGCCAGAATATGGAATTCCTTTCTAAATATGTCATTAGTAAGAGAAATAAAGAGACAAATTAAGCTGATAAGGATGGGCTTGGAAACTTTGGAAGTATACAAATCATGGGAGATGGCTGACATTTATCCTGCTTGTTAAAGGGATTTAACTAAGAGTTAGGGAACCACAGTGGATCGGTGGAATTGTGGCCACAGGTTATTAAAGGAAATGTTTGCAGTTTGATTTTATATGACAGAAATTGTCTACTGTGCTTATCAGGGTACAAACACAGCAGAGGGACAGGGTCCCTGGGCAGAGGGGAGCACATCATGGGATTTGGTCCCTGATGTGATTCCAGGGGGAAATTTGTGCTGTGCAGGAGAGGAGGGGAGGAGGGGGGCGGGGAAGAGAAATATTTCTTCATCTTCCAGAATCTGGGGGATAAAAAAGCTCTGCTACAAAACAACCACACTGGTGGTGCAGAGGGGTAGGAGAGGCTGTGCTGCAGAGGCAGTGAGTGCAAGGCAAGAGCCACAGCTGAACCCAGCACAAGGCATGGTCTGACTCTCCTCCAGCTACAACATTGAAATCAAGCTGTTATTTGTCCCTTCCAAATGCAGGCTCTGGTCCAGTGCTGAATTATCCATCAGTGTCACGGAGATCTGCAGTCAGATTGCACCATCCCAGAAATCCACCTCTTAGCTGCAAATCTCTGCATTCGCTGAAGGTCAGTGCTTTGCCTGGGTTCTCCTTGGGGTTTTTCCCCTTCATTTTATTCTCACTGGGTGAAGAATCAGCCCCACAACTGTCTAGTCCAGCTTTTCCCCAGTACACAACACAAGTGACACTATTTTGGCAACCTATCTGGGATATTTTTTTTTAGCAGTCTTGCTCTCTTTTCTGAACTTTAATATATGTTTCAAATCTTCACTGCAAAATGCAAAAAGTAAATAAAGAGACAATTTGGACGGGTAATACACAGGCCTAACAGGAGATGGAGAAGAGAAACAGTAACAAATAAACCTAAATAAAGAGTCAAACTCTTAATAAATTATGTCCGATCAGCAGACAACTGTAGCAGGGCAGCCAAACGAGCTGCCATCCCCTGATGCTGATAGTCCAGATAAAATATTCAAACAAATCTGGACCAAAGAGGGGCTCTCAGCAATGCTACAACAGTTTGCTTTCTAGCCGAGGCAAAAATAACATGTAATCATTTAATACAATTTCTTCAAATAAACTTCATTTGGGGATAATGATTTCCAGATGGGTGAAGGTTTATAAACATCTCTGCCACATGATATGTTCCCACTGGGTAACAGAGAGGGTAAGAGAGGGATTTAGTCACTGGGTCCATACCAGTGAATTAAATGTGTCCAGTGCTGATCTCCTGAGGCCAAACAGCAAGGGAGGGCTTGTGCCCATGTTGTTGCTTCTTTTTGCTGTCCAAAACCATGTGGCTGCCTCCAAACCGCCTGTTTGTGCCTGGGAGGTGCTGCATGAAGCACTCTGGTGGTCCAAACCTGAACAGTGCCAGGAGCACCCCAACAATTAAACTGTGTGGAGAAGGGAGCTCCCATGGCTCACAGTAACCCCAGATGCTGTCTGATTTACCTATGTGGACACACCCCACAACCCTTCCTGCATCAAACACCCTCCTCAAAACTATTCTGGAAGCTCATCCAAAGCTTCAGGGCTGGGTTATCACGGCCAGCTTTGAGAACCCGGAATCCCACATGATGGATCGAGTCACAGATTCGAACCCAAGGCAAGAACCTGCTCGAGATGTCCACACAGTTTGTCAGCCAGAACCTTTTTTGGGCTGAAATGAGCGCTGAGCTCCTCAGAGCCGGAGCTGCTGTCAGGGTTACACATGTATTTGATTGCTGGGCTGGGCTGGGGCCCTGCAGAATCAGCCCCAGGAATGTGGAGGAAACAATGGCACTTCGCACTTAGAGGGGAGAGTTCTGAGTGTTATTAATTATTTCTCATTTTGCTGGTTAGCATGAAGAGACACAGGGCTGAAACACATCCAGGCACAAATCAGCCACAGTTATTAGTGTCTCAAATCTTTGTCTTGTAGGTTTCAGTCTGCTTGAAACAACAGAAAGGGAGAAAAAGCTACACATGTTTCAGATGAAGGCCCTCAAGATATGTGCGATTCTAGATAAATGACCTGGGTTGGATCCAGCACTAATTATTTCCCTCAAACTGCTCAGATATTATTTTTTCCCCTGTTTACAGGGGCTTGTTGGTTTGTTTCTTTTGCCTCAGCTTTATCCATACCTCCTGCCATGACAATACCTCCAGAGATGTTTGTTTAGCTGAAGTGTAAATGAACCACGGAACAGTTGGATTTCATCAAGGACCTGAGGCAAAACTGGCATGTTTTTCCAGCTCATCCTGCTTGGTTTTTCACCTGGTGGGTTGGAAGAGGAGTCTTGAAATTCTAGATCCCACATCTTGGGCAAATCAGCTGCTGGGAGCTCTGGGCATCATGTGGCTGGTGCTGAGCAGGGAGCTGGCCTGAAGGTCCTTGGAAGGTCCATGGTCCTGGGACTCTAGACAGGGTGTGACACTTGGTAAAGCTGGTGAATCAGTCCCTCAGTCTGCTCAGCTTCTTTATCCCTCAGGCCAGGGATTTAATGACTGGCTCCCTCACAAGTGGAGTTCACAAGCTGCCCTCCCCACCCGTTGTCCCAGCAGGGTGTTTTGGGGTGTTATGGGCTGGTTGGGGTGGTTGGAGATCTGATGGAGTTGTTTTTGTGGTTTTGCCTTTCCAGGAGTACCCGGGGTGTTACCCCTGGCAACCCTTCCAGCTGCCTTTCTGCTGTGGTGGTGACAGGGGACATGGCAGCCCTGGAAAATGTGTGTTGGGCAAGAAAGAGGAGAGTTCTGGGAATGGACTTCTCTTCTGCAAAATGAGCTTTGCTGAGTTTACAAGGTTCTGAAGGCTATTAATCCTGCCTGCTTTGGTACCCTGAGATTGTAACCAAAGTTCCAATATGCCTTTCTGCAGCACCATTTATCAGCCTCCATCTTTTTCCCTCTGGCTTTTTTCCACATTCCCTTCCCCCTCCCCCCCCCCCCCCCCATTTATTTTTTGATTTGCCCTCTCTTCCTCTCATTCCTTTGCTTGGTCTCCTGGATTTATTCCCATTCTCTAGATTGTCTTATTAGTTTTACTCTTTCTCCAAGAGAAAAAACCAGGCTTGTGGGCTGGAGGCTTTACAACATTCTCTCATAGTCCTGGATTTAAACCACCTCACCGGGGGTCTGTAATGCACTGACACGGAAAGACTAGACTCGGTATTAAACTAATAATCTAGGAATTTTTATGGACTTCAGAGCTCTGCAGTGTTTCTGACCACATGGCACTGATGCCGAGCCACGGGTGAAAAGCTCCTGTGGTTGGACCCACCAGCTCTGTCAGCCCCTGGAGCAGGGCTCAAAGAGGGATGAGCCAGGGGCGTGAGTGCAGAGAAGTGAGATCCATGGTGAGACCTGCCTGCTCCCTCCCAGCTTTGCACCTTGTGCCTATAACCTTAGCCAAGTTATACCTCCCAAACTATAAACTGTGGTGTTAGAGGGGATCTTCAATGAAATGGCACTGCTAGGAGTTGGGGGTGCAGCTGTGTAATTGCCTGATTCCCTGCTTTGAGCACTGCTACAGTCTGAGTTATGACCAAAAGCAACCTGGCTGTGCTTGTATTATTAGGACAGACTGACCTGGTTAAGATAAGGTGCTGCTACACCTCTCATTTTAACACCTTTTCTCACGAGAAAGAATAACCCCCTTTTTTTTTTCCTTTCTTTTTTTTTTTTTTTTTCAGATGTGATGAATGCTTTTGAGTATTTGTCTTGAAGGCCTTGTAAGGATAGATCTTTTAAGGGTGTTGATGTTGTGTGATTTAAGGATCCGTTTGATTTGGTACCTTGTACCACTCACAGTACTTTCCAGCAGGTGCAGCATGAAAGAGGGGAAATTTAGGCTGGATATTGGGAAGAAATTTTTACTGAGAGGGTGGTTGGACACTGGCACAGGCTGCCCAGGGAGGTTGTGGCTGCCCCATCCCTGGCAGTGCTCAAAGCCAGGTTGGACAAGGTCTTGAGCAACCTGGTCTAGTGGGAGGTGTCCCTGCACATGTCAGGGAGGTTGGGACTGGATGGGCTTTAAAGGCCCTTCCAAGCCCTTGACATTCTACAGTTCTATGATTAGGAGACGAGGTTGGCATCCAGAAAGTGGCACTCATTGCTCACTTTGCTGCCCAGAGAAATGCAGTCCCCCAGCTTTGATGCTGCTCATTACATTCTCAGAGCATAACTTCAAATGGAGCCTGAAACACTTTTTGCTCCCTTCTCCAGACACCCAGGCAGCTGCACTGTTTGGGGACAGGCAGTGCCACGCTTCACTGAGGATCAGTTGTGATCTGCGCATGGCTTTGCAAAGCTTTTTCCTCTCCTTCAGGGTGAGAGCTGACAGTGGAAAGAAGGATACGCAGCTACTGAGTCGTATTTTAAGGCAGAAATGTGACCGTTTTTTGTGTGATTTATATCACTGTGTGCTCTGCCATCGTAGGAGATGTTTTTTTCCACTGCAAGGCATTTGTGAGACCTTCACCCCTTGCGTTTTTTGCCTGCTTGTCAATCCTCTCATCTTTCCGTATTGTTTAATTAGAAACACGGGGTTGGAGGAGGCCTCTCCTCAGAGATTGAACACACCAGGTTCAATCTGTGTGACTCAGGTGATAGAAGTGTGTTGGCTGCCCTGAAATCACCTGGGGGAAAACAAAGAGGAGGAAAAGCTCGGTGCATCTCTCTGTGATGGATTACTAACCCATCCCTGGGATATTCCAGAGAGAGCAGACACGCAGCCCATGCCAGGGATGAATTACTGGATCCTATTATAACGGGAGGAATAAAGGAAAGACTTCTCCAGATAATCAGCACCAGCTGCCCTTTGAGGGATCCCCCCCTCTCCTGCAGCCAGCCCCAGCTGTGATTCCTGCCACGGCCCACGTTCTGCCTGCCCTCAGCCCCTGAGCCACGGGACGTGTTCTGCTCTAGCACACACATATTTCTTCCTTATGCCCCAGTTTCCGGCTGCTCAGCGGAGCAGGAGGACAGGGAGGATGTAACTCATCCGCGAGGAGGACGATGGACAAGGATTTCAGAGTGGGGAGGGAAACGTTTCTGGATGGGAGACGTGGATCTTCTTCTCTGTGTCAGCAGCGTGTCAGGGTAATTGGAGGCAACAAGGCAGCACTGGGAAATGCTGCCGTGGATGCTGAGCCTTTGTGGGAGTCAGGGCTCACAATAGATGAGGTGCTCACGAGGAGCCCTGACAAGCCCCGTGCGCGGCTGACACGCTGAGCCCTCCACCTCAGCCAGGGGGGCAGGAAACCAAGGTGAGGAGTCTCCTGCAGTCCCAGGGAGAACAGTGCCAGGATTGTTTCAGAGGAGAAGGAGGGCAGAGCGGGTAAGGAAGGCAGTTTGTAGCTGGGAAGGCCAAAATTCCCTCGTGAAGCGTGAGATGTGTGTGCTAAGGCAGCAGCAGGAGGGGTTTTGGGGGGTCTGTGGTGCCTGAGGCACTGCCCATCCCTGGCACAGCTCCCAGCCCCTGCAGGGCACTTGTGCCTCTGTGAGGGCACGGCAGGAGCTCTTCCCGCTGCACACCCCACCTCACAGGCTGTCCCTCCTGCCCCTACCACACACCACAGACTGTCACTCGCTTCACCAGGCTTTGGTGGCATCTTCTTCCCTTCTTGGGAGGGTTTCTTCTCAGGAAGGAAAATCTCTTTTCCTCCTTGTAAGTGTGGTTTTCCTGTTTCTGTCACCATCTGCCCAGACCTTGCTGCAGCAGCTCCACAACCAGAAACCTGATAAAGCCCCAGACCTGTCTTCACCTTTCAGGAGATGGACCTGTGTAAAGTAGTTTTTTTCTGCCAAGGAAATACCGTTTGCAGACTCAGGAGCCCTAAACCCAGCCCAGGAAGTTACCCCTTTCCACCCAGTTGTAGCCTAAGGGCGGCCCCAGAGGACAGTGCGTGGCACCCCCCTGCCTGGCACCCAGGACCACCCAACAGGGGTAAGATGCTATGAGGCAGAAGTGCTGTGTGCTGGTGTTCATCTCTCTTAGTGGAATGTTTCTGCTGTAATATTTCCTGAATGCTGTTTGGTCTCACCTCACCGTTGAGTCTTATTTAGAGTTTAGTCCCTGAACATTTGGTTTGATGTACATTTGCTCCTGTGCAAGGACAGCTGCTGCAGAGGGGGACCCCTGCACAGCACCAGATTGCTGCAGGCTGTTGGGCTGGAAGTGCACAGTGCAATCCCCCAAAATCATCCCCACTGTGTCTCTCACGAGCTCCAGGCATGGCAGGGGGCGAGTTAAAATGAGCCCACTCCAGGGGGATGAAAAGGAGCATCTCTCAGAATGTCCCATATTCTGGCTGGGCTGTAATCCCATCCAGGAAAGCTTGTGCTGTTCCAAATTTCCCCCTTTGATCACTTCTGGAGAGGTGGTGGATCCGGGGCCTCCACCGGTGACCTGCCTCCAGGGCCCAGCAGGGATGGACAGTGATGGATTGGTCTGAGGGAAGGTGTCCTCCTGCAAAACACATGTGTTACACAGCTTCCCTCCCTCCTGCTCCTTGAAAACCATGGCAGGAAGTGGGGCTCAGCTCTTTTTGCCTTGGAACCAGTGGAAAAAAACAAGCCCCAAAACTTTAGGGAAGGGTGTGATTGTGCCAGTGCTGGAGCGATGCTGGAGTGCAGCAGGGAAGTCGTGCTCAGGAATTGCACTTCCACTCCTCCTGTCCAGGACTGACTCTTGGTCACAAAAGGAAGAGGGGATTCCTTCTTGGTTGCTGCTAAACCTCCACTTTCCCAGGGGGAAAGGAGTATTGGCCACTTTGCTCTGTTACCTCCATGCTGTGGTACCCAAATTCTCTGGATTGAAATAGCTCATCTCATGGCAGAGGTGTGAGGGGGTCCACACCCAAGGGGATGTGGGTAAAGTGCTTCTGTCTGACTGCACTGACATTGTTTTTGCTGCACTGGAGCCTGTAAGGAATGAGCAGTGTCAGAATGTCCCCGTGTTAAACATCAGATGTGCAGGCTGAGACCTCCCAAGCTTGTTATCAAATCTGACAGACAGGAGTGGGGAAAGGTTGCCTTCTAAAACCTCTTGAGGGTAAAGGCTGTCCCTTTATTATGTGCCTGTGCCTGGTCAAGCATGGTGGGACCTTCAGTCAAGACTGGGACATTTATGTTATGGTCACTGGGATTGGATCCAAAGTCCTTGAAAGGTAGGGATAAGTCAGAAAATCCCAGCCTTTGATGTGGTTTGTGCTCTCCAGGGGGGAAAGCACCAACCCCAGAACAAAAGGAAAAGAGGTCAGTGTCAGAAGAGCAACATTTCAGGGTTTTGGGGGTTTTTAATCCCCTAATCACTCCTGGACAGCTGCATAAATACAAATGAGAAGGCAGACACCAGTTTTACTCTAATGTGCTCAAAGCAAAGCTAAACAGCATAAACTTGTGTGCTGATAATCGAGCTAAATGTGAGGCAAAAGTAAGATCTGAATCTAAGATTTTTGTGATCACTTCCTTCTATAAGTCCTCTCCTTATGGTTTTGTTTCTTCAAATAAACTTCCACTAATTTCTCTCTAGCAAAAGACTCAAAGGTTTGCTGAGAATTTTACAGAGGGCCTTCCTTACCTTAGAGACAACTACTCTTTTCATGGAAGCCTTGGGAGCTCCTTCCTGGAGGAGTCTCAGAACCTGTGGTGTCTCTTTGTCCCAGATTTGCACTGGTTCTCACTCCAGGACCTCCCTAATTTGGCATTCCCAGCACTCTACAGGAACGCTGGCTTTGTTCTCAGGCTGTGCCAGGCTGTGAGGAGTTGGAGTGCAGGTGTAACCCAGGGTAAATGGGACAGGCTTTCCAGTCCTGCTGAAGTGAGATGCAGGCTAAACCACATCACCCAGGAGATGGTGGTGACCTTTCTAAGGTCACAACATGCTCTTGTTTTCTCCTCTGGAGCCACTTTATATGCCCAAGTGAGAGATGGAGTATTGGAGGGGTGCCAGCTCCTCTGGCAGGGAAAACTGAATGTGGAAGCAGGCTGCAGGGCAGATAAATTGCAGGAATGAGGTCTCTGCCGTGCTTCCCATTCCCTGCTGGCCTTTGAAGTGAAGAAGCAGCCCGGGAGCTGGAGGGAAGGCTTCTGCCCAGCAGTGGGGGCTGATTCCAAAGGGCCACCAAACTCCTGATAGGAGTGGGGTGGGGGAGAAAAGGGATTATGTCCCCTATGAGACAACACTGTGGCTGCTCTGAGAGACAACAGCTCCAGCCAGTCATCTGTGGTTTGTCAGAAGTGTCTCCTCCTGAGCACCCTCGCAGAGGGCAGGACCAGGAGCAGCTTTTGGCCTCCACCCACCTCATCTGTTACTGCCCCTGGGACCTGCTGGCAAGGCCTGGTTGCTTTTTCCAGCGTGAAATGTAAAGGGTTTGCTAACTTGGTCTTTCATCATGGGAGGGGATGTGGCTGCAGGCAAACAAGCCGAAATTCTGTCTGGGGAGTTTGTGAGTGCTCAGAGAGACAGGACAAGGGATGAGATGAGATAAGAGGTACAACAGCTGCCTTGGGAGGCTCCAGCTGTGGGCTGTGTGGAGGGGAGAAGGAGAAGGAGAACACTCTGGGAGCATCTGCTCTTGCTGGATGTGCCCACCAGTCATTCTGCAAACCTGTTGTAGGCTGGCCAGGGGTGAGACAGGGAAAGAACTGAGTCAAGCCATCCCGTAAGTGAGCATAAGTGTGTGTGGGAATGTATATGGGAGCTCCTCACAGAGCTGAGCTTGATCAACAGAGTGGGCATCAAATAGGCAGCAAGGGGGGGGGGGGGGGGGGGGGGAATCCAGGGCTGCCCTCAGCACCCTGGCTGTTCAAAAAGGACCAGAAAGAGGATGGGAATTAGCTCTTCCCGTATCCTCGGGGAACAAGGCATGAAGTCATGGTCTTAACTGGAGCCCTGGGAGAGCTCTGTTAAGCTTGAGAGGCAGATTTCTGACAGTAAATCCACTTAAGCACTGGTGTGGATTGCCTGGGGAGGCTGTGAGTCTTGAACCAATCGAGGTCTTTAAAAACAGATTAGTGAAACAACTGTCAGGAACGGCTTAGGAACAACTGATCCTGCCTCGAGGCAAAACAAAGGCCTTGATGGCCTCTCCTCATCCTTCCAGCCCTCTCCTTTTATGACTCTGTGACTTGACTTTCCTTCTAATTGGCACAATATTTCACGCTGGAAGAAATGCCCCCCTCTCTCAGGACTGAGGAGATTAAGCGTCTCACAACACAGGTGGGCAGCAAAGGTGTTCAGTGTTCAGCAAAAACCTCCCGCAGAAGTTTGTTCATCACTAAAATGTTCTTTGCAACATTCTTCAAAAGGAGAATCTCGGTACTCTGGCATTGCTGCCAGGATGTTTTGACAAAGCCTTTGTGGATCTCAGGAACACCCTGGGCAGCGACTAAAGGTGACATTAATGGCACCCAAGTTTTAAGGTGCAGAGGATAATTAGCAGTCTGAGCCTCTCTCAGTAAACTCCCTTCATTGTCCACGAAGATAAAGAAGCAACCCCTGAGTGCAAATCACCTGTTTTATACAGTGACATCAGCAAACTGTAAACTATGTAATTCATCCACCTAAAAACTAACACAGACAGACTGGAAGTGCCTCTCTGACCATGGACCTCCACAGGTCAGCTGCAAGTGTAGAGAGACTGTGTGTACTATCAATGCATAGATTATTCCCTCCCTGGTTTCTGCTTCCCAAACTGAGGAACCCCTGAGACTGTTTGTGCTGCTTATTTAGGGGTACCTGGTGACTAAAATCTGCAGGGAAAAGAGGACTGAGGATGGGAGTGGGAAAATTGCAATTATCCCTCATTTTACAGGTGTTGTTCCCCACAAACGTGGGATTTGTGGTTCTCCTGAAGGTTGTGTCCACAAGCAAGCAGAGGTGGTTCCCAGCTATCCCAAAGGAAGCAAAACCCCCCTGTCCTTTCTTTTTTAACTCCTTCCTTTCCTGGTGAAACATTCCAAGATAGGAACTAGGAGAAAGGCTGGGTGTTTTCAGGAGCAGGATTGGTACCAAAGGGCACTGTGAGCAGAGCATCTCTAATTCCAGACCACCCCACACCAGAGCTGTGCTCCAGCAAATTTGTTGTTGTGTCTCTGCTCGTGATCAGGACCAGATGCCACGAAAATAGCTACAAGAAGCTCTGAAGTAGGCAGTGATGAAAAAAAAAGGAGACATCTGAAGAAAGTTACTGAACCACCCTGCTATGGTTTGTATTAAAAAAGGAAAAAAAAAAAAAAAAGAAGAGGAGATTGAAACAAGGTGAAACGGAGCCAGTGTTTGTAGGATCTCTGAGTTCCCAGCCTGAGACGTGGCAAAGGGATGGAGTTAATCATGTGGAGTTTAAAACAACTTTGAAATACCTCAGGATGGGCACCCCAAAACTCTGAGGTACCCCAGACTGCTCTGCATTCTTACAAACTGTGACCAATGCTTTCCAATCCACAAGATCTAGTTATAATTATAATTGGACAAGTCAGAAAGAGCTCAGCAGGGCCATTAGAGCATCAGCACATCTCCTTTTGGGGAAAGAAAATTAATTTTAATTTTTTTGGTGCGTTCTGTTTCTGTCTGCTAGGTATTTACCCCCCCCCCCCCCCCCGTTTTTTTTTCCCTAACCTTTTTTTTTCTTCTTTTTTTTTAACGGAGTCAGGCCAATATGAAAAAAAAAACCAAACCAAAGCCCTCACTGATAGATGTGTCAGTGAGTTTGAAATGGCAGCTCCCATTTCCTATGTTTACAGTTGCTTTTGATGTCACCTAACAAACGTAGATGCTCTAAAAGATTCTCTTTAGGGGCTTTAAATCTGGAAACCATTTGACAGTAAAGCCAGAAGACACAACAGGGTGTGTTTTATGGGCCCCATTAATGTGTGCCCGGGAGGAGGTGCTGCAGTGTGGCCTCTGCCTTCACCCACCCACGTCATGTACTCATTCCCTCCGGAGTGTTTTACTGCTGTGAGATCCTTAAAAAAAAGAGGGGAGAGGGACCATCAGCTCGTTGCTCTAAGGGAAAGCCCAGCCGAGAAGAGAAGGCAAAATCAAACTCTGACAACTGAGGTTCCCTCTGGTCACCCCCTGACACACAGAGGCAATGCCAAGCCTGGCACTTTGGGGTGTCTCCCGTGCCTGGGGGCACAAGCCATCTGCAGGGCTGCCTCTGCTGGCCCTGCAGGCTAAATGCAACCCAAAATCATCAGCATCAAGGGCTTTCTCCATGTCCCTGGGTGTGTTGCCCTGTGTCATCTGAGTGCCACTCCTGTCGAGAGTGGACCATGGCAGGGGAGTATTTTCAAGGGCTTTAACTGGTGGGTTTAGGGCTAATCTGCTGCAAGGCTTTGAGAAGTCTCAGGTTCTGCCCAGCAAGGGCATGGGCTGACCTGGGGAAAGATATCCCTGCTCACTGGATGTGGGCTGGAAGGTCCCTATCTTTGAAGGTCCCTTCCAACCCAAACCATTCTTGTGAGTCTGTGGTTCCAGGGTTCTTTGTTAAGTGCTTTCTGCTGTGGACCAAAGGCCAAAGCCCATCTTCCAGCAGGGGCTGGAGTGGGAAGCCCAGGAAGGTGCTGTGAAGAGTCTGAGAGCTGTCCTGTCAACGAGGCCAGGGTGGCTGAGGGGAGCAGGTCTGTTGTTGGGTTCCTGCAGTACCCTCGCTGTGAGGGGGCCCAGCTCTGCAGGTGAGATCCCTACAGTGGCCCTGAATACCCTGTGGACTTAGCTCGTGATGTGGGCAGTGAAGTGGCAGCAAAAATAACAAGATCAGGCTGAGGCTGCTAAATTCAGACCCTCCAGGGCCCTTCTGGCATCGCTTTCAAACCCTGTGTTTCTTCAGAATATTATTTCCGTGAAAAAAAAAAAAAAAAAAAAAAGTGGGAAGGGAGACAGGAGCTTTTCCAATCCAGGCCACTCTGCTTTATGGCTCCTAAGGTACATGTCTCAGACTGTTACTCATCCCAGGGTTGAGGACATGAATGAGCTTTCTGTTTGGAAAGCTTTCAGGGACGTGCTGAAGCTGGTTCTTATGCAGCCAGCAAAGGGAACCATCAGGGCAAAACATGCCTGAAAAGAGAAATTGAAAACAGCCTTGGAATAAAACGTGTATACATGTGGCATGACATTTATTTATTATGCTGTGCTGCAGAGCTCTTGCCCAAGCAGAGTTGAAAGCTTAATGAAAACGGTGGATTTTTCTAAGCTCTACCAGGATTTAGACCCTCCGGCAAATGTATAAACAAGGAACATTTTCAAAGTCTTCTCCTGCTAATGGTTATTCATAACTATTTTAGGGACCTGCTGTTTTATTTGACTGACAGCACTGAAAAGAAAAAAAAAGGATCCCAAATGTGGGCTCTCCACTCCATGATTTTCCTAACAGCTGGACATAAAGCAAGGTCCGTTCTCTGCTCCTGCTGCAGCTGCTTTGACATCTGTGCAGTGGAGGAGAAGCAACGGGGATTGACTGGGCTTGTGAGATTAAAGGTAATTGCTTTTGATTCCCATGTCCCCAAGAGAGAAAGTGATGGACCAGGTCTTGCCACAGGAGACAAACCCATAGCCCAGTTCCCATTGGCACAAGTGGAATCCTTTGTAGAAAATGAGGGAAAACACACAAAGTCTGACTCAGCAGAGGGAAGGAGATGCTGAGTGCCAGGGCCTGGCATCTCCACCCTTGTGTGTGTGAACATCTCTCGCAAAGATCTCTTCTTTTCCCTGTACCTCCATCTCCCCAGGGCCTGGGAAGGTCAATCCTTCTCTCCCTCAGGGCAAAGGCTGCAGTTCCCAGGTCACTGGCACTGACTAACCAGTGGTCTGGCACGAGAGACAGCTGAGCTTTATCTTAGTACAGTGGGATGAACAGGGCAAAACTCGATGTTTTCTCCATCCCTGTCTTTTGTGAGAGTGTGAAAATACCTGGAGACAGAGCATTTGCAAGATTTGCCCTTTCAGGGCAGCTCTGAGACACTCTGAAAGGTTGCCATGGGTTTTCCTTTCACTCTCCGTGGGCAGTTCAGCTTCCTAGACTTTAAGTCCAGCATGTTTTGAGGCATTCAGGAGTTACTTAGAGACAAGAGCTGAATTTTGTAGACATAGTAAGCCTGGCTTTGAGAATGGGCTCAGGATGACCTTCCAAATTTACTGCATGACATCCCCTTACCAAGGTGCTGGGACCCAGATGCTCATCTCTGCAATTAGAGCCTCAATACAGGGTTCCAGCAGTTCTCCCAGTTGCTGTCCCACATACTGCTCCAAACACTATCACCACAGAGGAGGGCAAAGCTGCTCCTTCTGGTGATCCTAAAACATGCTGGGATCTGAAATTTCTGTGCTGGCACTCATTGCCAGCTCTCCCTGTGGTGTGCCAAGCACAGATCAGGGTGTCAGCTCTGGAACCAAGGCAATCCTTTCCCAGCCTCTCCCTTGCCTTATTTTTGTCAAAAGCAATCAATGGTCAACCCTTATTTATTTATTTATTTGTCTATAATGGGAAACAATCCCAAACAAGCCTGCAGAAGGGAGGGAGAACATTTGAAATGAATTTCACAGAGGTTTCCTTCCTTGCCCTTGACTCCAGCCCAGGAGATCTCTTGGCTGAGATGATGCGAGTGCAAGATTTTATTAAAAATAAACCAGCATTATAGGAAAGGAAGCCCCGAGTTGTTGTTAATGCCAAACAAACCAACCTGAGCATTAGGCAATATAAATATAATCTACATGATGGTTCACATATGTTCTCTGTCTGTCTGCTATAAACTGCAACGGCCCACTCAGGGTATAAAACAAAGCAACTTTTTCTGTTTATATGCAGCAAATGTTTGAGTTTCTTTTTTTTTTTTTTCCTTTTTTTTTTTTCCTTTTTTCCCTGTTTTTTTAATTATTATTGCCAAATCAGACGTGGTCATGTGGCTTTCAGCAGATATTTCCATGATCCAATCCAACCTGCTGGGTTGTCAGGCCTAATCCATCAGCCCCATGAATTGTGCCTGAGGTCTGAGATTAGCACAACCTTTTCTCTGGCTTTCTGTGAGAAAGGTATGAAAATGAAATAACACAGCCATGGCTTAGAAAGGAATGGCCTGTGGCCTGTGACTCCGTGCTGGCCATCGAGTCTGTTCCCAAAACCTGGGAGCTTTCTAAACCTGTGGCTCCACACTGAACAGTCCGATAGCTGCAGATGTTTGGCTCCAGGAAGCAAGTGAGGGACAATTTCCCAACCCTGAGCACGACTGGCACAACGTTTCACGTCCACAGAGTTGAACTTCCTCGCCTCCTTTCTCAGGTGCTTGGTGCTGTGGCCCAACTTGCTGGGCCAGTCTGTCCTGACCTGAAACTCGATGGCTTGAGAGCCACGGTCAGGCTTTCCTCAACCTCCCTGCAAAGCCACTGATCAATCAGATGGCCCTGGAGCTCCTCAAGGACATGGCCCTTCTGGACTGCAGCTGAGCCCTTCAGGGATTCATGACAGATCCAGCACATGAGAGACCTGCCAAGGCAGCTTTGCAAAGTGTCCCTTTGTGCAAAGGGTCCCATTTCTCTGGTTGCCTCCCCTCTGACCCACAGCCCTTGCCTCAGTGCCACGGCACAGACAGCAGCTCCTGTAAGCCAAGAAGACAGAGTTACTCACCAGCTTTGAGCTGTGCAGTGAACATCTGGCTGTTGATAGGGGAATGAATAAGCTAAAGGGCTGATGGGAACCAGATTGTTTGCACTCTGTCCAAAAATTCCTCTGTGAGCTTCCAGTGTCAGCTTTTGGCTTATCTCTCACCCAGAGCCTCTCTGGGCACTTGGTGGGAAATCAGGAGAGGGATGGGTTTGCAGCATCTGAGAAGGAGGATTTGTCATGCTCCCCATGCTGTGCTTTCACCCAGGCAGGCAGGTTTGGGCTGGATTAAGGACACACTGCTCTCTGCCATTGGAGCCAGGAGAGGCATCTCCCCACCTCCACAGTGAGTGGAGCAAGGAGGGGCAGGGAGAAAGGGACTGTGAAAGTGGCCCTGTTCCTACAGGGGCTCAGGACAGAACTCAGTGTGTGGGGGAGAGAAGAAGCTGGAGGCTGGACTCAAGGTCCCTGCACAAAGCCCCAGCATATTCCTGCCTTCATGCCTTGCCCACTGTGCCCAAGGGCTGGGACTCAGCCTTTGCATCTTCCCTGTTCCCAGTTTCCCAGACCCTGAGCATTCCTGCAGAGCGCCTGGGCTGCCCACAAGACTGATCCCCCACTGAAGGGGAGGCAGGTTTTTTTCTAAACCCTCTTCCCCAAAAAGAAGAGAACAAAAAGGTGCTGGCCCAGCAGGAAGGAGCCCCAGCTCTGCCACCCAACCTCCCTCTCATTCATGAAGAAGAGAAACCATAAATTCTGCACAAGCCCCAGGCCAAAGAAACCCCATTTTCCTGTCCATGATGTGTTTTGACACATTGAAATGGTAAATTTGAGAACAGATACATTGTGGGTATTTAAAACAACAACAAAACCCAAAAAAACAAAAACAAACTTTAAAGTTGACTTAAGCCCTGGCTAAAAATACTTTGAAATTTACTTAATGCCTGTCTGGGTGATGTTCAGCATTAAGAAATGCCTCTAACAGGGAAGATGGGGGGGTCTCATTCTTTACCAGCCATCCTTGGCGTGGCTTACAAACCTGAGGACTTCTGGAATGACCACTGTGCAAACGGGCTTTCCAAAATGAGTGCCCAGCCTCCTTCGAACTGAGGCATAAAGGGAAGCAATCCCAGGAAAAGAATCCTTCATGGGCTGCTGTGTTTATCAGCAACAGTATCTGTGCCATCTGCAGAGGACAAGAGGCAGAGCCCACCTGTAGAATTAAGGCCACCACAGTCTGAGCCTGGTGCCCAACACTGACATTGTTCCTTTCCCTACTCTGTCTTCCACACAGCTCTGATTTGCTCCTTGAATATCAGAGGTTGCTTCTGATGTCTCAAGGTGACACCTTGGCCCAGGAGCTTGATGACACCCTGCTCTGGCCCAAACAAACCAATAAAGGCAGAGTGAAAACATCTTCCCTTTAGCGTTGTCCCTTTGGAATTGCTAGTGGAGGAGACAGGAGGAAAGGATAATTGTTACACTGTTATCTGATGCACAAAAAAAAGCCTAAGAAGAGTGAGGGACCTCCTGGGCCATCAGATGAGACCGCTGCTGTCACAGGTGCTCTGCCATATGTTCCCATTCACACCTTTAATGCCGCTAAAAGGCTCTTCCAGAATGGGATTCCTTCGATGCTTCAAAGCCATCTGCTGATTTTTCCACTTCAGAAGTAGCCATGGCCCGATTTCAGAGACCTGAAACTTAAACACCACTTTGTCTCTCCTGCATCTCGCACAGCGTGGAAATCCCACCTCTCAAATCCACCTCATACAAGGACTTTAGTCTCCATTCTATTTCAGAAACTCAGGTTTGGTGCCTCAAACTTAAAAAAAAAACAAAAAACAAAAAACAAAAAACCATGAAGTAAGTTATGACTACAGGTCATTGTTGACAAAACTGGCAGTAGTTCTTAACATCATGTCATATAAAACAAGCCCATTTTCTTATTAGTGTAATTATGAGAATTCCATTTCCTTCCTTCCTGTTCACACCCCTTCTCTAAGGTGAAACCAAAGATTTCTGTAATTATTACTGCCAAGCCCAAACAACTCAAATGAAATCAAATCTGGCATGAAAAGCATCTTCACTCGCTGTGTCTTTCAATGGCTTATTAAACATTTCACATACAAACACTCACACCCCCCGCCCCTAGCATTGCCTATTTTCACATTATTTTATGGATCTCCCCTAATGCCAAAGAATGAGTAAAAGAAGCTGGAAAACTCTTTTGGATCATGAGGTTGAGGAGACTTAATCCAAGAAATGTCGATGTTGAAAGACAGAAAGATCTGTTCAAATCAAACTGAGGTGGCTCCTGGAGATGTTGTCTCATAACTTAAATTCATGCTGCATGAGATCTCCTGAGGTGCTTTAACACTCAGACTGTGGTTGCTGGGGTTCTTTGGGGTTTTCTCAGCTGGGGAAAGGGGGCAGCAGCCAAGCCATGGCAGTAACACAGCAGTTTTCGGGAAGGAATGCAAGTCCAGACTGAAATTCAGTAAAACAGCAACCCAACCTTGCAGAGACTGGGTGGGATTTGCTTCATCCAGGCTGGGATGGCTGCAGGGTACAAGTCTCCATCCCAGCTGGATGCCCTGAGCTCTCATTGTAGTGGAGGGAGAGAATTGGCCACATGGAGCACAGAGACCATTTGGTCTGTTTTAAATATCTACTGAGATAAGATGAATCATACCCTGCAAATCCCTGCTCTCCTCCATTGACTGCAGAGACTCCAAACATATAATTACTTGTAACATAAACATGTAGGGGGGATTTGTAACATGTATTTTATGTTTATAAAGTCCATGTTTTCCTCTGAGCTCCACTCAAGTCAGTGGTGCAAAACCTGATCAATACAGCTGAGGGAGTTTTAGGGGGCACCTCAGCCAACTTACAGATTTCATACATCTTCTTTCTTATTTACTTAATTTGCTTAATTGCTCTTGGTTCTCAGCATTGACCAGGTCTCCATTTACTGTCATAAAAGTCTGAATGTTCAGCTGTTGTTTTTAAGGTCACTGTTCTCAGACTAACTCAGGTCCTTTTTTCCCCGCTGTTACCTTGAATCAGCAAACTCCCACCTTAGTCTGTGAGTGCAGTGTCTTACTCTTTGTTTCTGTTAAAATTCACCCCTTTCTCTCACTCAGCCTTCCTTCAAGGTTGTCCAGCTCTTCCCATATCCTATTCTGATCCTCCTCTGCAACAGCAATCCTCAAGTTTGTGTCATCAGCAGATCTCCTGACCAGGCGCCTCGTTATTTTCTGCCAAGTTCATTAGGGAAAATATTTAATAAGATTGGTCCCAGGACTGATTATTAAAGAACATGATGGAGTTTCTCTGGATTTACTCACAAGTAACAGACAGCAAATGTTGGCCCCAGATGGTATTTTGTTCAAAACAAAATAATGACTTCCATGTGTCTCCTCACTTCCCAGCCCGAGGTGTGTGGAGCACTTGCTGGTGGTCTGTGCAGTGCTGGCTCTTTGCAAAGTGCTGGCTCCTCCAGCTTCTAAATTCTACTAAATTAAGCAAAGCTTACACTAAATGTTTTCCTAATATTATTTTCATGTGTAAGAAACTGTGGGAGTTTCTGGTGGGACCATATGGGATTGGAAGGGGATCTCACCTGTGAGATAATTCCTGAGCCGGGACACAGTTCAAGCAAACTGGGACCTGGGGAACTTCTTAACTGTTTGTCAGTACAGAGTGTGTTATTTATGTCACAGTAGCCCCAAAAAGGCTAAAGCAGGAATATGATCAGAAATAGGCTGAGCCTTGCACAGACTCCTGCTGAGAAGGACTGCAAGCTGGGCTACCAAAGGGAGGAAAATGAGGTGACAGGTGAACAAAGGAGGAGGACACACCTGAGGAGGACACATCCATCTGGTGCTTGGAGCTGATGGAAGCTCCTGGTCAGAACTTGTAACACCAGGGTTGAGAAACATCTGACAGAACACAAGGAAAGCCTGGAGCTGAGTTTAAGGCAAAGAACTGGACAGATGAAAGTCTCTGCCCCTTTTGTTTTTTTGATTGTAATGTTGTGGACTGGGATTTGTTATAGAACCTGTCCCACTGCTTATATGGCAAAAAAAAAAGGGTCTTCTTCATGGTTAGGATGACAAGTACCAACTTCAACAGCTGAACTATCCCAGCAGGCTTGTGAGGGGGAACTGCTCCACTCTCATAGACCTGATCCTTAAATCTGTGTGTGCAAATGCTTCTCTTGAGCCAAATTCTCTGACGATGGTTGTTCCAGTGTAGTCTGTGCACTCCCAGCACTAGGACAGCCAGCTTTTTGTGCAAAATTGGTTTCTTCTGGAGTACCAAAGAGTATTCAGCTGATGGTTACAGACTTAAAATCAGCTTTATGGCCACTACATCCAACCACCACAGTGACAAGGGAAACACGCTGTTCTCACTGCTGCTGACACACCTGGGAATGTATTAAACCTGAGACAGACCATGAATGGCAGAAAGGAGAAGCTTTAATGAAATATTCTGGTCCTGCAGTGCCTCGAGATAATTCACTAACTCTCTGCATTGCCAATTGCATGTTAGAAGAATAAAACTCTTCCCACTTGCAGCCTCCCCTCTGGACATTTTTAATCAGCTAATTTCTCCCAGGGCTACCCAGGCAGGCCAGAGTTCAGGCAGGATTCCCATTAGAAATAGGAAAGACCTGTCTGATCACTGAGTTTATCCAGCTGTGTAGTTTGCAGTGAATAATGACCACTGGGGCTTTAGCAAATTGTGGGGGCAGTGGGGTAAGGGAGGGAAGTGACAGCTATGAATTATCCCAGGCTTGTTGCCTATGGAAACTTGTTATGGGATTTCTTATTGATGTGCATTTCCTATCTATGTTTATGCCTATATTTACATGATTATGGCATTTTCCTGCTGGATTCCCCTGGCATGTTTTTTCCTTCGTATAATAAAGGAAAACATAGGCAGAGATAGTTTTTTTGGAGGTGGGGACACACACACCAGGACAGGTGTAACCCTTTATTAAGGTAAAAGCCAGGGCTGGCATCATGTGTTCATTGAAGAGCTGAGGGGTTTCTATCTGTCCAGAGTCCCTACAGCCTTAGGAAAACCAGGCCTGTATAACATTCTTGACATTTTTTCATGTATGGCAGTGGCTCTTTCTTCACTCTTTGCAATTTTGTTTGTGGCCTCACTAAATCAGCCCATGAGAAACTGTAGAAAACAATGTGGAAATTGAATATAAATGAAATTGGAGGCACCTGGAAACTGGCCAACACAAAACTGGTGGTGATCAGCCTGCATTGCCCTTGGGAGCTGAAAAATGGGAAGCAAACACTGCAAAGTGACACAGGGAGTATTCCCCTTCAAACATTCAATTTTTTTCTTTTTCTGTGCTATGCTTGATAGTCTAGGAGGTATCAGTTTTAAAAGCATTTTTGCCATGAGATTGGCCCTTTGAAAAGTTTCGAAATGTGTCTTAATTAAGGTCTCAGAACTGCAAAGGAAAGAGCCCTGCAGGTGCAAAGAGGGGCTGGCAAAGCTGAGCACGGAATCAAACAGGGAAACCAAACTGTCCTCTCAGGACAACGGGAGAGATGGGAGCAGGGTCTCAAAATCAAATGATAGGCTTATGTCACTTCTCCTGTCGTGCTGCAATGAATGGATGAGGCATTCTGTGCAGGGTGGATGCTTTGGTCCCTTTTAATAACCTGGCAGTGCTCGTGTATCCTTTTTCCCCAGTGCAGGGCACAGCAAGGGCTGCTGAGGGCAAACCAGGGGGCCTGTCTGGTGCCTTGCACTTAACCCCTGCCATCCTTTAGCCCTGAGGGCACTTGTGTGGTCTGGTCACATAATGTTTGAAAGAAAAATAACCTGGAGCCTGTGTCTGCCAACCTTACTTTGCCCTTGTTCCAACTAAGCTCTTTTTAGGGCCAACACCAACTTAGCTGTTATCTTTTTGCACTTTTTTGTTTTTCAGTAGGCTTCTGGACCAAAGTAAATGGTTTGGGTCCTTCAGACACACTTCAGAGGGGTTTGCTGGTTTGTTTATTTGTCTATTAGTCTTTTCCTCCAGAAGAAAATATGAAAGGAACAGAAGAATGTGTAAGAGGAAGAAATTGCTATTGGACTTGAAGGGGGTGGGAACAGCCCCTCTCCAGCTCTCCTGGAGCCCCTCTAGGCACTGGAAGGAGCTCTAAGGTCTCTCTGGAGCCTTCTCTTCTCCAGGCTGAAACTCCTAGTGTGTCAGCAGTTACTGCCAAAGGACCACAGTGTGTCTGGGCCAGGTAAGGAGATGGCCAGGCAGGTTCCCTCGGAGATGGGGTATCTGGTGCACTTCATGAGGTGCTGTGCTGGTGTCTGCTTTGCTCTGCATGAAAACTTGATTGCACGGATCTCCCTGCAGAGACCCAGGTGTAAGGTCACACGTGTCTTCCGGGTGTTTTGCTGTATGAAAAGAAAACTTGCAGTGGTGTGAGATGTTTATGAGGTGATGCCTATACCTGGGAGACACGAAGAGAGGAAGAAAGCCAAAGTTCAAGTGTGCTGGTAAGTAGCCTTAAAAAGCTTGCCAAATGCATCTTAAAGACATTAAGTCATTGATACAACGCCCCAAATTTCCCCTGTATTTGCTGCAGGAGTCTCTGAAGTTCTGCACTACTGTCCTTCAGACACTTGTTAGGTTTTTTTTCAGGGTGGTTGTGTCACTGGTGCCACAGGGGTGTAAGGAGATCAGAACGTGCAGTAGCCAAACTGCTGGAGGATCACTACAACAAGAAGCACAAAAGGTGAAAGGTGAGGATGGAAATGTGTGTTCTGTGTCTGAAGTCAGGTAACTGGCTTCCATCTAAGAGAAAGCAGGGACAAGACATGCTTAAGGATCCCCAGGGAAAAGGAAGGAAAGGCGAAGAACATCAGAGCATCACCAACAAATAAAAGCTACTGGCTGTGAGATGAGATAATACTGTCTGGGGGAATTCAGTCATGATCAGCATCTGCTTCGGATTGAGTTTCACTTCCACCAGTATCTTCACTGGAGAGGGTTAGAAAAGCTGTGAGAGTGTGTGTGGGAGTCAGTGCTCCAGCCCCTGGTGTCAGCCAGGGCGGTGAGGCAGACACGGGGCTCAGGTTGACAAGCCATCCCTGGTGCCTTGCAGAGGAAGGTGGGAGGGAGGTGGGAGGTGCTGCCCTGGCTGGGGAATATCTGCAGGAGGCTCTGATCTGTGCACCCTCGTGCTGGGAGTCAGAACTCCTGCTAGCCCGGACAGTCCCTGCGCAGCCAGGCGTGCGTCAGTAAAACACAACTGTTCAAAGCTGGCAGCTTTAGGTGGAGGCTCCCACAATGACATGGCTGGAACTTCAAAGGAGCTGAGGGACCAGCAGGTTTCGTTTGTTTTGGCCTTTCTGCAATGAAGGAATAAGAACAAAGCACCCGAGAGCATTTCCAAGAACTTGTTTCATTTTCTTTCCCTTGTGTGCCTCAGTTTCCTCCCCAGTGGAAGAGGGTTGTGTTTGACTTTCCCATGGAATCTCAGTGAGGAGCTCCATGTGAGATCTTAAGAGAGGGACACGTCACATTTTCACTTGGATTTATGGAGCAATGGAGACTAGAGAAGTGAAAGCCATCCCTGCTTCTGCTCCACTCTGTCTGAATAGCAAATTGTTCCCCACGGCTTCCCAGAGATCCTGGTTGTGTGAGTGGGAGAGGGGCTGCACCAGGTCCCCTTTGCTGTCATGCTTTGTGACAAGGACAGCTGAGCAGAGAGGCTCATTGCCTTTCCCTCTCCCTTCCTTTCTTGTGAAGAATTCCCTTCTGCCTTGTGTTCCTGTATCCTAAAATCCCCTGGTAACTCCGTGTCCAGCACGTGGGACAAGCATGTCTCGGGCTGTAGGTTGGGAGACAAGGTGGGACAGGGTCTTCTTCTTGGCCACAGCTGAGAATCCAAGGTGGGCACCCTTCGGGCAGCACAGCAGTGTCACCATTCCCTGTGTCACCCAGGTCTGCAGTGTCTGCACATGAGGTGGGTACCTCTGGGCTCAGCTTTTCTGCTCTCAGCCTCCCTCAGGCAGCAGTGTTGAGTGTTTGGGTCCCTCTGGAGAAGGGAGGACAGTCCTGAGTGTCTGCTGCTCCTGTCACCACCCACAGAAAGCTCTGGGTTATCGTAGGGACAAGGCCAAGTCTCGCTCAGCTCACGAGAGGCAGAATTTGGCAGCCCCTTCCCTTGCTGCTCTCCCAGATGTTTGTCATCACCACAGAGACACCGGCCTGGTCTGGCAGCTCCTGCTCAGGGAAATCCTGGTGGGGCTGGGAAAAGTGGGGCTGGAGGCTGTGAGGTAGGAAAGGGTAGGGCTCCAAAAGGCTTGGGTGGAAGTGGTTTGGGCCAGAAAGACACTGAAACCTCCTGCATATTTGTCTGAACCCGCCTTGGATGGGGCTTGGAGCAACCTGGTCTAGTGGAAGGTGTCCCTGCCTGTGTCAGGGGTTGGAACTAGGTGACATTTAAAGGTCCTTTCCCACCCAAACCATTCTGTGATTAAATGCTCTGGTCTTTTCTTGGTCAAAGGTGTGCTCAAAGTGTAGGTTCATGTCCCAAATTGGTGTGTTATGTATGATCTGCTGATAGGCACAAGTAGGGAGCACAGTTAATGCCAGGATGTGTTTGACCTTTCCTTCTTATTTCCTTTGCAATTTATCCCCCCCTTTTTCATAAAATTCCCATTTGCAATCAGATCTACCCAGGCCAAGTGAGCAGCAAAGACCAAGGTGACAGCTGCTTAAACCATCCCTCCAGTTAGTCCAGCCTAACTCCCCATGCATCAGCCAGGATAAAGCCACTGCAGCACCTTGGGGGAGATTAGTTGTGAGATGAGGAGAAGGAATGAAATCACCCCTTCACCCTTCAGCTTTTCCAAAAAAATAGCAAGATGATAGATGGTGTTTTTTGGGGGAGTGGGGACATTTTTTAATAATTTTTCTCCTTACTGTAACAATTAAAAAGCCAGAAGAAAGATATTAAAAAAAACCCAAATACAACAACAACAAACAAAACAAAACAAACAAACCAACCCAAACTCACTGCTTTCAAGGTGGGTTAACAACGTGAAAAGCTCATGCCAGAACATGTGTTATTAGCAATAAAAAACTCCTTTATTTGTCTCTCTGGGGAATTTCTTTCACACTCACTTTTAAAAAAACTATCTTTATTTGTTTCCCTTCCCTCTCTCTCTCTCTCTCTCTTTCTCTTCTCTCTCTCTCTCTCACAACCAGATCACTTAAATAAAACAAAGTTTTATATTCATTCCAGCCAGGGTTTCCTGCCAAAATCTGTGCCTCCTTTTTCTTCCCCCACTCATTTTCTTATATACAGACCAGTGATGAAAACACAAAAAAATCTGAAGCCTACGAGGTGACAGATGAACAAGATGTAGAGGCAAATTATCCAAATGGTGCTGCAAAGGAATGGCTTTTACTGGCAGAAGGGAACATATTTTTGCAAAGGTTAGAGGAATTTTTCTGTTTCTGTTGGATTTTTCCGAGGCTGGAAATTTTAGTTCCATGAGAAGACTAAGATCCTGCATTTTAGATGTTCCAGGCAGTTCTTTCCCTTGATTTGTTACTTTGTTTGTTTGGGGGTTAAATGGAAGGTTAGAGACCAGGGAATGAAAAAGCACCTAAACCTGTGCACCCCAGCCCAGTCCTGTTCTTGTGCTTTCTGGTGTCTGTGGAAGTGGCAGTGGGTCACTGGAAGACATTGAGCTCTACAGGCTTAGCCAGGACAGCAAAACATCCTCATGGATGTGTCCTAACAGGGACTGGTGGCCAGTGCAGCAGTAGGAGCAGTACAGATCATTTCTGCCAGCCCCCGTCACAGCACACAGGGTTGGGATGTACCCACAGCACAGAGTCAGTGAGTGGGGCACCAAACTCAGCCTCAGTGCCCAGGACTTGCTGAAGCTTAAATTCTTGATTGCCAAGTGCTTGGACTGAAGGAACAAGTCAAGTGCCAAAACTGATGGTTTATGGCCTATTTCTGGTATCCTTTGGGACTGCAGCCACAAGAGAAAGTGGCAGGGAGTGTAAGAGGACAGTGGGAGTTGAATGGCTTGAATCAGTTAAAACCCAGGAGAGAGCAAGAGGGTGCTGAGTGCCAGCACGGTGTGGAGAAGGAGAAGCTGCTGTGCTTGGTGCCCACTTGGGCAATAGCCAAAGTGTGGTCTGGAGGTGGGGACAGGGGGAAAAGGGAAGATGTGAAGGCAGAGCATCTCTCAGCCAAAGAGGAACCCCAGCGCTGCTGGATGCACAAGGCACGGGAAGAATGAAGTGCTGGAAGAGACAACAGCAAATGTTCTTGACCTGTGCTCAGCTGACTCTGAGGGAATGTAAAACACCCAGAGGAGCCGTGATTGTGATCTCAGAATGCACAGAGAACTTTACTGCGGAAAACTGGAAATACTTGGAAGAGTTTGCAGTTTAAATTCAGCATTGTTAAGCCTCAGAAGGATTAAAGGGCAGCACAGGCCAATGTGGGGCCTGAAAGGAAGGTGAAGATTAGCATAGGAAGAATAATTTGGAGGTCTCTGAAAAGAAGCAGAAGCAAGTTCAAAGGATAATTCAATAAACAAATAAAGAGATACACCAGGGAAAGCACAGAAACACACGAAGGAGGAAATAATACCGTGCTACACAGACCACTGAGGGAAACACATTGTTTAAGAGTATTTTAGGATGAGTGAAGGCAGATGGATAGGTCCTCTCAATGTGCAGGGAACCTTTGGGGATCTCCTTGCAAAGCTCTGAGGCTGCAAAGGAAAGACTGAAGAACGATACTCCTTGAAAGTCACGTGCTGGAAATGGGAAAGGTGCTGGAGAGCAAGAATGGAGAGGTGACTTGTTTGAGCTTTGCAGAGTTTTCTTTCTTAAACATCAAAGTTTTAGGATCATCACCAGAGTTAGTGTTAGATAGCTGAGCAGATTGATGGGTTAAATCTCTTACTACAAAGCAATTTCTTCATCACATGGGTTTTTCTCAGGCCTGCAGGGCATCTCTCCAAGCCTCAGGAGTGGGATTTATCCCAACAGATTTAAGCCACACAGCAGGCAAAAGTTTTGTCCTGCACAGCTAAAGAGAGACACCCAGAGCAGACAGAAGTAATCCCATTTAGAGATGAGCCCATTGTCCAAAAGAGACCTGGATAACTCATGTGGTGTTGATACCTGACTTGTAGAGATGGCTGGAGTTAACAGAGAATTAATGCTTGTATTGTTGAAAAAAAATAAGAGAAAAGGGAAATATCTTACAGAAAGAAACTTAAGCATTCATTTTGTTTAGCCATCAAGAGATAAATTGAGTTGTGACTTGATTCCCACATAAGGTTTATCCTAGCAGAGAATACAGGGGCTCTGCAGTGGGGAAAGAGCAAAGCAAATGTGAGCAGGTGTGTCATAGACAGGGCAGGACAAACTCAGATTATAAAGCGTGGATGTGAGTGCAGTTAGAGCTGGGAAAGGAAAGGAAAGGAAAGGAAAGGAAAGGAAAGGAAAGGAAAGGAAAGGAAAGGAAAGGAAAGGAAAGGAAAGGAAAGGAAAGGAAAGGAAAGGAAAGGAAAGGAAAGGAAAGGAAAGGAAAGGAAAGGAAAGGAAAGGAAAGGAAAGGAAAGGAAAGGAAAGGAAAGGAAAGGAAAGGAAAGGAAAGGAAAGGAAAGGAAAGGAAAGGAAAGGAAAGGAAAGGAAAGGAAAGGAAAGGAAAGGAAAGGAAAGGAAGGAAGTGGAAGATCTCTCCTGTGTCTTTGCAAACAGGCAAGTTTGTGTGCTCGGGGTGAGCTCCAGTCAAAGCCAGGTTACTGGGCTTAATGCATAGGCAAGTGGGTGACATTAACTGGCCTGCAATTCACAGGTCAGATGAGCCAAAAGTCCCTTCTGGAGTTACACTGGGATTGAAAACTCTTCACTAATCTGAAGCTGTTCTGTCTGCAGGCTTTTTTGGCATGTTCCTGGTTTCAGATATTAGTCCAAGGAGTGTGGATTTGATTACTGAATTGCTGAAAGGGTGTCCAGAACCAGAGACAGAGGCTTCAAACTGCATCACACAACAGAAAAATCTTCTGCTCTGCTCCAAAATAGAGAATATCCCACACCCTCAAAACACTTTTTTCCCCTAAACCTACAGAGCACAGTACTCAATCTGGTAAATTATTTTAGCTGTTTTCAGCAAATCTTTTACACATGAATGTAGTGCTGTTCTACAGGGTTTCTGAAGCACAGGATGAACAAGTGCAGAGATGTCCTGAAATTCCATCTTGCACTGAAAGAGAAAACACGCCTTGGTTTCTGGGAAAAAGGAGCTTTAAATGAGAAGCAAGGAGTGATTTAAAAGATTTCCTGTCAGTAGAAGTGTCTTCTGGAAGTGTCCTCAGTAAAAAGAGTTGTGGAATCACTCATCACTCAGACAGAAATGGGTGTTCAAGCAGCGAAAACGCCAGAGGTACAAAATCAGTCTGCAGCTGGTTGATGCTCCGTAGAAACCAGAAAACAAAGGAAAATCAAGATGTGTCTTGTCCCAGAAACACCTCCTGAATCTTGTGTTGATTTCATTGCTTCCTAGGGTGGGATCATGATTTTCTGGATGGCTATGCTGGATAGTGCTGGCAGGTGATGACACCAGCACCTTGAAATACAGGAGGAATGGGAAAGGGAAGGAAAATACATTCTGTCCTTGGATACAAAACGTGGCCTTTTGCTTCAGATCTTAGAAAAGCTCTGAGATATTGGTCCTTGATGTACAGGAATGATGTATCATTATTTTTGGATGTTAAGAGAATGTATTATCTGTAAAGGTGGTGTGGATGGGGAGTGGAGAAAGGAGAGGCCTCTTTGCACATGTTTAACTGCTTTGATATGGCCTTTTCCACCCTGAGGTTTCCGCTTAGGGAGGCTTCGTTCTCTGCCATTTCAAACAGATCCTTACAGATATATTTGACAGGGCTTTGCAGATATTTTTTGGGCTAAAGCTTCACAAAATGCCCAGGGCACCTGAGGGACTCGCTGCTGGCCACTTAAACTGTTGAGCACCCCTAACCCCAGGAGAAAGCAGGAGGAGCACACTGCTCAGGACCTTGGAAAAGCACACTTTTAAAGTCATTTTCCTGTGTTGGGGCTGTAAATATGCACACGCCCCCCTCTCCTGAGGCCCTGAAAGGTAGTCTGTTCATCTCCTCAAAAAGGGCTGTAGGTGTTGAGCAGTTTTGGCTGCAGCCAGGGGTCAGGAGGTCAGTAAATAACTGGCTCCCACCCAGAGAACACAAAGTGGATGTAAATGGCCATTCCTGTAGCCAAGGCAATTTTCAGCTGGGGAGAGGGAAAAGCACTGAATAGCAGAGTGAGGTGTAGTGTTGGCTGAGATGGGAAATAAAGTCTCATAGCTTAGGTTTAGGTTTAAATCTGCCCTTCCTTCATCGGGGATTCCTTATGACCTTTCTGAGCTGCCCCCATCACGCCGGAAGCTTTTAAAGGAGTTTCTTAGCACTGAGCACTTTCTGTTTCCCTTTCATCTTAAACAGCCAGCCATTATCCCAATGAAACCTCTCAACTAATTAACGTTCAGCTCTGCGAGGGGAAAGTCCATCAGGGCTGGAGATCAGCCCCACCACTTTGTGGTTTCAGGATTGTACAATCTGATTTCCCTGCCCAAGATCTTGCATTTTGACATACTGCTTCAATACAGCACATTTTATGACACCTTTGCTGAAGGGCCAAAGGCCACATTCCTTCTATCTATCCTGCATGCAATTTTCATTCCCTTGTCTTCAATGCATTATAGAAATTTTTCTTTCTTTTTCTCTCCCCCCCCCTCCACCCCCAGGATATTGTGGGTTATTACCTCAATCCTTTTCAGCTGAGGAAGGTTTGAGGTAATGACCTGAAACTTCCTGGAAAAGGTCCCAAAAAGCCCCAAATGGAAACCACATGCAACATATTAGGGACCTCATTGCATAAAGAAACATTAGTCCAAGTAGGGAGAATGTCCATTGATCAGCCACTTCTGACCCAGCTGGTGAGAGCCACGTGTGATCAGCAACGGAGGGATTAGCTGACCTGCTAAATTAGAGCAAGAAAGATGTAAAATATATACTGTCTTTTAGGAAACATCCTTGAAGCTGGGCTGGGGAGCTGACAGTTTTGTGGCAGCACAGCCCTGGCAGGGATCCACAGACCCTGCGTGACGCCGCAGGCTGGCGGGTTATGAACCCGTGGAGCCCCACTGATGCTTGCTTGATGCTGCAGCATCCAGGAGGAAATGCCAGAGAGCTTTTTTATTGTTACCACGGGGAGAAAAGGGTTTTCTTTTTCTCTGTGCCCAGTTAAAATAATTTCTTTTTTTCATCGGTGACAAGAAAATGTGCTGCCTCCCCCTCCGCCCCCCAGCAATCCTATAGCTCTGCAGGGACAGGCAAGCACGAGGGGATCATGATAGAACAGCCATTCTGGCCCCCCTCCAGGAAGATATTTCAGCTCTTGTGTTCTCCATTTGAAGTCGAAGGCTCTTAGGGAAGTGAAGGTGAGTTAGCACTGAGTGGCTCTGGGCCTTTGGTGCTGCAGAGCCACCTCGGCATCTGCTGTGAACCGCTCTGAGCAGCGTCCTGGGAACACGAATTGTGCTGGTTTGGAGCGTGGTTTGATTTAACCTGGGTGATGCAATTCAGCCCAGAGCTGTCCATTCTTCTTCCAAACCAAGGACAACATCCTGCCCCTGAAGGGTGCAAAGTGTCAAGAGTACCAAGCATTTTTATGGGAAATCCAGGGCAGGGGTGGAGTCCCCCAGCCCTGGAGGGATTTAACAGCTGTGGGGATGTGGCCCTTGGGGACATGGGTTAGTGGTGGCCTTGGCAGTGCTGGGGAATGGTTGGACTTGTTGGTCTTAGGTACTGGAAGTTAATGAGAGCAGAACAATGACTCTTGAAACATGAAGTCCAGACACTTGGCAGCTCTTGTGACTTCATTGTGCCAGTCGTGGTATTTATGTTTTTTCTTAAAGCCCCAGTTCCAGGACCTCAGTATCTGGACTTCCATTTCTCCCTCCCTGGGGGAAAAAACAAAAAAAACCCCAGGTTTATTTAACCCTCATATATATGTCCTAAGTGTGGCTAAATATGTCAAAAGCAAGGAGTCAGTGAAAAAGAATCCAGAGTCCATTCATTCTCATGATTTCTAAGCCAGTCTCAGAATTTATGGGCCTGCTGCTTCAGATTCATCATTTTGGCGTGATTGGCAGGGCTGCATTGGAATATAAGGAACAGCTGAGAGAAAGGAAAGGGGAAAGCTGGCTGTTTGACTCTGCTCTCCATGGTGGGCTGCACTGGGCAATTATTTACAGTAACTCTTCTGCTTCTCAGTATAGGATCCAAAACTGCCTTTCCTGTGACTTTGTCAAGGGTTTAAGTGCCAGGCTTGAACCGGAAAGAGTTCGATAACACTTTCAGGAAATTTTTGAATATTATTCCACTTCCATTTCATTCTGTCTGTGATTTCCCTCTCTTTTTTTGTTTCTTTTTTTGCCTCCTGCCCAGCAGAGATTTTGCAAGGAGTCTTTGCCCCAGGCATGGCCTTTTTGCACATTAAGAAGCACAAAAGGAGCAGAGAATAAAAGGCGACCTCATTTTTTGTTTTCACAGGTCTCCAAGAGAAGAGGTTTTGCCATCTGGGTGGAAATCTGACAAAACAGCTCAGGAGGGGTTGGGCCCATCAGCCAAGCTGAACAGCTGCAGGGAAGCTCTGTGAAAACTGAGTCACTCCACTGGAATAATTTATTGTGGCTGGTTTGCAGGGGTAACAACAAAAAGAGATTCAGCTCTTTTATCTCCTCTTGCAGCACGAGGTCCCGCACCAGACACTTGCAAAGTGCTGTTTTCAGGCTGTGGTGGGAGTTTCACCTGGGATGTTGTGCAGGGGTCAGCCAGGAGGGAAAAGGGCACCTCTGTGGCTCTGTAATGTGGCATCCCAGGGCTTCACAGCCTGTCCCTTCACCAGGTCCTGCTGCTGAAGTCCTATTGATCACCCTGTGTTAGTCCAAGATTGGTAATGTCCAACTAGAGGCATTTTGGGCTGGTCCTGGGCTCATGGTGGGCATGTTTCTGTCCCAGATCTCCTCCCCCTGAACACACCTGCCAGACCATGACCCCCTCGTCTCTGGTTCTGCAGGCTACAACAGTGCCTGCCTTCTCTCTTGGCTGGAGATGATGCCCAAGGCATTGTGCTGACTTTGCTGTTCATCAGCGGTGGTTTACATCTGCAGGATGAGATTCTGGCAATTAACAGCCAAAGTTCTCATCTGGAAGGAGAGTGGGCCAAGAAAGGGGCAGTGCAAGGACATCAGGAAGAGCCTTCCCTCACAGTCCAGCTCTGGGGCCTCGAGGTAAGTCTCTGAAAACATGCTGGTAAGTGCAAGGCTGGATTTACTGGGTACACTGGGAAAATGTGGCATCCTTTCCCCCCCTAGCACCGCCCCATCCATCACACTCATGACGCTACAAGGTGAGGAGCCAGACTGCTGCCCTTCACATTACAGCTCCTCCCAGCCCTGCAGCACCTGAGCCCAAACTCAGAGGTGTCCCAGGCTGTTCCTTGGCCATGGAGCATCACCCACAGCACACAGCTTCTTCTGCCTTTCCACCACAAACCTCTGTCCAGTTGCATGTGACTTAACCTCACTTCAGCAGCTCAACTTGACATTTCCTACCCCTTGGGATGATTCCGTGGTGTGAACATTTCCCAAAGCCCATCCCTTGGCTTGGGAACATTAAGTGGCTTTGCCAAGGTCTTTTTCTAAACTTTTTTTTTTTTTTTTAATTCTTGGAGTCAGATCCTCAGCTGGTGTCTGCAGTTCACAACTGCTCTGTACCAAGCCAGCTGCTACCTGGGCTCTCTGCAGACTCTGCAGCAAGCATTGTGGTTTTGTGGTATTGTTAATTCTCAGGGTTTCTTTTGTGAGTCAAGGCTTGCCTGGGCCGTGGCTGCAAGAGAGCCCGATTGGGTGATGCAGAGCCTGAGGGCTGGGAGGCATCGCAGTGCCAGGGTGCGCCCCAGGTGTGTGTGCCTGCCATAGTGCCAGGTATTGCTGACCCCTGGAGGTTTCTCTGGGGTGCCCCACAGATGCCTCAGTGCCGTGAGGTGTCTCCTCTGAGTGACTCCTGCACAAGTGCACCTTTATTATTACTGCTTTGATTCACAATTTTCATTTAAACTGTCTTGCCTTTTCCACCAGCTAACTTTCCAGTTTGCCTTTCCCAAGCAGCCTTTTCTTCTCCTTTGTTCCCTTCCATCACCCCAAATGAGGTATTTCTTCTCTGGGCTGTGCAGCCAAGGAACCATTTATCTTCTTTTCAGATAGCCGTGTGTCATCTGTTAAAAATAATCTTGTCAAGGGCTGTGCAGGGCCTGAAGAATGTGCTAATGCTGAGCAGATTTGGGTATTAAAATCCCCGCATCCCGTGGCAGGTCAGGGGGTTCAGTTCACACACTACAGGAAAGACAAATAATGGCACTGAGGGCTGGGCTGGCACAGGATTAACTCAGCCCAGGAGGTCTGTAGGGCAGGCCTGGGGCCAGGGCTGGGATGTGTTCATTACTCCTACGAGGCACTCACCCAGCTGAACCCTCCCCACCCAGGGGCTACAGCAGTGCCATGGACATGGCAGGGCTGGGAACCTCAAAAGAAACGCTGGTTCTGCTGCCCGTGATGGCTTCTTGTCTTTCACAGCCCTCCCCAGGGCTGGGTGAGTTGGGCTTGGGGAAATCTGTCTGCTGGGGGCACTTTGGGGGGCAGTTTGCCCAGTACTGCCATTCCCAGGTTCAACTTCTCCATTGCTCTTTTTGTAGGAAGCGAGTGAAGTACCTGAGCTCTCCCCTGCAAGGACTGGCTGTCATGGCATGGCCCTCCCAGAGCCAGCCTCAAACTCCCCCAGAATCCTCTACAGCCAAACCCACTCTGGCCTGTACATCCTTCCCATGCAGCAGTTCCTGGGCTGCAAGATGTGACGTTCCCACCCTGGGTGTGGGTCTGTAAGGTGTGACACTCCCACCCTGGCTGTGGGTCTGTAAGGTGTGACGTTCCCACCCTGGCTGTGGGTCTGTGTGGTTCCTGTGGTCAGTGTCTCCTGCAGGAGATGCCCACATCCATTCTGATCCCTCAGAACAAGCAGCAGGGCAGCGGGCTTTGGTGTACCCCAGGTTGGCAGCCTGATTCCAGGTCCTGGAGTTCATTACACTGCAAGAATGGAGAAAGCAAGGTGCACAAATGTGCAGCCCCTTTTTCTTCCTCGTCCTCACATTCCCTCTAAAAAGACCCGCCAAAACAACAGGGAGTTTTGTGGTTTCTGCCAAAAGATCACAACCATAGATACAACAAAAAAGGAATTTAGTCCTTCTCTAATTCATATTTCTTTTCCTCCAGCTGCATCTACATATTCAAAAATTAGATGCCTACTAGGGATCACAGCACCCATCTGGCTAATATCTGTTTTCAGAAAGGCATTTGGCCTTGATTTAGGGACTTCACATGATGAAGGACTCTGCACATCTTCAGATAAGCCACCCAAAGGGTTCTTTATGCTTCTTGTTAAAAGAGAAACATGTCTTATCACCCTTCTCAATTCATCTGGTCTCTGCTTCCATTTATGGCATCTGGTAAGACTTCTGAAGGTTTTGCAACCTCTGCTGTCCTGCTGAGGACACAAAGGCGTGTCCTGCCTGTGCCACTGCCCTGCCTGCACCAGGGTTTCAGCTCTGGCCACTGGGCTGCAAAGCAGGTGCCAAATTGGTGTCTCCAGGGGTGATGCCTTCTGAGCCCATGACATCCTCATCTACATCTCATTTTGCGTGCAGGGACTGTTATTACGTCTCCAGGAGCTTATTTTTGCCGACAAATATTAGGGACACGTGCAACCTTTTATAAATATTCTGGTAAGTAGGCAGAAAACAAAACCCAAAGTAAACCTGCAATTTGAACATCAACTATCTCACTGAAATCAGCAGGGAGTGCTTAGCCAAGGGAGCAGGCTGCACGATTTAAATATCTGGAGGCTGCAGACAAGGGACTGAATTACCACCGACTTCAGGAGAAGTGGGAAAAACGCTCTGAGTTTGATGGGGTTTGGTTGTTTTTAAGAGGAGGGGTCAAATGTGCCCATGTCTGATCAGGGAGAAAAACTAAAAAGCAGCAGAAGTGCATGTGGGTTCAGCACTGCAAAGGGAGGTAACAACTTCACCAGAGAGGCTGCTGCAAGATTGCTGTGCACCAAATGCTCTCCCTTATCCCCCCAGACTCTGCCTCTCCTCCCTGGGGGCTCGTGCTACGGAAAGACTCTGGGCTCCACCTGGAAACCTAAACCTGCTAAATCCCTCCTGGGGAGCCTGGCTGCCTGCAGGCCCATTCTGCTCCAGCTCCACATTTAACACTGGCCAGAGCAGCACCCTTGAGTCGGAACAGGATGGACAGGACGCTGCCTTTCCACCCTCTCCCCCCTAATCTGCCTCAGGCACACTTGTCCTCACTGTAGGAACAGTCACTGCCATCAGAACTCCTCTGGCAGTGCAAGGAGGGCTGAAAGCAGCTCTGCTGCACATGCACAGCATCAAAGGAACCAGCTCACCTTGGACTCCACTGGGGGGGGTCTGGGTTAAAGGGAACTTGTGGTTTAGGGCCAGGCACATCACGGTGTGGCTGGGAAGTCTGAACATCTTCCTATGTGAGGACCACAGAATAGTTTGGGTTGGTAGGGACATTTAGAGGTCACCCAGTCCCACCCCCTGCCACGGGCAGGGTCACCTTCCATGAGACCAGGTTGCTCCAAGTGAGAAAAATTGTTGCTGAAGTTTCCTCTGTGCTGAGAGAGACTTTTATAAATAACAAATGGGTTTGGACACACTCTGCAAAACGAGCCCTTATGTCTTTTCTGTCAGCTCTCACCTGTTGTTATTTCTAATGTTTCCTCCTCCCTAGCCAGGCAGGGCTTTGCATCGAGGTGATATAGTTGCTTTTGTTCAAGACCCAGACAAGTTCCCCCATCTTGTAACCAGGACTTTGTCGTAAATGACCAAACATCTGTTAAATTGAGCTGTACTTGGTGAGAGGGTGGTTGTGGTTTTGTTGCCTTTTTTTTTTTTTTTTCTTTTAAAGGGAAAAAACCCTCACCAAAAAAATGGAGTGTGTGACCAGCAGGATACACTTGGGGGAAGGCAGGGAACTGGCTGGGTGATTGTCACAGTTTAACCCCAGCCAGCACGTGTAAGTCCTGCTTGGCAATAACAAAAACATCCCGGTGTTATCAACACTGTTTCCAGCACAAATCCCAAATACAGCCCTGTAAGAGCTACTACGAAGGAAATTAGCTCTGTCCCAGCCAAACCCAGCACAGTAATTTACAATTTGTACCACACTTCAGTGAAGTGTCTGACACGGAGAGCGGGGCGGGGGAAATGCTGAACTGATCTGTTCTTCTACTGGGCTGTGCCTTGCTCCAGGGGAAAACATCCTCATTTCAGCTCAGCTCTTTACAACACAGACAAGAGTTATTAGGAAAAGATGTTTTTCAGGACAGGTCAGTGAGTGCTAATGGATGTAGTATCTTCTGATGGTTCTGGGTTTTTCAGCCACAAAGTCCCCACGGCCCTCAGTCAGGTTCTTAGCTGGTGAAACCCAAGATAGCCCTCAGGATTACAGCACAACTTTGCACCAGCTGAAAAATTGCTCACCCCTGAATGCTTACAAAGAGCAATTCTGAATCAGAAATGTGTATGTATATAAATGTGCATATGTAATTAACTCTTTGCAGCCCAGTCCCATGGAAGTCAATAACAGAGCTGCTGATTTCATGGGCAATCCAGCAGAACCTGCTGCCTCTGCTTTAATCCTACTCCCAGAAAATTGTTTCACAGTTTTCCCAAGTAAATCTCTGTCAGGTCTTTCCTGGGTTCCTGGTGCAGCATCAAGCAGTGCCACTGCAATTCAGTGACGAGCTTGTGCTGCAAAAAACCATTAAAAACTTTGTCCTACAAAAACCAACCAACCAACCAACCAAACCTCTCTCACCTCATCTTGCCAAAACCGACAGTCCCCTAACCCTGCTTTAGGCACAAGAAACCTAGTTGGTACTATTTGACTCTCACCTCCTGGGAAGGGGGAGGCAGGGAGGTGTGTTAGCTAGGACCTTGTTGCTTGTCCAAGTTCTTTGCTTTCACCCTGCAGAAGAAAAGTTCCCGTGGACAGAAGGAGCCCCCCAGGCTCTGGCAGAAAGTTGTTAGAGAGGGGCCGTAAGTGCAATGAGAACTGATGGAAACCCTTTGCTGAAGTTCCACTGTGACAGAGGCTGTGCCTGCTCCCCAGAGCAGCCTGATGAGATATCCCACAGGCAGCCCTGTCCAGCCAGGAACAGATCTGAGGGCAGCTAATAAACTTATCTGCATCAGATTAAATTGCCAGTCCTACCCTGTCCCTGCTCCCTGCCCTCTCTCCCTCCCCAGATCAGTTACACACATCCAGCCAAATAAAGATAAATGCACGACAGAGTTCATTGGAGTGATTGAAAATCAAGATGGAACAGCATATTTTTCATCAATGTTATCCCAGGAAATAAAGATAAATTCCCCCACTTCATATTTTAACATAGCTTATCATAATCACTGGTAATAGCAACCAAATGTTTTTCATTTGCTGGATTTTACAGGGGGCTGGGGGAACAGTTTCCTGGTTGGAGGCTCATCGAGTCTAATTTTAAATCAGTGTCAGGGGTCACTTCCACTTTGTGTTGCATTTCTGATGAGCGGTTTGTGCTGGAATACCTGGCTGGCTGAATGACTGCAGGGAAGAGCAGGGCTGGGCAAGTCTCCAGAGGGGCAATGAGGGTTCCAGGGAGACAGGGGGCTTCTGAGATCCCCTGTTCTGTCCCTGACTCTGGCATTACCTGAAGTGTCTTTGCAGCTACTCTGAACTCCGTGGAGCTCGGGTTTTGTTTGTCTGTTTGTTTTTGAGAACAACATGCAGTGACTGAGTATCTTCCAAGACTTTCCAGAGGATCTATTGTGCTGTTCTTCTGCTCTCCCTTCCCTTGTTTTCTGGTTCCCTGAGGCTCCTGGTAGGACACTGATCAGTGAAAGAAAAGGTGGAGAGAGAAAACCTTCACTGACCCAAGGAATTTAAAGTTGCTTAATTCTGTTTTATGGTTCAGCAAAGGCCACACGTGGCAATACTGGAGCCCTGACTCCTTAATAAGTGGATAGCACCTTCACCTTCTCATCCAAAAGTGAGAACCTCTGCCTGGGAGACACATGGAATAATTCCTGGATGCAAACTCAGCGAGGAGGTGGGAGAAGAAGGTCACAGAGATGGTGGGGAGAGTGTGCAGAAACACCCCTGCAGGTCTGGCATCATCTAGGTACATCAAAAGTGTGACTAGAACACAAAGGGACATCCCTGTAAAGCAGAGAGCTGGGACACAGACCTCAGAGGACATGATACAAATTCTGTAGGGTTTGGTTGTTTTGGGTTTTTTTTGTCAGAAATCTCTGTTTCCTCAGAGTCTTCTCCATTAGAGCTTATGGGACCCCTGCTGTTGACTCCAAGGGAAAATCTTTCAGACTTGTCATCCTACAAGCTGGGAAATGGTTTACTCATTAGTTCTTTTGTTTCCTCTTCCTTCTGTAAAAAAACAAAGCAAACCAAAGCAAAAAGCAAACCAAAACAAAACCACAAACAACAAAAACTACCAGAGGAGATGATGAGACCGGACTCCAACCCATAGATTTTAGTAGTTTCTAATTTAATCATAACATCAATTGAAAGGGGCTTTAGAGCAGAATATCTCTCAGTTGCAACCACATCTGGCATGTTTGTGTCCTGGTGTGGTTTGGCAGCCAGACCCCAACGGGACAGGAGAGGTCAGGGCTGGCCATGGGAGGGCAGCTCTTTCCTGAGCCCTGAGCAGGGAATGTTGAAAGGTAACATCAGCCAGTGATGAGCTGCCATTGCCTCACCCTCTGGCAAAACACATAGAGTAGGAAAGGAAGGAGAGAGGAGAATAATTAAATCTCAGGAATGCAGCTGGAGGGCCACGGGGGAGCCCAAGTGGTTTAAGGAAAATTTAAGCATGAGACCTTGTTTTTTCAAGACTTGTGTTCTGAAGTTTTTTGGGAAGCTGGGTAACAAGAGGGAAAGCAACACATTTCTGGGGATCCTGCTGCACAGATGAAGTCGGAGGTGAGCTGGGCTCCTGGTCCCCACCTGCCTGGGCTCCTGTCTGGTCCATCATGCACCCTGTCCATGGGGACAGGAATGTGGAAAAGACATGGATTCACAGAGGTCACAGTCAGGATTACAGAGCAAGCTTTGAGCCCATTCCTCCACCCCTGCTCTCTAAGTGCCCCTGAGCTCTCTGCTTTCAGTGTGGCCTCAGCAGGAACACCAGGATAAACCCAGGATAAATCTCTTCTGATCAGTGGAGTGATTTCAGACCTAGACCACTGCAAAAGTACAGCTGCAAGAGCTACACAGCTGCAGTGAAATACCTGTCATGAAGCAGAGGTTTCCTGGGCAGGACCATCCCTGCACTCACTTTAGGCAGGATAAAAGAGGTTTGGCCTTGCACTGGCGTGGACTGGGAATATAGATGGTGAGAAGGGAAGGTGGAAAGGAAAAGCAGAGTGTGGGAGCATCTTCACCTGCCCCAGGACATTTGGAGCACTGAGAGTCAGCAAAGAAAAGGGGCACAGTCTGTGTAAAACCCCAAAGAACAAGATCTGAGCTTTGTGCCTCTCCAAAAGATAACACTGCTTATGCAGTAACAGTGCTCCCTGGGAGCTGAGGTCAGCGCTTCAGTCCAATTTAGTCCAGGGAAAAACACTCCCTATTGTAACCCTACTGCAAACCTCTGACAACCAAACAAGCCTGATGGAGCCTCAGTCCACCCTCCTGAGTGCAGGATAGGCAGCATCAGCAAAATATAAACCATCAAAGCCCCTCACAGCTATGGACAACAAACAAGCTCTTCCCCCCCCCGGCCTTTCACTCGCTGGGTTAAATTTACTGCAAACCTTGCTGTGCCAGGTGGGTTTGCAACAGGATTGAAAATGTGCATGAAATGACAGCAAATCCACAAATCATAAAGAGGGGCCGGATAATCTCTCTGTATCTTGTTAAGCAGCAGATTTATGGGCAGTGCTCCTTGCCCCATACCCAGATCCTGCTGCTGCAGTGTTACCAAGGGCTCTGAGGGCCCAAGTGTGAGCAGGCTCTCCACAGGGGATGGGACATCCCAGATGTTTATTGGCCAGACATGTGTCTAACTTCTCGTTTGGACACCCGATTCCTTACTCATTTCAGCAGTAAATTAAGTACTGGAACAGAAGCTGTGCACTGATGTCTGTGAATGTGGGACCTGCCGACCCTGCAGGCAGGGAGGGGTTCATGGTGGGGCTGTTGAGGTGCACCCACGGGACAAAGAGCTGTTAATAAGCATTGCAAGGGTGAGTTTGCCCTTCACAGTGTGGTGCTCCTGGTGTTGGCTGTCTCTGTGCATTCCCTTCCATACTCCACAGAAATATCCAGGTGTTGTTCTGGGTCTGAGCTCACTGCTGCTCTACCTGAGCTGTGCATCAGAGCCACCCCCTGGAAGGACAGTGAGCCTTTTTCCAACCTCCCTCATCCCAGGGTCACACCTTTGTAATGGCCTTAAGTGAAGCTCTCAGCAGCAGCAGGTTTGTGATCCCTGCTGACTTAAACCACATTCAGCTCTGCCAAAGATGCAGCATTGTAAAATGATGCAAAGGAAGAACTAAATTTGAAGAAGTTATTTGTTTAAAAAAAAAAAACCCACACAAAAACCCAGTGTGAAAAGCAGTCTGGCTGTATGGTGTCCTCATCTGCAATAAAACACCCTGTAATGCAAAACTTGGTGTGTGTAAAAATGGCTCAGAGTCACTGATACCCGTAGAAATGCACCTCTTTCAAGGCAGTTTTACTTCATATTTCTGCTCTCCAGCACCCAAACCCTCACGTGCTGCAACCAAACACCACATTTTTCACCTTCCTTTCTGCAACAAGGCTCAGGATGTGTCCTTCTGTGGACAATGAGGTAAGGGGATACCCGGAGAGCAGAAGGAATGTGTCCTGGAGAGCAACCTGCAATTGTTATTATCCCAGCAGCTCCACACCACCTAAAGAAAGCAAGGCATGGAGAGAGGAACCTGCAGTGGCTCCAGCCAGGCCAAGCAGGGGAAGTATTTTGTTCCCTACCCAGCCTCCACAGCATACACCGTATTTACAGGGACCATCCCAACCCCCTGCTTTTGGAGATCCAGGAGTGCACTCCTGGGATTTTGCTCTGGGCAAACCTGCGTGAAGAAAGACACAGGTTCACCAAGCTGGAAAGGAGAAGTGAGTATGTGGATTTGCAGGTGGAGACATTTTGTTTGGAAGAGGAGGGATGGGAAGAATGTCAGGGAGATGAGGAGCTGGACATTGCTGGGGAAGGATCCCAAAATCCTTTGGATCTGAAGTCAACGTGGAAGATTCTTCCTATCCTTTCTGAGGGTGCTGGGTTTAATGACTGGGTGTTATGATTTAAGCAGAGGACAACACAGGCTCTGCCCTGTTTCTGGGCTTCTGGGAGACCATGAGCAGAAGATGGTTGTGCCCATCTCCAGAGGAAAGCAGAAGGGAATCTTACATTGCTTCCCAGACTGCCACTCTCATGTTGCATGTGATACACAAAGACACCATATAAATAAGAATTTTCATAGGGTCAACTGAAGGAACCTCAGCAATGTACCTTCTGGGGTCTAGCTGGGACTTGCCATCACCACCAGACCTTGGGGAGGTCACACTTGGGACAGCTCCATCCCTTTCTCAGCTCTGATGCTGAGTGATTAGTCTTTGAGGCAGAGAACTAATTCAGTCCTCATGCCAGAGCGGGCCCTGTTTCAGAGAGTAGGACGACACACCAGTGATGATGATTACCTTTGAATTCTGGGCTATAATTTTGGAATACTGAGCCCAGAGCAGCTGACCTGTCATTCTGCAGCAAGACCTTGAGCCAGGGCCACAGAGGTCAGAGAAAATAAGAGAGCAAGAGAGCAGCAAATGATTCATTCTTTCAGTCACTCAATCCTCAGGAGCAATAGCTATCTCAATCTGCAGCATGGAGCCTGATGATGAATGGTTTTATTACCAATGATAATTTAAACCATGTGCAAACCATGTTTGTCTCCTTGCCCTCAGCTCTGGGAGTTCTGCTTTAGGGATACTTTCCCCATTCCCCTCCAGTGTTGGGATGGGTGAAGCAGTACAACATGACAGAGGCCTTTCCTTGTCCCCTTTCCAAACAGCTTTCACTGATTTGGGGTACATTTCTCTCCCCTTAATCCTACTTCTTCTTTTCTTTTTTTTTCTTTTTTTCTTTTTTTTCCCTCTCCTGCTTCTTAGGAAACTGCCAAACATCTTAAACACATTTAAAACTCCATGTTCTCCACTGCAATCCATTATCTGAGGTTCCCAGGTGGGCTCCATCATCGGAGACCGCCAGATCAATGGCAAGGCATGCACGGGGCCCCCAGGATGGGCTGGGAACAGAACCAGTGCACAGAGCACACCCTCGGGGTGTCCACCCTTCTTGGAAAGGGGCAGTGGGCTGTGTCAGGTGAGGGGCATGAGCAAGAGACAGAGCTGTGATCACAGATGGAAAGGTGGGGAGGTGGAAGGTGAGGGGGAGCAGAGAGGTTCCTCCAGAAGGGCTCAAACGGTGCTGTCCTTGCTGATGGTTTTCAGCTGTTTGGGTGCATCTGGAGAGCTCTGCTTTGTTAAAGAGGGTTCATGTTGGAGATAGGAGCGGTCTGAAATCTGAACCCCTCACACACCTTGGAGGGGGTTGGATTCAGAGCTGGCTGCAAACCCCATCTCACATATCCAGGGGCTGGGAGCACAGAAAGGTATCGTGTCAAGAGGTCAGTGCTGAGGATTCATAAAGGCAAGTGGTGCTGCTCCTGTTACAGTCGCTCAGCTGAATCAGAGGGGCTGTCCCCTCACTGGGCTGAGCAGCAGCACGTGTTCCTGAGGGAAATGCACTCCTCCAAGTGAAAAGGACATGTTGGGAGCGTGGTCTCATGTTAAGCTGTTCAGTGCACAGTGTGCTGTGCCTCTGAAGTGACTCAGCTGTGGCTGTGTCCAGGAATGACTCCAGAGAAACTGCCACCTCTTTCCCAGGGAATGTAATTCTGACAGCAAGAAGTCACATTTTCCCCAAACAGATTGTCTTAGTGGCCAAACTTCAGAAGACCAACCTTAATGGCTAAAAAGCAAGAAGTTCAATGAAGGCTAGTGACTGGCTGGAGGAGGTGGGGGTCCTAAGTAGAATTACAGAAGTCAAAGGCAGGAGGGTAATGGGGCTGGGAAGTGAAGGAGGCAGGAGGCAAAGCTCCTTTGGTGAATTCTTGGATAAAGAGCAGGACAATTCTTCACAACCATCCCCAGCTGTCCAAATCTCTTAAGCTCCCACAAGAACTCTACCAAAAGCTGTGGAAGTAGAAAAAGGGAACTCCCACCTGTGTGAAAGTGCAGAACACACCAAGTTTACCAGATACCAACAAGATGAAGAAAAAAAAAAAAGCCATGGGGGAAAAAAAAAAGAAGCCAGAGAGATGTTACCTAGCTGGAAATACAGAGATGAGCCAGTTGCATGAGACAGAGGGCTCAGACAGAAATGCAGCTGAGTCCCAACACCCGGATTTTTGGGAACAGATGCACTCTCAGGAACAGCAGAAAGCCAGAGGTGCCTCTTACTGGCCAAATGTGATCAAGGAGATTTGAGGTCTGGTGAGCAGATGTTGTTATAGAGGCAAGGAAATGCTGGCCAAGCAACAAACAGAGACAAGGAAAATATACAGGATCCCCAGGAGACTTTGGAACAAACCAGGAAAGGACCTTTTCATCGCAAACCACACAAACTACCTCATCACTGCAGACAAGTGCTCAGGCAGAGGGGAGGTGGATGAGCTGCCAGATGAAATGCAATAAAGCAAAGCAGCATTTCAGCAGGCACCTTGTTTGACTCGCAGGAACTTTGCATGATTTACCCGAGAAGAGAAACCCTGTCCCGACACGTTGCGCTCCAACCGTGACCGAATGGCAAAGCTGAACCAGCAGTTTTATTTGCTCAGACTATTCTGAAGGAGGCAGAGACAGGGCCTGGTGAGTCATTCTCCGGGGCAGAAATACTCTCATTGAAGACCAGCGTGACTCGATTCAGGCATCAGAGTCCAAATACTCGCACAGCATGAAAGAACCAAAGCAAGTGGAAAAAAATACAAGCTGAGAAGGAAGGCAGCCAAGCCCAGAGCTTACCTTTCCCACAAGCCAGAGACCTTGTAGAATACCTTTTTTGCGGTCTCTTCCAGGACCAGACTATTTTCTTGGAACAAAATATGAATGTGTAAGAGACTTCCATGTACTGAGATGTAAAAGGCATATATAAGAGAGCAGCTCTTTGAAGCCCCAAGTGCTTTTGCCCACTGCACACACGAGCTGCAGATGCAGATGTAAGAGATTACAGATCCACTGAGACTCCACCGCAGGGACACGGGAGGAAGACGGGCCATGAGCTCGCAGCAGATACAGAAATACATGCAAAACACTACATCCCCCCCAAAGAAATACATTCTGGAGAGTTTCCTGTTCTAAAAGCAAAGGTCAGCCCCAGTTCACTCTGAGAGTTTGAAAATAGTCAAGGTCTTTGCATGGAGGGGTGAGATCTCCGGTCCAGCCCACTGCTGGGCCTTATCTCTGTCTTTTCTTTCTCTGTGAGCAAGCCCTACGTCACCCATACATTCCATAGCTAAGCTATAGACAAGGCAGAGGCAGAGAAACCTCTCTGAACTCGTCATGTGGCCATGTAATTCTTCAAAAGCAGTAAGTATTTGGCTGATCTTCCTCCAAAAGGTGTTGCTGTGAAACGGTGCTGAACAATGCACAACATAAACAGAGACATTAAAGGGAGCATGGGGGGGGGATGTGAAATATTGGGAAGAGACTTATTCCTATCACCTATTTGTATTTTCACTTTTCCTCTTCAAAAACAACCAACCTCAAAACCCCACGGAAAAGGGGAGTTTACCAAAGGTGGCATCTGCCCCGGGGGAGTGAACATGATAGGCTGCTTATACTTCAAGGAGTTTTGCTAATGGAGGGACCCCTAATTGTGGGAAATGGTCAAACAGGGGAGGACTGCAGTGGAAAAGGTGGAAAACAAAAAGAGTAGGTTTGAGTATTGAAAGCCCTTGTTTATCCTTGAGCTCTGGCATCTGGTCCAGCGTATTTGCTGGAGGGTGAATGAAGAGGGTTATGGTAGAGAAGACGAGGAAAAATGTGTGGGCTGGGAGTAATTTCTTGCTGGTGCTTTAAGACTGAGGAGATTCGACAGATTCCTGCCCTGAATTTCCTTATGCCAAGTGTAGGATTTTTGGAGGCTGGTGTAGGAAAACAGTCCAACTCTCTGTCTGGTTTTTGTATACTAGAAAATGCATCTGTCTGCCTGCCTGGCAGTCATGGCCTTTAGATCTAAACAGCATCTCCTTATTCAGTGGGAGGACAGGGTGCACCAGGAAAGAGATCATCTGCCAGGCACTGAAAGCTGCATGGCATGGAAAAAAACCCTCTTTCCCTTCCAATCTGTCAGAATGATGGACCAGAAAGGGTTCTGAATCCATCAGGCCTGGCTGTGTGTGTTTAGTGGTAATGGAACATGAAGCACATTTGGGTCTCACCTGTTGGGAAATTCAGCTGCAAGTTTCCCTTCAGGATGTCTCATTTTCACGCAGACCCTGCAGGGTGAGGGGACCTGAAGAAACTCCTGCTGTGACTGGTGTGAGGGGCTCCAAGAGAGTGAGGCTTTGGACAAGGGCCTGGAGTGACAGGACAGTGGGTAATGGCTGAGGACAGTCTGTTGACATGACCCTCTTCACTTCAGTGGTCACATGGGGCTCTGTGTCCCCTCTCCCTTCCTTCCCAAAAAAGTCCTTGCTCATCCATGGCTGTTGATGTGACCATATTAGGCCCAGTGGTCAGGCTGGAGCTGGCAGTGACACAACTGAGTGATGACACCCTGTCTGCTGTGACAAAAACTCCTTCCCTCATTCCAGGGAACAGTAATGGGGGGGGGGGGGGGGTGTTATTTATGAATAAGCAGATTTCCAGAGGACAAGAAGCAATGAAGTCAGCTCAGCTCTCTGGGGACCCAGGATTTCATGCTGAGTGGGATCCATCCCACGACTGTTCGTGTAAATTGAGCAGTTTCTGGTTTAAGTGCCTGGGGATGTACATGCTTGTCAAATACTAATAGCTGTAAGTAAGTGATGATTCTTGTGTGACTTGGGTAAGCCTTGTCCAAACCCTTACATGTTTCAGAATCATTCAAGCCTTGATCTGACATCCACTAATTGGAATAGTCTTTCTGGCAGACTAAATATTTGCAGATTCCCTTTCCCTGGTGGTGCAGGCGAGCGCTGGAGTCTCAGCTCTGACATCCTCCTGGCACTGTGTCCTGGGTACCATCCCCAGGGAAGGGGATAGTGGCCTTGGATGTTCTCTGGATTCGATTAGCATCAGATCTCCTGGCCCCCATCCCAGTCCTGCTCTCTGCTATTTCATTTTTCCATTATCCCTAATTTTTTTTTTTCAAATAAAAGGAATATTTTTTATCAGCATCAGATTTTGAAGGAGACTGAGCACGTCAGGAGTCACTTAAAAGATTCAAGGCAGTTGCTGAGCTTGTTAACTTTTTCAGGGCTACTTCTTTTCCCAGAGGGAGGATTTTGACTTAACTGTGGCAAAGACCCTGGGGTAACGGAGCTGCCAGCCACAGCTTTGGGTTGAGGTGGTCAGCTCCATGGGAAGGTGCTACTGGAATGACAGAGACGTGGTGAGACTGAAAATAATTGCTCAATTCCCCATTTTGCTATAGCCTGCCTTTATAGCTTTTTGCTGCCTCAGCTCCCTGGATGATGACCGGAGTTAATCAATCCTTTTTTCCACCCTTTCATCTGCTCTTCTTACTGAGCTTTCCCCATATGAGAGTGTAGGAAAGGCTGCACTGGGTTAGCCTCCCTGAGAGGAGATGCAAGCACTCATGCAAACAACGATCAAGCCTGAATACAGCAAGAACTATTTTGGTGTTGCCCTCATTTTGTTCCAGGACCTTAGAAGACATTTATTTTCCATCTTCCTTCCATGGCTGGCATTTTTTATTGAGGCAATGGCCTCAGCATCTGAGGAAATGGCAGTGGCAACACGGTGTGGCTTTGGGTTGTCCTGTGAAGGGCCAGGAGTTTGACTTTGATGATCCTTATGGGTCCCTCCCACCTCAGGTTATTCCGTGATTCTGTGCCTCAGTGCTGGGTGCTGCTGTAAGGAGTGTCATGGAGAATCCCAAGGGCCCCTTCACGGCAGCACCAGGTGGGGCAGTGGCTCTGTGCCCCTCTCAAGCCTCACACACAGCACAGTTTGTTCCACATCTCTCTTCCACCACTGCCATATTTTTCAAAACTGTCTGAACTATTTCACAGATTGCTGGGGGCAAAATACACATGCCCAATATCACTGACAATCCCAGAAACCACGTGAGGTGGCTTTATTTCCATTTCCCTGTCAGCCCAAGGAGTGCAAGAGTGCTTCTGGCAGTCCTTTATTCAGAGCTGTTGAGAGTGGCAGAAACCACCAAACTCCTGATTTGAACTCCAGCACAGCATAGAACAGACGCTTTCACCTCAAAACTGGAGTGAGCCCAGTGACCTGGATTTGTTTAAAGGATCTTTTCCTGAAGGCACCCTAATGATTGTCCAACACTTTAACCATTCCTTGATAGATTGCCCCAGGCTGTCAACCTCCCCCTCCAATTTACAGGGCTCACTTGCTCATAACCAATGCTTTTTTGGCTTCAGCTCCCAGCTCTTGGCTCTTGCCTTTTTTTTTTTTTTCCTTTGAGTAGAGCCCTTTATTATCCCCTTGTGCTAAGCTAATATGATTGTAGTTCTTGCTGGAAGCGTGGCAGCTGGTTTCTCCTCTGAACCTGTGACAGCTCTTACCCCATATCTCTGCTCAATTAAGAGAGTTCTCGTAACCAGCAAAATGGGGGAGGTTTGAACCAGCAGAGCCCAGCATTTGGCAGGAGGGACATCCTCTGTTCCCAGCGCTGTTATCCAGCAATGAACTCACGGGCAGGTTTCTTTCTCACGAGTCAACAGTGCAAATTCAGGATCCCTGCTCAGCAACTTATTTCCATGTGCCTAGGGAGGGCTCTGAGTGTTTTACCAACACAATGGGTACTTAAGCGACTCATTCAGTGCTCTCTTCTGAAGGCAGTAAGTCTGAGGCAAAGTTAAATCCCTGCTGTGTCAGTGTGATGCTGCCCTGAGAGCACTGCCATGGAGGAGATCACAGCCCTCCTGCTGTCATAAAATCACAGACTCGTTTGGGTTGGAAGGAACCTTAAAGACCATCTCGTTCCACCCTCTGACATGGGCAGGGACATCTTCCATTAGCCCAGGTTGCTCCAAACCCTGTCCAACCTGACCTTGGACACTCCCAGGGATCCAGGGGCAGCCACAGCTTCTCTGGGCAACCTGTGCCAGGGCCTCCCCACCCTCACAGTAAGGAATTTCTTCCCAATATCCCATCTAACCCTGCTCTCTTTCAGTTTGAAGCCATTCCCCTTGTCCTGTCACTAAATACCCTTGTAAATAGTCCCTCCCAACTATCCTGTAGGTCCTCTTTGGGTCCCAGTTCATCAGATCACTCTGTGCCTCAGTGACACCCCAGACAACCTGGCAGTTTTGTCCATGGTCACACAGGGTGGGAGAAGTTTCCCACAGGGTTTCTGAGCCCCGTGGTTCCACCTCCCAGTCTGCCTGGCACTCCTGTACTGGGGACACCTCTGCTGCCCTTTTCACCGCTCTCCCTCTCAGCCGCACCTCCAGTGCCGTCCAAAGCCTACTGAAGTAAAAACACTTCGCCAACTCCCGCAGCCTTCAGCTCGGGCTGCCAGCACGTGCCTGCATCTCCTTTCCAGCCACGGCTGCCCCCGCTCAGACACTGTGTCTGGCAGCTCCTGGCACCCACAGCCTCAGCTCCCAGCCAGGTGGCCAAGGGCTTCACACCCTGAGCGGGGGCCCTGAGTGTGTGTCCCCATCCCAAGCGCCAGCGTTCCCACCTTGTCCATGTGCAGCTTCAGAGATGTGGCTGTGCTGGTCAGCGCTGCAGCTGCACGTGGGCAGGGGTTTCTGGGGGCCCACCTGCAGCCCTGCACCCCCTCCTGCTCTGCTGTGGACACACAGACACACACGTGTGCACGCACAGACCCACGTGCACCTCCCCGCGCTGTTTCCACGAGCAGAACGTTAAAAAAAGTGGGAACCTCTGGCCTAATCTGCAGGGACAGGATTCCTGAATTAATAAGTCACCAATATCTAGTTCACCTCCCTGTCCTCAGCAGCGAGTGTAATGGTTCCCTCTTTGCCTCTAACAAAAGCAATAAAAAGAAAAAAAAAAAAAAAATACAAAATTCCTGAACAATGGGGTTTTTTTTCCCCCTCTATTGTATTTTTTTTTCTTTTGCTGCTAACATCAGTAAGTGGGGGTACTTCCCCACTCTTAAAATTAAAACAATCCAGACAAACAATATGTCGAGCTCTGTCCTGCTTCCTGCTGCAATTATTCCTCGTGTTTGGCCTCAGATCAGAGACAGCAGCAATCTCTATAAATACGACAGTGGAGCAGAGCTATTTCCAACAGAAACGCCTCCCGAATCATGTCAGGAATTTATGAGGCTGAGAACGGGCCAAGACTGAAATATGTTCTGGATCAAATGGCATTGCATAGGTGGCTCTGATCAGCTTGGCAGTGCTGGGATGAAGGAGGAATCCTCCAGATGGAGGAGTGAAGGGATATTTATTGATTTAAAAAAATAATAAATTAAAGCTGAGAGTGACATGAAAAGGCATTGGTATTTTAAAACTCAGGCTCTGCCAGGCAGAGGCAGCAAGGAAAAAGCTTTAACAAGTCTAGACTCCTCTGCATCTCTGCGTGTGAGTGTGTACTACTCTTAATGCTAAATCTCCCTAGACCACTTTGTGCCTGGTACACAGGAGGAAGCAATACCCATATTCCTACCTTTCTTCCTCTAAATCCTATTGTCCTGGCGGTAAGCTTGCAGGTTTGGGGCCCCTTCTCATTGAAAACCATTTGGAGAAGGTGTCATCCCATGGGTTTTGTTCAGTGTCTGCCTCCCATCGTGAAAAGGAAAATGATTTGCCCATCTGAGAGCACAGGAGGTTAGACAGAGCTCTCCTCAGAGCCACATCAGCCTCCTACACCCCAAAAAACAAGAGAAGGGAGGTAGGGAGAGTCATGGGAAGAGGGGCTGGCCTGGGGTCTCCACTCATGGCTCTGAAGGCGCACAAGAAGCACCACCATCTGTTTTCTTTTACTGCATTTGCAGACACTCCATGTGAGATCTTTTCACTCCTTTTTCCTGAATCAGGAGGTAACCAGTGCTGCAGGCCCCAGACCTCTCTTGTGCACCCGTTCAGACAAACTAAGGATTGCTTTAATAAATAAATTGAACATAAAGCAACTTAGAACATAAAACAGCCTTAGATCAGGACTTCCCTAAGGGTGAGCTCCAGGTTCACACCTTCACAGGGGTTTTGGGCAGGAACACCTGTGTTGTGATGTGATGTGATGGGTTTGGCTGATTGAGTTAACTTCCTTAATAGTAATTAGCACAAGCCATGCTTTGGATTTGTGCTGAAAACACACAAGATGAGATATCAGGGGAGCATGGAGAACATTTTTGTCCATATGCCTGTGTTTAGAAGCAATGCCTGCCCTTATCATTCACATGCCAGCTCAGGGATGGGGTATAAACTCTGTTTTTCACACTGTCCATACTGCTGATAATATATGTGATGAGGGGAGCTTGAAATGAAAAGAAATTTATGAGTAAATGAGGATATCCTACAGAGCCACTGGGAAGGGCCTGTATACTGCTGAAGTGGGCATGGCTTGGAGCTGCCATGTTTAACAGAGGGAGATAAGCAGCAAAAAAAGAGAATATTGGTTGAAGTGTCCCTTATCTTGAGGCTAAAATCTCCTTCAGCTTCAGCAGGAGTTCCTGGGGACAAAATGTGGGTCTGGTATATTTTCATTTGAATACAATAAAACTGTACCTTTGGCTCTCCCATGTCAGAAGGTAGGATAGTATTGCAAAGGCTTTTTTTTTTTTTTTTTTTTAAATATCTTGTCAAACCTTTGTCTCTGCCAACAGCTGGGTAGGACACTCCCTGTGTGCACAGGGTCCAGTGGAGTCATCCTTTGGTCACTGCTTTTGGAAGGACAAGTTTCTGTGTAGACCTGACTCTTTAAAGTGACTTCACCAGCTTGTGAAGATTTCATTTCATTCACGTGGAGGCAGATGAAGTCAAGTTAAGGGCAAGACGTTGCCTCTACTCACACCTACACAGCCTGGGCTCTGTGCTGGGTGCTTGAGTCCTCTCCAGCCCCTCTGCACATAAGCTGCAAATATTTAAACTTCTTGGCTTCCCCTCACCACGTGTAACTTAAACCTTCACGTGTGTGACCCCTGACTTCTGCCTCAAACCTTACAACTTGTATATCATTACTGAGTTCCTGTCCCATCATTCCTGGGCCTCCTTTGGACTTTTCCATCAGCTTTACCAGAGGTGGAGTTCCCAGCTTTTTCCAATATTCTCCCCTCATTCCTGGGGCTGCTCCATAACACATAATGTTCCTCTTCATGTTCCTGCCAGGTAGGCCTTTATTAGTTTTTTGGTCTAGAGTTGGATCATTGTGTGGATCCTTGTGTGACTAAGTCAGGCACAATAACAAGATTCTGTGTATTCATTAGTGTTTCCATCATCACTTCCAGGATTAAAATATCTTCAATTAAAATAAATTAAAAAAAGAAAAAAAAAAAAAAAAAAAAAAGGAAGAATCAGAAACCATCCACTCCTACCCTTTACTTGCAAAACCATCTCATCAATGAAACAATGCTCCCAAACTTTAGCTTCAAATGTTACAGCCTAAGCATAATAACTTTTTTCACCTCTGAGAGTTTTTTCTTGCTGTTTCCTTCAACACTGGTCAATATTTGCATAATAAAGTTTTTTTGATGCTGAAATGCAGTGATGTCTTTGGAAACAAGCCCTGTCTCTGTCGAGAATGCCTCTTAGAATGAAAGAAATGTCTGAATTTCCTTCCTTTGTGCAGGGATTTCCCTTTCAGTAGCTTGGCTGTCCTTGGTGGAGCAATAGAGACCTTGTGTCCTGTTATTTTCTCCTTTCTCTTTGTGCTTCAGAGGTCAAGATTGGATAAGCTGCAGATTTGCTAAACTGGAGGAAAATATGATAGGCACTGTAAAGGCATAACAGAAGATGCAGCTGGATTTTTGGAGGAGAAGCAGCTGTGGAATCTATTTGGAATGGGTAGGATTTGGGGAAATACCCAAAGGCTGGGCACTCTGTTGTGCTGGGGACTTAACCAGGGGTATCTGGTTATCCAGGAGACTTGGGGTTTGAGTGTTGCCATGTGCAATGAGTTCAGGGATATTTAAAACAGCTCCTCTACAGCTTAGAAGCAGCAAGAACCTTCTTATGGGACTGCTGAGGACTTCAAGTTGCAGCAGAAAATATGATCTGAAACTCAATGATTGCCCAGCTCTCCTTCATCAAACACAAGAGCGGCAGCGCCGTTCACCTTCAGGCACAAGGGCACTCCAGAAGCCCTTTGAGTCTTCTGACAGCCCTTCCCACAGACCACACCATTCCTGAAAACTGTAGTTCCACGTGAGAGCATCAGACCCAGCACTTCCCCGACAAGGACAAAACAGCCACGGATCTCCTGCCACTAAGATGAAGTGGTCCCACTTCCTTGGAGGTGAGTGTCTGTTTGTCATTCATGTCATATCGCAGCGATCCTCGAGCTGATAGGAAAGCCAAAACATTATCTTGCAGACAGGGGGGATAAAAGGGAAATACAGGTAAAAATATCACACCAGTAATCTGTGCCTTCCCAGTGACCAGTGTCCACAGCCCTGACAAGGGTCACCTTGGTAAAGAAACCCATATTTTGTACCATGTAAATCAATAGTTTTGCGCAACATCATAACAGAGCAGTCATATCTTTTCAGCTTCTTCCTTCATACATTGTGCAAAAGTTGGCTAATCCATCCCAAATGTTCCAGATGTTTTATGACCAAATGCACATTAGCCTGGCTGGCAATCACTCACAAAAAGGCTTGTTAGGCAGCTCTTTGCCATTAATTTTTTTTTTTTTTTTTTGCTCAGACATTAAACATCCTCATCCACCTAGATCATAAAATGTCTTCCCAACCCTGCAGCCTGTTAAAAAGTGTGCCTGCAGACATTTGCTGTCACATCTGGAAAAGGCTGTGCTATCATAATGGCTTCAATATATATTTCAGCAGAAGACACATGGAAATTAAGCTGGATTCACCAAATCCCTTGCAAGCCCTTCCACACTGAGCTCCTAAGAGTGACTGCCTCTGGTTTAGGGTCTGCACAGGCTGGTGGTGCTCAGTGTTGTTTGCAGGTGAGTCTCCAGGACTGATGTTGGATCAGGCTTCCAGGCTGGAGTGATGCAACTTTCCCCATTTCAGCAATTCTGTCCCTGACTCTGGCTCTGCACATTTTAAATTTCTGAGTGGCCCTGGGACCCTGGTGCATGATTCCTTCTCTGGTACTTCCTGGCATGATGAAGTAATAGCTTCTTCTCTGGAAAAGAGACCTTTGTAGAAACACCAGGCTTGACTATGGCTTATTTAACAAGTGATTTGGGTCAGGATACAATTTCAGTGTTTGCTGCAGTGCTGGTAGGGACTGGTGCTCTCTGCTTATCAGAGAATCACAGAACAGTCTGGGTTGGAAGGGACCTTACAGCCCATCCAGCCCCACCCCCTGCCAAGGGCAGGGACTCCTTCCACCAGCCCAGGTTGCTCCAAGCCCTGTCCAACCTGGCCTTGGACATTTCCAGGGATGGGGCAGCCACAGCTTCTCTGGGCAACCTGTGCCAGGGCCTCTCCGTCCTCACAGGGAAGAATTCCTTCCCAATATCTAATCTAAGCTTGCTCTCTCATCCATGAGGTGAGATGCCTGTTAACTCATCCTCTTGTTTCCTAGTTGTCTCCACTCTGTGGTGTGGTGAAACTCCTGGCCCTACACAAGACCACCCCAGGAATCCCACCATGTGTCACACTGTTAGAAAGGGAGAAATGTTTCTTCCTTAGAGAGTGCCTCCAATGTCACAAATCCAGCATTGGAATTCTTTCTGAGGAAAAGTCTTTTCTCTTGGTGAACATAGACACGTTTTCACTCCCAAGTTTGATTTCAAGCCAGGAAGGACAAAAGTCCTTTTCATGAAAATTTTACAAACTGGGAAAGAAGTACAAAGTTTATGAATTTCTTTCAATGCTCCTCCTTATTCTACCATCATTACTGGAAACCCACTGGACTGAAACCTTTCTGGCTTGAAAACCAATCAGGTGATACTTTAAAATACAGCCTTGAGAAGCAATCAGTGACTTCATTCCCTTCTTTTCCTTGATTGTTCCACTTTCTTTTCTCCATGGTTCCCAACATTCTGCCTTCCAGACCACCCTTAAACCTACTACCTGCCTTTCTGTGCACACAAAGGGCCCAGATTTCCCACTCATTTCTACACCCAGGTCACAACTGGCTACATATGCTTAAAAAAGCCCCACACAGGCTGTGTGGGGAACTCTGGAGCCAACCCACACTCCTGATTCCCTTGGCAGATCCTTTCCCAGGGCTGCAGAGCAGTGATGAAGTGGGTGTCGGTGCCCACACACACACACTCTCCTGCACCCTCTCTGCAGGCTGTGAGCTGGGCCAAGGAGAGGTCTGTATCTCCTGATCTTCCTTCTCCTGGCAGGGAGCTTGGCCAGCTCTTGGAGGAGAGGCTACAGCATCTGTTTGCCAGGGAGGGAGAAAACCACACTGCAAGGATCCCATCTGCTTTCTGTCTTGACTTGAAGCCAGAAGAGCCGTCTGGTTTTTCATTTCCCCAGATGCCTGTGGGGCTCAGCTCCTCACCCTTCCAGTCGTGCACCAGGAATGGAGGGCGCTGGACACTGGTGGGGTTTGGGGGTGCCATGAGATCTTGTGGACTGGTTCACCAGCCTCCTGCTGAGTTTCTCGGGGCAGGGAGGCCTCTGCTCCCCCTGCAGACCTCATCCTGTGGTACCTGAACCCCTCCATGCTCTCAGGGATGGTGCAAAGACCTCCGTAGTCCAGGGGAAACCCCACACAGTGAACCTCTCAGGAGTTTCTTCCTGAACCCCCAGCTCCCAAAGCTAGCTGTGCTGAGGGGACAGGGCAGCCACCCACTTCTGCAGCATTTTGTGATCAACCCCTGGCCCTTGCTGTGCGCTCCTCTCTCTGAACAGCACACAAGGGGATCTCACAAAGGATCTCTGTCTGAAGCCCACACCAGCCAGGGAGTGCAGACGACACCCAGGCATGGTCACACCAGGGATCACTGGCATTGCTCAGCAGGGGTGAACTCATCTGTGTGGGGGTTCAAAACCATCTGGCTGCAGGCTGTGCTGTGCCCCTGGCCGTGGGCAGCCAGGGAACAGCCCAAACCTGGCTAATTCACCAGCCACACGCAGCCAGTGCAGCTACCCCGCGGCCCTGCACAGGCACCCGAGTCCAGGCCAGAGGTGTGATTTCCAACACATCCCTCTCTTTGGCAGGGCCTGTTGGCTGGGCTGGGGCATTCCCCTCTGTAAAAGCACTCCAGGCTGCTGTGATGCTGAGATGCCAGTGGTCCTCATCTGGGCAGGTCCCTCTGGCCTTGCCTCGTCTGCTGCCTCCGCTGGACCTTCCCCCTTTCTCTGATCCAGGGAATTTTATACAAGCTGGGATGGGCACCCAAAGGAACATGGGACTCAGGACAGGAGCACAGTGTCCCATTGGTGCCTCACGCCTTCTATGAGCAGCAGACCTGTTCTGGGAGAAACAGTTTGGCTGGTGGGGTTTCTGCAAGTGAGAGTAATGTGGTCCATCTGGTAGCTCCAGAGCTGGGATTTAAGCCCAGCAGCTTGGTCAAAGTCCAAACAGAAAGCTTAGCCATAGCTGGGACACCACATTTAAAGGATATTAGGGTTTTCCACTCTAAAGCACACTCTCATGAAGTCCTGCTTATACCAAGCACAAAGGAGAGCAGGAAAATTAATTGGCATTTCACATAGAAATGCCTTTCTTTGACTTATTTAGCCCATACATTTAACATGTTTCACAGGAAATTTAGCCAGAAGAGAGACGGGAACTCAGCTCCAAGAGTTTGGGATTATTGTCACTAAATTAATTCAAATAGTAAAATTAATTCACCCAGCTCAACAAGGAGTGCAGTTATTTTGTTTTTCCTTCTAAGTATCCCAAGTATAATTGATCATTTAGTAAACTAATGCTGAATTACTCTGGCAGTGTGTGCTGCCTTAATCAGAGAAGTTCTGGGCTGTTTTACACAAGGATGAAACAGGTCCCTGATGCCAATTTCTTAACACTGCTTATAAAGGGAGTCCAGGATGAACCAGCCCAGTGACAGAGCTGGCATATCTAGGCAGGTGGGATATCATCCAGCTGCGATGCTTTCGAAACCTCAAATCCCTGCCAAAGTTTGCTGGAACTGGACACTGAGAGGAGCAGGCATCTGAAGGGATGGAGGCTGGACATATGAACATTCATGAAGGTGGAAGAAAAATGTCAAAAAAGGCTTAAATCCTTAGCAAATCAGGGTCCAAAACGCAGCTATTCCAGCTTACCAGACATTGCCGCCTCTCACACAGCTCTCAGCTCTGACAGACAGACTCTGGCCAAATTTTCCAGGAGATTTAGGATATTGCCACTCCCAAGTGTTCATTCCTTTCCTCTCCCTCTGCCAGGCCTAACTAACCCCGTGTGAGGAGCAGGAAATGCTCACAGGTTCTCAGATGCCCCTAATCACAGGCACATGTATCAGTTGTCACTCCTTGAGTTCAGGGACTGATCCAGAGGCTTCGTGAGAAAATGAAATACCCCAAGTGCTGCTTCCTATTTTCCTTCCCACTGCACTGTCCTTCCCATCCACCAGCATGGTGGTTGGACACCTCTTCCCACCTCCCTACTGCATCCATTGCAGTTCCAGATGCCTCTGGAGGCTCCTTAGATCCCATAGATCCCCGTGGGCTCCAGCAGGGCTTGCGGGCTGTCAGTACCTTGTGTGGGATATTCAGCACCTCAGCTGGCCCGTGATGTGAGAGGGAGCTCAGACCATTATCACCCAGCTCTGGGCTGTTCTGCAATGACAAGTCCATCTTTCCCCTCTTTTAATCATGTAAACTGTGGGGGAATATAAAGGATATGGGAAAAAAAAAAAAAAAAAAAAAAAACAGGGCATAAAATACAACTGTATTTTTACAAAATGTTCTTCTAGCTAATATAATACACAGTCCAGTGCACTTTACAAGGCAGGCCCTCTAAAACCTGCTACCAAACACCAGAATACATCTGTTCAGCTGGTATAAATCACTGCTGCTGATTTACACCAGCTGAGAGCCAGGTCACAATTGCCTAATTAAATAGCTTCTCTTTGAGCAAAAAAGATATACTTTAAAAAAGTACAAATGTGAATTACTTTGTATTTCCCTTTGATGGAAAGAGAGAGAAAGTGAGGGGGGGAAAAAGCAAAAGAGAGCAGAAGAAAAGAGAAGGGAAGAAAATAAGGAAAGATGGAAATAAAAAACAAGAGAAAATTATTTATTTATTTTGGGAGTTCAGTCCCTTTCATTGTGAGAGAATGGTAAAGTGTGGGAAGCCCAGACTAAATAACTTGCAATGATAACAGGGTGATCCTGAGAGCAGTAAAACTAATTTATTGGGCTGAGTTTATCTGATTCCAGGGAAAGTGAGTTCTGCTGAGTGCAGCTCTGATTGTGCTCATGTCTGACAAGCCTCACAGTTCAGATGCACAATTACATTAAGCAGATGTGGCCCATTAAGAAGCTGAGCCTGAAAATGTACTTTATCCTGTCATGGCAAATCCAAACTGAAAACTTTGGGCCTTTGGAAAAAAAAACCCACAAAAACACCAACAAAAAACCCAAACTGCAAGAAGATGTTCTATTTTGGGTTTCATTGCTTTCATCTCTTTTGTGTCAGTCATAGTTACAGAGTGATGATAAATATAAACCCACCTCCACTGGATTTCTACCATAACTCCATCACGTACCCTCAGCTGTAGTGGAGAACAGTCCCTGAGCATGAAACCCAGCAGAGCCAGTTGTGGGGTCAGTTATAACCCAGAATTAGTGAGGCTGCCCAGGTCTCAGAGCAGGTAAAACACAAATCAAATATTGCTCCTCCAGCCCAGGCTGAAAGGCAGAGTGGCAGAGGGAGCTCAGGCAGTCCCTCCCCTCCATCCATCATGGAAACAGAGCTGGGTGAGCTCAGGTGGGGGTGTTTCCAGCGCTGGCACCTGCAGCAGATGATTCTCTGCATGAGAGCACCTGAAAAAAATGTGGGATGTGGTGCAGGGCTCAAAAATGGATGGGATTCAAAATCTGTGGAGTTGCATTTGGTTGTGCTAAAAGAGAGGATGAATTTTATTTAACAGAAATTTTGGTGAATTCCCAGACCAAATTTTTTTTTATTTCTCTCCTATTGATATACCTCTATTAGTTATAAAGCTGGGAAGGAACACTTGTTCTGGATTCAACCAGGACAAAAGATACAATAAGGTAGTCACCACAGGATTCAATTCTCACTATTGAATTTAGGTGTCTAAAAGGCACTTTGCAGTATCTTCCCCCTGACAGCTGATCTTTTTTTTGCTTTGGATTATATCAGCTCATTCTTCATGACTGCTTTATTCTCCTGTATTTCATCCAGGGCACACAGCACTGAGAGGAATGTTCCAAAGTGCAGCAGGATTATCAGCAGCAAGGAAGAAGGTCAATCTCGTTACACTGGCCCAGATCATTCTGAGGAGAAAAAGCAGGATGCTGAAAGCATGGCCAGTGTATTTCATGCAGGAAGATCTCTCAGCTTATCTGAGTCTCCTGAAGGTAAGCCAGGGCACTTAGGCTATTAACCAGATGATACAGAGTAATGGAAAATATTCTGCAGGGAGAAATCCTCTGCCAGCAATTCAGTGTTCATGTAAAGCACAGTCTCTGCGTGGCATCCATTTGGTTCTTTGAAGTTCCTTTGTTTACTCTTTATTATCTGAAATATTCTCCTTAATGGCTGGGGAAAAAAAGACTTGCTTTGTACCAGAGCAATTATCAATATAAGTCAAGTTCAGGGGCCTTGAGTCTGACATTTGATTGCAAGTGCAAGTGGACAGTGCACTTGAATGGTTTGATTTTCTTTATAAACTCCACAAAAAGGAATTTTTTTTTTAGTTTCCTAGGAATTATGTGCAAATCTCAAGATGAAAATGTTCCCTCTAATGGAGAGAAGAGGAAAAAGTGAATCTAACCAGCTACACTGACATGTTTACAATGCTTGATTTCATGCATTGAGTTTCCTTGTTTTATTTGGAAGTGTCTTTAAGCAGTTTATGTAACATAACAGATGTAATCATTTGGGGCATATTTAGGCTCATTCTTTGATGCCAACAGTCCAGCTATAATTAATAACTAATTAGCTTGGTTTATAGCAAAGCCAAACATCAAAACAGAAGGACTCCTACGACAAGCATCAGGCTAAGGAGAAACCTCACCCGACTTCCCACATCACTCATTGGGTGTCTGCATGAAAAGGGTCCCACTAACTCCCAAGGGAGAGAATCCCTCTTATCCTGAACCCCCCTCTGGAGGCACAGCAGGTCTCTACACTCAGGAAATGTCTTTATTGACAGTGCAGATTGCTGAGCACAGCTGGCTCCACAGCCTGTCCAGAGTCAGAGGAGGTGAATTCCTGCTGGGGGAGCTCATTCAACGACCTGGGGCTCTACACTAAGGCCCTGTTTAACTCAGAAGCCCCTCTTGGTGATTTGGGGCTGCAAGGACCAGATCTGGAGGCCAGCCCTGTCCCAGGTGTGTAAGGGGCACTGGGAGGCAGGATGAGCCCGGTGGCTTTGCAGAGCTCATTTTTGAGTGTCACCCAGTTTGCTGGTCCATGGTGGACCTGGAAGAGCCCTCGGGAGCAGTGCTGTGGGGGGAAGGAAATGTCCTGGAATCCTCGCCTCACCAGATGCAGGGGAGCAATTCGACTGAAATGGGTGTCTCCTGAATGTTCCTCTTCCAGCCCTGGTGGGGATAAGTTCTCTCTGGGTCCTGTGCAGAGCCTCCAGTGGCACCAGATGCTTCACTGCTGAGAGGAGCCCTCTGTCCAGTGGAGGAAAAGTTCTGTGTGGGAGCTGCAACCGCCTTAAATCAGGCCGTGCTTTGCAGCTGTCACCTGGACGCTCTTGTGTCACAGCCAGGGCTGCTCCTCCAGTGTGGGCACACAGGGAGCTGCTGGCCATGCTCTCCCCCTTCCCCTGAGTGCACAGACACCCCAGCCTGCCCCCAGCCTGCCCCCAGCCTTCACACTGCCTGCACACTGCCTGCAGCAGGGAGGGAGTGCCTGCAGAGGGGAGAACCGGGAGGGAAGCGGAAGGGGGGGGGGGGGGGGGGGGGAACACGGTAATCTGCCCCAGCCAGATGAGGAGCAGCCTTGGACAGAGCAGGAGTTTAGGAAAGGAAACAGTTTTCCTGCCCGAGGCTGGCCCTGGTCAACATGTGCAGCACTCTGTAAAATTAATTGCATCTCCAGCAGGCAGGGAGCGGAGAGGGGCTGCAGGGAGGGGGCTGTTCTCAGTGGCTGCAGCAGCAGAGGAAGATCTGGATCCTCCTGTGCATGATCAGCCTCACAGACCTGGGGGGCATTGGATTGGCACTGGCACAGGTTGCCCAGAGAAGCTGTGGCTGCCCCATCCCTGGGAATGTCCAAGGCCAGGTTGGAGCAACCTGGGATAGCGGAAGGTGACCCTGCCCATGGCAGGGGATGGAATGAGATGATGTTTAAGGTCCCTTGGAACTGAAACCATTCTCTGATTCCATGTTTTGAGAAATGCCCAGTGATTGGGTTCCTTTGATGCCACAGTTGCTGCTATTAATGACTTTCACAATGACCCAGATCAAGGCAATCCTATATAACTTGAAATTTAGAGTAAGAAAGGATAGGGAAGCACAGAAGCCCCTTAGAATGATGGGTTTCAAATCTTTCCTATGAAATTCAGCATGAATTTTGAGATAGCAGCCACTCCTCCAGGGTGCTGGAATTGAGCTGTCACACTCCCTTGAGATTCAGACAAACACAGGGTTGTGAGCACCCAACTTTACCTGGATTTATTTTTATAGTCCCATTATCTTTACAATACAGATAAAATACTGTCCATATGGTCTTAACAAAAGAGCAAATAAAAACAATCCACAATGTATACTATTGTTATTATTTTTATTATTATTGTAGCTCTTACAATTCGAAAACACAGCTAATGCTGCTTCCATGAACAGAGGGTAATCTGTGCTCTAGATGAACAAACCATAGCTCTGCTGAGATATTTAATCAAACTCCATCTGACTGATGAAACTGGTCCCGAGAGGAAAAAAAAAACACAACACAACATGTTGTACATGTTAAAGTAATTAATCTCAGGTGGATTTGAAGTTTCCTGTTCTTTCTCTGCCTCTCCCAAACCTTGTTCTAGGCTCTGTCTCCCTGTGCAGAGGGGAAAGTCCTGCCTGTGACGCTCTGGGGAGCAAAGAAATGGAGTCTCACAACCCTCTGCCTGATGCAGGGAAGGCAAATCCTTCCTCATGGGGTGGAGGGGAACGCCAAGGGATCCCAGGGCTGAATTTTCCACTGAATTCCCAACATCAAGTAGTTCCAGAGCCTCCTCCCAGCATCTTCCCCAGGCAGGTGCCTGGTGCTGGGCAGCACAGGTCTGGCTCACCTGGAAGATACTACAGGGATCTCTTTCCAGCAGGAAAAGAGATGGTTCCTCAGGGACTCTTTTATCACTTTCCTGCCAAAGACACTGTTAATTGTATTCAGATTTTTACCTCCTTTCCTCATTCCCCTTCCCCTCATCAAGGGCTTTTCTAGCTGCACATGAAGCACCATGTCTACATGAAGCACTGTCTACTTCAGCATGATCAAGACCTTCTGTTTTTGTGTACTAAAACAGACATTTAGATGGGACTTTTTTATGATGACTGTCATTTGCCTACATTAGGGAGAAACCTAAATGATATAAAACTGGAAGGGGATGAGAATGGGGGAGAATTCGTCAGAAAAACACAAAGTCAGCTGGATGTACACAAGGTGCAAAACCCTCAGGTTTGGAAATAGCATTAAGTCCAAATTTTTATCAAATCATAGATATTTTTTCAAATCAATAAATGATACAAAGCCACCAGCATAGTACTCTTCCAGATAGTTTGCCTGTTTCCCTCTGGGGTAACAGCATAAGATTCTGAAATTATAGGATTTATGGGAAGAAATCAGCTGTATTTTCCCAGCCAGTGTAAATCAGCAGTGTAAATCCACATGGAGCTGGACCAAATTATACCAGTGGCTGGGATGTGGTAGGGAATGTTGTAAGAGAGGGACCTGACATTTCCAGGAATTAAAGCCATTTTATTCACTGGCTGAAAGTTCTCCATTCCTTCAGAGCAAAGCCTGGTTGCTGAGGGCCTGGGGGAAGGAAGGAGGGAGGGATATATTTTCCTTGCAAAACTGGTTCGTGACAAATGATCTCCCAAACAGCTTTGAGACCACATAAGCACAGAAAATCACAGAAACATGGAATGGTTTGGGTTGGAAGGGACCTTGGAGATCATCCAGTTCCGATGGAACTGTCCTCTTCCATGGGCAGAGACACCTTCCATTGACTGTGGAAGTAACTTGGCAGTCAAGCAGGTACTTTTTGCACCAGGAATTGCAGCTGAGAGCGAGGACACTTCTCTCTCCTGAGCTCTCTGTGCTCTGCTGCTGGGGCCAGGAGTGAAGCGCCAGGGACAGGTCTGAAGAAGATGCACTGTGAGTCCTTCCACCAGCACGGTCCTGTGTTACACCTTCTCTCTTTATTCCTGGTTGGTATTCAAAGAAAATGCAGTGTGCAGCTGCTCCACAGAGGAAAAGTGCCCTGGAACTCAGAAGTTATGGCAAAAGTGGTGCAACAGCTTAAGCCACGGGCTGGGGCCACACAGGCTCTTTTCCCAAAGCAGCAAAATTCAGATGAAGCCCAGGATGGATTATAAAAAGAAAACAGAGATTTGGAACCTCCAAACACTTCAGCCACCTCAGGTCAGCATCTCCAGGAACAGGCACAAGGCATGAGGTACCCCTGGGCTGAGGTTCTGCTGCAGGTCCCTGTCCCACCTTCTGGACCTGCACATCACACCCTCTAAAGTTCTACCAAGTGGTGATTTCTGCTGACAGGAGAAAGCCACTTGAGGATCACAGGTCTGACATGGGAGGAGTGAAATGTAGCTGAAAAAATGTACCTATAGAGCATTTCTTCCTTTTTATTTTTTTTTTTTCACCAAGCAGAAAGACTCAGGACATCAGCAAGGGAGCAAGAAAAAGAGTCATTACAGAATAGCATTGAAATGCTCAAATTTTTCTTTGGTCAGAACATCCCTGCCTTGTTGGCTTCATCAGAAACTGGAAACAAAAATAAAATTCCTCAAAAGAACGAGAGTAGACCGTTTCTTTACAAATCAAAGGACACCAGATCCTGGTGCTGGAGAGCAGTGGGATTTGTGCCACCAGCCTGTCTGCATGTCAGCCCAGAGACACCCAGCACTCATCACACTGCACTGCAGAGACGTTTAGTCCACCAGCTTTTATGGGGTGACAATAACACAAACCACTGACAAACCACCCAAGGCCCCTCTTTGCCTGCTCATGGCTGGGGGAGGGAAGGGGGCCAGGAGACCAAACCCATCACAGCAAAGCAAAGTAGCTGAGGAGAACAGAATCGCTTTAATTTTGCCCTGACAGCCCTTGCTGCTTTTCCCCTCCAGCTCCCCAGGGCCGCTCCACAGACATGTCAGAGGCGGTTGGCCCCTAGGGAATGGCTGAGGAGGGAAAAAAAGAGGGTTTGGAGAAAGGTTGCAGTGTTACTGCCACATTTCCCCCTAGGAAAGTTCCAGTGTCCCCCTGCGTTCTTGCAGGAGGGATTTTTTGGCTGCTTACAGCATTTTGCATGGGGAATGATGTAAAGGACATCACAGGCTCCTGGAGCAGCATCCTTCCCCAAGGTCATCTTTCCTCAGTGGGACACAGAGCTGGATGCCCACTGCAAAGAAAAAACAGAGTAAAGAAGGCAACCAAACCTAAGCCAGAACTCCCCCTGCTCAGCAACCCCTGTCCATATGCAGGAGCCAGGAGCAAACCTCCAGGAGAGGAATTAGTCCTGTTTGTTATTAAGCTCCTCGGGGGCAATGGGAAATGTTGCCAATGAGAGGGATCACTGATAAAACAGCAAAACAACAACAGTGACTCTTCCCTTCTCCCCATGCTCTGTTTCATTGTCTTGACTGTATCTTGGCTAATTCTGCTCCGAATGAAGAGGCAGGGGAGGCAGGGAATAAAGGAACTTGTCTATCCCACGCCAGCAAGGGCCTCAAGCCTTGCTCTTCTCCCATCCCTGGGAGGAAAATCAGAGCTGCTTTCCAAGCAGGAAACATAATCATCTAACATTCTGCTGCTGCACCAGTAACTTTAGTGTTTATTTCATACTATGGGTAATGCTTGTTTATAGTACATAGATATGTTTATGTAGGGAGTAGAGTAGAGGAAAGCAAGAGATATAAATATTTCTGTATATCGGCGTACAAAAGGAAATATTTACAGCCACAGGTAGTGGTTCTCTGCTGTGCCAGGGCAGGGCCATGGAAAGGACTGACACATTCCCACTCCCTTCTACTGGGAATGGCTGCTGCCCTCCAGGGCTGCCCTCCCTGCAGCCAGGACTGCTCCGCTCTCTGCGGGTTCTCGGGGTTGGACCGACAGTTTTGCTGAGGGAAAAGAGCCAGTGGCACATTTCCCCAAGGACTCGATGGCCCAGGGTGGGACAATATCAGTGACTGAGGGTATCACACCCAAAGGGCAAACAGAGAGCAGGAGCTTGCTTTTTGTCTTCCTTTCCTGCTGGATTCTGACTTCACTTCTGTTATTGTATCCTAACAGCCCTACTTCTGTCTCGTGGGCCCCCAAAAGTCCATCTGAGGCTGCCCTACACTCCCTGCCTCCAGGGGCTCCCAGTCCCAGGGGACATGTTTCATGGCTGAATTTGAACACCCATCCAGCCTGGATAAATCAAGGACAGCTTTTCCTGCAGCAGCAACTTCAAAGTCGTAGACCTGTGTAAAAGGAAGGTTAAAATGAGTTGTTCCTTTCAGGGGATTGACCTGAAATTTTTCCGCCTTTATCGTTCACAGTGGATGATTCCCTGCTGAAAATTAAGTCTCTGGCAACAAAGTTATTGCTGAAAAGTTGTAGTGTTTTCCCTTCTGGGATGGTCCCAATGGAGACTGAGTACCTGTGCTGGAAGGCACAGGCAGTTATTGTCAAACAGGAGTTGCTTTTCTTCCCCTGGGGAAAGTTTCTGCTTTTGTTTCTCAGAATACTGAGGCACTCGATGGCTGGACATCACTGGCAACCACAGGAAATATTTGTGAAGGAGGTACCATCCCAAATGAGGCTTTGTCTTCTCAGAGAGCATTTTGTTGATGGGGGAAAACATTTGTGGGTTTGTTGCTTTTTTGGTTTGGGGGGGTTTTTTTAAGGGCCTTATTCTTACTGGTGAGATTGCTTGCTTTTCCTCCTGCCAGCTTCCCTCAAGTCTGTGTCTTTGCAAGATAAATGACCTCTGGCCAAGGCAATGTTTTCTGTTTTCTGGGTAGTGCTGGTGCTGCTGTCTCAGCTCTGGGGGGCAGGGGAGGGCATTCATTTGCACACGTATCTCTCGACAGTCCTCTCGCACTTCTTGCAGGTCACGTAGCAGCACCAGTGGTACTTGCAGTGGCACCTCTCCACCACTTTGTCCATGTAGGGGTTGTACCCTCTGCCACAGCACATCAGGTCGCAGCTGTCACTCCCATTGGAAGTCTTGTTGCATTGTCTGGAAGAAAGAAGACGCTGTGAGTGAGCGAAGTTCCTGCAGGGATTCCCAAAGCACTGCCCTGGGGTGCTGCTGGGCCTGACAGCTCTGCATGGCTGGCTGAGGCACTGGTCCACTTCAGCTGCACAAAGCACATGGCAGGGGGTAGCACCCAGCCAAGCAGCCCCCCACACCTGCCAGGGCAGCAGGGTGACCCCCAGGCTGCACCCACAGCACCTGCCCTGACACCCAAAATCACAATGAACTGCAGCTCTGACTCCCACTTCAGGCTCCTGAACCTGCCTCCCGTACAGGCAGACAAGCAAAGGTTTTGGGATACCTCCCCAACAAAAACTCCTCTTCCCAAGCAATCTGTATTCCCAGACAGGCTCCAAAACTGTCTGAAAGGAGCTGGAAGAAGATGACACCCCAGAGAACAAACCCCAGTGTTTATCCAGCCCTCCCTAACCTGTAAAGGACGGAGGAGGAACCCTGCAGCCACAAAGTGTTTGCACAGGCTCCAGGCTGGGAAAGATCCCGAGCAGGCTGTTACAGCCACTCTCCAGCACTGATCCTATCAGGGCAATCACAACCTACACTAGCAGAGCCCCACTTTTTCCCCCTTGATTGTCTCCCAGCACGGCATGAGCAGCCCCACGACACCCCAGGTCCTGACCCAGGAGCAGGAAGCGTGGCAGGAACACAGGGCAGGATGACAAGTCACCAAATATCACATGGACTTCCACTGCTTGTTTTGCTTCTGCTTTTAATTAAAGCCAGACCCTAGCGGCCCTTGTGTTGGGTTCCCTCATTTTTGTCTGCTTGCAAGTGACTGGCTCGAGCTTTTCAGAAGCAACCCCTGAACTGAGGAATGCCTTTCACTGATCACCATTTCACAGCTGGGCTCAAAAACCATCTATCTCATTCTGCTAAGACACTCCAAGTTGGGTCACTGGACATGAAAGCACACCAGGATGAGACGAACCATGTCCTAGAGATGCTGTTTCCCCATAGACTGTGAAGATAACCCAGGGTGGAAATGTCCATGTTTGGTCAGATGCTTGCACTTCAGGGTAACAAATCTCACAATATACCCAGCACCAAGGGGCTATGAACTTGATGGAGGCTTGAAACTGCTGTAGGAAAGGTGGTTTCTGGAATGGGAAAATTGCTGACATCTCTCCTAAATCTTGTTCTGCGTGTCTATTTTGGACAGAAACACTCTAAGGTTGCTTTGGGGCAGGGAAAGGACAGAGGAGCATGAGCTGAGCCACACCATTAATGGATGAAAACAAATCCATGAGATTTATAGGAATTCCTCATGAGGTAATGCTTGAGGAGAAGTTACGGGATTAATGAAGTGTTGAGATTTTGCTCTTGTTCTTCCTTCATTTTCTTCTGCCTCCTGTTTGTTATTCTGCCTTGCATTCCTCTCCAGGTTCAGTGTTTAAAGGCCCCCCCCCCCCCAGTCCCCCTCATTCGGGAGTATGTGTCAATATTTACAAACCTTTGAAAGCCTCCAGCAGAGCCGAGTCTGCAGCACTCTGAGCGTGTTTGCCAAGCTGAACCAAAGGCCCCGTTACTGCCCCTGAGAGCCAGGGCCTCTCCACGAGGAAACCTCCACATGACTCCTCATAAATGTATTAGTAAATGCATTAAATATTCAGAGCAAAGGTTCAAATGCAGGCGTGTTGACATTAGAAGAGGGGAGGGTGTTTGACAACCTTCCTCAGCTTTACTGGGGGATGGAAAGGTTGAGGTTCACCCCGGGAGGATGGGGAGCTGCAGCCTGGTGAGGGATGTGTGGTGCATCCACACCACCTCATGCTGAGACCTCACCAAAATGGCCAAGCCAAGGAACAGGGACCCACTCTGACTCCAGCTCCCCACTGAGGCTGTTCACTCACCAAGCACACCAAGCACCCCAACAGTGACATTTACCACATCCAAACAGACTAAAACTCCTCTGCCTGCTGGATTGGGATTCTCTCTTTTCCCCCATCCACTCCTGTGGTTCGCCAAAATTAAAAAGTGGTTTCAGTAGGAGATAACACCTTTCCACAGCCATCTCCATGCCTCCCAGTCTGGATCAAAGAAAGGAAAAAAACAAAATCTTTTTAAAAAATCCTCAAGCTTCCCTCAGTTTGGTATAAGGAAACGGAGGTATTGTGGATGGATGAGTTGAATAGCCAAAATAAAGCCTTTGACCCCATCCTGAACCTAAATGGGCCTCTAAAAAGCTTTCCTGACAATGGTACTAAGCAGAGATTTTGTTTTCTGTTTTAAAGTGTAGGCCTGGATGAATTACACTCATTTTTTTCCTTAAACAAGATAAAACAGAGACGTTTCAACAAAAAGTGAGTTGGGGAAGACAAAGGAGCTCAAGGAGCAGAGTTTGCCCACAGAAGCTGCCCTGAGCAGCTGCTCCTCGAGCCCAGGGCTGGATCCCACCCTGCTCCCGCTGGTGGGTTAAGTTCAATCTCATTTATTTTGGGCCTGGTCCAGCACGATTCCAGCAACCCCGAGAAATGCCCTCCTCCTGAGCCTCGGAGAGAAAACACGAAGGAGGAGATTTGCATCTTAACACAACACCGTAACCTCTGCAAGCACTTGGAACGCTGCTGGAAAACGATGCTCCGGCAGCAATCCCAGCCAAGGGCCTGGCTCAGGAACAGCCTTGCACATTGTCACAGTGCTTTTCCCGTCTTTATGTAAGAAGGGAGGAGGTCAGCCCTGCTGACCAGACAGATCCCACTGAACGTGCTGTCCAAAATCCCCTCTCTGCAGCCCTCATTTGCAGGAACGCCGCGGGAACCCTACGGTCCCACTGGGGGAAGGCTCCTGGGCACAGACAGGGAAGGACATCCCAGCATTTCTGAGGGTCTTCCCCCACACGGAGACTGGGGAGTTTGATTTTAAAAGCTATAGGGAGATCATAGAATCACAAAATTACTTAGGTAGGAAAAGACCTCTGAGATCCCTGAAGTCCAGCTGTTAACTTGGCCATGTCCCACAGTGTCACTGTGGATCCCAGTTCACTCTGTCCCATGAGCAGACAGAAGGACAGGCTTTTTTTTGGCTGTGCAGCTGGTACCTGAGATCCAAACTGAGGCCAATCTGGGGCATAAGAAAAGTCACTCTGGGGCACAGGGACTGCCTGCCTGGCCCAGGGCACCTCCCAGTGGGGGAGGGAGATGCTGTTAAGGGAGGAGAACATAAATCTGACCCCCTTTCTCTAGTCCTGTTTCTCACACACCACCAGCACCTGGGCTGCTGCATTAGGGGTGATGGAAGGGATGTTCCTTCCCTGACATTTCAGTATCCTCCTGTGGGCATCTTGGCTGTGTGTTTCCCTCAGCCCTTTCTGACCTCAGGGAAACCACCTGCCTCCACAAACTCCAGCAGCTACAAGCCCCAGAAGACAGTACTGCTGTGTAAAGAAGTGATGGATTTTTTTCCCTTTTAAATCAAATTCCTATTTATTTCTTTGGTGCCCCTTGCTCCAGGAATGTCAACTAATGCACAGTAAATAAAAGAAAGAAGGAGAAAAATAATTTGAGTCCCTCAGGAGGTATGTAACACAATGGACATTCCTAAAAATACATCAAAGTCCACGGCCTCATGGAAGATTTTGAGGGCAGAATCTTAACTACTTTTAAATTGCTTTCTCATCCCCAAGGAATGACTGAGACTGACACTGAACAACTGCACGAGAGAGAGAGTTATCAATAGCTCATGTCAGCAAGGAGATGTCCAGGGACAGCCTGGAACCAGCCTGGATTTTCATTAATGAGGAGGAGAGAGTGAGCTTAAAAATGTGGGATAACCCTGGGGCAGAAGGAGCTGAGGACATTCTGCCAGAGTGGATTAAAATGCAAAGTAAGCACCACACTTTGAGAAAGATCCAAATAAATGCGGGAATGTTCCCAGGAGAGCCAGAGGAGCAGTTCAGAAAGTAGAAAACTGGAAAATTATGTAGGACATGATTCAGAGAAGTGTGTAAGAAGAGGTGTCTTCCCATCTATAAAAGATTATTGCAACAAGGAGAGAGAAGAGAGGACAAAAAATTATTAAGTTTGATTTTAGATTATGTTTAGTTTGAATTCAGATTAAGGAAAATGTAACACTGTGGACAGTAAAACCCTGGAACAGGTTGTTTGGGGAAACTGCTTTTAAGAGCAGAGAAACATCTTCAGTAACAGCCTAGCTGATCTCAGCTCAGCCTTGCTCCTGAAAAGATCAGGGTCCATGGAAAATCGTTCCCAGATCCAATTTTCCCTAACTCCAATGCCATTTTGATGTAGAGGGACTAAATGCATTCAGGAGAGCTGGATTCATTATCCATTTTTCCTGTGTGAAATTATTCTCTCCATCAGTAAATCTCCATCAGTAATTCACGATTCTGTTCAGGGAAATTCTATGGTGAAATCCAGGTCTCTCAAAGCAGAAAGGATTCAGTCTTCCCCAGGCATTTAGCCGAGAAAATGCAAAAAAAGCAGAGTTGGCCCAGCTCCTGAAAAGGGCACCAGCTGCAGGCTGGTGTGGGGTCACAGGCTGGACTCGAGGACTTCACAAGTCCTTTCCAACTTAAGTGACTCTGTGATCCTGTGATTCTCTGGGCAACCTGTGCCAAGCTGCAGCATTTCACTGCAGTCTGATTTCTGCAGAGCAAGAGCTCCTTCCTCCTTCCTGTCCTCAGCCTAACTCCAGGCCTGCTCTGGGAAGGCTCAGTGAGAACCAGCTCTGTTATCTCCGCAAGGCTTCAGGGGCTGGGTTCTTCTGCATGCATGGCAGAACTTCCCCTTCCTTGGATTCACTAAGGAACCTTAGGCAGCCTTTGAAACATGATACATTGCACTCCACTGATAAAAATATTAACATAGTTTTGCTTCTTTTCTCACAGAAGAGGTCTCAGTTTTGTAGTCCGCTATAATTTTTCACTTACTCTCAAAGCTGATAAATAATTTTTCAGGCAGGAGAAACTGAACTGAAAGGGGAAGGTTTACATTTTTTTTTCCTCAGTGGCTGATTTGCTGTATTGAAAGCTGTACAATCCACTTGCAGCTCCACAGATCAGCTTCTTTAGGTTTTCCTCCAGACGGTTTTTAATGGGCTATGGAAGTCTGATGGTGGGATACAAGCACACAGTTTGGCTGCAGTCAGTGTGGCAGCAGCAAGTCTCGTCTGCAGGAGACTTGGACACTGCTTGCATAACTCAGCTCCTTAATCAGGCCCTGAGCACTTCAAAGGGGTTTCAAATCTCAGGTTTGGGTTTGGTTCCCTGCCTTTGAAACCTGGATACACCCCAAGCACTTGCAGGTGTGCAGGCCTCCAAACCATTTCTAATTTCAACCAGCTAAGAAAGTCCAAGGTGTCCTACAAGATATTTCAGGCTTGTTCTGAAGAGAGCTTTGAAATGCCTTCAGCAAAGAGCTCTGAAAGGCTTTTAAGTAACTGGGTGCACCTTTTCCAAGTGGGTTTTCAGGCAGTCCCACTACAAGGTAATTCAATTCCCTTTCCTGCCTGAAAAGCACACAGTAAGTCTGCATAATGTGATCCCTCACATCAGAGAGATCACCGATGAGATTATTCCTTCCTCCCACCTTCTGGAGCAGGATTGTTCCCTGCAGCACACACTGAAAACCAGCACACCCAAGGTGTTCAAATGAACCGCCAGCCTCTGACCTGCTCCCAGTGTGCTCTGAGCAAGCACCTCACATGGGGAGAGAGAGGGGGGATATGAGAAAAAACTGATCAATTTTTGCAACAAAAATGCAGCAATACAAATATTTTAATCCAGGAACAGGATAAGGGGTTGTTAATGGGGCCTTCTCCCATCTGAATCCCTTTGGAGGCAGAAAGCAGGGCTGGAAAGATGCTGAAGATGCCCAGCCTGAAGTCTCCTGGACTGTGGGGATAGGGGAATTCACAGTAACACCCCATGAACTGACCTCTGCACCTAGAACAAGGCCAAAAAGGAAATGGGCGGGTGCTGGAGAAGAGAGAAGATGAACTGACGGACTATCACAGAACAAAAAAAAAAAAACCTTTTTGACTGCATTTGCCATAAAAGACCTCAAAAAGAGCCTAGTGGGAAACAGAGGGATGTCCCTCCAGAAAATCTGAATGTGCACAGGGATAAAACGTTCAGATGCCTCCAGGACCTGACTTATATACTAAACACCTGTTTAAGCTATTTCCTCTGTGCAGCAAGCAGGACCCACATCTTGCTGAGCCCTCTGTAACAGCACCCTTTTCGTGGTCCTTCTCTCTCACTCCTGTCACTAGGAACTATCTTCAGCCCTGCAGCAGGCTGGAACACAGCCACCACATTCAAAATGCAGTTTAGATGTCCTCTTCATGAGAGGAAAAAAGGCACCCATGGGAGGATGAGATTAGGGAAGATCTCCTCCCTGTCCCCCGTTCCCCACAGGAAGAATGGGCCAATCTTCACGCACTAAGTGTGCATTTTACACCTATTTCCTCTGCTAATTTAATGCAGCAAAGGGGCTGCTGTGGCTTGTGTTGCACGTGCCAGCTTGGAGACCCCAGGCACCTTCTGGAGAGCCTGCAGACGGACTGTGAGGAAAACAAGCCCAGCTACACCATGACCTTAAAACTGGCCCTGAGAGATGCCTGTGGCTCAGCACGGGCCTGTCTCACCCTCCTCCCCTCCCACAGCCCTCTCATCCTGCACATCCGAGGAGGAGGAGTATTCCTTGACAGGCTCCTTTTGAAAGTCATCCCCTCCTGCCCGAGTATCTCGGTCTCTAAATCCTCCCTCCCCAGGGCCGCGGCTGGCAGGCCCACAATCGCTGCTGTCGCCCCGGCTCGGATAAAGGGACGCCTGCAATACACATTTCCCTGTCCCCAGAAGGGGAAAAAAATAATCCTTCAAGGCCTGGGCATATTTTTCATCCCTTGCTGGGATAAAAAGTTGAAATCTGCCGTAAAATGAGATTAGATGAAGAAGAAGAAGAAGTAGTCACACCTCCCCCCCACCTTGAAAGGATTTCAGCTCGTGGAAAATGTTTTACTTGGCAAATCTGCAGTGAATTCAGTTTGGTTTTGACACAACCTGTTCATTTCATGCAATTCCTATAAAACTCACTTCCAAATAACCTCCACTAGTTTGGTTTTTTTTCATTTCAAAACAGAGTGGCACAACAAAGAGGTCTTTTTCGAGACACAAGTAAGTCAAAATCCATACAAATCCACAAAAGCACCAATTCCGCTCAGATGACATTTTCCCTCAGAAACCAATTTCAATACATGCTTATCCCCTGCAACCCTCAGTGACTCCTAAACATCTTCACTTGGTAATTACTGCTCCACTCCTGGGCTGGAGATGAACCCCAGCCTGGTGTTCCCAGCACAGAGCAAAGAAGAATTATGAAAACTATCTAAAGAAAAGCAAACCATCAAGGGAGCAACTAAAGAGGCAGGTTGAAATTCAGCCACTGCAGCCACCAAACAAAAAAGAGGAAAACTCTGGAAACACACAATTGTTTGGCTGTTGGTGGGTCTGCTCTAGAGAGATCAGGTGGCTCTGCCCACCTAGAGATGCTCAGGCTGCTGAAATGCCCAATTAGTTTGTGTTGGATGAAATTCAGCAGAGGGTGGGCAGAGACAGGCATGTCTGCTGCCTGTGGAAGGGGACAGCACCCTGCCCATAGGAGGCTGGGCTTGGCCACAATGGCCCTAAATCTCTAATATTAATGAGAGAAAGAAATTCCTCTGCAAAGTCACAAGCAGTACAAACACACTCGGATTTTGGAACTGCAGTAGAAAAAAAAAAATGTAAAAAATCACCTTTGTAGTTTTTCAGGCTACTTTAAGGCTGTATTGGAGCACTGGTCTTAATTGGGTTAATATTTACCTACTCAGAGGAGCCTTAGAGTAACAACTCCTCTGATCAGCAGTGACTGCAAGAAATGACTGAGACCCAACACAGTGTAAAGCAGCTGCTGGATCCTTACAGGTTCCTGTGGAGGTGAGCTGAGGGGAATTTCAAACTGGATCTTGTGCCTGCCTGGGTGATGCAAAAAGTGTCAGAAGCCCTGCCTTGGCCATAGCCACCATTAACAGGATTGGACCTCTGTAGATAATGTTGGAGATGTTCTTTACCCGCAGGCATGTGCTACTCCCCAGTGACTCACCCCTTATTCATACGTGTTCCCCCCTTCCCTCTCTGGGGTCAGGGTGCAGGCAGCACCCACGGCAGAGCCCTCACCTGTCCTGGGTGCCATGGGACCCCACTTTCTCGTTCTTCATGCAGAAATCAGGCGAGCTCTGCAGGTAAATCAGCTCTGTCTCCTTAACTGGCCTGACATCAATATCCTTTGGCACGAGGTATTTGCGTGTGCCCATGGGCCGATGAACGACCTTGGTGGCAGATAAATACTTGTTTTTGAGGTCCAGTGCAATGTCTCGCAGCTCTTGAAGGCCTTTCCAACAGGTCTTGATAGAGCATGACCCAGAAACTCCATGGCACTTACATTTCATTTCAAGAGAGGCTTTTAAGACCTGCAAAAAGGAATGCAGGAGTTAGGAAACGCCCTTCTCTTACCTCCACACATCCCACAAGCTGCTAAAGAAGGCCCTTTCTCAGCAGGGACTGCTATAGAGAAGGACTGCTGCTCTCATTTCTGCACAGTCACTCTGGAGCAGCTCCTTTGCAAAGGGAATGAGATCCCACACTCCCTGGTGATCACTATCAGCCCAGGACTACTTTCACCAGGGCACCTTAGCAAAGCCAGCAGACAGAGCAGTATTTTGAATTTTGATCAGATATCTCCATTGGGCTGCATTTCCACCCCCTAAATTCCTTAGGAGCTGAAAAATCAAAGCACTCTACAAATAGGTCATTAACATCCATTTCAGCCTCCAGCAGCATTGGGATTTGGCAAGAGAAATGTCATCGCTGTGATGAATTCAGGGCACTCTCACTCTGCCTTTCTGCTGGTCATGGGCCCAAAAGAGCCTTTTACTTTGGTTTTGCCCTGGTCTCCTTTTGGTGGGACAGGGCAGATGCTGCCAGGAAGGGCTGAATGCACCAGCCATGGCAACGCCGTGTCCCAGACAAAAATCTGCCCTTTGCAATTGGAACAAAAACTCAACACATTACAGAGGTAAAACAAAATCAAACAAAGCAAAACAAAACCCCAAACCAAACAGAGTGGGAGTAGTAGAACAAAAAGACCCAGAGGAGGGAAGCTGAGGGTGGTTGTGCTCTGCAAAGGGGCACTCAGCCTGCAGCTCACGGTGCGCTGCCAATGAGCTCAACACGCTCCAAGTTCTGTCTGCACAGGCAGCCCCAGAACAACCAGGGTGTGTGGTGGGAGCAGCCCCAGAGATGGGTGCAGGGGTAAGTTTTGCAGTCCCCCATGCACTTGTCCAGCTGCAGGAGGGCTGCTCTCAAGATTTGCACCTCAGAGCACACCCACTGCACAGCATTATCCCTCCGCTCGGTGTGAGCTGCTGAATGTGGCTTCTGCCAGACACGAGAATAATCACCAGCAAAGCAGCTTGAAAAGGAGAAGAAATCATCCCTCCTGGCTGCAGGGATGGTGGGAGGCAGCTGCTGCAGTTTCTGATCCTCCACACTTACACAGAGCCCCTGGAAACCCAGTCCTCCCCACACCTCCTGGGTCAGCAAGCCAGAGCCACCCCCGGCCCTCAGGAGACAATGAGACATCCCACCCACCGACACACCGGGCTGATTATGGCATCTGGGGCCTCCTGAGTCCCAGGGTGACTTACAGAGAATTATCAGAGAAACCTGCTCCTCTCCCTGGCTGACAGAGACACTGAACCTCACAGAGCCACCGACCACTACAGATGTTTGTACAAGTACAATAACTCTCGTGGATTTGTTACCTGTCTCCCTACTTCACTGTTGTGCAGATGCATCAGTTTATTGGCTTGTGATCCTGATTTTTTCATCTTCATGGGAGCATCTGAAAATTTGGACCCCATGATAAGACCATAGTTGAGGTTGTCTGCACATCCTCCCCATCGATACCCAGGTCCAGGTGTCTCACCTGGGATGGGACCACAGGAACAGCCAGGGAGGTCCCCGGTGGTGCAGGCTCTGGCAATGGTGTGGCTGATGGCAGCAGCAGAAAGGGCATACACAAATGCTGACTCCCTTGTGCCTGCAAGAGACAACAACTCCAGCTCAGCCCCCTGGGCCAACGTTTCCCAAAAAGAGACCCACACAGCTTGTGCCCCAAAGAGCAACCAACACACCAACTCACTGCAGCTGAGACATCCCATGGCATCACCAGTTCAGAGCACAACTCTTCAACACAAGGCAACATCCCAGTGGGGCAAGGAGTCACCTGGATTAATGCAGCTTGTCCACTGTGGCGTGATCTGCTCTTGGAGCATGTGGAGAAGCCCCTTCCTGGACTCTCCCACCTCCTTTTGCCCCTGTGCTCGTCCCATGACTCCTAGTGGGATGAGCAGACCAGAGTGGTGGTCTGCTTTGTAAGAGCTGTGGTGTCTTGGACCCAAGAGCTCCTGGGCAGGACCGGCACCCTGACGATGAACGTGGTCTCAGAGAACAGGACAAACGTTCTTTGTCCATGTGCCCCCTGGCAGCAAGACCCTTCCCCTCCCCAGCACACACACACACTGACTCTCCTCACTGCCACCCCTCCGCAGGGCTGCTTACCTCTCTCTAGGTCCAGCAGGTAGTTGGGAGCCAGCTCAATGGAGGAGCAGTTCCAGCGCATGTCCGAGAAGGTTTTGCGGCAGGTCTTGATGACCTCCCGTGCCGCCTGGATGATGGTCTGCATCAGCTCCAGGTTGCTGCGGCACAGCTGCACCTGGGACACCACCAGGCCCTCCAGCTGCTTGCAGTGCTGGGTTTGGTTCAGGGCCAGAGCCGAAGGGGTCTTGGACAGAGCTCTGAGGAGACAAGCACAAAAAAAGCGTTAAAGCACATTTTAAAAGTTGATCTTTAAGTCAGTATTCATTTCGCCACCCACCACAGGCCAGTGGCCTGTGCTCACCTGAAGCTTTTTCTAAATAGGGGCCCAGTTTAAGCTGGTGAGAAAGACAAGTAGTTATGAGGAGTGATCTATCTCCTTTAAAGAAGGCATTTTAAGGCAGGTGGGAAGAAACCGCCTCCAGAAGTGCACGTGTCCCTCTGTTATCGAGGGGAGTCTGCACAAGGCTCGGCATGTGCCGAGTTGACTGAATGTGTAAATCCTATGGGAAGGTTTTTGCTGAAGAATGAAGAGGACAGACCTTCCAGCAGAGTGAAAAATGACCCATCAGTTCCATGATAACAGAAAGCTGGATCCTCCAAGACTGTGGCACTCAGGGGAAAAAAAGTGCCATTGGTGTTATCAGTTTTGCATTCAGCATCTGTCTCACACACTCTCAAAGGATTATGCTAAATGTCATATAATTAATTATGGAGAAAATCCCCTGCAAGGCCCAGGGAAAAGCCATCAAATTTGCAAAACGTGCTTTCAGTTCGAGTTAAGGCCAAGAGCCTCCATGATCCCATCACTGCTGCTCAAAGGTAAGGGTTTTCTAGTCCCCAAAAACCACAGTGCAAAAGCACCATGAGAGAATGTGCAGAGAGAGCACCACGGCCAAACCAAGGAGGGACCCACTAATCCCAGCACATGAATTACCATGGAACAAAACAGCAGCACCCCAAAGACCCTGTTGGTTCTTCTGTTGTCCGACTGCCAACTTTTCCAGGTTAGAAAGGAAAAAAAAGAGCCAAAGCTGCCATGCCTCATGCAGGGCTGTGCTCTTCTCCCCCAGGCACCCACAGAGATCAGCAGCAGCCTGGTGTGTAACTCCCTTTGTATCTTTACGGCCTGCTTAGGGTAGTCATAAATGTTATTCCTTCCCATAAAACAACTTTCTAGCTGGCTGCATCAATAACTGGCATCTGATCCTGGCAACACAACCACTTTAACACGTATTTCCTTCTCTCCTTGTTAAATGTGTTGCCTTTCAGTTTAATCCCAAGCCATCTTGGTTAGTTTGGCTTATTAGCAGACACATTTCTGGGTGCATTTCACTTTATGGCTGTAACATGCACATCCTTCACAAGTTAAATGGGATGGAAACAGAGCTAAAATTGAGCCCTAACCAAAACAGGGGGTATAAGCTCTGATCTCCTGCTCTCAGGAAAACCAATCTGTGTTCCACCAGCTCCCTCAAGGTTGGCTTGAACCAGCTGCTGTGTATGTTGGAGCTCTCTCAGGGCTGCTCTAAGTAACCCCCACCACTCCTCCAGCAGGGAAAAGCCACAGTCCTTGCTAGAGCCGAGAAGGTCTGCACTGACAAATTCCCAGGGGACTGGAGTTTGGCATTTCTGGCACTAGACAATCAGTGGCAAAGCTGGAAGGGAAAGCCCCACTCTGCTGGCTGTGCAAACACGAACATCACGCACGTATTTGAAGAGGTCCGTTCAACACCCTGCGAACAGAAGTTCTGGCCAGTGAATTTCAAGGGAAGGGAAAAAGTGGTGGGCTTGGCAGGGTTGGGTTGTTGGTTGGCCTCAGTGATCACAGACGTCTCTTCCAACCTAAACAATTTAAAATTTAATGGTCAGGAATCCTGCCCCGCAGTTCAGCTCAGTGCCTCACACACTGATGTCCATGAACTGCTCCCTGCTGAGAGAGGGGCACCTCCAGAAAGCAGCTCATCCTGCCTCAGATGTGAACCAGGACAGAAGAAAGCCACATCTAGAAAGCAGTTTGCCCGATGTGCTTTTGAGATCTACAGTAAGATAACATCTCTCCTTAGAAACACTCCTTTTGTGCGCTGCGTAGGAAATGCAGGCACTGAGCTGGGACACACACATCTGGACTGTGTAAGCACAGAGCTGGGTGAGATGTGTCCAACCCCCAGCACTTGGCACCAGGGACCTGTGAAAACTTATCCCAGAAAGCCTATCAGCAACTCCCAGGAATGGGCTGCAACACAGATCAGGCAGGAGGCCAAGGCAGCTCGGCACTAAGAGAGTAAAAATGATAAATACTCCAGCACAGCATGTCCCCGCAGCCAGGGAAGCAGGCAGGGTGTGGCAGAAGGGAGAGAGCTCCACAGCCCGAGCTTCAGGCAAAGGAGGAGCATTCCAAGGCTCTGAGAAAGGCTGTACTATGGGGCACCAGCTCAGTTTTCTAAGCAGAGGTGCCATGTATCACTTAAGAAGCCTTGGAACGTTCCACCTGGCCCTCCAGAAGGATCCCTGTATCTCCTACATCCTGCACCCCATTTTCTGGTCCTGTATAGAGACCTTCAGCACTTCTAAAGGACCTGGAAAGCCACACTGAGGCACCTGTATCTCACCATCACAGACAAGTCACGAACAGCAAAAATAACCCCTGACAGGATGGGATGAAAGCTGAATTCAGGCTGGAACTCATCCCCAGTGTGGTAAAGGGGGATGTGATACTGTGTTGTCACAGATGGCCAGAAGTGAACACCTTTAGAGAAGCAGGTTTTCAATGCAGTGAGAAGAACACTGGCCTCAGGGAAGAGGGAAAACCCTCTGGTGAGAACTCAGTGAAGGGCAGCAGTGGCTGTTTCCCATTGAATGAGCCGAGCTTAGGGAGCCAACCAAGAATAAAACTCCAAGATGCAGGAAGGTGTTTTCTGAACATCTCCTAGGCCTGAACTTCATCCCTTTGCTTGTGAGAATCTGTAACTGGAAATATCTCCAAGCGCTGGGAGGAAAAAAGGTAATGGAGATGGAGAAGAAAACTCAAGTTACTGCAGTCCCTCACCAAGACCCAAAAGTGCCTTTATAAATCACACATCAGGAATGTGAGAGGCCCAATAGGTCATCTGGTCCATGCCCTGACAGGGGCATAGGTTTGCCCAGTCTCTGCCCTACATTCAGAAACATCTTCTACATTCCATGTCCCTTAGGAAAGGCACCACCCTTCCCTGCTCCCTAAATTCCAGCAACATCAGAGAGGGGGACAGCCACCCCCTGAAAAGGACACTTGTGGGGCAGTGAAAGAAAACCACCTTCCTCTGGGATAGTCTGGTCCATGGTAGGATTTGGTGGTGGGTCTCTGTCCTATCTTCACCCAGTCTCCAGGGATCATCAGCACTGGGAAGGAAACTGGAACCAAAGGGGCACAGCCAGCCTGAACAAAGCAGCCCTGGAGGGCAGAGGTAGCAGAACGGTCCTCAACTTGGGAAAAAATCCCTGACAAACATCTTTCTGTGGGCTCACACCCCTTCATCTGAAAGAGGGTTTTACCTGCTGCCACCCTAGAAATGTTGGGTTTCACTGCTTCCCCCTGGTTAACACCATGCTCCTCTCCCCTGACTCTCCTGCCCCATCCTTCACTCTCCGGAAAGATGAGGACAACTGAGGGCTGGTTGTTCCAGGGGTTTTTTTTTTAGATATACACGTTTGACCCATCCCTTTAAATAAACAGGCCCCAAACCAAACACCTCCTGCTTTATATATAGCATAGCAAGGCTTTCAATTGAAGTTATGGATACTGACAGAAAGTCATAAACATAATTACAGAGGAAATATGATGCAGGGATGAATCATGACATTCGTTTACTCTTTTAATTATCTCAGGCAGTTAATAAATTCATTTGAAAACATGAATGCTCTGCACTGTTGGGTCCTTTGAGAGGTATGGGCCCATTCCTGCAGGTCTGGGCTCCATGAGAAGACTATTCATGGGAGCTGCACATATTCACAGGGAGAAGCACCTTCAGATCTCAGCAGGTTATCAGTGAAAGCCACACACTATTTGGTTTACAGGGTCCACTGTGAATCAGACATTGCTCCTGGTCAAGCCAAAGGGAGAAAAAGCTCCCTGAACTGAGCAGCAAAGCATTGGTGCCCTTTAAAACACCCTTAAAGGGTGGAAGCATTTCTCTCTCTGGGGGCATCTCCCCATTCTCCCTCGTGTGATGTGATCCAAAAGTCTCACAGAGGGACTATGGGTGAAACCCTGAACTTCTGCTTCAGATTGCCAGCTTTGCTCTCTGCAAAGGCACTGTTTTTTATGCCTATTCCTAAACCCCTTAATCTTGCAGGGATTTGGGTGAAACAGAAAGATTTAGACAAAATTACATGGCTGTGGAGAGTGAAGTGTGTGGTAAACTTTTAATAAAGAAAGGCAGTGATTGAGGGGGTTTTTGTATTCAATCTCATTGAAGGTTTTTAATTTGCAGGAGCCTCATTTTTTCAGGCTTTCATCTGGAGAAGGCTTGCAGGAAGGTTACAATAACCTTGTCTAAGCTCCTTGGGAGTCAGAGGCAGCCCATGCCCCTGCCACCCTACCCTGCACCGGTCCCGGTGCGGGGACCACAAGTGCTGGGAAAGACACCACATCCCCTGGTAAACACTTCCACTGCTCCTGCAAAGCCTTTTCAAACAGGGAAGCAGAATTTATGTGGTAGAAGAAAGAGGAGGAAGAGGGAGAGGGAGAGAAGGGGGGAAGGGGGGGAACCAGCCCTGAAGCCAAAGCTTAAAATAAGAGCTTGCTTGCAGATACGGTGCCAAATGCAGCTCTGGCAGCAGCGGGCACAGCTGACTCCCAGCCCAAGCCCGACTGAAGTCGATGCCAGCAGAGTTGGCTCCCCGAGCTCCAAGAAGGCCATGGAGCTCCGTCAAGTTTTCCTGAGCTGCCTATGGAGCGAGGAACGAACTTCAAAGCCGTGCTCCCCCCCTCTGCTCACCCCCAGCCCCCTCCTCTGCTGTCCCCCCCACCCTCAGCCCTCTCCCAGCAGCTCATCTGGCAGCCCCTGTGCCAGGCAGACGGGCTCCTCGCCGGCGCCCTGTCCCCGTGTCCAGCTCCCTCCCACCCTGCCTAAGGGAGAAAGGCAGGAGCTGCCGGGAAGCACGAAATCTTTCCATTTTCCCCCTCCCTGCTTCTTTCTGCTGGCTGCAGAAGGGCCGCTCGAGGTTGGTGGGCTGGGGGGACATCCTGTGTGCACCAAAAGAGGCGTGGCTCAGCCACCTTCTGGTTCTGAAGGGCTGGGATTTAGCCCTGGGAATTGTGCTGGAGCTGGGGATGGCTCCAGAGTGCACGGGGCATGAGAGGGCCACCACAACAGGGACTTCCCAAAGGGACCAAGCTCCACCTAAAACTGATGGGATTCCTAAGGTCAGCTTTTGCTGTCATGGGCTTATTCTGCAAGCCACGCAAAAAAACCCCAAAAAAACAAACAAAAAAACCCAAACCAAAACAAAACAAAACAAAAAAACCAAAAACAAACAAACAAACAAACACACACCCCCCCCAACAAATAAAAAAAATTTAAAAAAAATAAAAAAACCCCACCCCACTTGCTGCATTTGGCTTCTTTACAACCGCTCTTGCCCCGAAGGTGACAGCACAGAGGGACAGAGGAGATGCCAACCCCTGTGGAGGCAGAAGTGCCTCCAAAGCTACTCGGTGCCTGGACCTGCCAACATCTGCAGCCTCTGCGGCACAACTGGCCGCAGCTCCCTCTAGTGCTCATCTAGTTTTCAGTTCCACCCAAAAAAAGTTGCTACAGCACCCGCCTGGCAAAACCCAAACCTTCCTGGGAAAGCAAAGGGGTTGCAAAAGGAGACGGGAAGGCGACAGAGTTCCTAGATGCGCTGGCCCTAAGACATATCCCACTGACTCCACTGGCTGCCTCACCCCCCCCCAACCACCAGGACACAAGACAAGCCCTGAGGACCACAGAACAATGCAACCCCCTCCACCTTCTGCTTTAGGAATGGAAAAGTGTTTGCAAAAATAAGACTCAGGGTCTCATATTGCACTGTAGAGAAAGGCTGCCTCCCCACAGCACCCCTGATGCAACGAGGATCTGCCCACACCCCACCTGTACACCTGAGCAGCTCTCTGGAGCCCGGGTGGAAGAGCAAGGACATGTTTACAAGATGCTGGCTGTCCACACACCTCGCTGGAGGCTTGGGGGTGCCCAGTGCCAATTGCCAACAGCTGGGGACCTGGGCCACACAACTCATAAAAATAAGCCAAATGAAATTAATAACTTTTTTTTTTTACCTTCTCCCTCCTTTTACTCATTTACGGGGATATTTGTGTTACAGGGGAGTCCTAAATGGATGAAAAGCGTGTTCTCCTTCTCCCCCTCCCCCCTGCAATTACATCACGCACCGAAACAAAATTGAATTTCCTATCGCCCGCCGTATCAGTCGCTCCCTCCTCCCCAGGCTGGCGAAACCCAGGCCCTTATCTGCCCCTCCCCTCCCCAAATCCCCTTTGAAGCCGGGCTCTGGCACCGTGCCTACAACAACGGCACAGCGGGCAGAGCAGGGAGAGCAGCCCACAGCCGAAAACATCCCGGAGCACTTCCCTCCCTCCCCATCCACCAGAGAGAGAGAGGGAGGGAGGGAGCAGGTTTTGATTGTACAGCACCCGCAGGGTGAGTCCGGGGCTGGGACTGCAGCTCCGAGGGGCTGCTCAGAGTTTGGGTCACTGTTCACCAAAGTGGGATTTCCACGGAGAGACCCCGAGCCCTGAGGGAGAGGAGTGATGGGGAGCGGGAGAAATTGGCCCGTGTTTCCATAGGAGAAGAAACAGCAAAAGGAAAAGAAAAAAAAAAAAAAAAAAAAAAAAACACCAAACCCAAGCATAATGGTATGAAAGCCCGTCCGGCAGTACCCCCGGGCTGTGGGACAGGGAGGGCAGGTCTCTGCCAGGTCCCAGGCAGGCGTGAGGGGAGCCCCGGCAGCACATCCGGACACAGCTCATGCTTCAAATGCCGCTTTAATCCCAGCTTTCATCCTCCCCACCCGCTTTTCCATAGGGGGGGATATGTCTGCTGGGAAGGGGAGGAGCAGCAACTGCGGTGTTTTGCCTCCAGATGCTTCTCCCACACCTCGTCCCCAAAATCAGCCCCCTTGCAGCTTAACCGCTTCCCGGCTTTTGCCAGCAAAGCTATGGGGGACCTTGCCCTGCCTTCCAGCATTTTTCATGTCTGTGCCTTGTCACCAGACTATCAGGCTCCCTCTGCAGCTCCTCTCACCCCTGCCCTTTGGAGGAAGCCAAGCCTTTCCCTCCGGGTTTAGCACCTTGCTGAAGTGGGACTCCGATCCCAGCACATGGGCGAGCCCCCCTCACCCCCCACCCCTGGGGCTGCACCAAGTGCCCTGCAGAGGCAAGGCGCCACAAAACAGCTTCCCTTCTGTGCCGCGGGGAAACAAAGGCTGCAAGTGTGCTGCTAAACGTCCTGCAGAAAGGAGCTGCCTGCCCTGTGCAAGGTGCTCTACACACCAGAGCTGAGAGCCTTAATACTGAGCCTAAACACGGAGGGAGGTGGCAGATGGAACAGCTGGGCAGTGTAACTGAGCTGGGCTGGCTGCTGCAAGGTGTAAAGCTAAGACAGTGAGGAGCAAATCACATCCTGACTCTCCTCTGCCTTTCCAAGGTGGTCCTTGGAGCGTGGAGCCTCTCAAGCAGTTCCCTGCAGCCCACTGCATCTCCATCACCTGCTACTCCTGTTGGATGTCTGCGTTTGGAGAGGGTGAATAGCCATCTGGAACGTCCCCTCTCCCCTGACTGCATGCTGGGCAGTGAAAACACTGGCTCCAAGAATATACCTGAACTTGCAGACATCCAAATTTAAGAGAGCCTTCACAAAAGGTGGCATGGAGAGATCCTCAAATGACAGGGATTGGAACAGTAGAATGGGAATTAGACACAGCACAGGGTCTGTGGCAGAAGGAGCAACAAAACAGGAACCTCTTGTCCCAGTTTCCCCACCTAACCCAAAGATCTTTGCCTCAGTGCACAACACAGTCTTCCTGGCATTGTATGTTATTGGGCTTGGCTTTTACAGAAGATGCTCATTTGAGGCAAAGCCACATCCTCCTATTTATTTTGTGCCCAGCTCCAAACCCAATTAGAAAAGACAGATCACTCACCAAGGACATCAAACCAGATCGGTGCTGGAAGGGCTTGTTTGTTTATTTTGCAGTAAGCAACTAATTGATCGTTTGCTGAAGCCAAGAAATGAGATAGGGATGTTTTCACTTTGTTTGCAGTGGCATTACCTCTACGGAAACTCAATCCGGACTTGACCACACTCCCTGGTATCTCTTCACCCTCCTCCCCCCACACTCCTCACCTAATTTTTAACACCCTTCACAAAATCCAAAGGTTAAAAGGTCCCCCCCAAAAAAACATGTTATCTGTCAAACGTCCCCTGTGGTTGATCAGTGGCATTATCTCAGCTGCCTCTCCCTCTGCTCTCAGCTCCTACTCAGCACGACCAGTGGTCCTGGTGGGAGAATTCCCCAGCGAGGCAGGAGCAAACGCCAGAAACTTCATTAAGTGGCTCATGTGAGCTGTTCAAGTGTGTGCCTTTCCTTCGATATCATTGAGGAGAAAAAAAAAACCAAAACCCACAAACCCGAGCCTAAATCATGCGTATTTTGGAAAGAAGACCAAGACACATTGTTAGCACAAGCCTCTAGTACACACACTTGAAATCAATGAATGCCTGGAGAACTGCAGCGCTCGCTGCTCTTTAAACAGCTTTACAGCAGTTGTACAAACTGTAAGAGACCAGCAATGCCCAGAAAAACGTAAAAAATGCAGAGAGACAGCCAGGTACTTACATCCATTTTATCCCATAGCAAAGCCCCGTCTGCAGGATCAGCGACAGAAAACCAGCAAAGAAAAATCGCAGACTTGGCCTCATTTTCTCCACCTTCCCCCTCTTGCCAAAGGAAATCAGCTTCTCCAAAGAAAAATTAAAAAAAAAATAAAAATAAAAAAAAAGAAGTTTTCCTAATTTTTCACACAGCGTTATTTCCCTTCAGTTTGGGTATTGCTTGTTCTCGGGGATGAACAACCTGAAAGGAGAGGGAGAAAGAGCCTGAGCTACATTAACTCTGAAGTTCAGCAAGTTGTGGCCAGAGAGAAATCCATTACCCCAATTGCGAAGGAGTGGTTTATGAATCACGAAAAGGTTTGGATTATCCCCTCTCAGTCCCCTCCTTTGCCAAGCCTTGATACAACCTTCGAGTCAACAGACAGACAACCCGTATGGCTTGAATTACCCCCTGAGTTATGGTCTGATTGTGTGTTTCCATTTAACCCTGCACATGGCAAGACTTCATTCGCTGCTTCACTTTAGGGGGGTTTTTCAATCCCCCTTTCCAAAAGGTTTGTGAAACTGCTTGGGGGAAAAAAAAAAAAAAAAAAAAAAAAAAATCTTTAGAGTAGTTCAAATCTTCAGCTATCCATCTCTCCCTTCCCTCTCTCCGGATTTCTTTTTCCTCCTTTTTTTTTTTTTTTTTTTTTTTTTTTTCGCAGAGGAGACAAATTCTAAAAACTGCATTTCCCGACTCAGTGCAGGTGCCCGTGCCCCTGCAGATGTTCCTCTCTGATCTGTTACAACAAATGCGTTTTGCTCTTTCCCTTCTCCTTTCCTTCTCACCTCATTAACTCTGCCTCTCACTTCTTCCAAGTCCTCGGGCACCTGGAGCTCACGGAAAAGGCTGCAACTTCGTAAACATAAAATCCCATTTCTGCCTCCGGGGAGCAGCCGGGAGGAGACAAGAAAGCTCTCCCCTCCTTTTCTTTCTGTTGTTTTGCTCTTCTTCAGACCAAACAAATAAACAAACCAGGTGCAGGGCTTAAATTCTTAGAGGGGTCCTGACTGTCTCCAGGGCACGGCTTGCTTATTTTAGCAGCGGTATTAATAGCAGTAAATGGGTTTCCCTTCGGTTATTCACTTCACACACGGCTCCGAGCTGCTTTTTGTGGGCTTTGCGGTGGATTCCCACCCCATGAGAAAGCCAAGAATAAAATAAACAGCAAAACCTGCCTACCACGTTGCTGCTCTGGAGTCCCAGCTCATCTCCTGGCACACCGGCACAGCCAAGCTGGGACTGTTCATGCCCCCCGTCACCCCCTCAGAGGGGTTTGGGGAGCCACTAGAGGTGGCAGGAGCAGTCAGCACCACTTTGGGGTTTCCCCTTGCCCTGGGAAAAACACATCCTACCTGACCCCAAGCTCTGGATTCGCCCAACTACAGCTTTCTACTTCAGTATCCGCGTTTGGGGAGCAAGTGGGTCGGGGGTAAGGAATATTTCTGGGTGTTTTCTCTGCCATCTGCAGCATATTTTCCCGTTCAGACTGCATTTTGGCTCTCCCAGCCCCGGTGCCTGGTGTAAAGGGTTACTAGAGAAGTGCTGTTATTACAAAAGATTTTAATAACCTCTAGGGGCGAGTTCCCGGCTCCCTTGAAGTCCGAGACAACGGTGCTGCCTACAAGGGAGGCAGGATTTCATTGCCACGGGTTGTTTTTCTTTAATGCCCGCCTGGATTTGGGTTTGCTGTGTCCCTTGAAGGCAATGCTCCCATGAGCATCCCGGTACACACACTTCTTCTTTCAGAGTATTTCTGTATCTTTTGATCTTTGGGAACTCTTTTCTTCCCACCCTTCCACGAGCATACTGGAAACCTTCATCCCTTAATCCTGCCCATGCCCTTCAGTGCCCATTTGGATATTTCAGACCCCTTATCTCCCTCCCGAGAACTGCTGCACAATTGGGTGTAAAATGTCTCAGATTTTACTCTTGCTAAACCTGACCAGCCAACACCATTCTCTGCTTCCCCCCCCCCCCCCCCCTCCGCCTTGAAAAAGTCACGGTTTGTTTTTTTTCCAACTCCTGGAGAGGAAGAGAAATTATCTAACCCCCTCCCCGCCATCCCCACCCAGCAAGAGCAGTAAGAGCTGCAAGCTTGGCCTGAAATTGCACCCCTGTTATTTGGGGAGGTAATAATGCTTTTTTTCCACTCAGTCCATCACAGGTTACATTAGCAAGAGGAATGTGCAAGGGGAGGGGAGGGAGACTCTTTGGGGCAGACGTGATGTTTACAGCTCCGGAGAGCTCTGGGTCACTGATCAAACCAGCAGCAAGTGGCCCGCGGGCTCCTGAAAAGCGGAGCCGTTTTTAACTCAAAAGCTCTTTCCTCTTTGCCTCCAGGCTGTTTTCAGCCAGTCCCACTCCTGCACGCAGAAAACGCTCCTATCCCCCATCTCCAGGAGTGCGGACTCGGGGATGGGAACAGGCAGTTTTGAACCGAGTATAAACTTATGACTATCACAAGTTTATCACATTTTTCCAGCTCTCCCACCCAGAAGGAAAGACATCCACCTGCCCCTGCTGCCAGGCTGCAGCTCCCCAGGAGCCTGGGTTACGGGCAGCACATCCCCAAAAGACCTGCAGTGAGGACCGGGAGCAGGGAAGAAACAGGGAGTGGTGGAGTTGATTCCAGTTCCGGATGTCCCCCGTCTCTTGCAGCCCTTCTACATGCCCCTTCTCTTCTGCAGCCCCTGGGTGTCCCCGCTCCGCTGCAGCCCCCCGCTCTCCCCTGCCGCTCCTGCCGCCGCCCCGCACACTCACAGCCCCGAGTCTCCCCTCTCCCGTCAGCCCAGGGGTTCCCACTCCTCCTTGCAACTCCTGGTTCTCTCCTTTTCCCTGCAGCTCATCGGTCTCGGTGCTCTCTACATCCTTCTGTGTCTCCTTTTCCCGCGGGTCCTCCCCTCTCTCTCGCACGCACACTCCCTTCCCGGTTCTACAGTCTCTAATGCAGCCTCCGAGTCTCCTTCCTCCTCGCTCCCTCCCGGGTCTCCCCTCTCCCTGCAATCCCCCGGGCCTCCCCTAGTTCTCTCTTGCATCCTCCAATCCTCCTCTCTCCCTTGCAGCCCGCGGGCTCTCCCTGCTCTCACGCATCCCCCGGGATGCATTCCCTCCCCTTGCAATTCTCTCGCTCCCCGCAACCCTCTGTTCCCGGCCACTCCCGCCCCTCGGACGTTCCGGGGGGCTCCGCGGGGCGCCTGTCCCGTCCTCCCTCTCCCGGCACCGTCGCTCCCTCCCCGCTTCGCGCTCACCTCCGCCCGCGCTGGGCTGCGCGGGGGCCGGGGCCGCTCTGCCGGGACGGCCCCCGGAGCCGCCTTATATGCGGCCCCCTCGGCTTTGATATGCGGCGTGATGTCAGCCCGGATTAGCATAACAAAAGGCCCCGCGCCCGCGGATCCCCCCGCGGGGCTCCCTCCTCATCCCCTCCCCGGCTCCGTCCCCGGATTTCCCCCCGGGGCTCCCCATACCCCTCCCGGCTCCATCCCTGCATCCCCTCCCCACTCCATCCCCGGGGCTCCCCACACCCACCCCCGGCTCAATCCCCGGATCCCCCCACGGGGCTCCCCGTACTCCCCCCAGCTCCATCCCCACATCCCCTCCCCGCTCCATTCCCGCACACCCCCGCAGCGGGGCCGGGGGACCCCCGGGGCGTCATCATTCTAATTAATGATTATTTAATTAATTATTAGAGGTTAATTAATCTGACGATCAGCAGCCAAAACTGTGAGGTGGTGCTTTCCCGGGAAGGTGCGAGCGCAGCGCTGCCGAGGGGGCTCCGCGCCGGGGCTGCCCGGGACAGGGACACGGACACTTTGTCACCTCGGGGTGACATTGCAGGGGCTTCTCTGCCAGGTTCAGAAATCGCTGCCCGCAGCCCCAGCACCGCGTCCTGCGGTCAGCCCGCAGCCTCTGCTTCCCTGAGCTGCCTTCAAACGGTGCAAAGGGAAGACGCTGAGCTCTGGGTTTTACTTTTAGGTCGATTTCGGGGTTGGAGGCTTCGTGATTGCTCGCTAGAGAGAGAGGAAGAGAAGTGAAGAGAAAGAGGGGAAAGGGAAGAAAGGAAAGAAGGGAAAGGGAAGAAAGGAAAGAGGGAGAGGGAGAGGGAGAGGGAGAGGGAGAGGGAGAGGGAGAGGGAGAGGGAGAGGGAGAGGGAGAGGGAGAGGGAGAGGGAGAGGGAGAGGGAGAGGGAGAGGGAGAGGGAGAGGGAGAGGAGAGGAGAGGAGAGGAGAGGAGAGGAGAGGAGAGGAGAGGAGAGGAGAGGAGAGGAGAGGAGAGGAGAGGAGAGGAGAGGAGAGGAGAGGAGAGGAGAGGAGAGGAGAGGAGAGGAGAGGAGAGGAGAGGAGAGGAGAGGAGAGGAGAGGAGAGGAGAGGAGAGGAGAGGAGAGGAGAGGAGAGGAGAGGAGAGGAGAGGAGAGGAGAGGAAGAAAAAATAAAATTTAAAAATGAAAATAGGAGAAAGGAAAAAGAGACAAGGAAAAGAGAAAAGGAAAAAAGGAGGGGGAAAAAGAGGAAATGATAAGGGGAAAGAGAAAAGAATAAAGGGAAGATTGAAATATTTAAAAAGAGAAAGATTAATAAAAAGGAAAAGCAAAAATAAAAAAACAAAATGGAAAAAAGGGCAAGAGAAAAAGAAAATGGAAAAACGAATAAGGGGGAAAATGAAAAGCAAAAGAGGAAGATAAAATTAAAAGGAAAAATTAAAAATAGATAAAAAAGAAATAATAATAACTGGTTAAAAAAAAAAAAAAAAAAAAAAAACAACCTGTAAGAGAGAAAAGCACAACTGGCTTCTTCATTTCGAGCCTCACGAGCGTGAGTTTCAGAGATCAGTGTCAGCTCTGGGCTCTGAAGAAAGGGGTGCTGGGTGCAAAAGTCCCAGGGTCATTTTTTTCAGCAGGTTTAATTGAGAGTTTCAGGTGAAAGGAAAGAACGGAATAAATGCTTTAGTCTCTGGAGCAATGGACTCAGAATACGTTTCCTGAAGGCCTATTTCCAGACAGCTATTTCTGTAGGATAATATTGTTCTGTATGTGTCCCTGTGCCATTGCAATCATATACACAGGTTGCTAATGGTCCTGTGTGAACTGCAGAGAACCCTGGATACCCAATCCCAAATTCCCAGAGCCACTCTGTTATTTGTTTCAGACCCAGTTTTGCCAGCAGCTTCGCACAGCATGTCCATTTTTCTTCATGTGACAGCAGTCCAGAAGTGCTCAGACTGCTCTACCTCCCATTTCCCTGCCCCCCTCTCCCATCCCACCGACTCCCAGGACTGTGCACCTACAAGAGGAGGTTCTGTCAGGAGGTTCCTCTCCAAGGAGGACATATTGACGTGGGGAAATTGCCTGCCATACCCATTGCAGTCTGACTTGCTGTGCAAATGCTGGGATTGCTGTATAAATAGCCTTTTTCCAAATTACCTTCATCTTTAAAGGGCTGCAGGGAAAATAGAGTTGTTATTAATCAGTGGGAGGGGGAGCAGTGAGTAGCAGTAGCTGTAGTACTCAGGATTTTGCAGTGGGTACCTGCTGTGCTCAGAACTGTGCAGACAACACAGGCAGGGCAGTCCTGCCACCAGATCCCCACGGTCTGAATGGTGGGGCTGAGTGGTGTGGGGCAGGAGATGGTTCCAGGCTGCCTGGTTGTCCTCAGCTCCAGCAGTTTGTTAAGTCTCAGAAGCCTTAACAGAGTTGTGAAGGTTGGAAAAACCCAGCACTGAGCAGGCTGGCACTAACCCATGTCCCCAAGTGCCACAGCCTTTCAATCCCTCCAGGGATGGGAACTCCACCACTGCCCTGGGCAGCCTCTTCCAATGCTTCACAACCCTTTCAGTGAAGAAATTTTCCTGATATCCACCACCCTTAACCTCCCATGGTGCAACTTGAGGCCATTTTCTCTGGTCTTACTGACTGGGAGGAAAGATTTGACCCCATCTCCCAACGATCTCCTTTCAGGCCGCTGTAGAGGGTGACAGGGTCTCCCCTGGGCCTTAGAAGACTGACAGCAGTCTTCAAAGCCACCCCAGGCAGCATAGGGGAGACTCCCCTCACCCAGACTGCAGCTGCACCCATCCCTGACCTCAAAAGTAACTCAGGAGCAAAAAAGGAGTCCTGCAGCCCTTTGCAAAAGTCCTGAATGTGTTGCAGAGCTCCCCAGACCCAGGCTGCATAAACCCCACGACTGCCATGGGGAGCGAGATACTCATCAGGTGCTGAGGAGCCCAACTGCGTCTCAACCCCCCACAGAGCCACAAAAAAGGCCTGCTCTGTTCCTAATGCCCAGGGACCATCCCGCTGCCTTCAGCAGATCCAAGTTTTTCACTGGATCTCTGTGTTTCAATTTCAAGCACTGATAGGGACTTGTTTTTCTCCTGCATGCTCCTCCACCTACTAAAAATAAGCCCTATTATTATTGTATGAATTTTGAACGTTCACCCACATGCTTCATTTTCTGACAGGCACAACAAGCAAAGACTGCTTGATGCTAAAATCATTTGCACAGTGCTGAAGAGCAGGAGCAGGTATAAAAAATTAAGGACTCAGAAACTGAAGTTCCTCCAACTTGAGTCAAGAATAGGGAATATACTTTAGGAGTACTTCCTTCGAGCTGCTCACTGGCACTCCTGAGGGGTAAATACATCTTGAAGATATTTTTGTGCACTGATATCCCAATTACCCACCTGTAAAGCACCCTTCCAGCCCTGGGACTGAGCAGAAAAAGCTTCTCTTCCTGACCAAAGGTCCCACCCCTATCCCAACACTGCCTTTTAAAGGCCTCCATGCTAATAAAAACCAGCTGTCAACTCCTCTCTCCAAAGCTGGACGGTCCCTCCAGGGTGGGGTGGTGCTTTCCCTTCCCTGCAGAAGTCCAGTAACCCCTCCTGTGCTGCAGTGCTGGAGTCCCCGTTGCAGGGGGCTGACAGTGGGTGCATAATTAACAGCAGTGCTTTGCAAGGGTGGAGAGAATGAGACCAACTGGAAAGGATAAAATGCCTCAACAGCCTTTTTGGAAGAGAGGACTAATGTAAAACGGTCCGGGGGGTGCCTTTCATAATGGTCCCAGCTTTGCAGTTGCTGGCTGAGAGCACAAACACCTCATCTGTGAGCAAGACATTTGTTAGACACCCCTGTTTCTGCCCAGTTTTAATCTAGTCCCTGGTCCCAGCACGGGATGGGAAGCAGGGATCAGGAGAGAGCTGGGGCAGGTTTTGCTCTGACTCAGTGGGGCTTGGGACCATCTCATGCTCGAGGGCCAGGTTATCCAAGGGGCTTTGAGAGGTTTTCAGACAAGACTGACATGCAGAAAAGGTACTATGCTTTGAAACTCAGCCTGGAACCCTTTGGACGAGGAAAACCTCTCCCAGACACACTCTGCTCTGTGTAATCCTAAACCATGGGCAACACCAGACTTTTATGGTTTTACCTCAAATCTTCTTGTGTTTCACAGGAGTCAGTTCAACCCTTCCCAGGCTTGGTTGTTTTGCTTTTATCCTAAATTGCCCGGAAAACACTGGATTTAAATCCTTTTTGTTGATAGCAGTGATTTCCAGCCTCCCCCCCCCCCCCCCCCCCCGAGTGATTTCTCTGCAATCCTGATGTGATTTCTCTCCAATTCCACCTTGATGGTTCATCAGCTTGTTTATCTACAAACACCCCATCACAGGCGTTGGTTCCTCTTCCCTAATGGAGCATGTCCATCATAAAAACTTTGTGAAACGGGGGGTGGCTGTGCTGGCAGGACCTCGCTGGGATTATGGTGCTGCTCCATAAGCCCACAGAGCTTGGCACCTGTGTCCCTCTGGGGACATCCCACCCCACCTGCCTGACGCGCTGCTTTCCCTGGAAGTGAGGGCTCCTACACTGAATTCCATAAGGAACAGAGCACCACCTTCAGAGGACAGAATTTTTTCCCAATATCTGATCCAAATCTACACTTTTTCAGTTTAAAACAGTTTCTCCTTCTCCTATCACTATCTGCCTGTATTAAGTCACTCTTCATAATTTTTTGTAAGCCTCCTCTAAGTGCAAAAAGTCCACAATGAGGTGTCCCCAGAGCCTTGATAAACTACAGTAAGTCATATTCACTGAGGAACTCCTCCTCACTGCTCCTTTTATACCCCCACAGCTGTGATAACAGTAAGGCTTTTGCTTCAAGAATAACCCAAAACTTGCTACTTCCATGTGAAAACACAACAGCTTCAATCACTGACTCGTCCTAAAACTCTCTGGGACAACTCCTAGATTTTTCCACTTTTTAAAACATTTTATGCCTCCCTGTTCTTCTGTCTCATGGGCTTTTTCTCTTCAGCACAAAAGCAGGATGTAGCTTTCTTTGGTTGGTTTGGGTTTTTGCCTTTTTTTTGGTGGTTGTTTTGGGTTTTTTTTTAACTAGAGAAGCTGAGATATAGGGGCAAGGAGCACATTAAGGTAGACACTGGAATGGCAAGCCAGCAGTTATCCAAGTGCATGTGGCAGAAAGCAACTCTGGATAAACAACAATAATAAAATCAAAATAATAAAAATAAAAGCAGCAGAAAGCTCTCTTCTCATTCAACCAGGCCAAAAGAGTAAAAGTTTGGCAGGGAACCATCTGAGAAAAGTGTCTGAAGAGCTGGAATTAGGTTCTGTATCATCCAGAAGAGCCAAAAATATGTTTGGCCACAAACAATACGTGATGCATTGCAAAAGGCTCCACGAGGAGATATTGAGAGGGTGGGATGGTTGGCATGGAAAGGAAAGGGGGGGAGGCAGGAGGAGGAACAGCTTAACCTTCAAACAACAGCCACTAAAACATCCCCAATGCTCTGCCCCCCCAGAGGTGACAAGGGTTGAAAGTTTTGTGCAGGATGGCTTTCTCAGGATAATCTAATCTCAGTTAAAATTATTTCTAACTGTTCTTTTCATAGTGAGGAGGAAAAGCCCAAAGATAGGGCCTGATGCAGAGATGTCATTAGGCTTTGGATTAATGGCTTTTGGATTGGACCCATGGTGTAAGAGACAGTGCTCCAATCTAGCTATAAATAAAGTGGCTTCCATTAATGTTTATATTTGCTCTAATTTATTTACCCAGGGAAGTCAGCAGAGGCCCAGAGGTCTCGGTATTAAGAATGAGCTGGCCAAGACAGCAGCAGATAAAACTTGCACCAGCGTAAATCAAAGCTTCCATAAGTCAGCCTCGAGAAATCAGGGGTGAGTGAGGCAATAAAGTGTGGCCATTGTTTCTTTATTGTCTTACTTTCTCCCAGAGCCAAACACCATCTCTCCTTCGTCTCCTTAAGAGGTCCTGGAGAGAATGGACCCAGCTCACTGCAAGCCTAGGGTGTAGAGCAGCACTTCAGGAGCTGGGATTTGCAAGCAGCTCACAAATGTTTTGCCTCTCTTTATGGCCAGATAATATCAAAGATGAGATCCAGAAGCTTTACAGCTATTTTTTTGCTACTTAAATGCCGGGAAAGGCAGCACCTCCACATTATTAGACCCACATAAAGAAAGATCACTGCAGCCCAGCACTGTTTTGCCCAATATAATGTGAATTTGCCCACATCCAGACAGTTGTGCATCCTGGAAATGGATGTGTTTAACTTTTCCCATGCCAGGGGTGCAAACAGTCGGTGTGTGACCTGTGGAGGGTTTGGATCAGCATCTCAGCTCCCTTCACCAGGGGCTGTGGGGACACCATGGGTGCCCTTTGTCACCAGGGGGATATTTAATCCTTTAAGGTTCATCCTGGCAAGGAGCCCTTTTCCCATCCAGTCGTGGCACTCACCTCCTCAGGTCTTTTGGGGGTACCAAGTGCATTTTAGACACCTTTTCCTTCCTTTTAGGACTCCCCACAGGACAGTGCCAGTTTATGACTGTGTTACAGTGATGTTGTTCCTGCTCCTACAGTCACCACTCTGTCCTGATTTCCATTACAAACCTCTCACTGGATTTTTGGGGGTATTTTTTCTTTCTTTTTCTGGGGTTCATGACTTGGTCATAAAAACTAATGCTGGGCTAAAATCAGCTGCCAGGTCTTGGTTGGATCCCAAATCTGACTTAACCCTGAGGGTCCTGAACTGCTTTCAGGTAGATGAGGGCTTTGGGGTGCTGAGCATGCCAAGGTGTGGGGGGGGTGGTCCACTTTGGTTTGGGCTACCTGGGGGCCAAAATGCAGGGAAAATCCAGCTGGACAATGCCACATCCTGGCTGCCATGGTGTAATCCAAGCTTCTCCTGGATTACAGGCTGATATCCCTTATTCCTTTGATTGACATCTTTATTCCATGTTTTCATATGTGTCTCGTGCTTGATCTGTTCCTGAGCTCTTCACACTGAATTTCTCAGTGCATTTAATGCACACTTCCATACAAAACCCCACACATTAAGTTCTGCCAGAGGTATGTCACTCCAAACACACTGTACCTCTTGCTCTGCATCTCACTGAATCAGGTCTTCGATCAGTCCTTGTTTTCCAAGCCCCACTCCAGAGAGATTAAGTTTTCCCCGAAGGACCTCCTAAGTTCAGGTTGTTTCCAGGTCTGACAGCAGCTCCAACCCACCAGAGACCACTGGGGCCAAACTCATCCATTCAGTGGCTTATATGTAGCATCAGATCAGAAAGTTCCCTCCTTCTCTCCAGGCTGAGCTCCCTCAGCCCCCTCAGCCGCTTTTCCTGGGGCTTGTGCTGCAGATCCTGAGCACAGCACAGACACAGCTCACTCCTGGACGAGGATTCACCGGGGGGAAAAATCAGCTGCCAGCAGGGAAGGCAGAACCTGGACACCGTGTCCTCACCTGGAAAGGGAGCGTAACAGCACTTCCCTGGCCTGGGGGACACAGGGAGATGCTGTTAAAGACTTTTGCATAGATCAGATACTCCAGCCACGAGGGCCCTCCTGAGAGCTTGGAATTGATGGGATGAGGTATCATGGCTGCACAAACCTCTAACCTATCAGAGTAACAATCTGTGGAAGAAGGACACTTTCCAAGGCAGGTCCACAACAGATGGTAAGTGAGCTATGATGTATCCACCAAGCACAGGCAGGAAGGCAGTATTAGTGAAATATGCTGACATGACAGATTAATAACTCAGGACCATGGGCCAGGGGAGAGTGGGCTTGCCTGGGCTTCCTCTAGGGTTTTTAACAATAAGGAATTATGCAAATGTTACAAATTGAAGATTAAGTGCAAGCACCATTAAAGCAAGGCCCTGGCCTGGATGGGGACTGGTGTAGTGGGACTCAATGTTTGCTGTGCTGCAGTGACACCACTTTAGCACTGGATGGTTTGCAGGGAAAAGGTGGCTCCTGCTGCTCCAGCTGCTAACCCATCCCAGGATCTGAGGGGCCAGGTGTGCTCCTCTGGCTCTGGCACCACCTCTGGCAGCATCACAGGCCTGATCCTTCTCATCCTTTGCATCACCACTGTGGTCACTGAAAAAAAACAAACCTAAAAATCATCAAAAGGGCTGATGGTTTCTTTGTTTGTTTGCTTGTTTGAAACTTTTTAGAAGGGAAACACAAGGCCCTGCTGGAGCTTATCACTGCTGAGTAATTTGTTGCCAGGCATATGATTTCACTTCATGCCCCTGTTCCTCTCTTTGACATTCCTGTCGGGATTGCAACTGTTTGGGGCAGAGCCTTGGGGGGAGGTGAAGGTACAGGGGTTATTCACACCAGATCTTACCCACCAAAGGTTTAATTCACCTCACCCTTCTCCAGCATTCCAGAAGGTGGATGTCTAAGTCAGGTGGCTCTGCTCCCTCTGAAGGGGATGATGGACAGTGCTGTCCCTACCAAGCACTGCTCTGCCTTTCCCATTCCACACTAACACAAGCACCAGTGCTGCGGGATAGATTTGGAAATTTGGATCTCTCTTTTGGAAAAAGCAGGACAGAAAAGGAAGGAAGGAAAAAGAACAAGAGTGGAGGCAAAAAAAGAAGGAAACAAAGAAAAGAAGAGAAGAGAGGGAGAAGAAAGGAAACAGAAAGAGAAGGAAAGCAAGGAGAAAGCTGCCTTTGTTCTTTGCTACATTAAACTTTAAACATCATGCTGGTAGCAATATATTGGCCTCATTACACAAAGATTGTAAAGTCCAGTTAGCTCATAATTCCACCAATAAAGATCATGATTTGCCAATAAAAATTAGGGCAGCCACTGATCCATAGTCTAGATTTCCTGCTTGGTATGGAATTGTAAAATACAGTGATAAAATTTGGTGCAAAACAGAGCAAATGCGCAAACTAAGCCAAGCAAAATTATTCCCCTCTTCTTGCTACTGCCATATGAACCCAGACAGGACCAGGTCCTCCATCAGAACACCCCAAACCATCTACAGCAACTGTGATGAGGAACCCCTTTTTTTTTAATTCACCTGGAAAGTCTTTGCTCACCGTTTTATGTGTAACTTTTTTAGCAGCCTCAAAAAACAGGCTCA